>CM060850.1:25410295-26156558 GCA_030737835.1 Acorus gramineus
TTCCGTTAATCCATTTTTAACAAAAGTACTATAGTTGAAAAGAACTCATCGAGACCTTCAAAATGAGACTATTATTAAATTATTTTAAAATTGATTTTAAATAAATCCTCATTCGTTTGATTACTCAAGAATTATTTTATTTATTTAATTAAAAAATTATTAATTTAAAAATAACTTTAAAACCATTTAATATTAGACTCATTTTAAAGGTCTTAATGAGATCTTTTCAATGGTATAATTTTTATATAAATAAATTGATAATAATAATATTTATTAATAAGTTTTCATATAACATTATATTTTTATAAGAAAAAATAGAAGTGATGGTTGAAATGCAACGCCTTCAAACATGAATTTTCTCCAAATATATAGGGTTCATCCTCCATATTTAAAGGTTTGGGTTGGAGATGCTCTTCAAAATCACTCGAACAAACTAATTACCGCTGAAGCTGTGAGTATAAGGAGGAACTTCCTTGAACTCCTAGCTATTGAACAGAGCATGAAATTAGCTCGACATTTGGGTACTATGGGTGGAGAGTGACTCAAGATGGCCATTCACTGGGTGACTTTGGAGTCTAACGGTACCATGGAGGGTCAGACATTTAACAAACTCGATAGGAAATGCTTGTTCATCATTCACCAATATGAAATTCACTCACATACATTGAGAAGGAAACATTGTTGCTTCCAATCACAATTGGGAGTGATCCAGATCTCCCCTTCTAATGCGCAGCCTGAATTTCAAGCGCAGCCTGAATTTCAAGCAGTGGGATCCCCTGTGTTCGCGAGAAATTCAAGTAGCTTTTTAAATGGCTTTTTGTATGACTTCTCCCTATCTTAGTCAGGGGGGATTCATTGTATAACACAACGTAAATGTTGTATAGAATAGCTGAACTTTTTGTACATCTGACAATCTACGACAAGTTCTTGAGGAATACAAATTTTGGATTTACTAAAAAAAACATCAAAATATTTCCCAACTTTCCTTAAATTTACCTTTATCATTCCCGGACTAATCCTACTCAAATCAAAAATTAAAAAACATCCCACGAAAGGTAACATTCGAAACCGATTCACCTAAGTATAGTATATAATAAACAAAATAAAAAGCACAATGCTATCCAAACATCTAATCTGTTTTAATACCAAATTCTCACAATTAAGCCTCAAAAACACTCTGCCCCTTCCAATATTTACAACCGAAAAATGAAAAACAACAAAAGACAAACATACTCCGTGACAGGTCCCCTGCCTGGCTGGCTGCCTCTAGCGAGCGGCGACTGGGGGCGCGCGAATCGTGCGAGGAGGGGAGGCGAAGGGGAGGCTACGGAGAACCAGGAACCGCATCCGCCTCGGAAACGGCGCCTCGCTGAAGAGCTGCTCAAGAACCCTCGCCAGGAGCAACGTGTACTCCTCCAGCAGCTCCGCCACTACTGCCACCAATATCATCTCTTGATCTCTCTCTCTTTCTCTCTCTCTACAACAGAATGAAAACCTCGAAATACCAATGAAAGCTTGTATATCTTATCAGATGATTTAAAAAGGCCATATCTTTGCCTTTTATACAGGGCCAAAAGAAAACAAAAAAAAAATACCCCATACTTCATTAAACACAAACAGCTGTAAGTGGTCCTCATCCTTATCCATCGAATTTGAATTAATGTTTTTCCATCAAATTCTATAGAAAAAAAAGGATAATATTACATCCCATTTTCAGCCTTAATTCCGTTTACATGTATTTTAAAATAATATATCTCATCTAATAAAATAAATATTTTTATAAAAAATAAAACACGTACTCTAAAGAATTGTATAAATACATTTATAAAAAATATAAAAAAAAAATTAAAAACATATGTCTTGTTAACTTAAACACATACATCATTAATTTTTTAATTATGTATATAAAACTAAAATTTAAACTAAAAATGAATATAAGTGTAACAACGCCAGAAAGGATATGAAAACCACACGAGCGAACATTGTTTTGTGGTTAGATAAGGTTTTTGGCTTTTGTTGGATGATGTATGCAGAAGCAGCGGAACCGTCGAGAGGAGTGAATCCGTGGACTATGTTGGGCCCCACCCATTGGAGAAGAATCTATTAATTTTTAAGGCGGCTGTTTGAGGTGGATTTGTCGGTTGGTTGTAGGTTCATGTGATCCTTCCCTCTCCGTCTAATTTGAAATAGAAATATAATTTATTTTTTTATATATATATTTATTTTGATATAAATGAATATAAATAAAGATAAAATAATTTTGTGTTTGGTTCTATTTTAAATTATTTTTATTGATAAACGTAAGAATAAATATTTTGTTGTTTGGATAAAATGTAAATAAAGTATAGATAAAGATTTATAAAATGTGAAAAAATAATGATAGTTGATTTGACATGTGTTTTATAAGAGGTGATGACAGTTGATTTGACAGTGGACCAACATATTTTTTGGGTGGAATAACCTAGGATAACTTTAATTTTAGGGATTGGTTGGAATCCACATATCACTTTATACCGATTTATTTTGCATAAGATATCCCATGTTATACCAGGCAAACAAACAGTTTAAACCCTTACTCCAGTCAATACTAGGTTATTCGAGGGCTTATTCTTGTTTCAAACGGAGGCTCAGCACTTCAAAAGTTGGATAAACTTTAAAAGTAATGTAAATATTTTGAGAAAATGCAGGAAACCATGACAGCTACTAAAGCTGCCGCATTTAACGCCTATGGTTTGTTTTCCTAAAATAATTGGAAAGTTGTTACACTGAAAAGAAAAAAAAAATTGTCACCTAAAAAGAAAATTCATATTGGGGAAGAACTCGAGTTCAGATCTAGAACCGAATACATGGTCTTACAATCTATTAATCGAATTACACAACTAATTGTTAGATATATTTTCACTTTCCTATTGAATATTGATAATATTTAAGAACTCAATATTTATCCAATTGCTGACTGGATCAATAAGAAAGTGAAATATGTATTGAACCGTGCGGTTCAATTTATAAGCCGTATAGTTCGATTAATGGACTATGCAGTTCAATACTAACTGGAGTCACTGAAACCAGTCCTCCCTAGATACGGACCTGAAGAACCCACCGAATGAATGAAGTCTATTGACATTTGTTCCTTTTTTTTTTTTAATGTTAATCTTTTTACATTCACAAACATGCACATGCGTTTTTATTTTTTTTTAAATCATATATATTATTTAAGGGCGCCAATATCAGCACCCCACTTTGCAAGAAACCCACTCCTTTAAAAAAAATAAAAAATAATTTTTATGCACTGTTGCAGTAAGAGTAAACCCATCCCAAGGTCGGCATTCCCTCTGGTGATGGTGGTGAATTATGATCGGCTGAAAGATTGGCGTGTGTACCAACCCTGGTCGGCAACCACTTAGGTGACAGTGTTGAAGTATGGTCGCCAGAAAGCTCAGCGAGCTAACTCAGAGAAAATAAATTCACATTGTTACAAATTTCAAATCAATTATGACAAATTTCACATGTAAACACATAGAATATACAACCATAACAGTATTCATGACACATCAAAATACAATGTTCGCATTCCATAACCAATCATTCATGTGATTACACAACAAAATACATGTTCAAATTCCACAACCATTCATGTGACTATATCGATTTTTCCATGTATAAAAATAAATAACCTATCAAATAAAAACAATTACTCTTTTTTAAAAAATAAAAATAAACATAAAAACAATTACTTGTAGTGTAGTCACATATATGGTTGGTTATGGAATGCTAACATCGTATTTTAATGTGTTATAAATGCAGCAATGACTGTCTATTTGATGTGTTTACATGTAAAATTTGTCATAATTGTTTGAAACTTGTAACAATGTGAATTTATTTTCTCTGAGTTTAGCTCGCCGGGCTTTCTGGCGACCATACTTCAACACCATCATCCAAGTGGTTGTTGACTCGGGTTGGTACACACGTCAAACTCTCAGTCGACTATAATTCACTACCATCGCCAGAGGAAATGCCGACCTCGGGGTGGGTTTACTCTTACTGCAACAGTGCACGAAAACTGTTTTTTATTTTTTTTTTTAAAGGATGAGTTTCTTGCAAAGTGGGGTGCCGATATCGATGCCCATTATTTAATGACATGTTTATTTTTATAAAATAAAATAAAATATACAATTCAATCAATTGAATTGAATTGAATGATTTCATTTAAAATGTGAAAAAAATTTAAGGAGATATACTTATTATGGATTCAGTCAAGCCTCGGTTGAGTCAATATCATCTGCATTCAATAAAAGAATAACACATATACTCAATAATTAACTGTACAATTCTATTCATAGGTTCGACTGACCCTAACATTAGTAAAATGCCTAATGGCCCACTTGAAATGATAGAATGCTTTTTTGTGGTCGTTCGACTTGTCTTTCAAAGGATGACCTATTTAATGCCTAATATACAAGCAAGGTTAAAAAGAGGGAAAATACAGTCTAGTTGGGCTGGTTCCGTGGGCCTTGCCCACAGTCTTTTAAGAGGGCCATTTTGGGAAAAAAAGGGTTATGCACCGAGAAGCAAATAGTTATGCTACCTTCAAATGTTTATTGTAGTTGAGTCATGTTCAAGATTTGATTCGATCAATGTCTTTTTTAATCAAAATTATTATCATTAATTATAAAATTATCAAACTAATCACTTTTTTTGAAATTTTACTGAAGTAATCGTATGAGCAATCAACATAGCCACATGGTAATTTTTATTATTTTTATTTTTTTTGGGCTCAAAACGTCATTGGGACTTAATTTTTTTAAAAAAGGTCAATGATATTTGCGTACTGTGATCTCACATAATAATACACCAATATAGTTGGCATATTACTCTTTCAAAAAAAAAAAAAACACTTTTTTTTGGAGTATTTCATTGTGATCTTGAAATTTAAGATATTATGTCCGAGATTTTCTTTAACCAAATTTAAAATGCATATAATACAACTTTAAATTATTACTCTGCATGTGTTTAAAATTACTCTTTTTATAAAAAAAGCATCAACACATTTTTTTTATTTAAATTATTTCATTGTGATCTTGGAATTTATGATATTTAAAAATAGATAATATCTAATCTATCTTAGATTTTCTCTAACAAATTATTAATTTAAAATCAGATAATCTATAATTTATTATTTTTGCATTTGTTCAGTCTTTCCACATGTTTTCCAAACAATCAATTAATATAACATGCATTTTGTTGTGGTGTGTATTTTCAACATCAAATCATATTTAACTTATCCTAAAATCTCTCTAAGTATTATTTTGAAAGAAAAAAAAAGAAAAGAAAACAAATAGTATATATTCATTTGTTTTCTCAATATATCATTTTATTGTTATTATATTTTTATAAATATGATTTTGATACTTCAAAATCAAATTTTAAAGTAACCACATTCTTCAGATAAAAAAAAAGAACCGCATTCCAATTATATTAGTTTCGTTTGCATTTTCCTTAAAAATTAGAAATATGATAAGACGCCCAATAAAGTTGGTGTATTCAAGAGAAAAAAAATTCCAAGCCTCAAAATGTCATTTTCATTGGTGTTTTGAGTTTGAAAAAATAAAAAATAATAAAAATGGTCACGTGGCTATTTTAACTAAGTCAGGTGATTATTTCAATAAAATTTAAAAAAGGGTGACCAGTTTGATAATTTTATAATAAATAATAATTATTTTGATAAAAAGGCATTCCATATACCTCATCAAACCATGGTTTCCTGTGTCAACTCTATGTGGAAACCACATATCAGTCGATTGTGTTGTACATTATAGGGGCACTTATGTAATCAAGTTTGCCTTGTTATTCTTACTTTAACATTAAACATTACAGTGAAACTCAGATGTAAATCTGTTTCCCTATTACTCAGGATTTTTTCAGCTTTCAATAGTTTCTGATGGTATTGTTGTTTGTTTCTTGATTATGGACATCTTAACTATTTTCTGTTATCTCCCACACGGAGCAATAGATGAAAATATCATCTGAATCTTCCGCTGTTTGACAAGGCTTGCATATGACAGGTCTAATTTAGGCTCAAAAATAGACTTATTCACATGAGGCTAGACATATCATCTTCCTTGTTGAGTGTTGATATACTTGGTCTATTTTAAAGTCTTGTCTAGAGTCTAAGAGTGTCCCATAACCTTCTATACACAGTGATAGTGTAATATATATTACGACATCGCAGTGTTTGCTGCATTACTATAGTGTATAAACATTTTAAAAAATAATTTTGTCTAAAAAAACACTTTTGCATCTTAATATATACTTTACTTTTTATAATAATATGCATTTTAATGAGCAAACATATATTTTAAAAAAAAGATATACCCGTAAAGGCTACAGACGGGGCTACACACACACAACATTTACATTTAAAAGTCGAACCGTTCATTTAACTAGAAGAATGAAGGGGTTAAAGGTCATTAGTTTAACCGTTGGGATAAGTAGATTTTAATCGTAATATTATCATGATATAATAAATATATTAATTATTATTACTAAATAAATAAATTATAAAAAAAATATTTTAGAAAATCTTTGTATAATTATCAATTCTTAATTTTAGCACTTTTTAAGCTTTCACTTGACTTCAGAACATGAATTTTTTACATAAAATCTGAATTTTTTTTATTTCATATTTGAACAAAATAATTAATTACAGTCTCTATGAATAAACAACCAATCCATTTAATCAACCCGTAACTGGTTTTTAAAATCGTTGATTCAACTGATTGATTAATTGAGTTTTACCATTTTTTATACTAATAGATTTGAAGAAAATTAATCGAACTAGAATTCAAAGCTTAACTGGTTCAACTAGTTGTATCGGGTTAGTTATAAAACACTGCACACAGGGCAGTCAGGCTTATATCATTTCCCTTTTTAGTGGGCCTATTGTTCTCATTCAACATTTAAAGGTGCTTTGATCTTCCAGATTACTTTATAAAGTTATTCAATTTGTTTATTAGCATTACTTTACAGTACGCAGACATATGAATTGTTCCCCTTTTACCTTATTACATTTATTATGAAAGCAATAAGATGACACTAGGTATCGGAATTAGTGAGGGGACTATGTTTAATGGTGATTACTTCAAAAAATGAGTTTTTTTTTTTTTTTTTTTTTTTAAAAAAAAGAACACAAGGATCACCCCTTGTGTGACGTTGAAATTAGTTCTTCATTGGTCCAAGGAATGCTAACATTGTTTTACAATAATCAAGCAATATTATATTTTTAAGGCAATGTTAAACTTAGGTTGTGTTTGATTATATGATTGTAAAACTGATTTTAAATAACAGTTGGATTTAAAATTGATTTTATAAGAAACTGTCTTTTCACAGCTTTTGAAAAACTCAGGTTTTGGACACCTTTTTATATAAATTTGTTTGCGACTTTTAGCCCCAATTTTTCTGTTTAGAAACGGGTTTGAAAAAAATAGTCTTCTATAAATTCAAAAGCTGTTCAAATTCGCTTCCAAACGAGCTCTTAAAATTAAAATTTTGCCCAAATATAGTCCCGTCATTTATACAATCTTAAAGTTAAAATTTTCCATTTTTAGAACAATAAAATATGTGATGATTTATTTAGGTATATATTTTATTTATTATAATAATATGTATTTTATTGGATAAATATGTATTTAAAAAAATCAAAAGACTAAATATGAAAAACTTTTCAGCGTGAAAAATGTTGTACTTGGAAGCATCACATACCCAGATCTTCTAACTTCCATGTTTTTTTTATGTTTATTATTATTAAATTATATTGTCATGGTACTTGGACCACTGCATTTTAGACTTTGTGCGTTTTTAGGTATTTTAGAGTTTTGTGTGTCTTTAGGTGTGCTCAGAACAAGTCAACATATTCTAGATGGGAGATTAGATGGGATGCTCTCGTGGTTAAGATAGTAGAAAATACACGGAGACACTGGTATTCCCCTTTCGTTCCAATTCCCGAACACATAATTTGTAGTAGTATGCCTCGTGCTTGGATGAGGATATGTTTATTAAAATTTATAAGCTACAAAATATAGCTTTTAATTTAAAATAAGCAGTTGTTGCATGTTTGTTTAAAAGGATTTTTAGTTTTAAGTCTCTGTAAACATGTTTATTTAGGGATCAGTCCCTCGTTTCTTCATATTTATTTTTAAGTCTTCATATTCAACTGCCTATTTTGTTTTTAGTCATTCCGTCAAATGTCCGTCCATACACCATTAATTTATGAAATGTGATTTATTTTTAAGTCTCTGTAAACTATGTTATTTAGTGTTAAGTCCCTGTAAACTATGAAGAAGGGAGGGACTAATCACTAAATAACATAGTTTACAGAGACTTAAAAATAAATCACATTTCACAAATTAACGGTGTATGGACGGACGTTTGACGGAGGGATTAAAAATCAAATAGGCGGTTAAATATGGGGACTTGAAAAACAATATGAAAAATACAGGGATCGATCCTTAAATAAGCATGTTTACAGGAACTTAAAAATAAAAATCTCTTGTTTAAATTATTGGAACTAAGTTAAAAATAGTTTAAAAAAGTCATAATCTCTAAACTGAAAAATTGATGCTTTTGAAATTATAGTTTACAAAAGGCATTAAATTTTTTTTATTTTGAACACTCATGCCCTTAATTTTTTTTACTAATAATATGTGTATCTATTTTTTTTCTATTACACCAAAAATCACTAAATCACCTTTCATCTTCTCAATTTTTTTACTATTATAAAAAATACATTATCAAATTTTTATTATAATTCCATTTATCACTCAATTTATTAAAATTCTATAATGTAATATTTAAAAAATATTGTAGTGATTTTAAAATATTATTTTTGTTAATTTAATTATCTTTTAAATATTTATAAAATTAATTTTATATTTAAAAATCAACTTATAATTAAATATAAATCAATTTTTCACTTCTATAGTGTGGGGTTATTTTTTATAATTGTACAACAAAAAAAATGTTTGACAACTTATTAAACAAACGTCCACTGCTGTTTATTTACTGTTTTTAAATAGTTATAAAATAAGCGTGTTTATAACTTATCAAAAAATTTATAATCTATAAGTTATAATTAATAATTTATAAATTTAAATTGTAATAAACACGCCTAGATTTTGAAAGGGGAACTGATTTTATACTATGTAACATTCATATGTTTTTAAATAATGATTTCTCGTGAACAGCTTTCGTTAGGTGTGTAAAACAATAATTATATAAAGTACATTCTCCATTATAATAACTGCTAATTGCTAAACACTTATTTTAGGCGTGCATAATAATAATATAATATAACCCCGATCTTTTGTGGTTGACCTAATAACTTCACCTAAAATTTATGAATCGGCAAGGTCAAGGACAGGGGTGAAAGATGGGCAGCCCCATGTGATTTGAGACAAACCTATAGTGATAAATAATAAAGGGTGAATCCCACCAATAAAAAAATATAATAATAACTGACTAGTAGGGATAATATGGGAGGGGGAGGAGAGAGATGAAAGGAAGAGGGAGAGAGAGAAGAGGGTGGAGGAGGGTGACAGGTGGTGAAGGGACGAAAGACGGAGGTCGTCGGATGATAGAGGGGGCGGCGAGGAGAGAGGGAGAGACTTAGTAACAAAAAAAAATCCTTCTTAATTATCTTTCCGTAATATTCACATATCAAACAAAAACTTGAATAAAGAGTTAGGAACGAAAAAAAATTATAACAAAAAATTGACCCAAATTAATAAAAACATAAGAGTTAATCCTTTCAAACTCCTCCCAACAATGATACGATGACATGTGATGTTTTGGTTTATTTAAAATGTATTGGGTTAAAAAATTGGTAATGTGTTTTTGTCATAGAACTAGAACAACCCTAAAAACTTACAAAACCTAATATGAGAATAATCATCAAATAGCCAAAAAAATCTTTAAAATATTTTAAAATTTTAAGATATTACATTTAAAGAATGCTAATTTTGCCTGTCGTGGATACTTGGAAATGTAAATAAAAATTTTAAAAAAATTCTCTAACGAAAATTAAGATTTATTGAATTTTATCATTTAAATGGGGTGTGAAAATTTTAAATATAGGAGAGATTTTAAGTATTCAATAGTATGAGGGTAATTAAGTAATTTTAAATCATAAAATTGTCAAACAAGATTTTTTTTGTGTACAATTTTTAAAAAGTAAAAATCGATTTAACTCCTAAAAAGTTAGCTAAATCGGTTTCATTTCCTATTTTCTGTAAAATTAAAAAATAGTCACAGGTCCCAGAAAGTATGTATGGTTAACCGATTTAGTCCATAAGTTAAATTGCGCCAATAAATATATTCAAATAAATCCTTACAAAATATGAAAAATTTGATTTAATCCTTATGACAAAAATGCCCCTAAACATTCTCCTGATATCCTATACTCACCGATATTTAAAAAATGGAAAAAACAATATAATTCTCTAGAAAGTTATGAAAATTGAAAAAGGTCCTTATAAAATCAAGAAATCCCTTAAAATCAACCACAAATATGGTTAGTGTTTTACAATAATTTATCAAATAAATTTTAAAAATGTATTACAGTAATTTATCATGTATGGTTAGAGTCGGCCACAGTTCAGATTAGTTTCGGTTACGGTAGGAACTAAATAAATATTGTCTAATAAGATAGGGATCTAAGTTCTAAGGGAATTTACCAATTTTATAAGGATCTTTTTTTATTTTCATAAGTTTCTAGGGAGTCATATCGATTTTTCAAAAATAAAGGGTGAAAGCATTCTAGTAACTTTTAATATGTAGTTAGGGTTAACCATATATCTGATTAGTTGGGTGATAGTAGAGACTGCAAGGATATTTTTTAAATAGCATAGGGACCTGTGACAATTTTTCAATTCTATAGATACTAAAATCAATTTAACTAACTCTCCAGAGAGTTATATCAATTTTTTCCTTTTTAAAAATAACTTATTTGTGTGTCTCTTGACTTTAGAAGAATTTTTTGATAATTTTTCATATTATAATTCAAGGATTCATCAAATTATGGATGCTATATATAAAACTCAAATCAATTTGAATTTAGATATACATGAGTCTTTATCAAATTTTGAGATTTTATTTTGTCCACTAAATCTCGATACACCAACCCACATCTCCACTGGAAATATTGAATTTCATACTTCTTAACGTCTTTTGTCTAATACAGGCATATGCTTCTTGTAGGAGTCATTTTTTGGACCCAATGGCTATCTGTCATGTGTTCCAAGAGATGACTGATTAACATTCAACGCGTAGTGCCATCAATACGGTGACATGTATAATGATGACTGAATGGGTTTTGACCATAACCGACTAGGATCCCACATTATCCCATTGTATCCTCTGTGTCACCTTGTATAACACAGTACCTTTCCTGATTCCACTGAATCCTCCCGCGTTAAGTATGGATGGCATATCCAAACAAAGATCTGATACAGAGAGGATTGGACGACACTATAAAGGGGTGATCCCTAAAGAGAGAGGTATGTGTAATTTGTTTAACAAGAAAATCATATACCATATGTCTAATGACTTGACCGTCCATTTCCAATTGAGTTTCAGGAGATTTGCATTGAGGTGTCATTTCAATCAATCGAATGAGCAACAGAGTAAACAAACGCGAATACCCGATCTAATCCAGATCCAATTAGATTTTGTCCTCTCCACTTTTTGAGTTGTGCAATATCTTTCTACAATAAATTTTCAAAACAAATCACACATCCTAGATTGAAAGGGATTGAAGGTGTTGATAGAATGTACTTATGATTTAATAAAGGAAAATGCATAGAGGGGACAATGATACCCCCTTTCTTGGGTAGGTAAACCACTCCTAACTTTGCTCTCGTTTGAAACGAGAATATGATTTATTTTTGAGTATACATTTATTTAAATATAAGTGAGTATAAATAAGGATAAAGTGATTTTGTGTTTGATTGTGTAATGAATTATTCTCGTTAGTAAACGTAAGAATAAATGTTTTGTTGTTTGGATAAAATATCAATAAAGTATGGATAAGGATTTATAAAAGGTGAAAAAATAATTATAGTTGATTTGACATGTGATTTATAAGAGGTGATGACAATTGATTTGAGAGTGGACTCATATATTCTTTGAATGGAATAACCTAAGATAACTTTAATTCTAGGGGTTGGTTGGAATCCATGTACCAAGTTTATTCTGACATACTTTATCAGGGGTTATCCAGGATTTCCAAATACCCTTTATCCCTTATTTGATGTTATCGAGGTTACGCGGGGACTTATTCTCAAAACAAACGGGAGCTTAGGAATAGTTTGTGTTCATTTTTCTATCTAAATGTTACAATTTTTATTTTATGAAATGTATAATGACCATACATGATGAATGTATTCATTTTATACGATAAATTTCAAACTGTCTTATTTATCCAAATACAAATAAATTAAGAAAAAGCATGTTTCTATACAAAAAAAATTATTAGAGTAACGTAAAATATAATTATAAAAAGCATCCCCTTACTAATAATTTATATCTATACCAATCACGCATAGCGCCATAGACGTATAATACGTCTAATAATATAAATTAAAAAAATATAAAATAATACTTCACGTTTATAAAAACTGGCTGGTCAATGACAGGGGTTAGGGCGGGCGGTCCCATGTGATTCCGAGACGGACCAGTAGCAGCGGCAGCAGTAAAAAAGCAATCCTCCCCATTTCTCTCTCCCCATGTTTCACAAATCCCAGTTAATAAATTTTTTACAAAACTTAACAATCCAAAGAAATAACCCTCATTCGACATCTTCAACAACCTTTCCCTGTACGTTTCCCCCGCCGCCCCGAAAAAACCAAACCCAATTCATCCAATAACACGCACTCTTCTGCATCTCCTCCCGTTGACGGAGTATCCGAATTCAAACCCAAACACAGCAAGGTATCATTTCCGCGTGGAATCAACAAAAACAAATCCCCAGAAACTTTGAATCCAATACTTTCTCTACTCCTCCTCATCTCTTCCCCTTGAAGAAAACATGGAGAACTACGGATCGAATTACCACTACAACTACCCCCAATACCCTCCTCCAGGGCTTCCAGATCCCAACCTCCCATACCCACCACCACCTCATCTTTCCCAAATCCACCCCTACAATTCCTCCAATTCCTTCCCAACCCCCTCCTATCCCCTCAACCACTCCGGCCATCTCCATTACCCTCCTCCCCCTCCTTTTCCCTACCCTTACACGTATCCCCCACCATCCGCACCATCCCCACCACCTCCGCCGCCTTATATTTCTTCACAGCCGAGCTTCCCCCACCCCTACCAAGAACCCCACCCCGATAGCTATCACAGACAGGACAGCTACCTCTCCTCGTCTTCCTCGTCTTCTTCGCTGTACCCGACGGAGTCTCTGTTGGCCGACATGAGCATCTCCGACCACCCACCACCTCGCCCGGACCTCTATTCCCACCCCAACTCCTCCTTCGGCGGGTCCCAGCAGGGGCCGTCCCTCCAGATGGTCCCGTACGCGTCGCCGTCGAAAGGGTCGTCGTTGAAGGTGGTGCTTCTGCACGGGAGTCTAGATATCTGGGTCTACGATGCGAAGAATTTGCCGAACATGGATACGTTCTCGAAGACGGTCAGTGACATGCTCGGGCCCAGGCTCCTATCCGGCCTGAGCGGGCGACTCGACAAACCGATGACGAGCGACCCGTATGTGACGATCACTGTGTGCGACCATGCCGTGATCGGCCGGACCTTTGTCATCAGCAACAGCGAGGAGCCCGTGTGGAACCAGCACTTCTTTGTCCCCGTTGCGCACAAGACCCCTGAAGTGAGGTTTGTTGTGAAGGACAGTGATGTTGTTGGGGCACAATTCATTGGATCGGTGACCATCCCTGCTGAGCAGTTGGTCGCCGGTGGGAGGGTTGATGGGTTGTATCCGATACTTGGGGAGAACGGGAAGCCGTGCAAGGCTGGGGCTACGCTCAGGCTTGCGATTCAGTTTTTCCCAATTGGGAAACTTAGCATGTATAACCGTGGTTTGGGGTCCGGGCCGGACTATAAAGGTGTGCTTGGGACTTATTTTCCACTTAGAATGGGCGGGCGGGTGACGCTTTATCAGGACGCTCATGTTCCTGATGGGTGCCTGCCGGATGTGAGGCTTGAATATGGGGTGAGTTATCAGCATGGGCAGTGTTGGAGGGATATATTTGATGCGATTGCGCAGGCAAGGCATATGATTTATATTACTGGGTGGTCTGTGTTTCATCAAGTGAAGTTGGTGAGGGATGCTGGACCTCAGTTTGATCTCACACTTGGTGAATTACTCAAGAGAAAGTCGCAGGAAGGGGTCCGGGTTTTGCTTCTTGTATGGGATGATCCGACCTCGAGAAGTATTTTGGGGTACAAAACGGTAAGAGAAACCTTATTTTATTTGAGAAATGATGTTAGATTTATGCATATATATTGGCTGCATCGTACCTTTACTCATGTGAGTGTTTGACAGAATTGGGAGGTTGCATTTGACAAAATTAAGATTTAATGTTTGACAGAATTCTATGCAATGCGCTGTTAAATTGGAAATGCACACCTCTGTTGCATAACTACTGTAAATCCTTTGCACAAACCTTGGAGACCAGTCATTAATTGTTATCTTATTGACATATAAGATGGGAAATAGTGTCTTCCCCCATATTGGGCAAGAACTTAAAGTACAGATGCATACATATTGCGGGAATGCCCTGCATCTGGATGCTCTGCATCCTCCAAATCATCCTTTTCTCTGTTTTTAATATCTCCTGATGGATTTCCTAGTCTACTTGTCTTAGGATGCAACTGGAATTCATCCTTTTTTTAATATAAAAAAAGATAAATTTGTTCATTCATGCGTATGCAATAAACTAATCATTAGGCATGTGTAAGTTGCCTTTTGTATAACTCAACAAGGTAAGTTATGATGAGGAAGAGAAAAACATACATTTCTGATGCAGTTGAATAGTTTGCAATTATCAGTCAGCTGAAATTAAACCTGAAGAAATGTGAAAGCTCTTGACTATTAATAAGTTGATTGATGTTGCTGTAGTTTTGATGAGATTCATATCCATCTTAAATACTAGAAGTTGCTTTCTCATTAACTTCATCTTTGTTGTAGTCTTGGAAGTTGGAACTCTCTTTTTTCTATTGTATTATTGGAGTGGTCCTGCAGAGATCTTCCGCATTCCTGTATTAAATTTCTCACTTTTTTGCTGTGCAGGATGGACTTATGCAAACCCATGATGAGGAGACTCGCCGTTTCTTTAAACACTCATCAGTGCATGTGCTGCTTTGTCCTCGGGAAGCCGGGAAGCGACACAGCTTTTTCAAACAAAAGGTTATATTGTGGAATGATTGCTTGAAAATTCCGTTGGTTTTAGCTTCTGTGATCACTGCTATTGTGTTACTGGTCTTTATTTCTCATGGTTTCTTAGAATTTGTTGAATAAAAAAACATGTTCACGTTAAGGTCATAAACCTTAAAATAAAAAACAACTGCCACTTTCAATAGGGTTTTTCTTTTGCCTGTTTTTCTGGTTTCGGAAGCTACTGTTTCTGATTATTGCTTCTTATAGTTGGAAAACTGGAAACTAGTTGTCAATAACTTCAGAGAGTTCTGATTTATCCTTAATTAATCAATAAAACGTGTCATATAGGAAAATTGGTTATTGTTTTAATATATCTCTTTCTTTAATCAAATTTGTTGATGTATTATTTTTTTTCATTCAGATAATATAACATAGTAAATTCTGAAGTTCATTTTTATCTGTAGAATAATCTGACTTGGTCCTTCGAATTGCATTGTGATATTTCAACTATCTTATTGCACTGTTCCAGGATGAAGATAATGATGAAGACAATTATGTTTGCTATTATTTTTAATATCTGTATTTATGAACAGTCCTGTGTAATAAATTTTGTTTCATTTGCTTCTTTTCAACATTTACTTCTTTGCAGTTGAATTTGGAATTTTTTATGAACTATTCTCTTCATGAATCCTTGGTTATCAGGAGGTTGGAGCAATCTATACTCATCATCAGAAAACAGTGATTGTTGATGCTGATGCTGGTAATAAGAGAAAGATTGTTGCTTTTGTTGGAGGCCTGGATTTGTGTTTTGGGCGATATGATACCCCAAGGCATCCCTTATTCAGAACTTTAAAGACGGTCCATAAAGAGGACCATCACAATCCCAACTTTGCGGTAATCCTTCATCCTCATTTACTCCATCTGAATAACTACTGTGCTTTTTTAAAATTATTTTGTAATTTCTCATATGATTGGAATTATTTCGAAGGATAAATTCATACATATGCTTTTTTAGGTGTCTATCATAGACTGTACACTGATACCTATGAGCATTCGTCAATACCCATGGGACACGCTTGGCTAATAACAACAATACTAATATTGTTTTGTTGCTTCTGTCTGACAATTACAATACATTTTTATGGAGGGATAATTTTGGTTGGAAGAATTGGGTGCAGTGTGCTTTTTAATTTGGATTTGTGGATGTGTTGGAATTTGGTGTATTAATGTGTGTCATATTATGAATCTGTAAATTCTACATGTAACATAACATATATTTGCATGGATCTCTTCTTCTTATGAATGTTACTTTCTGCATGTTTTATTAATTTTGTATTTTCTTATTATTTTCCATATTGTTGTGCATGTTTGAGAAAAATAAAATTAATAATAAAGCATAATTTATATTGGTATCATGGATAACACTAGTGATATGGCTCATTTTTCTGTCTAACAAGTATTTGTGCCAGTCACTAATTACGCCTAAGAGTGGTTTCCGGACGTTTGTTTCAAAATTTATTAATTGTAGAGAATTGATAACATCAGATCTAATATTAAGTGGACCCAATGACTTCTTTGGATTTTTTACATGAACGCAGAATATTAACAATTAAGAGAACATTAACTTGTGTTGGGTATTATGCGTGAAGACATATTTTATGAATTTAATGTTTGTTAGTGCTTGGTTCTGACAAATTTTCCGATGTACTTTCAATTTTTTTTGGTACAACTATTGGTCTCATTTTTCAAAAAACAAAAAACCAATTTTTTTTATGCAAATGTTGTGTGACTTGAATTTTTAAGGCAATCAAAGTTCATCATTCAGAGGTGTAAAATAAAAAGAGGATGCCGAGAGGGCAGAGACTGGATACAGTCCTAACACTGCTTTTTATTATTATTCATAAAGTGCTTGCTTTCAGTACTTGAACCCATGACTTTGTTATGTTTGCCCGAGCACTTTATTTATGCAAGCAATGACCTTGAGTTGGAGAACCTTTCTGATTATGACAATGATATGTTTCTTTGATAGGTACTTGAAGCTTCTGATCCAAGAGAACCATGGCATGATTTGCACTGTAAAATTGATGGGCCAGCAGCTTATGATATTTTGAAAAATTTTGAGGAACGCTGGAATAAGGCTTCCAGACGTCATGGGGTTGAAAAATTGAGGAGATCATTTGATGATGCACTGCTCAAGCTTGATAGAATACCTTATATTGTTGGGCCTGGGGCCCATGATTCTCCATATCTGAATGAGAATGATCCTGAGGCTTGGCATGTCCAGGTAAAATATTCATTCATCATTCTTCAGGTTGTATTTAGCGAACTTTTAGTACTTTGGTAATTCTAATGTTTTTTTCCAATTTTTGAATGATCACTTTTTATCTGTATGACAATGATACAAATGCTTCTTATTTCAAATCAAATTCTGTCAGTCACTTTTTGAATTTATCTCCTTCTACTTGGCAGATTTTTCGTTCAATTGATTCAAATTCTGTGAAGGGATTTCCAAAAGATCCTAAAGATGCAACAAGCAAGGCATGGGAAAACTTAGTATTAGTCTTTTCTGATTACAGGTTATTAAGCTTCTATTAGTATGACCTTACTCATTTGTGCTTTAATGTGTTACAGAACCTTGTTTGTGGGAAAAACGTACTGATCGACATGAGTATACACACAGCTTATGTGGAGGCCATCCGAGCTGCCCAACATTTCATTTATATTGAGAACCAGTACTTTCTTGGTTCATCATTCAACTGGGATTCAAACAAAGATCTAGGTATGCATGTAGACCAATATACTGAAATTCATTGACTGTGGCTCCTGAGCAACACATGAACTACAGCTACTTTCACAAAAAAAACAAACAAAGAAAGAAAAGCACAAGAACGACAGCATATATTCTCATTCATCTGGATTAGTTATTTTATAATATCAGCCTCATCAGCTATGGAGGAAAAATGTGACTTCTTATAGCATGATGCATCAAAGTTCAAGTTTTTTGTTGATGATTTTTTTAGTGGAGTTTCTTGGAATAAAAAGCACTATCCTGCTTTTACAGATGTAAGCAAACATTGTGCTTTGCTTGGAGTCTGGTAGCTGTTCCCTATGAATTAATAAGTATGTAGGATTATATACCTTTTTTTAGTTGAAGGTATCAGTTTGCTAGAGTAGTGTTTCTGATGTTTTATGGATGCCACACACACACACACACACCCTCTTTGAGTTTTTCCAACCTTCTTTGTGTCTACTGTATGGGCTAGTTCTGGCTGTGTAGTCGCTACAGTCTGTAAGGGGATATATAGTTCCTTGGTTCAACATGACCTGCTTTCCTCAACATTTGATGATTGTTCCATGCAAGTTCTTTAATAGCTTAATAACTTTCTTCCGAATACTTATGTTTTGCTGTTCTCTTGCATTCTCATTTATCCATGATTTATCCATGATGTTTTTATTCATCTGTCCTCTTATGTTTCTTTTGTCGTTCTAATTTTATTATGAATATTGTTTATCCGTGACCATCAGAGTGGAATAATCTGTGATCATGATAATAATGAAATGGATAAAATAAAGAAACTACAGAGGGGCTCTATCACTTACATTTGCATTTGAAAATTGTATTATATGGTTTGTCTGAACTATGAAGAAGCAACATTTTATTCAAGTTTTAAATACATCTTTTAAATCTTGTAGGTGCTAACAATCTAATACCTATGGAGATTGCTCTCAAAATAGCAAACAAAATCAAAGCAAAAGAGAGGTTTGCGGCATATATAGTTGTTCCCATGTGGCCAGAGGGTAACCCTACCAGTATGCCTACACAAAGAATTCTTTTTTGGCAGGTTTGATGCAACTACCATCTCTGCACACACATTACAAAAGAAAGATAGATTGCTATTAGTCAAACTGGTCACTGATGAGTGTTATGCCAAATCCTTGTTTACTAGCATATAAAATGGGCATATTATAAGAAAAATCTGTAGTTCTTGTGTGCTATAGACTTCTGTATCATTTCTGTTTTGAATTGAAGATCTTGCTATACGAGGTCATTGTTTCATGACTGAAACAAAATTTATGTACTGTTGAATAAAGCACAATCGAATAATATTGATTGTAGTTCCTTTTTGTTATGTCACTCCATGTGTTTCGTTTCTTCATGTTTAAAAGCATTGTTGCATGGAGCATGTACAGTTTTGTGTAGATAATTTACCATAGACTTGGTTTCATTTGTTTACTCCCCATGTTATTATCTATATATATGTAGTGGGCATTTTTATCTCAAGCTGCAAATCGTCCTTAGCTTCTTTTTTTTTAGATCTATTTAGATTTTTTAGATTAATGCTATATGAACATGGTTTTCTATTTAGCAGCTCTGGTATCTAGTTTACGTAGAACTGTGGTATACCTGATATTTTTCCCACTGCGAGGAATGATGCATAACCTTTTTTTGTGTGTAGAATATTAGATTAGTAATGTATTCATAAAGTGTCTTTTTTTGGCTATCGTCATTCTCTTTGTTTGGCAGGACTTGACAAATAATTATAAATTGGAATATTTTCTATAGTTTGAAGCAGAGTTCTGTTTTTGAATTCTGAAGTGTACAAGGACACTTCCCAATTTCTGTCATCTGGGATCCATTTTGTTCCCATCAAAATGGACATACATTATTGTCCTTCAGAAATATTAGACAATCATGGCTGGAAATGTCAATTTCTAATTCAGGGATGAGCACATGTTATGTAATTAAAAATTAGTAGGAGAGGAGGTCTCTATTGGTGAGTTTCGGTTAAAAACATATTTTGTTCAACTCCACTAAGAATTAAATTTGATTCATTTAGGTAAATGGAAAACGTGAATGAAATGCTCTTTGCACCTGATATTTCTAACTTAAATTAGCTTTCTTAAGTACAAGTTAAAATTTAATTTTATCATCTCATGCATTTTACATTGCCTCCGTCACAAGTTTATCTACCAGACTGCTAGCTTCCGTTACATGAGAAAGCCTCATCTATGTTAATTGAGTCAAAGTTTTTATAAATAAAAAGATCTTATAAAAAAAATGCATTTAATCATATTGTACGTTCAACCCTTTACTCAGCTGAGAGAGTTTATTCATATTTTTCATGTGAAATGCTTCAATTCCTCACTGAATTTCTAATTGCTTTACCCTTTAGGAAAAGTTTCAACAAATGAAGCACTCTTGAAAATTCTTTAAGATGATTTTTTCCAGCTAATAGTGCCATGGTAGAATTTAATTTATCTCTTCATTATTTTGCTCATCAGCAATTCATTGTTCTGATAGCTAGGAATATGTGTTTCATGATGCTGACTGTTTCAGTTTTCTATATTTTGTGCTTTAACAGCACTGCCATATTCCTATAGAAGGAAAAGAAGAAATAAAATTATTTTGTGTTTTGTGTTTTGCCATATTTTGTGTTTGATGATTGGCTCTTGTATTCTGGTTATAAATCATGAATGGTATTCATTAACAATAGTAGGGCTGCAACTTGGGCGGGTTGAGTTTTGGTTGACCCCAACCCGAATTCCAAATTACTCAACCCTAACCCGACCCAACCCGATTTTCAATCCGGATTGGACTAACCCAAACCCAACCCGTAATTAAATGACCCAACCCAACCCAATCCGATTTTCTAACATGATGTGCAAATTAAATAAAACCAACCCGACCTAACCCGTAAGATTAGTTTAATTTACCTAAAATTTGGATTGCCCAGATTAGAAACTACATAATGAACGGCCATGATATTTGTTTCTAATTATTAATTTACGGGTTCGGGTTGGGTCGGGTTGTGAATGAACCAACCCGAACCCAACCGAATTTGTGAGTCAACCTGAAGTGGCTAACCCGAACCCGAACCTGAATTGGCCAACCCAACCCATGTAAAAATCGTGTTCAACCCGCAACCCAACCCAAGTTACAGCTCTAAATAATAGTTCAACCTATAAAAATATGCAATAATATACATGCAGGTACCTGTGTAAATGCTCATATCCAGTAGAACAGTTTTGTTTTCCCTATAGCAATATTATCTTCATTTGGATGGATCTCTTTTGCATGCATCTAATCTTTCGTGTGGATTATCTATTTGGCTATGCAGCACAAGACAATGCAAATGATGTATGGAACCATTTATGAAGCCTTGGAAGAGGTTGGGCTTCACAATACATATGAGCCACAAGATTATTTAAACTTCTTTTGCCTTGGAAATCGTGAGGGTATTGATGGAATTGATACTTCACATGGTGGCAATTCAGCAAACACGCCAAATGTAATTCACTCTGTGCTTTCCTTGGGCTTATTCTATTATTCTATTTTTGATGTTTATTTGTCTCTCTCATCTCATTTGTCCTTGTATTGGCTTTCCATCATTACACCCCAACCCTAGAGAATAAGATGGGAGGCTAGTGCTCTTAAGCATTAATTATACTTGTGATGAACTCTGTGGCCAACAATTTGCTTCTTACAAACCTTATCATGTATACCTGATATAACTGATATTTAACTATGTGTTGGTCATTGGCATATTAGGCCCTTGCACGGAGGAATCGGCGATTCATGATATATGTCCATTCAAAAGGCATGATAGTGGATGATGAATATGTGATATTGGGATCCGCAAACATCAACCAGCGCTCAATGGAGGGTACCAGAGATTCTGAGATAGCCATGGGCGCATACCAGCCTCAACATACATGGGACAGAAAACAATCCAGCCCACTTGGCCAGGTAACAAGACCATAAAATCATTCAATTTACAGTTATCTGCAATGCACCTTTTTATTCATCCACATAACCATAGAAGCTTACTGAATTCCATGCGCAAAATAAGACAGTCCATAAATTATCATGATCTCTATTTATTAATGGTTCGCATGCTACTCAGTTTAGAATTTCTTAATCATGTTTATAAAAGACTTATTCTAACATGATTTGATTGGCTATACGTGTAGATTCATGGGTACAGGATGTCGCTGTGGGCTGAGCACACTGGGGTGCTTGAGGAATGTTTTACTCGTCCGGAGACCCTTGATTGTGTGAGGCGAGTTCGGCAAATGGGAGAGATCAACTGGAGGCAGTTCGCCTCTGATGACGTAACGGAGATGAGAGGCCACCTTTTAAAATACCCCGTTGATGTGGATGCGAAGGGCAAGGTGAGTCCCCTGGCGAACTGTCGGACATTTTTGGATATGGGTGGAAATATTTGCGGGTCGTTTTTCGCCGTACAAGAGAACTTAACAATATGATATCTTTGCATTTTCGTCTCATATTTGGCTAGCACCTCTCTTATTTCATGTCCTTTGTGCAGATACAGTTATGTAATTAGACAGGATACAATTTTTTTTCCATTGGTGAGTACTACATGGTGGTGTCATGCATAGGCTGTCAATAGAAATATCACGTCGATTCCTGAGAAAAATAGTGATTGTAGAAGATGTAAATATTATTTCAGTCATTCTATTCATTGTATCTTAAAACTTCTAGTGGGGGGCCAATATATATTGTGGTTTTGTCCCATGGTGTTTTGGTGATTGAAATCGCATTATGTTGAGAATTTTCAAAGCTAGTCAAGTGACAAAATGTAGAAAAGTGTATCAGGGCAGGTTTTTTCTTTCTTTCTTTCTTTTTTTTTTCCCCTTTTAGATTTTAGATGCTCGGGTTCCTAAAAAGGACAATTATAAGAATGTTCTTTCTTGCCAAGTGTAGTTTTTTTCTATAAAAAAAAACAATGCATGCTTTTGTATATTTATATATGTAAATTTTACATGCTCGGGTTCTGAATAAGTGACAATTATTAGAATGTTCTTTCTCGTCCAAAGTGTTGTTTTATCTTTTGATGCCCAGGACACCATTTGCTTTCACCTTGCATCTTTTGTCCCATTTCACCAGACAAGGAATTGAGGAATCCTTGTTCGATTCATTTCAAAAGAAACGCCTTTGAATCGATTTCATTGTTAGTAAATATCTCGGAAGGTGGATGGGTAGAAGTCTAGAACAAAGGTAGATTGAGACTTACCACTTGCGTAGGTGTAAACTTTCCCCTGAAAAGTAAGATGTCTATTCTGCCATCCATCGGGTCTTCTCTCGATCCTTTCTACTAATGGGTATCAACTTCTATTAAGGAGCGTTTGGATGTAAGTCTGAAAATTAGTTTTTTTTTATCAAAACTGAGTATAAAATTGTGTTCACAGGAAGTTGTCTCTCACGTATTATGAAAATGCTAGCTTTTGAACACTTATTTGTAAAAATATGTTGTAACTTTTCATACAGTTATAGTTTTATTTTTTTTCTGTATGAAAATGGGTTTATAAAAATTAGATTTTTACAAACCCATAATCTTTTCAAACTCACATCCAAATGCTACCTAAGATGAGTTTCTTCACAAGAGGCAAACCCAGGTGACGCGGGGAAGCCTCCAACACGTCATAGTTGGGGGTCGCTATTAGATCGGCTGCCCCCCTCCTATTCAAATTAATTGCCCAAAATGTGATTTGTTCTAGTTCAGCTGTAGACCTGATCGTAGTGAGAATCATGGCAGAATAAAATACAAATCCTGTAATAACTTGATGTTGGGGGTAACGAATATCATGGTATCATCTGCGTATTGTAGGTGAGTTATCGGGGTTCCTCCTGCCATATATGGATTCCCTTGATCCAGCCCTTTGACTATGCTTTCATGCACATGTGACTCAAGACATTCGCCATGATTGTGAACAGGCAGCACACATGGGTACCTTGTATTGTTAGGCGGGGTCTCGTATTGGTGGGTAAGTAATGACTGCATGTGTGTTTGGAAAAGTAGGGTTCGGGTTAACGATTACGAATCTAAAGTTTATCAAGCACATCTCAGTTTTAGTTTTTTGTCATAGTTTTGATATGATATATTTAATATAAAAATTCAAACATCTATGTATGAATGATTGTGTGCGAGTATGTATGTATATGTTTATGTATGTATTTATATAAAGAAGCTTATATATGATGAGTAATAATATAGTACGGTTTGTGCAAATTGAGTATATGCATCCTTTAAAAGGAGTATAATATGTATCAGTAAAGAAAATATATATATCTTATTGAAGGTATTTTACGTCATTTAAAGGTAAAAAAAAAACATATAAATCATTGAAGTATTATATATCTCATTGAAATAAAAATACATTTAATGAGGTATATGCTTTCTTTACTTATGTATATATCCTTTTAAATCATGTATATACGCGGATCGAATGGATCGCACAGATCGCATATTGTCACTTACATATACATAATACAGTAAATATTATTTCAAATATAATATTTAATTAGCTTACAGAAAAGGAAATATAATATATAATAATTATTTATTTACAATAAAATTTAATATTGAAACATAAATCAGTAAGGAAAGAGGGGAAAGTTGTGATAATCAAAATTAATGTAAAATATTCTACGACTAAAAAATCCATGTAAATATTCGTTTTGAGAAGAAGGAAAATAGTGAAGCCTTGAATTCAAGATACAAAGAGATGCTATAAAGTAATTAAGTTCACAAATTTTCCGTATGGACAACCAATGGTATTCTATTTCCATTTTTGCAGCCAAGGATTCTACGATGCACAAATACAAGAAATATTCCTTCTTCACATAATTTCCTTTACGAGCGTTCATTATTAATTCATATCACTCCCATGTATCCTTTTCTCATGTCAGACTTTTATGAACTTCCTTTTTCATACGTTTTATTTAAACTAAATATATTGTCCCAACTGTACAGATATTGTTGATCAATGATGTACGTACAAACAATAATTTGATACGTTAAAAAATTCTCATTATTTTTAGCTTTTTATATCGAATTAGTTATTAAACAAAATCATTCATCAATAAACAATCACATATGTTTTGTCTTCATTAACCAAATTTTGGTTAAAATGAATAGATACTCGTTTATGATCCTCAAATAAAAATTTATAATAGTCTCCGATCCTCTGAATCTAAATATTGATTAAAATTGACATAATCACGCAAAACTTCATTCCAACCCATTCTATATAACAATATCCTCTATCAACCAAGCCATCAAAAAAAAAAAAAATGTCCATCCTTCTATTGCTCCTCTCAGTCTTTGCATTGTCCAAATCCACTCAATCAACCACCAACATCAATGAAAGCAACCACCCAGAGACCTACATCATCTACGTCCAACCACCCGAGGAGGTCGGTCTCCTGAGCTCCAAAGACTTGGAAGACTACTACCAGTCCTTCCTTCCCCCAACAACAACAGACGATGACATGCATGCTCCCACCATGGTTTACACTTATCATCACGCCCTCTCCGGCTTCGCTGCCAGACTGACTCCCGCCCATATCATCGCAATGCGTGCAAAATCCGGCTTCATCGACGCTTACCCGGACCAACTCATCCCCCTACACACCACCCACACCCCTTCATTCCTCGGCCTTGATGGCCCCACCGGGTTGTGGAACGTCTCCACTTTGGGTAAGGGCGTAATCATCGGCCTCCTCGACACGGGCGCCGAGCCGACCCACCCGTCGTTCAACGACGATGGAATGGACCCTCCTCCGCAGAAATGGAAGGGGAAGTGCGAGTATAAGTCATCGGGTTCTTGCAACAACAAGCTCATCGGTGCCAGGGCTTTCATCACCGGAACCCCTCAGGCCCCTGATGACCAGGAGGGACACGGGACCCACACGGCTAGCACGGCCGCGGGGAACTTTGTTTCCGGCGCGGATGTCCTCGGGAACGCGAGGGGGACCGCCTCCGGGGTGGCGCCCAGGGCCCATCTGGCCATGTACAAGGTATGTCTTTTTTACCGTCTATAATGTGTGTGTGTGTATATATGTTAGAAATTTAGTAAAGCATGGGTTCATTCAACTCAAGATACATGAATAATCAAAACGTGCATGTCATTAAACATGTTTATTATTTTTAAAAATATAAAAATATATGTTGTCTGTATTTTGAACTAAAAAAAAAAAAAACTGATTGTGATATTTTATTTTTTATTTTTACTTAGTTCTATGTAATATAATTTGTTGTATAAGTACTGGTTATTATTACATGTATCATATAGTATTTTTAGGGTTAAAGGAAAAGCGGTCTAAAATAAAATATTTTTTCTTTGACCAATTTTTATGGTATTTATACATATGGTGGGAAAGTAGTAAAATGATTTTCTATCGCTTTCTCTCAAATTTCTTAGAGTAAAGAAAAAAAATTTCTCTTTTTTTTAAGTAAAACAAAATAAAAGAGAAAAAGTGATAAAAAAATTTTACTTTCCTTCGTGCACAAGCACACCTTTAATTACTAAGTATTAAATACAATTTTTTTTATGCCATATTGTTTTGTGTACTAAACCCTTGTTAATTTTTTCCTAAACAATTAAGGTGTGCTCCACGAATGGGTGTCAGATGTCGGACATAGCTGCGGGCCTTGACGCCGCAATTGCCGATGGAGTGGATATCCTCTCCATATCCCTTGGCGGGCGGTCCAAGGAATATCCCCGAGATCCAATGGTCACGGCCGCATTCGCCGCCACTCAGAGAGGGATCTTGGTGAGCTGCTCCGCGGGCAACGATGGGCCATTAGAGTCTTCCGTCACAAACGAGGCTCCCTGGATCCTAACAGTTGGTGCGAGCACCATGGACCGCTCCATCCGTTCAACTGTCAGACTCGGTGATGGTACGGAGATCAACGGAGAGACGCTATTCCAGTACAAGGACTTCAAGCCTGACCAGCTCCCTCTTGTGGTGCCTTCGTCAAGCGACGACCCCTATTGCTTTGGATCCTTGGATGCAACCGATGCCAAGGGGAAGGTGGTCCTCTGCATGCTAGGAGATGGGACTAATGCTGAGAAGGGAAGGATTGTGAAGGAGGCAGGCGGGGCTGGCATGATCCTCATGAACGACGAAGTAGAGGCGTACATCATTCTTGATGAAGCGCATGTCCTCCCTGCCTCCCATGTCTCCTACGCTGATGGGTTGAAGATCAAGAGTTATATCAAATCCACCTCCAACGCAACGGCGGCCATCGTATTCAAAGGGACGCTGATTGGGAACTCGAACAGGGCTCCCACCGTTGCCGCCTTCTCTTCAAGGGGCCCATCCCGGCAGAGTAATGATATTCTCAAGCCTGACATCATTGGACCTGGAGTGAATGTTCTTGCTGCCTGGCCTTCCAAACTCGATGTCAATTATACAAGTGAAGGACCAAACTTTAATATCATCTCCGGGACTTCAATGTCGGCCCCCCACCTCAGCGGGGTCGCGGCTTTGCTCAAGAGCGTTCACCCGGACTGGTCAGCCGCCATGATCAAGTCTGCCATCTTGACCACTGCGGACCCGGTAGACAACCAGGGGAAGCCCATTGTGGACGAGAAGCACGAGCGTGCCAACCTGTTCGCGACGGGCGCGGGACACGTGAACCCGTCGAAGGCGATCGAACCTGGCTTGGTTTATGACATCGGTCCTGAGAACTACATCTCTTACCTGTGCGCACATAACTACACTGAGGAAGACATCAAGGTGATCACGCAGAACACGATCCGTTGCACTGACTATCAGAAAAATGGGGGAACCGACCTCAACTTCCCGTCGTTCACCGGATACTTGAAGACGTCTGGTTCTTTCATTCAGATGTACAATAGGACGGTGACGAACGTTGGGGGGGCCAATTCGATTTACAAGCTTGAAGTCACTGAGCCTAGTGGGGTGTCTGTTGTGGTTGAGCCGCAGAGACTGCAATTCTCTCGGGTGAACGAGAAGGCGAGCTACTTTGTGACATTGAGCATCAAAGACAAAACGAAGGGGTCCTATGCGGAAGGGGAGTTACGTTGGGTGTCCGACGAACACGTTGTGAGGAGCCCTATCTCTGTCTTTATGACGACTTGAAAATATGTGTAGAAATTCAGGACTTCTATGAAGTCCAATGAAAACATACCACTTGTGTCATAAAAATTAAGCTTATTTTTATAATAATTAAAAAAGGAGAAATCCACGGACATTTATAAACACATTGTGTCATCTGCGTTGGGTTTCACTGTCTCAAGAACAGAGGATCCCATCTTTGTCTTTTTTGGTGACTTGATCATGCATTGAGAATGGCATTACTCGTGAGATGGAAAAGGAGAATCTCTTTGGTCAATACTCATTAGATTCTTGTCTCCTCTCCCTGAGAATTCTTTATCGTGGAACTAGGAATTACATTGACAAACACACATTTTTGCGAAATGTTTTGTTAGTAAATCTTTAATTACTAGAATACTTTAGTAGAAAGCATTAAAGATTTATTTAATATTAATTCAATGAAATTCAATGAAATATTTGTTGTGGTTTTGATCACTTTTAGGTTAAAATGAGTTTGGGTTCTACTGATTATAATTAGTGGAAACCCATTGGATTATGTCCCTTTCGTTGAGTAGATGAACGTAGTTTATTTACATTCTCAAAACCAATTTTAAGTGAATGAGAAAATTGGATCCAAATTTCTCTAAATAACATGATGATGAAAGTGATTGGTGGTTAAGGAAGAAAGAAAAGTTATAGTCCTATATTGGTTAAAAAGGAAAAGTATGGACCTTTTGTCAAATCTGACGGTGGAGATCATTCTGATCAAATGAAATCTGGACCGTCGATCGAATAAATCCGCAAATGTAGTATGGACCGTCGGATCAACAGTTACTCTGACCGTTGGATTTTTGAATGGAGGGCTGCCTTAGACTCTGTTTCAGTAAAAACTGAAACAGAGGAATGGACTCCTCCAAGAGTCCTTTCAACCAAATTTTCTACTCTATAAAATCCACCAAAGTTTGCATTTGTTAGATCATCCAATACATTCACTGCAATAGACATTCTCACGGTGCATTCGAGTCTAGTCCAGTTCATTTGAGTGCATTCATACAGTCAGTAAACAAAGAGAGAGTGTCAAACATAGAGTTGGTTCGCTGTCCATACAATTTGAAGTGCTGCTACCGTAGGGAGATCTGCCGTTGTATCCTGAGAGACAGTCACTGCATCCGTGAGCACCTGTGCGGGGTGATTAGTGTCTTAAAGACATAGAGTCCAACTCTAGCCTTGGCCTTCATAAAAAAGGAACATATTCGTCAACTCCAGTATAGTTGTTCTTCTTCCTTGTATTTGTGTTTTTATTCTATGTAATACTATTAGTTTATATATATATATTATTTTGTAAACATAACCAGTTCACTGAATTTCTAACAATATTTGATTTGATTAGAAAATAATATAATGAAAAGTGGACAATTTTTTATGAGGACATCTCCTCCAGGAGAATGATGAGCTTATGGTATTGTGATATATTTGTAGGGCTACAACCTCGTATCATAAATGTCTTCGACATTATAGATGGTATCAATTATATCTAGCCGTATAAAGGTACCGAACCATGGAACATCAATGCACCTCGAGTATGGGAAGATGGAATTTACAGAATTATTCTATTAATTAAATTGATTCCAATGAACCTAAGTTTATTGTCATTAAATAGAAAGTGATGTTATAAATTTACGTTATAGGATATTTTTATAATAGAAAAAATGATAAAAAAAATCTCTTAAAACTTAGAAATACCAAAATTAGCCGCTTTTTAATATTATACTAAAAAAGCCTCATTTTACAATTTTGAAAACTCAAAAAACTAATCTACCCTTATGTAATTAGATCTTCAACATGCCTCCAACCCTTGTTGGGTTATGTAATTTTTCCTATAATAAATTATGAATTTGATTTTATTTTAGATATTTTGATCTCTTTGATCAAATTATGTGTTGTTTAAATTTTTTTTAGAGATTTTGTTATTATATATCTTATTGTGTGTTTATTATATCTTATCTTATATTGTTGATCATTTTCATTGTGTATAATCAGAATATGTAATTTGAATATGTATTATGCATCAATGCAGCAAATGATATTATAATATTTTAAATCATTATTCACATTTTTGTGGTGTTATTGACACATATTTTTAAAGAAACATCAATATTAAGAGAGTCTATCATCAAAAACTCAAATTATACTGACACATATCTCAATAATTTAGAATAAAAAAATGTTCTACTAAAAAATATGTGAAAATACTTTAACAAAATTAAAAAGTGTGAAATATTTTAACAAAATTAAAAAATGTGAAATAAGTTAACAAGGGTAAAAGCATGTTAAGGATCTAATTACACAAGAGTGTATTAGTCTTTTAAGCTTCCAAAATTATAAAATGAGACTTTTTTAAGTATAATATTAAAAATTAACTAATTTGAGTATTTTTAACTTTGAAGAGAATTTTTTTTTTATCATTTTCTCTTTATAGTTCACCCAGACAATCGTGTTACTTTCTATAACACATCTTGGTACGGGAAGAATAAATAAATACATGTTTATGATCATCAATTAAAAAAAAAAAAATAATAAAGGCTTCCAACACCCAGAATCCACAATCCAAATATTGTTTATCATTGAATATCATTACCCAAAACATTCTTCATCCTATCCCCCATCTATTTAATATCCTCCATCAACCAATGCAAAGCCAGAGGTAGCCTCAAACATGTCCGTCCTTCTTTTGCTCTTCACTCTCCTTGCATTCTCCAAAGCCACTCAAGCGACAACCACCATCAACGGTGAACGAAACCCCTAGAGACCTACATCGTATACGTCCAACCTCCCGAGGAGGTCGACCTCCTGAGCTCCAAAGACTTGGATGACTACTACTACTCCTTCCTCCCCCCAACAACAACAGATGACTTGTATGCACAAGCCATGGTGTACTCTTATCGTCATGTCATCTCCGGCTTTGCCGCCAGGCTGACTCCCGACCATATCATCACCATGCGTGCGAAATCCGGCTTCATCCAGGCGCACCCAGACCGCCTCATCCCCCTCCAGAGTCCAGACCACTCACACCCCTTCATTCCTCGGCCTCGATGGTGCAAGCGGGTTGTGGAATTTATCCACCGCAGGAAAGGGCGTAATCATCGGCGTATTGGACAGTGGCGTGATCCCCACCCTCCCATCATTTAAAGACGATGGAATGGGCCCCTCGTAAAAAATGGAAAGGAAAGTGTGAGTACAATTCCTCCACGTCTTGCGACAACAAGCTCATCGGCGCAAGATCTTTTGCTCAGGACACTGGATACCCTCGTACGCCTGATGACCACGACGGCCATGGGTGTCACACGGCAAGCACGGCGGCAGGGAACTTTGTGCTGGGCGTGGATGTCCTTGGGAATGCGAAAGGGACAGCCGCCGGGGTGGCGCCCCGAGCCCATCTGGCCATCTACAAGGTGTGCTCAATCGAGGAATGTCAGGTGTCGAACATAACAGCCGGCTTTGACGCCATGGTCGGGGACGGGGTGGACATCATCTCGCTCTCAGTTTCTGGGCCCTCCTTGCAATATCATTTTGATCCAATTGCCACGGGCGCGTTCGCGGCCATCCAGAGGGGAATCTTGGTCAGCTGCTCCGCGGGGAACGACGGGCCATTGAAGTCTTCCGTCACAAACGAGGCTCCTTGGATTCTAACAGTTGGTGAGAGCACCATGGATCGCTCTATCCGTTTAACTGCCAGACTCGGTGACGGTACAGAGATTGACGGAGAGACGCTTTTCCATGGTACAAGGACTTCAAACCAGATCAGCTCCCGCTTGTGTTGGCGCCGCCTATTGATGACCCATATTGCTCTGGATTTCTCAATAATACCAACGTCAAGGGGAAGATGGTCCTTTGTGTGCGAGTTGGGGGCATTGGTAGTGAAGATAAAGGTAGAGTCGTGAAGAAAGCTGGTGGGGTAGGCATGATCCACATGAACGGTGAGGATGACTCATACACCATCCCAGCAGAAGCGCATGTTCTTCCCGCCTCCCACGTCTCCTATGCTGATGGGCTAAAGGTCCAACACTATATCAACTCCACCTCAAATGCGACGGCGGCGATCATTTTCATGGGGACGGTGATCGGAAAGTCAACGCTAGCTCCTGCCGTTGCGTCCTTCTCCGCACGGGGCCCGTCCCAGCAGAGTAATGATATTCTCAAGCCTGACATCATTGGGCCTGCCGTGAACATTCTTGCGGCATGGCCCTTCAAAATCAACGTCGATAATACTGATCAAGGACCCTACTTTGAGATCATTTCGGGGACGTCCATGTCGACCCCCCACCTAGGCGGGGTTGCGGCTCTGCTAAAGAGTGCCCACCTTGACTGGTCACCTGACAGACCAACAGGGGAAGCCCATTGAGGACGAGAAGCATGAGCGCGCCAACCTGTTTGCGACTGGCGCTGGACACGTGCCAAATCTGTCATTATTAGTAGACGAAGATAAGTAAAGAAAAAGGAAATTTTTTAACTTAATAGTTATTTTAAAAAATGATCATCTGTCAAAATAATTTACAAAAATAACATTGAACCTTGTTTTGACCGGTTTGATAATGCCATCTTAATATACCATTCAAAACGTCATTAATTTGTGTATCTCAAAAGACATACACAAACATTGTTCTTTCGCTATTAAAATATGTTTATTTTTTCTTTATTTTTATATATATCTTTAAACAATTTAACTTTTATTACATAAATTCTTTGTTAAAAAATTAGTATGCAATTAGAAATATATTGTTGAGACATTTAAAATGACACAAATATTAAATATATTTAGTTTACATTTAAAATTACAATTTTAAGATAATTAATTAACATTTATACGCTTTTGGTTAGTATTAAAATTTAATTACATTTATTTAGTAAATTTTCTTTATGATGCATTGTAATCGAATATGATGTTTTTGATGTATATATTAGTAAAAATATTCAAATGCTAATTAATTACATTAAATTTATCATTTTTAAATATAAATTAAACATATTCAATATTGATCTTATTTTAAAATTTGCAATGATATTCCAAATGGTATTAATTTTGTAAAAAATGATTTGTGTAATAAAAGTTACATTATTTATATGTATTAAAAAAAATTAAGAAAATAAAAAAATATAAAAATAAAAAAACACCTTAATGGGTTGTAAACACACCTTTTATGGTATCAGGTGGTGATGCTAATGTGTCATTGTCAAACCAGTCAAACAATGTTGAAGGTTATATTTGTAAATAATTATTGAAGAGGGTCATTTTTAGAAATAATTATTAAATTAAGATTAATTTAAAAAATTTCCCTAAAGAAAACCAAACATTAAAATGCCGATTTTCATGTTCCAGTTTCACTCTATAATAATGACAGGATCAGGTTAGGTCCAACAATTTATTGTTCAACATGCTCGTGATAGTTTGATCTTATCATTTTAAGATACATAATTTAATTAAATTATAAAGAAAAAATGATTAAAATTTAATTAAATCATAATTTTAATTTTAAAATCTGATCGAATATCTATGTCATAATGCAACCCCCCAATTTTCTATAGAATAGGCCACCATCTCCCAAGATGTTTTCCTCACAAACCGAATTCCCCTATATGAAAGGTGATTGCTAGAAAACCAAAGTGTCCATAAAATTGTTGGGACAAGCATTTGGGAAATTTTTATAATCATATTCTTATATAATTGAAAATCTATCACGAAACTAGTCTAGATGGTTAAGAAGAACATTATTCATTATCTTAAAACTATAAGACAAAATCAAGTTCAAGAATTTTGAAAATATTAAAATATTTACTTTTAAAAAGAAAATTTAGACAGAGGGAGACGACATAAATAAAAGATGAAAGCAAAAGCAAAAGTGCAAAAAAGGATAAAAGATAACCCGGATGGAATTAAGGACCCAAAGATAATAATCCATCTAACCTAGAAACCTAAAAATAAGTCCAAATGTTCTATAGGGACCTAAAAATAATTTAGGAATTCACCTGAGGAGCCCGGAATTAATTTCCCCAAAAACTTTTAGAAAACTTCTCAAATTAAATTTAAAATATTTTTTTCTCATCAAAAATAATTTTAGAAACATACAATAAAAATCAGCCAAAATTAAAAATTTGATTTGTTATTATTTTGTAATTGGATATTGACTTTATTGGAGTAGGATCCCTTCTATTAACAAACAAAAAAAAACCTCGATCATGAACATTCAAAATAAATAACATGAATGATCAAGTTGAATCCAATTACCTGTTGTGAGTGAATTTATTGACCAAAGAAATGTAGTCTCATGTTGGTTCTTGATTCACATTATCAAGAAACAACTAACACAATGAATCAAAACACATTTATTAATTACATATATAATTTTGTTTGAAATTACCAACAACACAAACATATTGGGTTCAACATTAATGACCAGATTCCTTGTTCCCCTTGTGAGGACTAAAAGATAGAGGTGACCTAACCGGTGACCTATTTGATGCAAATTGAAAATAGGGTTATTTTGAATATTTTTATAATTTTATCTAAATAATAATAATATGTCACATTAATTTATTATATATATATATATATATTATTAATTTAAATAATAAAATATTTATTATTTTATTTTAATATTAGAATTTATATTTATTAATCTGTAGGATTGTGTGCCCGAAATATTACTGGGTTGATGCTTACAATTAATTATGATCACACACGACTCTAATCCTAAATTTGATAGGGTTAAAGACATCTAAGTCCCTACAAACATAGGAAAACCCATATAAATCCCTATTAAAATTGGGATAGACGTACGAGTCCCTGAAAACTCAGAAAAACCCAATTATCATCCCTGAGTTAAATTTCCATCCAAACTTAATGGAATATTCCCATAATATTCTGTCACATATAATTGTGTAGACATTGAAGTCCTTATAAACAGTCATAAAGACAAATTAGTCCCTGTAAAAGATAAAATTGCCCTTGAAAGACTTTTACATTAAATTGTGTATGCATTACAGTACCTATAAACAATCATAAAGACAAATTAGTCCTTGCAAAAGATAAAATTGCCCTTGAAAGATTTTTACATTTAATTGGATAGACATTACAATCCTTATAAATAATCGTAAAGATAAATTGGTACATGTAAAAGACAAAAATGCCCCTGAAGAATTTTTACATTTAATTGTGTAGAAATTGCAGTCTTTTAGAGGGTATTTAATTTTTAAATTGCAATGTCTGCACAATTAAATGTAAAAATACTTCAAGGGTATTTTTATCTTTTAGAGGAACCAATTTGTCTTTACGATTGTTTATAAGGACTGTAATGTCTATTCAATTACATGTAAAAGTCTTTTAAGGGCAATTTTATCTTTTGCGGAGACTAATTTGTCTTTATGATTATTTATAGGGACTACAATGTATACACAATTTAATGTAAAAGTCTTTTATGGGCAATTTTATCTTTTGCAGGGACTAATTTGTCTTTATGACTGTTTATAAGGACTTCAATGTCTACACAATTATATGTGATGGAATATTCTAGGAATATTCCGTTAAATTTGGATGGAAATTTAACTCAGGGATGATAATTGGGTTTTTCTGAGTTTTCAGGGACTCGTACGTCTGTCCCAATTTTAGTAGGGACTTATATGGGTTTTCCCATGTTTGTAAAGAAAGTTATTGTAAATAAAAAAGAAAGAAGTGAATGTTTTAAAAATCTATATTTGTTATGAGGAGGAGGAAAATGGTAAAGACTTGAATTCAAGATATATAGGCATTCTAGTAAAGATATTCAGTAAATTACCACATATGGTCCAATATTAGTAAACTACTAATTTTTACAACAAAAAATATGATATACAAATAGAATACACCTTCCTTTTTCAGCCTTATTAATTGAAATTACTAGCATATAAGACCCTTTTCCCATTTCCTTCAGGACCTCGTTGACCTTCCTTCCACAATAACAGTAGATTTTTTTATTAAAAAAATATTAAAATTGCACACACTTAACTAATTGATAAAAAAAATATACATTAAAGTATTTATTTTTTATAAAAAATAAAAAAAAATTACAATTTCATACACTGTGTTAGAGCCCAAACACTATGTTGACCGAAAAAGAACATGGTATAACAACGTTCATATATATTTAAAATAAATATATATCATTACCCACTTTCTATTTTAGTAGAAAACAATATTTTAAACATGAGAGGATTGACTTTTGCAGCATTCTTTCTTACCCCGATAGTTCCAATGTTATAAGAGTGCTATTATGCACAATTTTTTTTTTTCAGTTTAAATTCTAGTCTCATATGTATGCATATGCATCGACAGAAAATCACTAAAACATATACTCACATTAACCATTAACAATGTATATGGTTCGATATAAATTTTTTACATTTTCTATAAATGGATCTATGCAATTTATTGAGGTATATGTCTTATTTTTTATAAAAGTTTGTATCTTATTTGATAAGATATACTGTTTTTTAAAAATTTAAAATACATATAGATGAGAATTTTTTCTTTTTCGCTTGGTTAGATGAGAATATATTGGGACCAGAAAAGATGCTAGATGTAACATTATCCATGTTATGAAGTGGAAGGTTTATACCAAAGCACAAACAGTGCTACTTTCTCAACCCCATTTTGGTTTACAATGAATACATGTTTGTTTATAATCAAATCGTTAAATAAGAAAAGGGAGAAACCCGTGAAGTTGGAGGGTTTGTGATTTCTCGGGTTACTCCGAGGCAAATTCTTGGTGCAGATTTCCATTATCATCCTTGGGACTCACGGTTTCTATGGAACTGGAGGCTATTTATCAAGGAATTCAGCATGCTATACAGGGCTTACACTACAGCTTTGTATTTGCTCGAATGCGAGCAATATCATCGATCTCTTGAATAGTGAAGAGCCTGGTCTTACCCATCTACATGATCGTGTGGAACAAATTAGGAAAATGGACTACTCTGAAGTTTTGGCTCGTTTTGCAAGATCAAAACGTATCAAACGGGGTTACTAAGTGTAGAAAGGTGAACCCAATAGAGAAGAAGAAAGAAGAAAACTCCATGGAAGAGGGTGTTGTGTATATTCACTAAATATATAATACAATGAATTTACATCTCTCCATAATTGAAAATATTGGATAAATGTTTTACAATCAATTGTGATTAATTATGTTGTTTCTTTCCATCTTTGCTTTCTCCAAACTTGCATATAATTTGAATTTTGAATTCCTCCATTACTAGTTTCCATGTTGGGCTTCTTTCCATCTTTGGTTTCATCAATGGTATGTTTCTTTCCATCTTTATCTCCTTCACTAAGTATCTTTTACTCTACTATTAGACATATCGTAAATGCATTGGTTAGGATTTTACATTTTGTACATGAGGTTAATACCTCTAATCTTGTACTTTAAAATGTTTACTCAGTAAACAAATGCCTTTCAGGCTTTTCATTAAAAAAATATAAGGAAAGGGAAAATAGTAAAGTTGTTCTATACAGAGAAAGTGATTTAAATCACATCTCATTTAAGACGTGATATATCTAACTTTTTTATATATGATATTCACATTGATATGTTATATTGAATTTAAAATTAAAATAAAATCAGATAAAAATGAAAAAATTAAATATTTATTGTATTTCAATAAATAAGAGTTTTTGTATTATATCTCATCGATCTCAATAGATGATAAGATTTTTATAAAATCTTAAATCTAATTTAAAATTTTGAATTATATTTCAAATTAATAAGTAAAATTGAAATAAAATTTAAATTATTAGATAAATTTTAATTTTTAAAATGTAAGTCAATGTGTTATTTTTGTTAAAATTGTCCAGATAAAAATAGTAAAGTTGTTGATCCATATCCAAATGTTGATTAACATTGACCATCATTCCTCAAAAGAACATCTGAATAAACAAATCAAGTTGTGGAGGCTAATTCTTGGTCCCATCCATTTATATAACATCCTCCATCTACCAATCCAAAACAATAAGAACAAAAGCCAACCTAAAGCATGTCCATCCGGATCCTTCTCTTGCTCTTAGCCCTCTTTGCATTCTCCAAACCCACACAAGCAACCACCAATATCAATGAACGTCACCTCCCTGAGATCTACATCGTCTACGTCCAACCACCCGAGAAGGTCGACCTCCTGAGCTCCAAAGACTTGGATGACTACTACCACTCCTTCCTTACCCCAACAACAACAGATGACTCGCTTCCTCCCACCATGGTTTACTCTTACCGTCACGCCATCTCCGGCTTCGCAGCCAGGATGACTCCCGACCATATCACCACCATGCGCGCGAATCCCGGCTTCATCCAGGTGCACCCGGACCGCATCATCCCCCTCCAAACCACCCACACCCCTTCGTTCCTCGGCCTCGATGGCCCCACAGGGTTGTGGAACGTCTCCACCTCCGGCAAGGGCGTCATCATCGGCATCTTAGACACCGGCGCCATCCCGACCCACCCGTCGTTCAAAGACGATGGAATGGACCCCCCTCCAAAAAGATGGGAGGGGAAGTGCGAGTACGATTCTCCTACTTCCTGCAACAAGAAGCTCATCGGCGCGAGGGCCTTCGCCAATGGCTTTACCGACCCTCAGATCCCCGTCGACAATGTCGGCCACGGATCACACACGGCGAGCACGGCTGGAGGAAACTTTGTTCCCAATGCGAATGTCTTCGGGAACGCGGAAGGGACCGCCTCCGGGGTCGCACCCAGGGCCCACCTTGCCATCTACAAGGTGTGCTCCACGATGGGTTGCAAGGTCTCGGATATAGCCGCAGGGCTTGACGCCGCAATCAAGGACGGTGTGGACATCCTCTCACTCTCCCTTGGCGGACCCTCCCTCCCGTATTCGATTGATCCGGTCGCCATTGGCGCGTTCGCTGCCATGCAAAGGGGGATCTTCATCAGCTGCGCTGCCGGCAACAAAGGCCCCTCGGCGTCGACCATCTCAAACGAGGCACCTTGGATCCTAACAGTTGGTGCGAGCACCATAGATCGGTCTATCCGTTCGACGGTCAAGCTCGGTGATGGTACGGAGATCAACGGAGAGACACTTTTCCAGCCCAAGAAGTTCAAGCCTGACCAGCTCCCGCTTGTGTTGGCCGCGCGCATCGACAACCCCTATTGCGACAGACCCTTCAATACAACCAACGTCAAGGGGAAGGTGGTCCTCTGCGAGCCAAATGGGGATGTCCTTGATGTCGATAAGGGTAGAGCTGTGAAGAAATCAGGCGGGGCTGGCATGATCATCATGAACGCTGAGGGGGACGCGTATACCATCACAGCGGACGCGCATGTCCTCCCTGCCTCCCACATATCTTATGCGGACGGGTTGAAGCTCAAGGCGTATGTCAACTCCACCTCCAATGCAACGGTGGCGATCATTTTCAAGGGAACGATCGTCGGAAACTCGACGCGGGCTCCTACCGTTGCCTCTTTCTCTGCACGGGGCCCGTCCCAGCGGAGCGGTGATATCCTCAAGCCTGATATCATCGGACCCGGCACGAACGTTCTCGCTGCCTGGCCGTTCAAACTCAAAGCCAGTTATACAAGTAAAGGACCCACCTTCAACATCATGTGGGGAACATCGATGTCGACACCACACCTCAGCGGGGTCGCGGCCTTGATCAAGAGCGCGCACCGGGACTGGTCACCCGCCATGATCAAGTCGGCCATCTTGACGACCGCAGACAAGGTAGACCACCAGGGGGAGCCCATCGCGGACCAGAACCGCACGCGTGCCAACCTTTTCGCAACGGGCGCAGGACACGTGAACCCGTCCAAGGCGATCAATCCTGGCTTGGTTTATGACATCGGCGCCGATAACTACGCCTCTCACCTGTGCGCGCATAACTACACTGATGAAGATATCGCAGCTATAACACAGAAGAAAACCCGCTGCGTAGACTATCAGAAATTCGGGGGATCTGACCTCAACTATCCTTCATTCACTGGATACTTGAATACATCTGGTCCTTTGAGTCAGACATACGATAGGACGGTGACGAACGTTGGGGAGGCTAATTCGACTTACGAGCTTGAAGTCGATGAGCCTAGTGGGGTGTCTGTTGTAGTTAAGCCGCAGAAACTGCAATTCTCTCAGGTGAATGAGAAAGCGAGCTACTTTGTGACGTTGAGTATCAATGCCAGTGCGAAAGGGTCTTATGCAGAAGGGGAGTTGCGTTGGGTGTCCGACAAGCATGTTGTGAGGAGCCCCATCTCCGTCTTTTTAAAGACTTGATCGCTGATCAACAAACCTATAACATGGCGTTGGTCTGCTTTGCCAAAATGTGGAAAACAAATGCTAGCTGAGGAATTGAAATATCTCTTTGTTTTTTTTTATTTTTGGGTTAAAAACATTTAGGTCTCTATACACATCTATACACACCTATAAACCCGTATAAATCCTTACAAACTTATAATGAGACATACAAATCATTTAAATTGTTATAGTTAGTTAATTTAATCCTTGAGTTAAATCTCCTTCCAAATCTCATAATATTCCATTCATGTGAAATTAAACATCCATATAAGTCCTCAAAAATATTAAAAAAGACATATAAATCCTTTTAAATGACTATTTTGTCCTTCAACCCATTTTCACTTTTCTCTCTTTTAATCTTCCTCTCTCTTTCATTCATCTCCCCTCTTCAACCCCTTCTCATATATTGATTATAATAAAATGTTATTTCTGTGTTAATCATCCTGCAATGTGGATAATAATTCTATTAATCATCATGTTTTATTAGATCAATTAGGGCTTTTCATGTATAAAAAAAATTATGTGAATCGATTTCAATCTAAATATTCATATTCAAGATTATTCAAGATGATCCGAATTAAAGAAGAAGAATCGACGGATCAAAGAGATCAAAGCCGGATGGGATTTGTGACTATGCGGGCATCGACGGGCACCTTCCGGGGACTTGCAGGTGCTGGTCCAGGGGTGGTACATCCCAAAGCAATCATCTTCATTCAATAAAAAAAATCTTAATTTGCAATAATATCTAACAAACCAAAATGTGTGAAAGGTTGGAGGAAAGCTTGGTGAGGATAACCCGTAACTCGCCGGAGACCCCTCCTCGTAAGATTCAACATAAATCACATAGGAAAAAAATAATATCCGGAGGGTATAATAGTTAAATTATGGTCATAGTTAATTCTAACCTGGATGAGTTAATAACAGTTAACTGTAAGATTTATATGACATTTTTTATGTTTGCAAGGACATACATGTCGTACCCTAAGTTTATAAGGATTTATCTGGATTTATAAGTGTTTGTAGGGACTTAGATGTCTTTAACCCTTTATTTTTATATGGAAAAAATCTATACAACCGCTTTAAATTTGACTGAAATCCATATAACCCCTTAACTTTTCTTAAAATTCATATAACCAACTGAAAACACCTCGTAAATCTAAATAACCCCCTGAATAAAAAATTTGTTGACAGATGATGAATATTTTGTGAATATTTTGTTTGGTTAATCCTGATTGAAAACACAATATACTAAAAAAACTCTTACAATGTGTTGAAAATGTGAAAAATCCTATGAAAATAACAATTTTATCATCTCTTTAGATATATTATTAAACCTTATCTGGAGAGATAAAATTGTTATTATAGATGATTTTTCGTATTTTTAACACATTGTAGGGTTTTTTAAGTATACTGTGTTTTCTACCAGGATCCAAATATAATATTTACAAAATATTCATTATTTGTAACTGTAAATTTTATTCAAAGGGTTATTTGGATTTACTAGGTGTTTTCAGAGGATTATATGGATTTTAAGAGAAGTAAGGGAATTATATAGATTTCAGTTTTCAGGGGGTTGTATGGATTTTTTTATTTTTATATTTGTTTTTTATTTTCTTTAAGGAGCTTTTCCATGGGAAAATGATCAAAAGACAAAACAAACCAGGCGTCTCCTGTATGAAAGTGATGACAATAATTCTGTTGAGATTAGATTTTGAATTTTAAATGGTTTATTTAAATTTGAGTAAGTTTGTTAGGATTTTTTGGATTTTTAAGATTTGTTTTAGATTTTTTAATTAAGATTCTGTTTTTCAATTGTAGCTCATAAACAGAGGTTCACTAAAATAAATATTTAGAATATATAAAATTTGTTTTATCTTATTTTTCTTTATTCTGAGGGTGTGTTTGGAAACACACTTTTAAAAAATAGTTTTTAACTTTTTATACAATTTTTTAGGATGTAAACACAGTTTTTTAAGCATTTTTTTGTTGTAATCAAGAGGGAAGTTTTTCAATTAAATAGACTTGTTTGACAACTTATTTAGGGCTTTTAGCTTTTAAAGAAACTAAATATAACTCATTTAAAAGTTAAAAACAACTCAAAACAGGTTGCTAAACGCGGGGCCTAAATCTTCTACTTCTTTTGAGAGGAACGTTCCATTTTTTTCTTCTCTTATTGTCTGTCTCGACACTCTACCATCACTTCATGTACAAAGATCCATTTAAGGATTTTGTTGATTGTTCTGATAGAGATTAAATAAAATCTATCTTAAGACAGAGTAAGGGATTAGTGGTGGGTGACTCTATTTGAGCCCCTCTAAATTGCAAGTAAACCCCTAGCTCTTAAATGGATTTTGTTGCTAAAGATCCATTTACATATTTCTAATAAGTACACCCTCCAATAAATAAACTCACCTAATTTTTTGATAAAATTTTTAATTAACATTCTTTTAATAAGCATGCCCCCATTTCATATAAATGTTGTTCATAATAATCATTAATTTAGTACTTGAATCCAAAAATTTATTTCAGATTAGGGCGTAGTGTTCATCTTAATCATATAATTTAGCAACTGAAACCAGTTTGGCGCATGGAAAAAAAATCTACTTAAGAGTGAAATTGGCATAGATAACCATTTCACTTAGGCAAAAAACAGACCCCTTGGAACATACTCAAAACCAGTAACAACAAACTATACATATGGACAACCATGCAATGATATTACACCTTCTAGAAAACATCAGAAACAGCTGAAATCAACCCAACGCATGCCCCAAAGAAAATATAACTTTGACAACATTGCAGAAAAATATAGAATACATGCCCTGAAAATTGTCTGGATCCTAGAAACATTGCACTCGGGAACAGGCGAGAGTTGGGCGGTGAGGATCTGTGGGGAAGTCGAATGGGTGAGAGAGGATCTGTGGGGGAGTCAAAGTCTCGAAGGGTGTTTCTTAAAAAAAAAAAAAAATCTCAAGAGATAGAATTTGATGTAAAAGGGATTTTATAATCAAAGAGGATTATTTAAAATTTAACGGGATTCAAACAGAATCACCCATTATTGATTAAGTGCACGAAGAGTTTCTTGAAATTCATGATTGGAAATAGTGATCAAATTAATCTAAGGTCCCGTTTGATTGCGCGTTTGGACGCGCTTTTATTTTTTGAAAAGCTGAAAAGCTAAAATCGTACAGTCAAACGGGACAGCTTTTTATAAAATCAAAAGCTGGATTCCTTTTAATTTTTCCCTCGAAATCTATGTTTTAAAAAGCTCAGAAACAATGTTTTTTTGTCGGAATCGATTTTTTAAATTGAAAAGCAACTTTCTCTGCCAAACATTAAACTCCTTTCAAATATTGATTCCTGAATTAAAAAAAACATTCTAAAAAAATCAAGGTCTAAAATCATCTTAAAACACTGCTTTATTCTAAAAGTTACTTTTTAATCTGTGTTTCCAAACCAACCCTAAGTCTTTGAAATTCAACATTAACGAAAAGTTTTAAATATTGTTCACTTAAAATATTCGAAATATACTTGTATTTCATAGGTTTTGGAATGTTTGATGGTGTGTAGGATAAATAAGTCAACTTGAGTCGTGTTTTAGGTTTTTAGGAATGTTTTCTCAATGGAATTGTTTTTTTTTTTATCAAAGAATTCTTGTTGTTGAATGTTGAATTTATTAATCCCAGATTTATTAATCCCAAATTTATTGTTGAATGTTGGCTGCTTCTGCTACAGGATAAATTTTAGAGTCAACGTAATGTTGAATTCTGTCATATCATAGTCATAGTTATTTAACATTTGAAGAGCGACTAAAGAGTTTGATTCATTCTGAAATACACTTGCATAGATAAAACTATCATTTAATTTTGATGCAGAACGGGTGGTCAACGCGTTTCGGGAGTGATGAACCCAAAAGGATCCATTTTGAGATTTCTAAATATTTACAGAAAAACTGACTAGTAGAAAAAAAAGGCACCTCAAACTCAGAATTGGCTGAAATTTTTACAGGAGGTAGATATCAAGGAGATCTTCAAAAGTTGTCATTGTTATATATTGTGGAGCCTGATGATGTGCGCAAAGGATTGTTGGCGCTACGCAGGGTCGGCAGGGGGGGTCTTTCGTGTATTGACTTTTTAGTGGTGTCTTTCGTGTATTGACTTTTTTGTCCTTAATGAGATGTCAGTATAAAATGGCATCTCATATTTTTCATTAGGCTCTAGGGTTTTTATCTTCGGTGTGACCATTGTAAAAACTTCTCATTGATAGTAGATTGATCTCTGGTGTGCTTAGTGGACGTAGGCAAGATTTGTCGAACCAAGTAAATTTTTTATGTCTTTGCTTCAATTTGTTTGTTTATTTCCTTTTATTGATTGCATCCCAAGATCCGAAATCGTAACAGTCGCTACGCCACAACGCGCGTTTATTTTTTCATTTTTCTTATTTTTCAGTCCTCAAGATGGCATTTTTACTATTTTGAGTAATTTTATAGATTCTGAATATCTCCTTCATAATAACTTAGATTTAACTGAAATCAAATCCGAAGATCTTCTAGAATCCTATAGAGTTAGTTATAACAAATTTCTGTTTTTATTATTTTTGGTAAATTTTAGTTTAAAAGAGAGATTTGTAATTTAGGGTTCGCATTTTTTATTAATATATTTTTTAATTTTACTTCTCTTTTGAGAAATGTGATTTATTGAATGATTTCAACGTTGGTTAAATCTTTGTTCTAGTTTTTCGCTGCGTTAAAGTTTCTGGACAATCATACTCAAATCTTAGAAAGCATGACTTTAAAAACATATTTTTATATATTGGTTAAGTAAATATTAGGTAGTTAACTATTGAATTATTAATCTGTTCATCAGATGACCAGAGTTGTTAAACAAGTGTGTTCGATGTAACTTGACTGTGACTCTATTTCAATTGTAGGCCTAAAGAGAGTGACACTATTTTTGTAGAGCGCTTGCCAATGATACACGCAGCCCCATTTGCAACCCGATATACTATGTTAACGTAATATATACTATGTTATCATAGTGTACAGTTTTTATCATATTGTATAACATGATTTTTTTTTATTTTTTCAATTCGAAAAAAAATACACTATCGTATTTCAGTGTATACACCATTTATATAACAGCATACACTTTAAAGGGAGAGTATATAATTTTTTTAATTAAAAAAAAAATAGCATGGACTACAATTGGGGCTGCAATGGAAGCTTAGTGTATCTTTTTCCTATTTTGTATGCCTATCAAAATAAATTTAGCTTAATTCTTACAAGTCTAAACTCTATTAAGCATGGCTCTAATCCTAGTTTTGGTACTTTATATTTAACATACACACATATGCATACAATATATATGTATCTATGTATGCATGTCACTACAAGAAAAGTATTCTTTTGCGGCTATTTTGTTTTGAGTCGATACAAGAAGTCGTCACAAATACAACTTTTTTTAATGGTTTGTTACTTACAAGGATGGTACTATAGAGATCCGCAAATGACGTAAAATTATCTTGTGTCGTGAATAAACCCTCCAACAAAAAAACAAAAAACACCAAACCCTCCAACAAAAAAATACAAAACCCTAGTTTCTCCTCTACGGATCAAAAGTCAGCCGTCGCTTCTCTTCTTTTCACTGCCTCTTCCTTCCTGAAGGAGCCTTGACGGAGACTTCGACGACGGATCAGAATACGGACTCAATGGGGGATCGTCCTTGGTCACGGATCGGTCCTCTCCTCCTCCACAGTGGCAGCGACGACTGCGGAAACAGCGGTGAATAAATCCCAAATGGAAAATGAGGCATCCACAAATCAAGTTTTCGGGTTATTTTTTTATTGGATGTGGATAAATGTTGATTTGAATGAAATGTTACAAAGGAATTTATTTGAATGTACGTTATAGATGAATTGAATTAAATGTTCATTTGATTGAATCTTATAAATGAATTCAAAAGAATGTTAATTTGAATAGTATTAATTACTTTCAACAATTTTTTTCACAGTATTATTCATTAAAATGAAATAGGAGCAATAAATCTCTGTTTAAATAAAATAATATTTGCAGCACTTTTTGGACCATAGCAAATAAACTGACACAGCAATTCTCAAAAGCTTTTGCGACCATATAAGATACCGGCACAAATAGTTCTTATGCACAAAAATGCAAATTCATAAATATCTTTTTGCGGCAGGCTCAATAGAGTCCAAATTTTTTACGACGCTACCTCATGCGACCCTACCAAAACAGCCACAAAACTGTCGCAAAACACTATTTGCGGCGGTTTGAAAATCTTTTTGTGGCGGTTTGGGGCCGTCGCAAAATACCTTTTTTTTGAAGTGTATATACTTGTGCATGTGTAGGTATGTATGTGTGCTCGTGTATACAAAACGTGTGCGCTTATTTATTATAATAATAAAATAGTAATTATTTAATATTTATAATGTGATTTATTAATCATTTAAAAATGGTAAAAAAATTGATATTGGATAGAAATATAGATGTATAATAAGGAAAGAGGGAAAGTTAAGATGTTCAAAATTAAAGTAAAATATTCTATATATGTTTAAAAAATCTACTTAAATATCTGTTATGAAAGAAAGAAAATTTTAAAGCCTTGAATATGAATTCTAGATATCCATGGGGATTCTTACATAAAGGAATTAAATAAACTACCACATATGGACCAATCAATACCAAATGGGCACGTCTACTTCCACCAACCAATTAATTAATTTCACCAACCAAAAAAACAAAAAAAACATAATTTGAACAATACTAATTCCACCAACCATTCGACAGTTTCACTGTCGACATTCCTTTAGAACAGTCAATAGTAGATCTGTCAACCACCATTTGAAATATTCGACAAACGCTCTGTCAATCTTCTTTTAAAACTTTCGACAACTTGTTTGTCGATCTGAGACACATTCAATGTACATTAAAATATAAACGCATTCACAATCACATTCACATTTCATTCAACATTTACAATATATTTACTCAACTTTTAACACATTAAAAAAAACATGAACATAATTACAATAAGGTGAACTCTAAAAATATCACAACCAGGCAATTCAATTAAATTAAATACTAGACAAATCAAAGCTACCATTACTAGAGAAAAAAATAATGCAGTTAATCATGCACCTCAAAAATCTAACAAAATCATATTCAATTCAAGACCAAGAGGTTAGTTATGCATTTTTAAAAAATCTAACAAAATCATATTCAATTAATAGTCAATCATCATATGAATCTATCCAAATGTGTCATTCTTAAATACCAATAACCCTAAATCCAACTATACGCATTATTCAAACAATAAAGGAAATTGAAATACTCATACAACAATCCATTCCTCATACCATACACAGAATCGCACCGAAAATCAATCACAACTCTAAATCTAAAAAATACACATGTGATTTGTTCAATCCAAAAGTTCTCCATACAAAGCCCAACCAATTAACCAACATCAAATGCAAGCAACAACAAAACCGAACAAATTTAAATAGTCTTCTCAAGTCGACAGACCAACCGTCGAAGGTTTTAAAAAAATGTTGACAGAGAGTTTGTCAAATAGTTTAAATAATGATTGACAGGGAGACTGTTGAATAGGTTAAACAATGATTGACAAGGAGACTGTAGAATGGTTGATGAGATTTGTGTTGTTTAAATAATTATTTTTTTGTTTTTTTATTGATGATATTAGTTAATTGGTTGGTGGAAATAGACGTGCTCCATACCAAATTAGTACAAATTTTAACAGCCAAAGATATATAAGATAAATACAAAAGACCTTTTTTAAACAAAATTTCCCTTATGGTGGTCTTTATTCATTGGAATTGCTGCCTTATAACTTTATGACCTTCCTTTTTAACACATTTTATTTACTAAAAATATAGTCACCTACCATACAACTCAAAGCGATGATCGGGGATCTACTAAGAATAAATTGATGCATCAAAAAATTTCAAGATTTAAAAAAAAAAAAAAATTAGATTGGACCAGCTGTAGTTAAACAAATTATTCACCTATAAAAAAAATAATTTATTATGACATTTCCATGTTTTATTTTCCACCAAAATAAACAAACTTTCAATTTATATAGGCATTGTAATTAAAATTTTCTACGAATCCGATTTTAATTAAAACCAAGAAGAATGCGACGTTTCAATGTTATATACTGGTAGAAGATTTTTACTAAAACAAAACACAATTGTGTTAACCCACTTTGGTTCGCAATGAATAAATATAGGGATTTTTAGTTTTAAATCCCTGTAAACATGTCTATTTAAGGATCGGTCCCTCATTTTTTCATATTTCTTTTTAAATTCTCATATTCATCTGCCTATTTGGTTTTTAGTTCCTCCGTCAACGTCCTTCCATACACCGTTAATTTGTGAAATGTGATTTTATTTTTAAGTCCCTGCTAGGGACTTATCACTAAATAACATAGTTTACAGGGACTTAACACTAAATAACATAGTTTACAGGGAGACTAATCACTAAATAACATAGTTTACAGAGACTTAAAAATAAATCACATTTTACAAATTAACAGTGTATGGACGGACGTTTGATGGAGGGACTAAAAATCAAATAGGCGGTTGAATATGGAGACTTGAAAAGAAATATGAAGAATGAAAGAATCGATACCTAAATAAGCATGTTTACATAGACTTAAAAATAAAAATCCCATAAATATATGCTTATAATAGTAAAAGCGTTAAATATCCAGAATTAATCCAAATATCCAATTATTGATTATCATCCAGAAATAATATCTCAAATAACAAATTCAATTTTAAGAGCAATATTCTTCATCCCCTCCATTATTAATCAATCCATTCCCATCTCTAACGGGCCCTTATTTCAACCCCATCAATTCCTCCACCCACCCCTTCTTATTTTTTTTATTTTTTTTTTTTTTGTGATCCTAACCCACCCCTCTCGTCTCCTCCGCCTGCCTCCGCGAAGCCCTCATCGCCCTCGACCGCATGTCCCGCGACAACCTCCCCGCCTCCCCCTCCTCCGCCAATGCATCCGCCAACGCCCTCCACTGCCACCTCTCCAACCTCCGTGCTCGTCTCTGCATTCACGCGCAACGTCCTCCCCGAGGAGGTGGTCTCCGCCTTTGTTTCCATGCTCAGTTCCGGCTTTCGCCCGAACGAGTACTGCTTCTCCGCCCTCATCTAGGCGTGCGCGTCGGATCCGGTTGGTAGAGAGAGAGGGGGAGGTTGGAGAGGTGGTGGTGGAGGGCACGGCCGTGGAGGAGGTCGCGGTGGCGGATGCATTGGCGAAGGAGGGCGGAGTAGGAGGAGGGGGAGGCGAGGAGATTGTCATGGGACATGAGGTTGAGGACGATGAGGGCTTTGCAGAGGCGGACGGAGGAGGCGAAAGAGGTGGGTTAGGATCACACACACACACAAAAAAAAAAAGGATGGGCGGAAGAGTTGATGGGGTTGAAATATCCGCCCCCATCTCTATAACATCCTCCATCAACGAACTCCAAAGAAAAAAACTAGTCTCAAAACATGTCCATCCTTCTCTTGCTCTTTGCTCTCTTTTCATTCTCCAAAGCCACTTTCATACTAATGAAACCTACATCATCTACGTCCAACCTCCCGAGGAGGTCGACCTCCTGAGTTCCAAAGACTTAAATGACTACTACCACTCCTTCCTTCCCTCAACAACAACAGATGACTTGCTTACTCCCACCATGGTTTATTCTTACCGTCACGCCCTCTCCGGCTTCGCAGCCAAACTAACTCCAGACCAAATCACCGCCATGCGTGCAAAGCTCAGCTTCATCCAGGCACACCCGGACCGCCTCATCCCCCTCCAAACCACCCACACCCCTTCATTCCTCGGCCTCGATGGCCCCACCGGGTTGTGGAACGTGTCCACCTTGGGCAAGGGCGTAATCATCGGCGTAGTGGACACGGGCGTCACCGCGACACACCCATCATTCAAAGACGATGGAATGGGCCCCCCTCCAAAAAGATGGAAGGGGAAGTGCGAGTACAACTCCCCAAGTCCTTGCAACAACAAACTCATCAGCGCGAGGGTCTTCACGGAAGGCCGCACAGAACCTCATACGCCCGAGGACCATCTTGGCCACGGGTCCCACACGTCGAGCACGGCTGCGGGGAACTTCGTGCCTAACGCGGACGTGCTTGGGAACGCAAAAGGAACCGCCTCCAGTGTTGCCCCCAGGGCTTATCTGGCCGTCTACAAGGTGTGCTCGGCCGATGATTGCCAGATGTCCGACATAATCGCGGGCCATGGCGCCGCTGTTGGGGACGGGGTGGACATCATCTCCCTCTCAATGGGCCAGCGCTCCATGGAATATTATGTCGACCCAATCGCCATAATCGCGTTCGTGGCCACCCAGAAGGGGATCTTTGTCAGCTGCGCCGTGGGCAACTCTGGCCCCTCGAAGTCGTCTCTCTCAAATGGGGCTCCTTGGGTCTTAACGGTCGGTGAGAGCACCATCGACCGCTCCATCCGTGCAACGGCGGTCAGGCTTGGTGAAGGTACGGAGCTCGATGGAGAGACGCTTTACCAGCCCAAGGACTTCAAGCCTGATCAGCACCCGCTGGTGTTGGCCGGGCACACCGACAACTCCTATTGTGACGGACCCTTCAACAACACTGACGTCAAGGGGAAGGTGGTCCTCTGCGAGCCAAATGGGAACATCGATGATATCGCGAAGGGGAGAGCTGTGAAAGAAGCAGGAGGGGCTGGAATGATCATCATGAACAACGTAGCCGACGCGTACACCATCCCCGCGGACAAGCATGTCCTCCCGGCCGTCCATGTCTCCTGTGTTGATGGGCTGATAATAAAATCGTATGTGGCGTATCTCGGCAGTTCCACCAACAATCCGACGGCGACCATCATTTTCAAGGGGACCGCGATAGAGAACTCGACTCGGACTCCTACCGTCGCCAGCTTCTCTTCACGGGGTCCTTCCCAGGTGAGCGAGGACGTCCTCAAGCCTGATATCATCCGGCCTGGAGTGAACGTCCTCGCTGCCTGGCCCTTCGACATCGAAGATGCTAGTCAAGGACCCACCTTCAACATCATTTCTGGAACATCCATGTCGGCACCCCACTTCAGCGGAGTCGCGGCTTTGTTCAAGAGCGCCCATCCGGATTGGTCACCTGCCATGATCAAGTCCGCCATCTTGACGACAGCAGACAAGGTGGATCACCAGGGGAAGCCTATCGCGGACCAGAACCTAAACCGTGCTAATCTGTTCGCGACGGGTGCAGGACACGTGAACCCATCGAAGGCGATTGACCCAGGTCTAGTTTATGACCTCAGCCCGGAGAACAACATCTCTTACCTATGCGCAAAGAACTACAGCGACGATAATGTATCAGTGATTGCCCATAAGACGACCCGCTGTGCCGACTATCAAAAAGACGGGGGATCTGACCTCAACTACCCTTCGATCACGGGACACTTGAATTTGTCTGTTCGTTTGGTTCAGAAGTACAAAAGGACTGTGACGAACGTCGGGGAGGCTAGTTCTAATTACAAGGTGGAAGTAGATGAGCCTCGTGGGGTGTCTGTTGTGGTTGAGCCTCAGATACTGCAATTCTCTCGGGTGAATGAGAAGGACTACTTTGTGACATTGAGTATTAATAGTAGCACGAAGGTGGGTCCTATGCGGAGGGGGAGTTGCGTTGGGTGTCCGACAAGCACGTTGTAGGGAGCCCCATCTCCGTCTTTAAGGTGACTGGATAACTGGTTAACAGCCTATAATATGACGTTGATCTGTTGGCCAAATTCTGGAGAGAGAAAAAGCCACATGAAGAATGGAAATTTATCTCTTGTTTTTTCTCTTACAGGCCTTTCCCTGGAAAAAAAAAAAAAAAAGAACAAAAAAGGGTGTTACTCACATTCCTTATGCAATCCTGTTTATAGTCGCCACTTTCACATATATATAAAATCATCTATGATGTAAGACAGATTATGCAGATGGAATCATCATTAGAAGACTATCAGTAGAAGTTCACCAAATAAATTACAAATCAATTGTAACGATCTCAGAATCTCAGAATCTGATGCAGCACAATCATGGATCGTTCGATTGGCATTGAGGACCATCAAATAGATAATTATTGATTATTAAAATTTGTTTATTTTTTCTGTTGTATTTTGTTATCCTATGAGAATCAACAACTACATAGAATTTTCAATTATCTGGTATTTCAGAAGAAATCAACAAATCTTTGAAGCCCAACGTCCCTGGTATTCTGCTTGAAGAATCAACAGCGTCGCTGGAGTTTGCGAATTCGCATCTTCGATCGAATTAGCAAAAGAGCATGAACCGCACGCTGCATCAGTTGGTATCAGAGCCTCGTCGATTCGTCGAGGTAATCCGTGATCCATCTCATTTATCAGAAAAGAAAAAAAAGAGAGAATATGCTACCAAGAAGACATCCTCTTAGCAACGCCAACGACCGCGAGGAGCACCAACAAGCCATCGCAGCAGCTAACAAGCGCATGGATGAAAAAATTGAAGCACTCACGCGACAGATGGAGGTGATGATGGCGTTTATGCAACGTCATGAGCGATCTCCAACTCCACGACCTCGATCGCCAGCCCCATGATCTCCAACCGCGCGATCTGAAGCGGATGATTCTATTGATAGTGATTTCAATAATCCACTTGAAGAGACGATCCGTCTATCTATCTTCAATGAAGATGAAAATGAAGAGATTGAAGAGGCAAAACCTATCTTCAATGAAGATGAAGAGATTGAAGAGGAGAACTTTCCACCTATCTTTGATGAAGAGATTGAAGATGCGAGACTTCCACATATCTTTTATGCAGAGATCGAGGATACAGACCTTCCACCTGTCTTCGATGAAGCTTCATCCAAATCTTTCCCGCTAGGCCCTTTTTAAGTCACTCATACCTCTTCACCATCGAAAAAGCTATCACATGAAACATTTAACCCACTCTACCATCATGTTGTTGATTCATTCTTTCCATCCTTCATTTTTCCTCATCCACCACCCCTTCTCAGGAGGTTATTACTTGAAAGCTGGATTCGTGAGCATTGGTTCGATTGGATGGATGTGATGCAGCATTCTAAAAGATTCGTTGTTCATAAAAAATCCATATCTGAAGTTCATGGTGACAGTTTTATCGATGAGGATTTGAATTCCATGACGAATTCTCTTAAACCTGGGGAGGATGATGCAGCACAATCATAGTTCGTTCGATTGTCATTGAGGACCATCAAATGGATAATTATAGATGATTTACAATTTTTATTATTTTTACTATTTTTGACAGTTTTAGAGTTTGTTAGGATTTATTTTATTTGTTTTAGTTACTATATTTAGATTTGAATTTCAAATAATTATTTGAATTCAAATTTGAATATTAGTGTCACACCCCAGGGCGGCCATCCTCGAGACGCGGCAAGTGTATATATGATATCAGTAAACATGAGTTCAATAACATACTCACACAACAGCTAAAATGACAACACAGATAAAAGCAAGGCTGACATAATATATACACCAAATGCGGAAGCTAAAAAGACTGAATCTGTAATCAAAATATACTACAGACTCGATACATAATCATATGTCCTGTGAGAGCCAACATGTCCATATATACACAAATATAAACCATACATAATCCAAACTAGGTGCCCAAGCATAGAAATATATACATACAACAAAGAGAAGGATGCTGATGGCCTCAAAACTCGAGGGACGTGGCGCTACTCCGCTACTGGTGTAGTCGCTCGGGAAGCTCCTCCTTCAAGTCCTCCTCAGTGATCACTGAAAAAGATTTGATGTGAGGGGTGAGCCACACGCTCAGTGAATAGCACAACCCATGCATAGAGTTCATATTAACCATATTTAATCAAATCACAAGCCACAAGTGGCATAAATATCACAAATCCGGGGGTTCGTCACATCGCCGAACCGCCATACCTTCACCCTCACCCTCACCCTCAAAAGGTGACCAAGGATGTTGGGACTTAACAGGTAGGTAATCATCCTCACATAATCCAGTGGGTCGCCGCATCGCCGGCCCACCATACCCTCACCCTCACCTCTCAACAGGTGACCTAGGCTCTTGGGACTGACTAGGCTGTTGGTCACCCTTGGTCCACCGATAGTCTCTCCCCACTCCGTAGGTCGTTTGGCCACTCCCACGTTCGGCGCAGTCCTTCTACCAAATCAGGAGGCGCCTACTGATGGGAGCCCCTGCACGGGACAACCTTTCCAACGCCGAGGTAGTCTCTACACGGATCCGACGAAGGGAACAGAACAGCCTATCCATCGCATATGATCCGCTTGGATCCGCTGACAACACATCTCTATAACTCTAATGCCTTGAATTCCTCAGAATTCCACCAGCGCGCATAACCAGGATGCGGGGAAATAAATAAGACATAAATGGGGAAAAGAGACCTTGAGAGGGCAACCTGAGGTCCCGATGTAGGACATCCGACAACCAAACGAGGAACACGGAGTACCCTAACCCGGGTCTCAATGTTAACCTCGCAAGGCCCCCTTATATTCCCCAAAGCATGCTAATCAATATTACAGTTTGCATTTAAATAAATAAATCAAACTAATAGGACGCATGCTCAGGTCGGGCTTTCCTAGCATGATAGCGGGGTGACAGGATGCACGGCTCATGCACAAATCCTAAGGGTGCAAGTCCCTAACATACAAGTCTAAGGTGGCATGCATTCTACACACACATCATGCTTACATGGATTATAATAAAGCAGTTAATACCAACTATGTGCCCCAGGGGAGGACGGTACACGCTCAAAGGCATGTAGCGCCTCCTAAACTGGGTTGGGTTGTCCCACTCACCGGAAGTCGGGTCGTCGCGCGACCGTCCGTCGAGATCTGCAAGACAGGGTATCAACTGGTGAGTAAAAATCCACAAAATACTCAAAATACACAATTAAATACCCAAAACCCACAAACAACCACCCAACACTCGGGCAAACGTGCATACGACCCGCACGCACGCTAGCCCGAGCACCCCGGCAACCACCCGCACGGCCGGCAACCACCCGCACGGCCACCCGACCGCCCAGGTGCACCGCCACGCCTCAGCCCACGCACCCCGTGCACCGCCGGGCCCCTGCCCGCCGCCTGGACACGCCGCCAAACCTCCCGGGTGCACCGCGCGCCCCACTGCGCCCCAGCGTAGCCGCCCGCGCACACCCCGCACGCCTTGCGCTGGCCCGCGAGCACCCCGCACGCCCCGCGCGCAGCGCCTCGCCCCGCGCACACCCCGCGCGCACCACTGCCACCTCGCCACGCCCCGCGCGCACCACCGCCGCCTCGACCAGCACCCCCCGAGCGCACGCCCTGCACGCACTCCGCGCGCATTCGTCCGCTCGCACAGCTCCCCGCACCAGTCGCTCGACCAGCCCTTGCACCAGACCCGCGCACAGCTGCTCGACCAGCACCTCGCGCACAGCTCGCTTAGCACCTCGGGCACAGCTGCTCGACTAGCACCTCGCGCACAGCTCGCCACCAGCTCCTCGCACACAGCTGCTCGACCAGCACCTCGCACACAGCACCCGCACGCCCTGTACGCCCGCGCACAGCACGCCCGGCACGCGCGCTCTGCTGGCCACCAGCTCCCCCCGAGCGCACGCCCGCGCGCACGCACGCGCGCACCCAGCCTGCTGCGCTGCTGTGCTGCTGCCGATCCTGCTTGTGCGGCCTGCTGACCGAACAGCAACCCCCCTCACACCCGAGCACCTCTACCACCATCCACTGACCTCCGACCACCACCCCAGCCCTCCGACGGCCACCCACAGCCGCCGACCTCCACCCAACCCCAAAAACCCCCCCTATCAAGCATCTAAGCATGAAAAAGAGGGAAAGAAGGCTTACCGAGGGGAGGAAAGGATGTCCGGTAGCTCTCCGCGCACCGAAACTCCTCTCCAAGGGTTTCCACCACCGAGGTCAACTCCCACCTCCGAAATGGCTCCGATCAGAGGAGAAAAGAGGGTGGATGGGAAGGCTAGGATCGCCGGAATCGGGATTTGAAGGCACCGGGGTGTAGATCGGGACCCGATCTACACTTCTTGTGCTTTAGGTTTTTAGGTTTGAGGGCTCTAAGGGCTTCAAAAGGGAGAAAAAGGAGAGAGAGGAGAGAGGGAATGATTTGGTAGGGATGATGAATAGTGCTTCTCAAAATTAGATCACACATATATATAGTAAGTGACTTAAAAACCCAGATACGCCCCGGAACTGTGAAATTTTGGAAACGTTGCCGGAATTCGATGAAATTTTCATGAGTGGCTTAAAATGGCACCAGGACACATAATATGCGGTTAGATTTTCAATCGGAGTCCTCTAGCTCAGGACGATAGCTAACAGTCCAAAATTTTGCGGTTCCGATCGAAAAATGAAAAAAACTCAAAAACTGCCAAAATGCTCCAATGGTTACCAACAGGCCAAAAAGTGACACATATATAACATTCTCCCCCCCTTAGGAAATTTTGTCCTCAAAATAAATACAAGAACATCTAAGAAGGGAAAAGATGCGGATACGCGTCACGCATGGCGTCCTCGAGCTCCCAAGTGGCCTCAGCACCGGAATGGTGCTGCCATCGCACCTTGACCAGCTGGACGGTCTTGGTGCGGAGCCTCTTCTCGCGGCGGTCCAGGATCTCAATCGGCTGCTCCACGAAAGACAAGTCCGGCTCAAAGACGAGCGGCTCGAACGGGATGATGTGAGCAGGATCGTGGACGTATCGCCTCAGCTGCGAGACATGGAAGACGTCATGGGCCTGAGCCAACTGTGGGGGGCAGAGCTATGCGATAGGCCACCTCCCCAACTCGCTCGAGGATGAGGAATGGCCCAATGAAACGCGGACTCAGCTTGCCCTGCACACCGAATCGGAAGATGCCCTTCATCGGGGACACCTTCAAGAACACATGGTCACCGACCTCGAAGGTGAGCTCACGGCGACGGCGGTCGGCGTAGCACTTCTGACGACTCTGAGCGACTCGGATACGCTCGCGAATCGTCTTCACCATCTCGGAGGTCTGGTGAACGATCTCTGGTCCCTCTAGCTGGCGCTCTCCGACCTCATCCCAACACAGGGGGGACCTGCAGCTGCGGCCATAAAGTGCCTCGTAGGGAGCCATCCGGATGCTCGAGTGGTAGCTGTTGTTGTAGGCAAACTCCACCAACGGAAGGTGCCTCTCCCAACTGCCCCCAAAGTCGAGTACACAGGCCCGCAGCATGTCCTCAAGGGTCTGGATCGTCCTCTCCGACTGGCCGTCCGTCTGAGGATGAAACGCGGTACTGAAATGGAGGTTCGTACCAAGGGCGTGCTGGAGGCTACGCCAGAACCTCGAAGTGAAACGCGCGTCTCGATCAGAAATGATGCTGACTGGAGTGCCATGGAGACGAACAGTCTCGGAGACAAATAACTACGCCAGAGTGTCCAGAGAATCGGTGAGTCGGATGGGGAGGAAATGAGCAGACTTCGTCAGCCGGTCGACGATCACCCAGATGGCATCGCGACCCGAACGTGACCTCGGCAGACCCGAGACGAAGTCCATGGTAATCTGCTCCCACTTCCACTGAGGGATCTCAATGGACTGCAGCTTCCCCGCAGGGCGCTGATGCTCCGACTTCACCTGCTGGCATACTAGGCATCGGGCAACGAAACGGGCGATATCCGTCTTCATCCCGCGCCACCAGTAGCCGCGACGAAGGCCCCTGTACATCTTCGTGCCACCAGGGTGCACGGTGTACCTCGAGCGATGGGCCTCGTCCAGAATCTTCCGCCTCAGCTCTGCGTCGTCGGGGATGCACACTCGGCCTCTGAATCTCAGGATCCCGTCCGCGCGAATCTGGTAGTCCTAACGCTCGCCCCGGGCGACGCCTTCAGAGAGGACTATAAAATGCGGGTCCTGAGCTTGAGCCGTGCGGATCTCGTCGAGAAGAACCGGCTGCACCACCAGCCTGGCCAAAAAGCCACCCGCAGGGGTCTCTCGAACACTGATCCAGCAAGCGGCCTCCTCCAGAAGCCTCCAACGACGGACAGCCATGTGGGTGGCCATGCCCAGGGGCTGCCTACTGAGCGCATCTGCAACGACATTCGCCTTACCCGGATGGTAAGCGATGTCACAGTCGTAGTCTGTCAGGAACTCAACCCAACGCCTCTGACGCATGTTGAGCTCCGGCTGAGACTGCAGATATGTCAAGCTCTTATGATCAGTAAAGAGCTCGAACTCCTCTCCATAGAGGTAATGCCTCCACATCTTCAGCGCAAATATGATCGCAGCCAACTCGAGGTCATGGGTGGGGTAATTCTGCTCATGGGGCTTCAACTGACGAGACGCGTAAGCCACCACCTTACCGTGCTGCATCAGGACGCAACCCACACCCAACTGCGATGCATCTGTGTAAACTGCGAACCCACCACTCCCAGATGGAAGGGTAAGAACTGGCGCTGAGGTGAGCCTTCACTTCAGCTCCTGGAAGCTCTCCTCGCAAGCAGGGGACCACTCGAACCGAACGTCTTTCCGAGTGAGGCGGGTAAGAGGAACGGCTATCTTGGAGAAACCCTCCACAAACCTCCTGTAATAACCTGCCAAGCCCAAGAAGCTCCGAATCTCAGTGGGGTTCGACGGTCGACGCCAATTCGACACGGCGAGCGTCTTCTCCGGGTCCACAGCTATACCCTCACCGGAAATCACATGGCCCAGAAAGGCCATCCGCTCCAACCAGAACTCGCACTTGCTGAACTTGGCGAACAACTGATGTCCGGCCAAAGTCTCCAAGACAGTGCGAAGATGGTGAGCGTGCTCCTCCAGACTCCTCGAGTACACCAATATGTCATCGATGAATACTACCACAAAGGAGTCGAGGAAGGGTCGAAATACCCGGTTCATCAGATCCATGAAGGCCGCCGGCGCGTTCGTCAACCCGAATGGCAGTACTCTGAACTCGTAGTGCCCATACCGGGTGCGAAAGGCCGTCTTCGGAATGTCTGACTCCCGGATCTTCAACTGGTAGTACCCTGAGCGGAGATCGATCTTGGAAAAGACGCGTGCTCCCTGGAGCTGGTCAAACAGATCGTCGATCCGCGGCAACGGGTACTTGTTCTTCACTGTCCGTTTATTCAGCTGCCTGTAATCAATACCAGCGCGGTCAACTCCCACCTCCGAAATGGCTCCGATCAGAGGAGAAAAGAGGGTGGATGGGAAGGCTAGGATCGCCGGAATCGGGATTTGAAGGCACCGGGGTGTAGATCGGGACCCGATCTACACTTCTTGTGCTTTAGGTTTTTGGGTTTGAGGGGTCTAAGGGCTTCAAAAGGGAGAAAAAGGAGAGAGAGGAGAGAGGGAATGATTTGGTAGGGATGATGAATAGTGCTTCTCAAAATTAGATCACACATATATATAGTAAGTGACTTAAAAACCCAGATACGCCCCGGAACTGTGAAATTTTGGAAACGTTGCCAGAATTCGATGAAATTTTCATGAGTGGCTTAAAATGGCACCAGGACACATAATATGCAGTTAGATTTTCAATCGGAGTCCTCTAGCTCAGGACGATAGCTAACAGTCCAAAATTTTGCGGTTCCGATCAAAAAACGAAAAAAACTCAAAAACTGCCAAAATGCTCCAATGGTTACCAACAGGCCAGAAAGTGACACATATATAACAATTAGTTAGGATAGATATGAAGTTTGTTTGTGATTTATTAATTAGGATTAGAAATGAATTTCTTTATGATTTTCATATTTAGAAAATCTGTTAAAATTCTATTTATCATAGTTAAGATCCTAATCTGTTAAGGATTTTCTGCCCTATAAATAGACTTGTAAATCATATTATGAATTCAGATTATTGATTATTAAAATTTATTTATTTTTTCTATTGTATTTTGTTATCCTAGGAGAATGAACAACTATATAGAATTTTTAATTATCTGGTATTTAAGAAGAAATCAACAGATCTTTAAAGTCCAACGTCCCTGGTATTCTGCTTGAAAAATCAACAGCGTCGCTGGAGCCTACGAATTCGTATCTTCGATCGAATTAGCAGAAGAACGTGAACCTCACGCTGCATCAGAATCCCACGAAATTTTACATGGAGAAATATATCAAGGATATTTTCTGAATTAGTTGTTAAACAAGTAACAATTCTTAGTTTTTGAAAATTCATTTATTTAGAACTTCAAATTAGCGATTTTACTAATTTAGTAAGTTTTAGATTTATGATATTTCTCACATAACAAATAGGAATTGATCTCTATCAATTCCTATGATCATCTAGGATCTCATAGATTCAGTTACAATTAATTTCAATTTTTACTATTTTTAGTCATTTTTTAATTTTCTATTATTTAGTATAAATAAGAGACTTGCAACTCAGGATTTTTAGTTTTTATCAATAATATTTCAAATTTCTTATCGTTTGAGGCTTTCTTCTTTATAGATTCAATGAGCTCATTAAATCTCAACGCTTGTTAGATCTTTATTCTAGTTTTTTCTGCGTTAATCTAATACAATCTATGATCTACTATCTTAATATATATACTTTATTATAAAAAATAATTAAATATATGTTACATATCAAGCAAATATATATAGATAACATATCTACTTCATTGTTATAAAATAATGTATATCATTAAGTATATATTTCGAAAATTAATAAAAACAAAACAATAATCAGAAAGTCAACGAAATCCTAGACAACCTCCCCTTCTCACCGAAAAAAACAAAAAACAAAATCTAAAAATCAAAATCATTGCCGTCGATACATCGTTGACCCCCTCTGTAGTCGATCCCACTACGTGTCGATTACCCTAATCCGCAGTTGATCCAGTCCACGTTCGTTCCCATGCAACCAAGGGCGGATCCAGAACCTTTTTTTTTTTTTTTGTGGGGGTTGAGCTGAATTAACGAGAGAGATTGTTTGAGGAGTCATTGTTATATTCAGTTTTTTTTTTTTTTATAGTTTAAAATACAATTTTGTATATTTCATTTTTAAATTATAAATCAATTAAATATATATTTCGTTAGATTATGTATGTATTTCATTAAATATTTTCTTACACTTATTAAAAATTGGTTCATACAACTTGAAATAGATCGATATACATTTTTTTTATCAAAACATGTACATTATTAGATGATGTTTATTATTTCAAAAAAATATGTGTGTGTGTGCTGTCTAAATTTTGATTGGTAAAAATGATTGAGTCAAATATTTTTCTTTCTCAGATAAATTTAGATTTACAAAACAATGATATTTTAAGGTTTTTTTAACAAAAATCTGGACTGAATTGGTATTGTGAGGTTTTCTTAAAAAAAATATGGGTTGGATTGTATTGAGATTTTTATAAAATAATTGGGCTGAGCTGGTATTTTAAAAAAATTTAACAAAATCTGGACCAAGCTACAGCCCGGCCAGTCAACTCACGTGTCTACCCTTGCATGCAATATTGAGCCATCCAACACGCGGTAACCATCCGTCACCGATTCCTCACGACGTCGTACGCCATCAAGAATCACTTTATTAAGATATCTACGGCGTTTCTATTTGTGTCCCTTGAATATGTTTGCACGCTCCTCTAAATAAATATGATAATTCAAGATCCATTTAAATGTGACTGATTTGCACATCCGTTATCCTGCACAAAATTTACATTCATTTGCACCTGTCATTTTTGCATTATAATCCCGCATTTTCCAAGCATGCAAAAAAAATACAAAGAGGGGCCGACGAAGAGAAGTGACAGCACGACAAGGAGAACATAATTCAGTGAGAAGAAATTGTATTCCATAAATGAGGGTGTGAAAATTAGTGGGGGCGAGAGGGGTTCAAGTAGAGGACCATGAGTATAACAATGCTTATTTTTATATGAGCTCTGTTACACGCGGTAGTGTACTTTATATGTACAATCTCTTACATCTCGTTAGTTTTCTTCACTCACCACATTAAGATATATTCATTGTTAAAAAAAAAATTTTTTTTTTTTAATAAACGTATTTAATTCATTAAAGTATATTTTATTTTTTTATAAAAATTTATATATCTCAATAGAAAGTGAACATTTTTATAAAAATATAAACACTAGGGTGGAAACGTGTCACTTGTATTTGAACAGTGAAATGAACAGGGTGCAAAATTTTGGGGCCGGGTGTAAAATTATAAAGCCCACCTCGGCCCGGATTCCATGTTCCGGAAACCTCGAAAACACACCCAGAAAAAGGAAGAAAAGAGAGAAAACCACTTACCACAACAGCCTCCCTCCAAACGCAGGAAATAAAAACAGAATAAATCATAAAAAAAAAAATGTCTTTCTTAAAGACCTTGAACACAACATCGTCAGCTCTTCCTGTTGCGCTCGCGGTCGCCGCAGTCTCTACTTCTTCAATCTATTATTACTACAACAAAACCAATCATCGCAAATCCAACTTTTCTTTCCCCTTGAATCAACCCCAACTTCGTTTCAGATTGGGTTCTGAATTTCATCCTCGGCAGAGAAGTCTCGTCCCTCTCCGCTCCGCGCTTCACATGGATACTGCTCTCACATCTCATCAACAATCCTCCGAACGGGTTCTCTTTCTCTCTCTCGAAATTGATTTCAATTTCGGCGTTTTTGGCTGATTTTGTGTTAAGCGATTGTTTCTTTTACGCAGGGAGGAGAGCCTTTGCCGGAGATGCTGGTAAGCTAATTTTTATGCTTCTTTTCTCTTTGCAGGCCTTTAATTTTATTGTGAACTATTTTAAAAATGAAAGATTTTATGATTTTGCTGATCTTTGCAACTAGTTTTAAGAGGATGAGGGTTATGGAACTTCTTCTACCATTATGTCAATCTTTATTTCATTTTGCATCATTGTTTATGTTGGTAACTATCCAATATTTCTGATTTTACTTATATTTCAGACAGAATTTATGGTGGATATGAAATGTGAAGGCTGTGTATCAGCTGTGAAGAATAAGTTGCAGACAGTTGATGGTAAGAGATCTATCCCATTTTACTTAAATTGCCAATGGTGGTGTCATATAATTTCTGCCTACAATTTAAGGGGATATCATGTAGCACTGTTATTTATGATCGTAGATTATCAGCTCATATTGCTGGCTTGACTCTGTACTGTAAATTCATTATTCCAATTGCTTACCCGGGAAACAAATTTGTCTCTCAGGGGTTAAGGGAGTTGATGTAGATTTGAGCAACCAAGTGGTGAGAGTGGTTGGTTCTTCATCTTTGAAGACCATGGTGGACTCTTTGGAGCAGACTGGCCGAAGGGCTCGGCTTATTGGCCAAGGGAGCCCTGAAGGTTGGTAATGTGAATTGTTCAAGAATCAATATATGAAAAGGCTTCTTAACAGAAAAATGCATAAAATTTGTGTTTAAAATATGGTATAACTTTGCTAGTTGGCCCTGGAAAATATCAAGTATCTTAAATTCTGATCTATAATACTCCAATTCTTTGAAGTGTCTAGAATACTTGACCAAATAGGCATGAATCTCTATATCATATTGGATGTGTCATATCATACATGATGCAATTTGTAAATGCCATATCACATGCTTCCTTACCTAAAAATCAGATTTGTAGTCAAGTTAGTCAATCAGTTAATGACTGGCTAGCATATGCCTTATATGTGTCCCTGTTCCCTTTCTCTTTGTGATATGGCCAAATCATATCTTTGCATTCACCTATCTTCGTATCATTGGCACCATAGCTGTTTGTGGACTTTATTCTAAACCCTTGAAGTGATGAAGATGTGAATTTCGAAAAAAAAAATCTTAGTGTTCATTTGAGAATTAATTGTTTCAGACAATAATTGTGCTCTTTCTGCAAGATTCTGCATAACCTTCTATTCGAACATCACTGCTGTATTAACTCCTGGGTGGAGCTGGGGTACTGCATTATGAAATTTATGAGTGTGGTTTATTATGAAGAATACTTTTTAATTTTTTATTTAACTAATTTGTTTAAGGTTATGTATGGGGCAGAAGTATGATTGAATACTTTAAATTCTTAAATTAATTTGTAATAGTCATTCCAACATGGAAAATTGGGGCCATTCTTGGCCTCTGTTTTCCCAGAGCCAGTTGTTGGTGGATGTTTGTCAATGATAAAGCTTATAACTTTATGTACAATATCCATTTAAATTATTTCTCCTTTTTTCATTTTACAAAGCTGCTGAGGTCACCATTGCATTGTAGATTTCCTAGTTTCAGCTGGGGTTGCTGAATTTAAGGGTCCCATTATATTTGGAGTTGTTCGCTTGGTTCAAGTGAATATGGAATTGGCGAGGATTGAAGCCAATTTTAGTGGTTTGTCCCCCGGTAAGCATGGTTGGTCGATAAATGAATTTGGAGATTTGACCAAAGGAGCTGCAAGCACTGGGAAAATCTTCAATTCAAAGGATCGTGTTGACACTGAAGAGGTTTGCCTCCTCTCTTGTTCTTTTTTGCATTTTCATCATCTCTCATTATGTAACATGGTTTTGCACTTTCCATTTCATATAATTATTCATGATCATGTAATATTGTGGTGTACTAATTTACAAGTAACATGTCCTTTTTGTTATGCCTTTTCTTGTTTCTTCAATTTATAGATATGAACAATTTCCATATCATCATTGCATCATCTGCCGCAACAATTTTATTTCATGTAGGTCCCTTCGTATTCATTTTTATGCATTTTGATGGACAATTGCACTTCTGTATATATGCTGTGTTTATGTTGAATGTCATGTGGGAAGCCTGCTGTTGTAAACAATTGACACACAAAACTACGTGATAAGAATACCTCAATCTTTGTGGTCTTTATAAATGAGGTGCAATCCATCCCAATCTCTTTGAATAACCTGTCTTTTTATGAAATTTCTCAGAAATTTCTTCTCTTGATGGTGGAGAACTGCAAATCTATGGTTACATGTGCAATGCATCACAGACACATCTGTCAGAAGAAATACCAAAGTTCTTTCTTTACATTTCAAAAAGATAAAAATAAAATAACATAAAATAAACTTTCAACCTAAGCTTAATTTGTTGGCAATATAACACCCCAGTATATGATGTCACTATGTTGAACATAGATACATGGAATTTTCATCTTCTGAACATTGTTTTGGACAAGGAATATTCGACTTAGGATCTTTTAAATAGTAAGATATTGATTTATACTGTTCTGTAATTTTGGACTTTTGGGATGTGTTGTGTCTGACACGTTCTAACGTCATGAACCAAGAAAACATCATATGAAATAGGCTCTGTGAGCATAAAACTTTTGGAAACAATTTATCCACTGATGCACTCAGATTATATCGTGGTTAGGTGGTAGACTTTGTATGCTTCCACAAACATGCAATAAACTTAGGGTTCTGCCCTACTTGCAGATTTATGACCCATCTATATGGACATTGGAGACACCTGCTTCTCGAAGAAGATTCCAAATTTTGGTGAAGCGTTTTTGTTCTAGTTTTTAATTTCTAATGAAATGATTGTTCCATCCCTAAGACATTTCAATGGTGTCTAAATCTTGAAATATTTTCTTGTGCAACCTTAATTCTTTTAAGAAAGATTTTTTAGTACAAAAGATTAATTGGAATAAATCTTGTCATTTATGTGCTTTATACATAATTAAGTAAAATGCAGAGATCCTAACCATTGAGAAGATCCTAATTTCTTAGAAGTGATTGTACATGGACCACAATCTATATGGCTGTTTGAACTCCAGAATGATATTAACAACATGTAAAACTTCTTGGATTTTGTACTTCTCAAACCTGAATTTTATCTGAGGCACCCTTGAAGGACGACGACATACAGTATCCATTGGATTGTTAGAAGACACTAAATCTATTCATTTATGCCCTACACTGCACGTCTGCACCATATTCAGTTAATGTGAATGAGGCAATCTTAAGTGATTAACTATCCTAACTTGTGTATATGGATCTGCCCGTGGACTTTAGATGTGTGTGTTCTCTTGAAGACAATCTTTTGTTTGTGTACTTGTATATTGATAATTCTGATTGCAGGGTGACTCATAGGTATCATTTCATGATACACATTGAGGCTGCAGCGCCATCAGATCATTTGCATAATTCATTTTGTCTAAAATATAGCATAGTTGCTGCATCAATCTTGTGTGTTTAATCCATTTCAGAGATTACAAATTAGATATTCTCAAATACCGAATATCAAATATCTACATTCTGTCCTCGTCTGATATTTTTGAGCAGATTCGATAAAAAAAAAATTATAAACTGAGTTCTTTGCATAACTTGATAAGAGCAGCTACTTTGTATACTCCGTGGGATTGTAATATCACAACTGTATGCTGCCACTACAGCCTAATACACTGCACTCAATAGCCCCTGTTGTTTTCCTGCATCAACATTGTTGTGATGAAATCAAAAGCTGTGCTGTGTTTCCAAATGCATAGACTTACGCATAAACAATTGGATGGAAAAACACTAGACCGCATTAATATGAATACAGTGATAAATTCATGAACCATTTGGCAGTTCTTCATATCTTACATAGACAAGATTCAGTTCTAGTGATCATGTCACTGCATTTATCCACAGTGCTACATCTGATATTTGAAAGTTGAAAAAATTTTAGTTTCTGTTTCTCCTTCACTCTTTGACAGCTATTAGAGATCAATTTTTTATGTTTTTTAATTATTCATGTTATGGTGCGCTCTTTCTGAACAAACACTGTTTTGATTTGTATAGCCGTTGGGCGACCTGGGAACATTAGAAGCTGACGAGACTGGTGAAGCCCACTTCACAGGTGCTAAACAGATGCTTAGAGTTCCTGATCTGATCGGGCGAGCCGTTGTGGTGTATGCATCGGAAGATAAATCGGAAACTGGCATCACAGCTGCAGTCATAGCAAGGAGTGCTGGAGTGGGGGAGAACTATAAGAAGATATGCACCTGTGATGGCACAGTCATATGGGAATCAACCAACTCCGATTTCGTCGCCGCATAGGTCTCTCCATTGTACCAATGTCCATGATCTGTGTTGTCTCTTTTCAGATTATCTTTATAATGGCATTCACATGTGCTATGACATGTTGAGTTGCCTCAATATCACTTTTGAAGTGGAAAAAAATGACATGAAACTAGAAATTTATTCTCTAATAAATTTTTGTTATTATTTGTTGATCGAAATCATTTGAACCTCAAGTTAGCGAAGCTTCTGATAACCAGTTGTGGAATGTAGTGATTGGAACTTGCTTCTGCTTATTATGGCCACGTGAAGGGGGCCCCATGACATGCCGGTCCAGACTTGGTTTTTCGACGATTCTAAAATTAGTGGCTATTATTGTGCCTTGGTTTTTCAAAAATCATGGCATCATTGTGGAGCATTGAGACCGGGGGGCTCTCCGGTGTAAAGAAACTGGATTTTAAATTGAAAAGGTTAGAGAGATGTAGCAGATACATATATCAAATGAAATTTTTATTTAAATTTTTAATAAAATTTGAATATAGATTCAAATAAGAGTTGAAATGACCTCAACTCATTTTTAAACGCTTCTTAAAAGAAATGAGGAGTTGATCCCAAAGTGGTTCAATGAGGACTTATATCGAATCATGGCACACTTACTGCAACGTTTGGAGGGCCCACTTGAAGAGGAGGTGAAGGTGGTGGTATCTGGTGCTCGATCTGACAAAGCCCAAGGACTAGATGGCTTTGGTATGAGATTCTATAAGTTTTGGGAGGTCAACAAGGAGGACGTATTGGACCTGTTTAGGGATTTCTAACTTCTAAGGAATCAAAGGGGATTGGCGGATCGAATGCTACATTTTTTTTACTTTGATCTCTAAAACGGGTTGGGGACTTCAGGCTGATCAACTTGGTCAATGGGAGCTATAAAATGATCGTTAAAGTCTTGACGAAAAAACTCAAGGGGTTCCTCAGCAATCTAGCTACAAACTAAATTAAAAAATTTACTTGAAGAGAGAAATCTTGAGTTCTTGAACACGTGAAAACTAAAAAAAAGAGTTGAGGCAGTAGAAGAGTAGAGATATTTGAGTATGAATCGGTGAAAAAAATGGATGGCATGGAGAGCAAATAGGCAACAACTGGATAACAAATGACCCATTATACCTTCAATGTCTTTTTTTTCTTTTTGCATTTTATTAGTATTTTAAACATTTCAAAACAACTAAGTGGATTTTGAGAACATTATTGCAAGTCCTAGACATGTCACATGTCAATGACCCATTATGACCTATGGGATTGGGATGGCAACTGAAACAATAAAGGTTCTAGTCAAGTTTCAGTACCATCATTATTGAATTACACAGTTTATTAATCGAACTACACAGTTTATGAATCAAACCGCACAGTCAATTATTGGTTACAATATCACTCTTTGTATAGATCAATTAATAGACTGTGTAATTTGATTAATAATTGTTGTGTAGTTTGATACTGATGATATTGATGATATCAGACTGACTGAATCTGAACTGAGCTGAAACGGGCGGCCGTGCCAACACGACTAGCTTGATGTGTCATATGGTGTGACGGGCCTGTGCACAAGCCGTACCCCAAGCCAGCTTGAGCCAGTCCATACACCTCTAATTTAGATGTTGATCTACTAAATTACTCTCTAATAATTTTATGCTCTTCACTTTAACTCCTCAATTTCTCCTAAATATAATGTTAGACTAATACATATTAATTAAAGATATAGACATGTATGCATTGATTATATAATTAATTATTTTATTAAAATATGTATATAGTCTTTATATCTATAATGATATATCATCTTATATAAAACATAATTTTTTCATGTTTTAAAAATAGTCATAAAATTTATTAAAGCATCTTTTTTTTATTATTATTTTTTTATTCACAACTTAAAATACATAGAAAATGTTACCTTCAGTTTTTTTTCAATCTTATTTTTAATTTGATTTTTATTTTTTTAAAATAATATATTTTATTTAATGAGATAAATGTATTATATATATATATATAATGTAATGAAGATGGACTCATCAATAACTCGCCCGAGTCATGGCTGCACTCGATCAACTATAACCCATTTAGTGAAAATCAGCAAATCAGCCATTGCTCACCAGCCTCTGGTGGGTTGTAGGGAACCCTAACAAAACCCTACCGACTCGCCGTCTCCCTCTCCCTCTCCCTCTCCCTCGTCACCTTATATTTTTGGCCGAATGGGAGGGAAAGGGCGGCGGCGGAGGGAGAAGAACTTCTTGGCGGCCCACGGCGGCAACAGCCACCTCCCTCCGGCCCCCAAGCCCGGCGACGTCGACGCTCTCCCTTCCAAGCTCCGCAAGCTCCTCAAGTTCAAAAACTCTCCTCCCAATTCCACTCAAGGTCTCTCTCTCTCTCTCTCTCTCTCTCTCTCTCTCTATGTATATATCTGTCTGTATCAACAAAGCGGCTCCCTTTAATGTGTTCCTTATTTGGTTCTGTTTTGTTTCTTTAGGTTTCTCACATGCTTCCGCGGATGCCGAGGCTGGAAAGAAGAAAAGCCGAGGCAGTGTTGGTGAGCCTGTAAGTTTTCTTTTACCGAGTTGATTTGATTTTGGTCTAGACAACCGTTGTCTTTTATATATATATATATGTGTGTGTGTTTGTTATTGATTTTTTGTTTTGGAGGGGGTGGTTAATCAAAGTAACGATTTCTGAATATGCCAATCAATAGTTCTAAGTTCTACCAATCAAAAAAAGGTTCAAAGTTTTCTTTGTGCCTACTTGTTAATTGTTTCACTTTATATTGGGGGTGGCGAGGGGGGATTCTATCCAATTGTCTGCATCGCGTATGGTTGAAATATTGATTTGTTCCTTGGTATAATACTCTTCATGAAAATAAGGGTACAGGAAGTACCACTGAACTGTGATTTTGACATGTTCTTTTCTTCTCATGGTTTGGATTCTGAATCCCATTGCATTTCTTCTTTCTAAGATGAGACATGTGAACAATCTCCTTCGGGTCCTTGGTCGTCTTTGTATTTTTCAGCTTGCTACTCCTCCTTTCTCCCCCATTCAGACCATTTGTAACTGCTTTTCTAGTTATAAAATGGATTACCTTTTCTCAAAAAAAAAAGATGCGACATGTGAGCAATCACCTTCTCTGGTTCAGGATCTTTCATATTCTGATGGAACTAATTTTGAAATGATATTGCGGTTTGCAATGACATTTGAAATTTTACGCTATCAACTCTTGATCATGTATACTACTAAACCTTTATAAGGCACCCCATCCGTTTTGGGGCTCTTTTCTGTTATTAATTCATAAAATTGCAGGGGGTATGCTTCCACTTCTCATAAAAACATTTATAAGGCTTGATTATTTAATAAAGATTTGGTTATTTCTCCATTTTGAGCATTGGTTGGAGTGACAGAAGGCATCTGAAACCAGAGAAGGTCTTGTAATTAGGTGACGGTATATGAACTTCTTTTTGCACTGGGATTTCTCTTGATGATCATGAGAAGAGCCCTGGTCCTCCTTTTTTCACTGGATTGAGATTGAGATTGTGGGTCGGAGCATGTAGAGAACTCTTATACAATGTCCCCGGTAGGGCTTCTTTCTTCTTTTCGTTTTTTTTTTGTTTGACAAGGAACCCAACATTATTTTTTTTCTCTTAATCTTGGGAAAATCCTGAATGCACAGAATTACCCACAAATCCTGTGCATCATATAAGTCCAGGAGGAGTTCAACCTGAGACCTATATGGAACAAATCTATGGCTCCAGCCAAAGTGTCAATCCTATGTAGGTATATTTCTTTTTGTTATGACATCTCTACCTTATATTTGTAAATGGTTGTAGTGTTCCTTCCTATCATCAAAACCAAAAAAAGTAGGATTTATCAGGTATCCTGAAAATCAAGTCGTAAAAAATTCCACACAGCTTCCTGATCAACCACTTACCATGTCTGAGTGATGAATATGAAAAAACGGTATGACCAGTGCCTCATATTTTCTTCATTCAAAAAAAAAAAAAAAAAAAGAGGCCTATTGAACAGTACCATAAAAAAACAGCAAAGAGAGAAACAGTATCCATATGAGCCTTATTAGGCTTCTTCATGTACATATCAGCGTCCTTAATGAGAAGTTCCGTCTTACATGTGACTTTGGTAGGTCTAACAAGTACACCTGATTAACAATAATTGATGATAGACTCCATTCCATGGGACTTCTCCCTTTTATTCCTGTTGAAGGTTTGATAATTGAATGGTTAGATCATGTGCTTATAAATATGATGGTCAGGGTTGATTGGATAGTGGCACTGGCATAATCAAGATTGATGCTTCAGATTCTGCATAGTTGGTTAGAATTGGTAGATTTCAGTTGTGTGGAGTATGTATGGAAAAACAGAGTTAGAAAAGTAGCATAGAAAGTTCTAGCTGCATGTTTGCTGTTTATTGATATTAATCAATTGATGAGAAATTAATATAAGCCACACCGTTGAAATTGTTGATTAACAGAAGTCTGCACATATGTATTTGCAATATATTCTGTATAAATGTTGTTATCTTTTTTAATAAAATTACAGGTGTTATTGTCCACCGTTAATTTTTTAAAAAAAATTGATTGTTTCTTGCTTCAAATTTGAATGTCTAATTTCTTTTAGTTGAAGCGAGATAGGATTTACTTAGCATATCTCAGTTTTATCTTCACTATCTGGTATCTAATATGAATGGGTCAGTGCTTTAAGTCTTGATTGTGCTTGCAGAAAACAAATACAAAAGACACCAGGCTCTCTATTGCTGCTGATTTGAAAAAGGGAGGTGCTAATGGGAACACTACAGTAGATGAATACAAAAAAGCGAAACTGGAAACTGATGATGCAAATATAGTCAAAAAGAGAAAAGCAAAGCGAAAGAGAGACCTTGAGCTTCTGACCCTAACTGAGGATCTGGCTTCAGCTTGCATGAATAGGCGAGATCGCAAGAAACGGTAAGTGCTGTCTTGGAACTTGGAAATTCCATTGAACACCAAATTTCATTAGATTTACCAGAAGAAATAGTAATCTGATTTGATTTCCATTGGAAAGAAATTATGGAGATATCAAGTTTTTCAAAATAAAAAATTCCCTTATTTCAGGATCCCATCATCATTGCATTTTCCTTTCTGGATATCAAGTTTATATTATATTGCTCTCCCATGATGTTCAAAGTTTTTTTTTATATCCCCTCAAAAATAGTTTTTATCCATGATTGAAATGTTATGCTAATCAAAGGAAACAAACTATAGCCTATTTTTGCTATTTCCATCAAGAGTATGTTTGTCTTATAGTTCTTCACCTCTTGGTGCATAAGTATGGCAATCGATCTACATAGTTAATGCTGATGACTTGTATATTCTATATTTTTTGAAAACATGGGGGCACAATTCTCCACCCTTAATTCTATAAAACTAGTTGTAATTTCTTAGAATGGCAAACCTCCAATCAAGAAAAGGAAAACATATGAAGATGTGAAGACTTCAAAAACGCCCATAATACAACCTCCCCCAAAACAAACACGCCCATCAAGCAAGCTCTTACAATGCCTTGTACAGTCGCTCAATCCCCAACCCACTCAATATTCATTAATTCAACCCATTAATACATTATCTCTAGTCCCTTAAGGGAGAGACATTGAAGCACCACATATTCTCCATCTAAACCATTCACATCTTGAAAATTTTCTCATTTCTTGCTCAACAAACTGCACAAGGAATGAAGAAGATGAATTTTGTCTTTTTTGCTTCCATCTCCCTTCTAGTTAATCAACTTGCATATATTCTCTCTAAAAATTATCTTGCTAATGCTCATCGGCTGCACTGTTTATTTAGTTTATGTGGTTGAAGTAATATTTTGAATGTATGTTTATTATGCAAAATATCTAGATTCACTTGCTCTTCTGCATACAACTATGGTTATGCCCACATTTTCCTGGGAGATACACTTTTAGAGCACTTTTAGAGCATGTTTGTGCCTTGGAAACAGAGAGATCTAAAGTCTGTGGTCAATAGGAAGCAATGGAAGAGGGTAGGAAAAAAATTTTCTTTTGGCTTTGCAAAGCTCATTTTCTACGAGGAAAAAAGAAAATTTATTTTTTAGTTCCACCTTTGATAGCGATCAGAATTGGGTGGAAAACTTAAAGAAGGTTTTAGGGATTGGGGAAAATAGAAAGAAAATATTATTCCTTTGAAAAGTAGCACAGAATGCTGGAAATAGATGGAATATTGTGTTATAGGGAAAATGTTTTCCTTTTCATGTCTTTCTCTTCCTTTTCAAGAACACAAACCTCCACTGAATGATTCTTTATGAAATGACCCAAAATTGCTTTCATGCAGATAACAGACGATATGTTGTGATTTACCTTTCTTGAGCCTTTTTTAAGTAAATACTACTGCTATGACGATGTAAGAGTGTGCCAGTTCCATTTTTCCCATTGTCCTTTTCACTTCTAGAATGCTGTGCACCTTCTTGCATTGAATTCATTATAAATAGAATGGAAATTTCACAAGAAATAGCAAGAAAGTTTGGTGATTTGTTGAGTACCAAAAGGATTTCAACAAAATCACCCTACACCACATGTAGTGTGTTGGCCTTTTTGGTTGATGAGGAATGAAAAAGGCTTTGAATGAAAACAAAGTTTACACTGTCAAAACATCCTGGATTTCTCAAGCGTGTGGAGAATACACAATTCGCATCTGTCAGATATTGGTGTCCAGAGGGATGGGAGACTCTCAATATTGTGATTTTCATGTAAACTTTTTTTCTCTCGCCAATTATATTATAAATGGTAAACATCTAGAATGGAAGAAAAACCCTCTTTAACAGGAAAAAAAAATATTCCACACAACACACCCCTTCCCAAGGCTCAAATTACTGCTCCAGCTATCCCAACAAAGAATTTTTTTCTATTTAAAAAATAACATTACATTACATGAAGCATTTTTTTCCCATCTTATTTTTGTCTCTTGGATTGTTCTTCCTGTTATCCTAACCTTATTCGGGAGAGTTCCTTTTGACCAAATGACCTGCTTTTCTTTTTTACATTGTTTTAGGGTGTATTATTTGAAAAATGTAACTGCTTACTAAGTTTTAATCTCTGCAGGTATTTGGATGCAAGGAAGAAGAAAAACAAGAAGGCCAAAACAGATGATATACCTGAATTCCCTCAGCATGAGAAAATCAAATTTGGGGAAGTTGTTGAAGCTCCACCAAAGCTGGTTATTCCTAAAGTAAGTTTGTATTAGATATCTGATTCTCTTTTATGTGGAAATTTTTATATGGAAACCAGATTGGAGCGTCTCGCATTATTTTCCATGGGAAACTCTATGTAGGAAAGAACTTAAAGTCTGGTATGGAGATTAAGAAAACATTTCTTGTTGTCTCTGTAGGCATTGAACACTGCACGAAATGCATCACATGAAAGACTTCGATTGCACAAAATTGATGCCAATAAGCAACACAAAGGACGTGCTGCAATGCCTGGAATTCCCCATCCTGTCACTGGGGCTCCATCTGCACCTGGGGTATAGATATTCTTTCTCAGACATTTTTATGATGAATTATTAATATCATGCGATTCACTTGTATACACCGGTTTTGAAGTTCTACAAGCTATATGAGCTTCCGCAACTCACATATAGGCTATCACATGTTAGAGGGAGAGGAGTAACTAAAATCTGATACAGAGATTAACAAAGCATTTCCTATTTTCTCTGCAGGCAATGAAGACCCCACAAAAAGCATCTCAAGAAAGACTGCGACTGCAAGCAATTGCTGCCTATAGGCAAAGACGAGGATTGCCATTGAGGCCTGGAATTCAACTTCCTCCTGTCAGTGAGACCCTATCAACTCCCCCAGTATAGTTACTTCAGACAAATTTTTGAAAAAGAAATTTTGTGTCTTATGATTCACCTGTACATGCAAGTTTCTGGTGACCATGAGCTAGAAGATGTATGCAAGGATATCATCAGCCCAGCACTCACCATGGACTTCAGCATGGTTTATATTTATTGAAGGTTTTCAAGTGTGTGGTCACTTCTTTACTGATATTGTAGAAAAATAGAGTAAGGGTCCGTTTGTTTTGAGGTAAAACTTCCATAAGCACTATTTGTTTTTCTATAAAAGCAGTTTCCATGTTTGGGAACTTTGGAAAAGAACAGTTAAAGGAAAACTATTTTCATAAACGCCCTTAAATCAGGAAAAAGGCATAATGAGTGTGTACGCTGTTTTCCTTGAAGAATAAGGCATCTTTTTTTCATCTTCTCGGATTTTTTTAAATTTTAGTCCGGTAATTTCAAAATATTCTCCATCTTATCTTTTGTCTGATTTAAATTTTATCTTTTGTTTTTCTATTAAAATTTATTTTCTATTATCTTTAAATTCAAATCCATTTAAATTTTATCTTTAATATGAATGTTAATTTACGTTGATCCTAAATATTATTCAAAGGGTACTGTTACACTGTCATTAGTTGCATGTACTATATATACCTCGTTATAATTTTTGAACGCGATAAATGAGTTCATAAGATATGAATCATGACAGATTTAAAAATATAAAAATATTATGTATGTAATTTATGAAAATTAATATTTTCTTAATAAAAAAAATATAATATGAAAAGATTATAGTAGAGATTTGTGTTATGTTAATCAAGCAATTTGTTTGTGGGTCCTACTGTGGTTACACAAGCTGTGTACCCGCGTTCGAGCTAGGCAAAAGCAAAACAGAAGAACAAGAAGGGAGTGGGGAATCGAATAGTTGCAGTCAATTCGACAGTGTTGGTCAACCTTAACAGTTTTCCATAACCTCAACCCAACCGGGTCCACCGTGATCTGGTCTGACCCCGACCGGATGACAGGCTTATTAAGACTGTAAAAAAGATAGAGCTCATTTACCATTTGATACATTCAAATCATATACCATGATGACTGGGCTTTAGTGCCAAATGGATCAATCAAAGCCTGCACAGAGAACCAAATGGAATTTCCAAAGGCTACCTCCACACCAATACAGGGTTAACACAGGGGAACCCTACATCCCCATTTCATTTCACCATAGAAATGGAAGGCATCTTCCAAATGTTCAAGGTCCAATCTCAAATTCTCAACTAGTCATTTGCTAATTGATGATGATCCGATGATTTTTCAATGATGGGAGTGATAAATCAGTTAAAAGCCTGCAGATCCTCAAGAGAGTTCAGAGACCAGTCTGGGTCCTCTGGGATGAAATATCAATCCAAGTGACATCAAGTATTTTGCAGGTGGTAGCTTCAAAAATGAAGATACAGTTCAAACACTTATAGTTTAACAAAAAGGTTTACAAGTAACCTGCTTGGATTTCCCTTATTTAGCCCCAAAATGAAAGCTAATTTTTGAACCCTTCTGATTAGAAGGATAACCAGCAAGAAAGGGACATGGACGGCAAAGCTTCTTACCATGGCTAGCAGGCCAGAGTTAATAAAATGTGTGCTATGTAGTATTCATATATACTGGACCAGTGTCTTCCACATCCCTAGAACCACTATTTGCCTCATTGAGAAAAACACAGTCAAAATAACTAAGACAATTCATCCCATCAGTTGGGAGAAAGTTTCATCCCATCAGTTGGGAGAAAGTATGCCAACTATATGATGCTATTGGGGTTATTCAAACCAGAAAGAAAAGGATACTAGACTAAATAAGAAAAATGTGTGTATTTTGAAAACTACTCTGTAACAGTCTCTGTATACAATTGTAAACGTTGCTCTAAGTTCACTAAGGGGATGCATCTGAATGGCATGCCATTTCGTTTCCCAATTTTAGTGATCCCTACGAAAAATTGGAATCCATTTTTTAGATATAATACAATTCTCTTACCCTAAAAAGTAAATTGAAAACATTTTAAAAAAAAGGGAACTCTAATTAATAACGACAGGCTGGTATGAGATTTCAAGATAATATCACATTTATATAACATAAAATAAACAAATAAATAAATAAGCATCTGCTTTTTTTATCATTAGCTTATAAAAAAAATTGAAGCCTTTCTAGCTTCTATTGCTTCACAGAAGAAAATCTCATCATATCTTCTAGAAAGCCATTCAAGGGAAATTGCAGCAAAAGATGTTGGTAACCTTCTCAAATAAAATCAGATCCATGAATTTTATCTTGAAAAGGATAGCCCTTGCAACAAACAATAGAAGCAGGCAGACATTGAGTTTTGATTGTCTGGTGAGCAATGGATGCCAGTCGCGTCTTTAACATTCCCCAACAAGCTTTGAATAAAAGTCAAATGTCGAACTGGCAGATGGTATACATTGTTCTTTCTGGACCACCACAACAAACCTGCAAGGTTATTGATTTTAGTGGATATTTTCCTAGAAAGGAGGACCAGTGTACAAGTTTCACTTTGGAAATTCACATCTCCTTTTGCATATTCAGAAGCTTTCCTAGGGTAACGGCAATGTGAGAGCAAGATGGTTTGCACTCATATATAGTTAGTCCATCGAACTGTCCTTCATGAAAATGTAATAATCAATAGTAAAATGTTAAGACATAGTCCCTGCATGCAGCCCCACATGCAGTCCCCACATGATTTGATTCTTTTCAAAGGTATATACTTAATGTACGAAGTATGTACATTCATAAAAAAATAATGAAGTGTATAGATGTATAGCACAGACCACTTTTAGAAAGAGAGAAATATAACATGCTTTTCGCTTAATGAGGCATATCTCATGGAGATACATGGGACTGCATGCGGGGCTGCATATGGGATTGTGTGCAACAGCAGTCTAATCAATATTTAAGGTCTTGTTCCATCTCTTAGATGTCAGTTCAAACTTTCCATCTATGAGTTACAAAAAATGTATCCATACCTGACATCATAAATCCATTCAAGAGCTAAAGAAAACCTTCAACTCCACGTCCAGCCATTGATTCCCTGTATATTGAGAGTGCTTCTTCCATCACATGGGCTTGAGTCAACAGCTCCGCCCTTTTCTTGCCAGATGGATGAGTTGAGAGATAATTTTTCAATGCTGAATCACCAGTCAGCTTCCCGAGCTTCTCATAGACGGTTGGTGCCACACGTGGATTATACCCAGCTGAAGCAACCAACAATAGGCCAATATAATCTGCTTCCATTTCCATCCTGGTAAAACCAAACAAACATGATGTGTTTACAATGTGAACAAGTTTGTTAAATTTCATATAACTAACAAAATAGACAAATGTCAAAATTCAAACAATAAAGTTGCATCATCATACAAATGATAAAACAAAAAACTTTTCCTGTTTTTATATTCTCCTATTTTTATCATTTAAAAAATAAATAAACTTTGGAGGTTTATGTGGTTGTCATATCTCGGTTGGATGATGACTAGGTTCTATAGATCCAAGTAAGCAGCTGAAGATTCCAATGCTTGTCCAATGTGTAATGAGGAATGTGAGAGAGTGGAGCATTTGCTTTGCATGTGCCCATTCGCAAGACACCTGTGGAGCTCTTTGGGGGCTTCTGCGGTTTAAAATCAGATATTCAAAGCTTAGAAGGTTTTTGGAAAGCAGGAAAGGAGTTGAAGAAGGGAGATAGAAGCATAAAGGCAAAGGTGTCACAAATCATTGTTCCAACGGGACGTTGGGAAATTTGGCTTACTAGAAACAGGGTGGTATTCAAGGGGGACACATCATATGCGGAAGACATTTCGGAACCTACAATCTTCTTCATAAAGGCTGGGCGAGGGACTGCGTGGAGTCTCAAGAAGTTGGGCTGGTTCAGGGTAGATTGGTGATCATGAGGGAGTTTTCTAACTTACTCGGCAGGTCTGTTGTAATTGTTGTGTAGTTTCCTCAAACTTCTTTGTTTCCTTGTTTTACTTTATTTTATTTAGCTTGGGACTGATTATTGTAGAATTCTTATCTACTGGATGACCTTCCAATTTTCTGCCACTGGAACAGTACCGGTTTTGAGAAGATTGGAGTTTGGAGAAGATTGGACTTCTGGTTAGGTACTAGGATTTTGGAAATTCTTTGTGCTACCTACATAGAAAGACCATCATCACTGAGACATTTCAATCTCTAAAATCTATGCTTTACAATAACTATTTGAAATTCTGCATTTGACCAGGGATATTCCCAAGAAAATAAATTAAGGCAAGTTCCGCCTTGTATAAAAATCAAATAAACAAGCTTTTCTATGTTTCTTCTAAAATATTTCCAGACCATCCAACAATGGAAGTCCATGACAGACACATTCTATTTTCTTACTTTCTATAAAAATCAGACCAAAACACTTGCTCCACACTAAAAAACAATATCATAATGCTGTGGAGTGAAAAAGTTCATAAACTAATCCCAAAACGTCAGAGAACAGCGTATGCAACTCATCCAGACACTAGTTAAATTAAACTATCCAAAAGGGTAATTTATTCTTGATGATTAGCAACATGGTTATCAATTTTTCAATTCCACCAACAATCAGAAGCTCCTTGCTTCACATAGTTTCAAAATAAATGCTCAAGAATTAAAACAGCTTCAAATCACCCAAATTCAAGAGGCAAATGAACTAACCAAATTTGATAAAAGCATCATCAAGGGAAAATACCTCCGAGAGAAAGGAAGCCTTAAGAGAAGATTCGACATCGCGTCTACAAGTTGAGGTGCTCCAACAAATTGAAGGATTATCAACTGCAACACAGCAAACCACAGGTTCTTCGTTATCCCCTCCGCGATGTGCCGTGCCACAGCGTGTCCCACCTACTCACCAGTTTAAAACCTTTGAATATCTAAATAAGCAAAATTTGAATTGTAGCATTAAAAAAGAAAAAGGAAGTCAATTATACTTCATGGCTGATGATAGTGGCGATCTCCGCATCAGACCTGAACTGATCGAGCAATCCCGTGAACACCACAATCTTCCCTCCCGGAAGACAAAACGCATTGACTATGGGCTCCCTCACAACGAGGACCTCCCAATTCAGCCCCTCCAGGTGCCTCGACTCGGACTCCGCCCTCCGCGCGTCACTGGACTTCCTGCTGCTCTGCACCCACTTATCGTCCAGTACCTCATCCTTTGCGCCATTCCACTGCTCCTCCTCATCGCCGCCCTCACTGATCAACAACGTCAAACCGTCTTGAGATCCGTCCGGCCTCGGATCCTCCGACGCCTCCGCGTACTCCGGATCGGTCCACACGTGCTCCTTCCTCAGCCCCCTCTGCAGAGCACCGATCACGTCCTTCGCGATCAGCTTCACTCGGACGCTCTCGGGGTGGTTCGGCGGCAATATCTTCCCTTTGAACTCCGCCTTGACCTGCTCGAACTGGGATTCCCCAAGCTGGCGCTCCATCGACTTGGAGAGGAGGACGAAGTGCGTGCGCTTCGTGTAGGGGACCGTCTCGAGGTGCCCGAAGTAGACGGTGATCGCGACGCCGGCGCCGAAGACGACGACCGCGAAGACGTGGCGGGGGTTCTGGGACCACCGGTCCCGGCCGCGACGCTTGAAGTGGACCACGCGGTTGTGGTCGACATAGTAGAACCTCCGGCCGCCCCCGGCATGGATAGGGTTGGGTTTGGGTGTGATCGAGGAGGAGATCGAGAGGCGTCGCTTGAATTCGCGGATCAAGATCGTCGATGACGGCGATGGAGACGGTCGCGGAGGAGGGGGTGGTAGTGTGGGTTTTGGGAAAGAGAGCTTCAAAGCGATGCCTCTGATGGCGTCGAAGGTTGGTTTTGCCTTTCTGTAGAAGCTCATCGGGAGACTTGTTTTATTTTAATTTTTTGGGGAAATAAATGTTTAGTTGGTGAAATCGCTGTAAAGAGTGGCGACGTGGTTTGCGTTTGGATGGGAGGAGAAGTGAGCGTTCCTTTCGTCGATCGCGTGGTAAGAGACGTCTGTCTCGGCATCCACTTCCGTTCAGGTTGGAATTTTATTTTTTATTTTTATTTTTTTTTTTTTTTTTTTTATTGTGCCCGTCTATTACCACCGACCAAAATGCTCCCCCCACCCCTTCCCAACTAATGAAAATTTAAAGGGTTAAAGACATCTAAGTCCCTACAAACATAAGAAAACCCATATAAGTCCCTGCTAAAATTAGGACAGACGTACGAGTCCCTGAAAACTCAGAAAAACCCAATTATCATCCCTGAGTTAAATTTCCATCCAAACTTAACGGAATATTCTCAGAATATTATGTCACATATAATTGTGTTGACATTGAAGTCCTTATAAACAGTCATAAAGACAAATTAGTCCCTGTAAAAGACAAAATTACCCCTGAAAGACTTTTACATTAAATTGTGTACACATTGTAGTCCCTGTAAACAATCATAAAGACAAATTAGTCCTTGCAAAAGATAAAATTGCCCCTGAAAGATTTTTACATTTAATTGGATAGACATTACAGTCCTTATAAATAATCGTATAGACAAATTGGTACATGTAAAAGACAAAAATGCCCCTGAAGAATTTTTACATTTAATTGTGTAGAAATTGCAGTATTTTAGAGGGTATTTAATTTTTAAATTGCAATGTCTGCACAATTAAATGTAAAAATCCTTCAAGGGTATTTTTGTCTTTTAGAGGGACCAATTTGTTTTTACGATTATTTATAAGGACTATAATGTCTATTCAATTATATGTAAAAGTCTTTCAAGGGCAATTTTGTCTTTTGCGGGGACTAATTTGTATTTATGATTATTTATAGGGACTACAATATATACATAATTTAATGTAAAAGTCTTTTAGGGGCAATTTTATCTTTTGTAGAGACTGATTTGTCTTTATAACTGTTTATAAGGATTTCAATGTCTACACAATTATATGTGATGGAATATTCTAGGAATATTCCGTTACATTTGGATGAAAATTTAACTCATGGATGATAATTGGGTTTTTTTTAGTTTTTAGAGACTCGTACGTCTGTCTCAATTTTAATAAGGACTTATATGGATTTTTCCATGTTTGTAGGGACTTAAATGTCTTTAACCCAAATTTAAAATACATAACTCATTCCACTAATCGGTTTGACACAAACTCAATCATACTAAAATGTTCAACGTGACTTAAGGTATGTCATCGTAAGTTGTTTGATTTGACACACACCTAATCAAATTGAAATGTATATTGTGACTCAATGTGTGTCGCTCAACACTTTCTTACTACAGTATTTTAAAAGTGGCGCGATACACCTTGGATCACAGTAAATTGTTCGGTTTGACACAAACTCAGTGAAACTAGGATGTTTACTGTGACTCAAAGTGTGTCGTCCAATACAATTCAATTGACACTAATTTAATTTTCTTATCTATTATAAATATCATAAATACACAACAAATAAATATTATAAATAAACAATATTCACATATATAGTCACGTAAGTTGAATCAACATTCACATATCTAATCTACTATGCACATTTACAAATCCAATAACACCGTTTTTTTTTTTCGCAAATGAAAGCGTGTGAATGTGTGAATGTAGATGTGTGAATGTTGAACAATAAAGGCTATTATGTCAATAAGAGGTTTTCATTTGCGAAAAAAGAATGATGTATTAGATTTGTAAATGTGCATAGTGGATATGTGAATGTTGAATCAATTTATGTGACTAAAAATGTGAATGTTATTTATTTGTTGTATATTTATGATGTTTATAATAAGTAAAAAAAATAAATTATTGTTAATTAAATAGTATTGGGTGACACATCTTGGGTCACAGTAGACACCCCGGTTTAACTGGATCTGTGTCAAATCAAACAATTTAAGACAACACATTTTGGGTCACATTAGACACTCCAGTATGACTGAGTTTGTAACAAACCGGCTAACTGCTATCTCTCTACCTCTTGTTTCTCTTGGGTTTCTCTTGGGTCTCCAACCCACCCAAAAAAAAACAAAAAAGTTTTTCACAGTGAAGAACCAAAGGGATGGAAAGAGAGCTCCCCCACCCAAAAAAATAGTTAGGGAGACAAGATGGGAGTGAATCAAATTTTTCATTTGATGAATTTAGAGAGTCGTAACATTTATTAATTCCCATCATTATTCCTCCGCCATTTCAGTTTAACCATACTGAAGTGATATACATACATTAAAAGTTAAATAGGATCTAAACACAAATAAATAGGTAATGGTGGTAAATGAATCGAACAAACTGAGCTGTGACATATTCGAGATGAGTCGAGCTGAGCTCACAAGCTCAGTGTTCTTTATTTTAGAGTTTTTAGGGTTTGAAAACAAAATTTTAGTCTAAACAAACCAAGTTCATGAGTCTAAACGAGCTTTACTTTGTATTGGTTTAATATTTTAATTTTATAAAAAAATTGAGCTAAACTTCAACTAAATTTTTTATAACATAAACGGGCAGAATTTGAACACAAAATAAAACTTGATTCAAATCCCAAGCTTAACCAAACTTTAAAATTGTTCATGCTCGCTCATTTATCTAATTGAACAAGCCTGAACGAGCTTAAACTGAACAAGGGAATGAGCCTCATCCTGAGAACAGAAACTCAAATAAAGGATGCAAAATACAAGAAATGATCAATTGAATAACCAATGTATAGCTATTTCAAAATTTTGTTGAATAAAATTCCCACATCCTGGGTACAAAAATAATAGATAAACATAACAATAGTTAACATTTCATCACAATACCTATAGTTATGTTTTAAAACATTAGACAACCAACAAAAAAAAATCAAAAAATATCCCAGGAACAAAATTTCACCCCCCACTAATACAAACTCTCCAGACAAGCGTGTGCAGAAGGGCTGTTCTCTCACTCAGAATTTATCAAAAGCTTAATAAATGAAATCATTTTTGTCCCGATTTTCCTTCATATGTCCGGCAATACCTATGACCTTCCAAATCTGTTCCCGCTGCTGCGACCACCACCCCTCCCTTGGCCAAATCTGCTGCCGCCTCTGCCGTTTGAAAATCCTCTGCCACCCGAATATCCTCTGCCACCACCTCGGCCGCCTGAAAATCCCCTGCCACCACGCCATCCACTTGATTGTTCTCTTTCTTGTAAGGGAGGCAGCTTCTTCAACACCTCTATCATCACACCCGTGACATTTTCTTGTCCTGCAGTAATATCACCAAGAAAAAAACAACATTATTCAAGGAGCCCGTGAAATCATCAAATAAAACCAACTCAATCAACACAGAACAGCACATCATGAAAGACCATTATTTAGTTGTTAATGATGCTGGGTGATTTAGAAGGCAGAATTAATCAAAAATCAAATGGGATGACAAACTGGAACTGAGTACTAGAATAGAAGTCAGGCTATTATTGAGACGGGGTTCCATAGAACATGATCTGTGATATAAGGGTGCATTTTCAAGCACAAATTAGAATATTTTGTTTTCCTTCATTTCTTGATCCATCTCATTTGATATTTTGACCAGTCTTATTAAATAGCAAAGTTCTGGCTTTTGCATGACATTTTGGATGTAATTGAGTTTTCTGATGTAAGACCTTCCGAATGGAAAAGAGAGCTGTTAAATTTTATTTTATTTTTGGGGGGGAGGGGAGGGGAGGGAGGGATAAGGCTAAATTAAAATAAAAACTAGCAGGCAGATGTCTTGACTAGAGAGTGTGTGGCTACTATTCATGGAAAGAATTCTAACTCATAAGCTCATGAAGTCTTCAACAATGAAATGGAACCAAGTAACACATCCAGGGCCTCAAATATATCTCCAAAAAATGAGTACTGCATGTTAGTGCTGCAATCACTTGCCTACAAGTAACACCAGCCTTTTTATTCGTTTGGGAGAGGAAAGAGAGATAGCTATGACACTATGGAAACATTTTCTAAGGTAATGTGAGAAGGCATGTCCATGTATCTTAAAATACTATTTTTCCACGTCTCCCAGCAACCAAAAGGTTTGGCTTAACATCAGCAAAACATCACTATGCCAATTACCAATAAATGAAAATAAGGAATGCTACTCAAAATGTCAAATGTAGTTGACCTAAATATACCTTCAAGAAAGGCATTAACTTCATTTGTTGGAACATCAAATACCGCTCCCATGCCATCAGCAGTAAGAGATAAGCCTTGCACCTTTTCAATTTTTTCCTCTGGCAGAAATCTCCTGAAGACACTAAAAGCAGTCCTGAAATACCATCCAGCAAAAGCATAATCAGCCCCTGTAAAGACCTTTCATGGACCACATGCACTATAAATATCAGCCTAGTGAAGACCCTTCATGGACAGCACTCCTAATAAAAAGAATGCATGAATGCACATGTGCGCTAGTGTTTCTAGCTCTTCCAAACAACAATAATTCTCTCAAGAAGTGTGTTCATATGCATGAATGTATATAGCCATATCTATATTTTTTTGAATAAACTGTAGGCTTCCAATCTTATATAAAATAAAGAGTAGTCCCAAAGCAGATACAAACAAAAGAAAACAAAAGGAACCAAGCAAGCCATATCTATATTGATCTAATACTTTTATAAAAGCCGTCAAAAGATCATTAATAGGTAATTTATCCACTGCCCAAATATGGATTCATACTAGCAAGAAACTAAAAATCAGAAGGGAGACATAGATAATAAGGTTGTAAAACTCACGAAGGAGTATATAGCTTCCCACACTTCAGAAGTAAAGTGACATAGTTCTCCAGTGAAGACAGCATTGACCTCTTCTTTATCTCAGTATAACCCTGCATAACAGCTCAAAGTTCAGTATCTTCTAGGACATTTTGAATATGGTAAATAAAGAACACTTACAGCTATGTTTGCAAGGGCTTTTGCAAGCAAATCCACTTCAGATAAACCAGACGAAGTCAAAAGTTCTTGTGCTATTGACCGAAATATCGGAACCACACTGCATCAAGAAACAACACATTTGATATCATTCAAAACAATTTCCCTCAACAGTTAAATAACTTTATAAGGGAAGATATAACACACCTATCAGAAACTTGGGTAATCGTCTCAGCTGCTTCCAAACCCGCAGTTTGAGCTACATCATCAGGTTCAGGGGCAGATATGTGCTCAAACTTCACACCAGAGTCTCTTTCAATTCTAGAAATCATATAGGAATCTTTGCGCTCATAAAGAAGTATAGCAACACCGCTGTTTCCAGCCCTCCCAGTACGCCCTGATCGATGTATATAAGCTTCAACATCCTTCGGTGGTTCACACTGAAAACAAGCCAGGTAACAGTCAAGGAAAATGAACTTCAATGTTCAGAATGATCCTTTTACATAAATTTTTTAATGTTGCGGTTTTAACGAGGGCAAATCAAGAGGACTCCTTAGGATGTCATCCATATTGGTACCACCCTGCCAAGGCACATACTTGATTGAGTTGTTCTGAAGCAATTGGTTGCATTAGCGTTGGTACAGAATTTTCTCTCATTCATATTCTTACTATTTTCAGATGATGCCAAGCTAAAGATTGGGTTTAAACAATCAGATAAAAAAGAGAACAAACGAAATACCTGAATAACTACTTGAACGTCACTGATGTCCAATCCACGTGCTGCCACGTTTGTAGCCACTAAAACGAGGAACTTTCCAGATCTGAACCCAGCAATTATGACCTGCATGACAAAAGCTTAACATCACAAAAAAAATACAATGAAGAATAGTAACTTGAATATGAAAGAAACATGGGGCAGCTAGTGCTTCCTCAGTCCTACATGCCAACCTACTTACTTCACGAGTCGACTGCTGTATATCCCCATGTAAAGCTCGGGCTCCAGGCAACAAGCCAGCAAGCTCAGAAGCAGATTCTTTGGTCTCGGTAAAAATAATAGTTCGACCACCACTAAAAAAAGCATATGAGGAAAAATTAGATAACTGTAAAAAGGGAAGGAAACAACATTTAAGAGACCCTTGAAGATACAAACCGGCTATAACAAGTTATTAAATCTGGAATAAGTTTCGATCTAGCTTTACGCGAGCAGGGAAGCACGAGATGCCTAACACTTGCACTAGCCTTAAGTTTTTCATTTCCAACAAGATCAGCAGTTTTTTTCTCGGGTTTAAGAAACCTGGCCGCAATCTGGAAATACAAGACAAAATACTCTAGTGACTATAAAAAAATATATTGAAAATTGAAAACAGCACACACGCAATACACAAGAATCAATTTGACAACATAAATTGGATCCCAACCTTCTTCACCCAGTCTGGCATTGTGGCACTAAAGAGAAGCGTCTGGACTTTAGTCAAATCATCCACCTTCCCTGCAAAATAACAAATACAGGGTCAGCACTTCCAGACAAAAATCAATCAACAGAGCATCCACACTATTCTACTAAGAAAGGGGTCTGGTTACCAGCTGAAAACTGCATGCTACCCCTTCACACATATATTTGTGGAATGGGGTGCTCTCAAATAATCTGGAGTTTTTGAGAAACTATCCATTTTAATGTGTGAAATGTCAAACAATATTAATGGTAAATTAAAAACTAATTTCTCATGCCCCCTTCAAATAATCTGGAGTTTTTGAGAAACTATCCATTTTAATGTGTGAAATGTCAAACAATATTAATGGTAAATTAAAAACTAATTTCTCATGCCCCCTTCACCAGTAAACAGTTGACATCTTCTAAATGTGGATGCATGGTGAAATGAACCTATTTTCCTTAATACTTTTTCTATTTCCCTCATAACAACTCTATCTAGAGATTCTAGACAGATATTTACTCCCTCATGTAACACTGTGAATGTGAATTCACGTAACATCAATGATTAAAAAAGGCATGCATATTCTGAATCTCACTATAATTCACATTTACTTGGGAAATCGGTATTTGTTATGCACTGAACCTTTGCCTGGAACAAATCAGACAATGCATACCAAAAGATCTTGTTACAAAATGCAAGAACACGTACCAAGAATAAGCTCGACATCATCAACAAAACCCATGTTCAGCATTTGATCAGCCTCGTCAAGAACACGGAATTTCAGCGATCTTAAATCAAGGGTTCCCTTTTCAACAAAATCCTACAACAAATAAACAGGAGAAATGAGTGTCAGAATCAGATACCAATGCGCTAAAGGAAGGAATAAATCCAATTCCTTACTCCATTGAACGATGAAACTGGAGAATCAAATATTACCTTTATCCTCCCTGGGGTTCCAACAACTATGTCAACACCTCTTCTCAAAGCACCCTCCTGAGGACCATAAGGTGCCCCTCCATACAAGCAGCATGCAGACAATCCCAATACCCTACCATAGTCTTGGAAGTCTGCATACACCTGAAATTAAGGAAATGTGTCAGACTGGAGTTCCCAATACAATATATAACATACAAATAGGGTGAGAATAAATAATTGAAACAGCATTTTTAATTGTACCTGATTTGCCAACTCCCTGGTAGGCAGAAGGACAAGAACACTTGGTGACCTTCCATAGCCTGTATTTCTAGATTCTTTTGTGCGCCCGTTTGTTAAGGATTCCAATAATGGCAAGACGAATGCCAGTGTTTTTCCCTGCCACAACGTGAAGAAAAACATAAGCTAATTATGTAACTTAATAATTCAATAAAGGACACACATGATAAAATAGCACGGGATGCCAACCAAAACAATGATTCAAGGAATTATGAAGGAAAACTAGAAGTCATTCAAATCAGTCTACACCTTAACAAGAATACAAAAATTGGTCTCAATTCAATGTTGTGCTGAAAATAAATAAATTAAGAAAAACATGTGATTTCCTTCACCACTGAGATTACACAAATAAATTCATATAAATTAACAACAATACCGAAAATTGCCTCTGCTCAATATCAAGTTGAGGAAACAAAAAATCATGCACTTTCCTGCACTTCAAAGTGAATTCATATAACTAGAAGAATATGGTATAACAACTAACAAGTTAACCAAAATGAGCTTTCCATACTACATGATTCAGTAAAATAATGGAATCAACGTTTACATCCACATGAGAAAATCAGCCACAAAACAATGTTCTATTCCCACTGAAATATTCCAAATTTGGGATAATGCCTCAACTAACGGGGTTCCGTCAACTTTTTCCCAGTCAACTTCTTGGCATAAGAAGTGAGAGGATTAATACTGCATAAATTATCATAAATCATATTCTAAATCAAGCATTACAGTTGATGAAACAATAAAACAAAAGGAACAATCAAGAAATCAATCTGATTTTCCATACCTGACCAGTCCGAGCGCGCCCAACCAAATCAGCCCCGTCTAGGATGACATTGAACGTCATGGCCTGGATAGGGAACAGCGCCTCGATCCCCTTCGACTTGAGCGCCTCCCTCAGCGGCGCAGAGATCCGGAAATTCGAAACCGCGTTAGGGTCGGACACCTTTTCGTCGTCGTCCAGTTCACCGTCCGTCTCAGAAACCCTAGCCTTCTTCGTCGGCTTTATGATCGGTTCCCCCATATCGGAGCTGGTCTCGCTCCTCTCCTCCTCGTCTGAAGAGACCTTCCTCTTCTTCGACGTCTTCTCCTCTTCTATCTTCTTCTTCTTCTTCTCCTTCTTCATCTTCTCCGGAGAGAGATCGTCCGCTTCGGATAGAAGGAGCTTCTCGGCCTTCTTGGACTTCTTCTTCTTCTGCTTGATGAGATCGAGATCCGGAGATGAGAGGGGGTCGGAAAGGGCGATAGAAGGCATGGTGACTGCTCTGCTTCTGCTGCGAGAGAAGGTATGGCAGAGAACGGCAGCAGCAGGAGAAAGAGGAGGATTAAGGAGGCTAGGGTTTTGATATTTATAAAGAGTCGGTGGAAACCCTAACGAGCGGAAAAATATCTATCGCGCACCGAGTACCCGTTTACGATAAAACCGAATCCGAACTCAGTGGGTTTCTTCTTGGGTGTAGTTATGAGGTTGGGTTTCTACCCGAGGTTTTGTTAAATAGAATGGTATGTTAGACTCAATCAGTATAGCAGTTTCAATTATAATCTTATATATCTTATTAATTTTTTTTATTCATTATCACGAGGTATATATCTCATTGAAAAAAATTTATATTTTTAATAAATAATATCATTCAATAAAAATTCATTAAAATATACTTCAATGTTTATAAAATTACATACTTCATTAAATTAGTACTAATTATTATACACGTGCCAAAACACATGGGATAACATTATAAATAAATAAATAATAAAAATTATGTAAAATTAAATAATCATTAAATAAAAATACAAACTTGTTCATTTATACAATGTTGAAAAGATGTAAATAATCATGGTATTATATTGCTTGTTATATATGCAAATAAAATAACAAAAAGATGTAAAATTTAAATAAATAATATATGCATTTTCTCGTGTACTTTTATATTATATTATTCATAACTATGATATTGATGTAAATACAATAATATAGAAGAAATGTCTATATAATACTAAACCATCCAAAAAGCCAACACATTCCTTTCAATATATATCATAATAAATCTACACCATATGATAATTTTCTTGTATTATAATAAAATTAAGGTAACAATTTTTCATAAAATTCAATTGAGATAGATTTAATGAATATATTTAATTTTAAATTATTAATATTTTAACATATTAATATGATTTACTTAAATCTTCTTAAAAAATAATAATGATTTATTTAAACCCAATTTGAAATCTTAAATTTTTAATAAATAGGATATAAGTAATTACTAAATTTATGGGAGGATAAAAACAAAAATGAAAAAGTTAAGTCATTTATCTTTAATAAATAGGTATTAAATCAGTGAGTGATTTTCAAGGGGGGTCGTAGCGTTGGCGCAGAAATTTCCGAAAGCCATCCCGGAAACGATTTGGGCTAATATTGGTTGAGCGCAACAATGGTTTGTTTAGGGGTAAGACTATGTATGTAGAGAGCTGATAGGACTCCAGCAACTTTTTCATGGCAACTTTTTCAAGGCCTCCACAATACTTATCAAAAAAAAATTTCTTCCTTCTTTTCTGTAGCATGGCACTCAAAAAGGAATCTTCAAATTTGACCATTGGATCAAGAGACTCTCTCAATCCCACAAACTTCATGAAAGTAATTGTTAGGCTCAATTGAGAAACAATTTGAGAGTTAGATTATTTTTTTAAAGTTATGTTTAAAATTAAATTTGTAAGAAGTTGCATCTCAACATATTATGGAAAAACTAGGTGTATGCAGCTTTTAATTAAATTGTATTTTTTTCTGTTTGGAAACGGGTTTAAGGAACACAACTTCTTGCAAACCCAAAAACTCCACAAACTCATTTTCAAACAAGGACTTAAACATCAGCCCATTTGCGTACACGTGTCCCTGATCACTCCCATCACATTGATTCTCCCACCTACTTTTTTTTCTCTCATCTTTCACTCAAAAAAACCTAATGATATATGAGAACCTCAAAGTACTGTAGGGGTCAAGTAAATGTGATTTTTAAGTGTTGCTTGTATGATCTATTTTTCATTGTATGTTTAATTAGGTACTGCTTATATTCAGCCAATGGTCAATTTAACATCATTAGTATGTACTATATTGGTATATCTTGTATTTGTAGATGTATACAACAACTAGTATGTTATATATATGTTGTTCAGATATATGGTTTGCAAAATTTGATATGTACAACACAGAAGGAACTGTCTTTCTTGGTTAGGCCTAAGTGAACTGCTATAGCATTTAAGAGAGACTACTCAAACTGGATCATCTAAAGCAATGGAAAAAGATTCCCTCTCCTCCCAGTAATTGAGTTGCAATGTTTTTTTATTTATTTATTGTTGTGAAAATTGAGTTGCAATGTTGTTGGGTGCATTTTTTTCATTAATAAATAATATGGGTAAGGGTTGTGCATCAATGACAAATATTTTCATTAATATGGGTAAGTACTGAGCATAAAAAACTATTCAGTTTCATTAATATATAATATGAGTAAGTATTGTACACCAAATACTTATATTTTCATTAATACATAATATGGATAAGTATTATGCATCAAATACTAGTCCATTCATCATTAATAAATAAATCTGGGTAAGTAATAGGTATCAAAGACTAATATTTTCAGTAATCAATCATATGGGTAAGTAATATGTATCAAAGACTAATATATTCATTAATAAAATTGATCCTTTTTTCATAGATATAAAAGCCAACAAAGAAGAGTTACACGAATCAACAGCCATGATTTTAATCACACAACTCATTTTTTTATTTAAATCCATCAACCATACCAAACACATATTCATATACTAAAGCCAAAATTGTTATTTTAAAAGTTATGACTCTTTGTTCACATATTATCTCACTTATCCTTAGTTTATCCGGAGTGAACTAAACAACAAAAAAATTGATTTTTACGATTCCGAATGAGAATAACAAAAAAAGTTAACTAAACAAAAAATTGCTTATTGTGCGTGGATTATTATTTATCCCTATATAGCTATCAAGGCCGAAAAACCAAAATCACACCCCCAGGGGGTTAAAATTTTGGAGGAATAGCATTCTCCCAGTCCACTTCATTTGATTCCTCGCAAATTGTGAATCATCCCCTTCTAGTTGTTCAAAAACTTTTTGAAATTTTAATGTACCTTTCAACATGAAACACGTTAAATTCTATCTTGTTGGCACATCTAAATACACAGGACCTTTGTACAAAAACTTATTCGTAACAAATTTTTTGAATCCAGCCTTTACCTCACAGCATATCAATTTCTGGCTTGCTCTAGCATCACTCTTTGAGGACACAAAGCTTTTGTACCACTGAAAGGTTGATCCATGTTAGTGTTGGGCCCATTTTGAATGACTCATTCTTTGGTTGACCAAAAATTGAGTATTCTTTTTTCTCTTCCCAACACTTTAGTCCTACATCGGTTAAAACTACTTAATTGTTTCACCTTATACATAGAGTCAAACTATTCCATTATTGAGACTTGTTGAACCAAACCCCTACGCGCGCGCACACGAGGCCCAACCCATCAACCCGTGGGTTTGGATTTCTGGTGGAAAAACTAGTTAACCGGGCGTGCGCACTCGCATGAGGCGGGGCGGGCCGGGTTGCGGGCCACACTTGGGCGCGCACGCAGGGGGGGTGCAAATCCCTCTCCTCAGGCCACTCTGGGCCCTTTCCGCGGGTTCGGGCCATGCGCGGCGCGTGGGTTTCTTTTTGTCTCTCGCGACAACTTTTCAACTCCTTTCCAAAACCGTCCGCGCCGAGATGATGCGTGTATTAATTAATTGCCCGTTGATGTGCGCAATTATTTCAATTAATATGCGCAATTAGTTACAATTTTAATGCACGCATTTATTTTGTCGGTTTTCCTTTTTTGTGAACGTTGCTGCTGGACTGCCTATATAAAGGTGTCAAATTCGTCTCTCTCTACATCAACGAAAATCACAAGTCCACCACCAAAAACAACACACTGTTCTTCTGTTTTGGTTTTTTCCTTTACAGAGGAGTCTGTCCTTTCCATTTGTCTGGTTCTCTGATCTGAGCTTCTGAAAGGATCGCGCCTGTTCACTGTGTTCTCCTCGTACCTCGCACCCCAGGAGGCATAACCCTGGTGGTCGTATCTCTCAGTGGTAGGAGCCGTTCATCCCTGTGCGTGGGGGGGCCTTATTCACCGAGGACAGAGCGTATCTGCTCGCTTCCACCAAAACTGATATGTTTTCTAATCCTCTGTTCTTATTTGCAGAATATTTGCTGTGTTTTATATTGGTTTGAATCTGTGGCCTTACTAGGTTCTTTGCATTGCCCTGATTTTGAAAAAGATTTTCTAACAATCCATAACAACATGACTGCACCTTTATAATGTATCACAAAGAGAGAATGAACAACAACTTTGTTTAAGGCCCTGTTTTTTGGTGCTTGGATCTGGATGAGATCCGGACTGGAATGTGACCAGAATCACCAGAGAAGATGTTGTTCCCGATCAAGAAGCCAAGATCAGAGCAAATCCGGATGGATCTCGTTCGATCCACTAGAGGACCACTTGAGGAGATGGAGATGAAGTAGTTCCGACTGAAGATTAACTTGACATTGGTGTCTTGCTTGTCAAAGAAGCTTGATCAGAAGCTCAAATCAGACATTATCTCATCTTTTTTAGGGAGAAGAAGACAAAAAGAATTTTCCAAAAAATTGATCTTGTACCTCAAACTTAGGGGTGTAGGTCGCTATTTATAGATAAATCTTATACGCAAAGCACACTTTGATAACATCATGATAACTCAATTTGTCACGTTTTGGTGAGGTCACATGATAGATAACTCAAAATAGGCACATGCTTACAAGATCCATCGTTTGTATAGGTTGTCAATAGGCCTGTAACTGAGTCAGGTTCAGGCCGGGTCAAGGTGAACCCGACCCAATCCGACAGTTGAGTCCTCCGCACCTAGGTTCTATTTAGGACCCGACGGACCCAGAACATCAATGTTCCGGGTCCAGATTCGGTGGCCCAGGTCAGACCCAAGTCCGATGGTCATATATCTCTCATATGGTATGTTCTTTATATTTTTCTCATATTCTTAACTTGAACTTATTTGTTTGTTTATTATTTTTACAAATTTCAGTCACATAAGGAGAAATTGAAAATGAAGAGAGGGTGGCAGATGTCTCACATCCGGGTTTTTCCATTTTCATTTTGGGTAGTGGACATGTGGGTAGTGACTAAATGGACTACAAGCATTTGATTTTGGGCCTTGGTAGTGGGTTAATTTTTTGTGCTACGAGTGTTAGGTTGAATCATAAACAAAACAAATTAGCTTAGGATATAAGATTCGATTGGGTCAATCGGGTCCATATGATTGGGTAGGGATGGATCCGGACTCGGACCCGACCCGCTTTGATGGTCAGGTCCTTCGAACCGGATCCGTATTAAGTCTCGGATCCTTCAGGTTGAGTATTTTATGTCTTTTATCGGATCAAGGCACCTAGCTATCACCGACTTGTCATGATTTGTCAAGTGAGAATGATTAGCCTTGCATGTAAACTTGGCATCACCCTTACGTTTTCTCATTTAGGTTGGATCACTTAAAAGAGGTACTTCCGCTTTTAATTAAACAGAAAATTAAAAAAGTGTTGTCAAACGCATTCTAAAAAACTGACTTAATTGAAAAGTTATTTTCAGTTTTAGTGCAAAAATGTTTCTTTTTAAAAAGCGTAAAAAATGCGTTTTTCATGAATCAAGTCTATTTAAGCCACTTTATTCAAAATTTTATTTTTTAAGCGTGTTTCCAAACAGACCCTTAGAAGGAAATACCAAAAGTGATCCAACTATCTTCTAGTGATAGTTTATCTCTGAAGCCCTCTTTGCAAAAAAGGAGAGGACTTCTCAACAAGTTTGACTGAAAGTTGTACGAAAGAAGGAATAATGAATGAGATCAAAGTATATGCCAAGCTTATACCGAAATCCTTTTGTTGGCTCCCTGTCCTACGGGGAGGTAATGGAGAACGCTAGGATGTGACACCCGACTCGTTGAAGGAATGGTGGGTCATGATAGTAAAAAAACCCAACAATTCTAAAAAAATCCATAGATAATAAGTGTTTATATGCAATTACAGTTCTTGTACATCAAGACGCATTTTAAAATCATGAGTAAATCAAAGGCATAGCAAAAAATAACTTGTTGTGTACGCAGGGGCGTTACATACGACATGTAGAAGAACATTGTATCCCTTGGTGATGCCATTCACTTCTTGTCATTTTCATTATGCATGACACTTGTCATTTGCATTAACCGGCTTTATTGTCAAGAATTCTCTCCTCTCTCCTTCTACTTATACTCACAACCAGGTTTACTGGCTTGTTTTTGTTCTTCTCTATTTTCTCTCACTTTCTTCAGTGTTGTACTTCAAAATCTTTAATGAAATTAAAGTAGTAATATCTACCTATTTTTCAAAAAAAAAAAAAATCATTATGCATGTAAAACACCTGAAGACTGAAGTCCCTCGAGAATGAGCTGTATGTATCAACACGAAGGGCAAGCGCACACAGTGTATAAGGTTCAAAGCCTAACATAAACTCCCCAAGAGAGGAGTATAACCAGGATCAAACCCTGGTCGTCCACTAGGAACGAGTGCCTCTCTTCCACCTCGCTATGCGAGAGGGCGTGTAATGCCCACCACATTCTTGAATCAACGAAGAAAAAAATCAAATGTGAAACTTTTAATCAATTCAGTTATTGATTGACCATAAAATAGTGACAATCCCTTTATACAGCTAGACTCTTCATAATGAAAGTCATTTAAAAATAGTAAAGACTATTAGACTAGTAGTACTTTAATGATGAAATTCATCTAGATAATATAGACAATAGTACTCTTAATGATACAAGTTACCCAAAAAAAATAGACAAACGAACATTTACTTTAATGATGAAATTCATCTAAAATGGTAAATATTGAAATAAAAATAGAAAACAAAAGGACTTTTGAGAACCAAACTTTAGTGACCACCTTTTCATGTATAATTTTAAGTCATTTTGACACCCGGATTAAATTTATTACCTCCATGGCTCCATTGTCTCTTTCGACCTTTTTTTTTCTCTTCCGATTTCTCGCTCCAGCAGCTCTTGCAGTTCCTCCACAACCCAACCTATGCAACCTATGTCATATATGTAGGTCTTGTTTCAGTTATTTTAATGATGTGCTAAGTCTAGAAATTATTGGATCTCCAGTTCGTTGACTTTTTGGAATTTTCCTTGCACTGATGAAAAGGAAAATGATATGAAAAGGAATATGTCTATTCAATAAAATATATTTTTTATATTACATATACATAGATATACATATATACAGTCCCGTTCAGGGTGCATTTTGCATATGAATTTTACGGATGTCAATGGATCATTTTTGTTGTGTGGTTCATATTCAATCAAGAAAAAAAAATAGACCACCAACATTTAATGCTTGGTAACCCATCTAACCAACCCTCTGACCTAACCAACCCTCTAACCTACTCAAAACAGTTTTAATGAACCAAATCAAGTATGGGTAAAAAAGGGTGTGGAAAAAGACTAAAAGGAGCCAAGGAGATTGCAAAAGGTATGACAAATGATAAACCAAGACGTTGTCATGGATGTGAAAAAGTTGGACAATCACATGATAAAAGAAATTGTCCAATGCTTATTAATCGGTAAGAATGTGTCATTTATTATTCATTAATTTAAATTTAATGTGGGAACAATTGACCATAAGTTTTATTTGTTTTTATGTAGATCTTCATTGTGCAATGAATATGGAAATCCAAGTTATTGTAATGCAAATGATGATAGTTTTTCATCTATAGGTAATTTGTTACACTTTTTTATTTCAATGTTTCTAATCCACTTATGGTTTATAGTATTTGATTTGATTCATTATGCTTCTTGGGCTTTTAATGCAGGATTATCCCAAGAAAGCTAAAGAAAGAACTCAACACTTTTGGAATCATCATATTTCTATTTTTGCATATTTTCCTTTGATGCTTGTACAATTTGCATTGCCTTAATGCTGTCTTGCAAACTGCTCTATGTAGTTGTAGTAGTAAACAATATGTTGTGTAGTGGTTGTACTAAACAGTATGGATGTCAGTTTGTGTGGATGTACTAAACTGATTGTAGTTGATGTTTGTTGAGATGAATGCATGAATCCATCCAGTTGTTGGGCTGTCATTACGTAGTTAGATTATTGAACATTTATGTTTTCAATTTTTTTCTTGAAATATGGGTAAGGATTGTATCACCTTCAATGACATCATCTTTCTTCTTTTTAATTCCCTGGAAAGTGCAAGTATGAGACTTGCCATTGCTTTTTCCATGCGATATCATGATCACTTGTGCATCTGACTCTTCTATCTCCTGAAGAATTGAGAATGCTAATTGGATTCAAATGATGGAATGGAAATGTTGTGTATGGAAACTTTGTGTTGATATATTGTATGAAAATTTGTGATTATATTTGGAAAGCAATTTGTCTCTTTGACATATTAAATTTTATAGCATGGAAGTGGCAGATTCGCTACACTGAAACACACACATTTCAGACAAACTACACTTACACTTGCAATATTTCAATTCAGCAGATTGGCTACAACATTTTAGTCAAACTGCACTTACACTTGCAACATTTTAGCTAAAACACACACATTTAAATTATTTCATACTATCTTTGGAATCTGAATCAAATCAAACTTACACGTACAGACAACATTTCAGCTGAATCAAATCAATATTTCAGACAACCTTTGGATGACAATAAACACGTTTAATGGTGCGGATTATTAAGAAAAATATTTATAGATGAGGGGCAATGCCTTGATGGAGTTAGGAACCTCAAAGACTTATATACAATGGCCTTTTTTTTTTTTGGAAAAAGGGACTAATCTTAATTCCAATTCCTAATCCAATCTTAATTAAAAAAAGAACTATCAACATTGAAAAAGTAATAAAGAACATCATGAAATTTGGAGACATTTAAGAAACAATAATCAGAGAGAAACATTTCATATCATCACAACATAAAAAACAGTAAGGTTTTTTATGGCCTTCTCAGCTCGATCGTAAAAAAATACAGTATCCCCCCCCCCACCTGAAATTAAATTAAATATAAAAAAAAATTTCAAACAGCTCCAGCAATCCGAGTGAATCCATTTGAGAAGGATCAGGAAGCAGAGAGGGTCGCAGACGAGACAGGTGGTGCTTGCAAATGCCGTTGTCCAGTCAGACAGCCTGTCACCGGTGGTAGCGGACGGTGATAGGGCAGCGTCGGGCTGCAGGCTGCAGTGTCTGGGAGAGGTCGAGATGGGGAGGGGCCGGTGATTCAATCTCAGGGGTTCGGTTGTGGTGGCTGAGAAGGTTTGGGTTAGATGGGTTACCAAGCATTAAATGTTAAACCACACAACAAATGATCCATTGACATCAACAAAATTCATCCGCAAAATGCATCCATCCCTAAACGAGACTGTATATATATATACAGTCTCGTTATTGACATCAACAAAAATCATTATTGATATATATATATACATTTTTCGTAATATAGTATATAATGAGATAATGTAACTATGACATAGCCAAATTAAATAAGATCAATGGGAGTAGCTTCCCCGCTCAATTTTTTAAAACTCTTGAGGATGGGAAATAAGGGGTGGAATAGGTGGGAATAGAGGAGAATAAATAAAAAAAAATGTGTTTAAGTAGAGATAATAAATGGGTATAACTATGCAAAATTATGTGAGAATAAGCTAGTATTTATATTCCAAGTCCCCTTTGGAATTGTGTTATTCTTCCACTGGTATAAAGGGACCCACCTGTCAAATTACATGTCATCAAATCAAATCACACGTCATTACTTCTTATACATCAATGGGGTTCACATATCAAATCAACTTTTTACACCTTATTCACATTTTATTCTTCATCAACCAAACAACTCAACATTTATTATTACATTTCCAATGAGAATAACAAAAAACACAACCAAACAGAAAATCACTTATTCAGTTGATAAAGTTATTTATTCTTGGAATATATATAAATCCCTGAATAACTTATGTCTCTATCCAAACGAGTACTTAGAGTACCGTGCTTTATTATTAATTAAAAAATTTGATCGGGATAATTGTTGGTTATATTATTTGACATTAATATTTATAATAATAATATGTAATATATCATTTTATATGTTTTCAGTCCCTAAATGGCTTATTCAGACATAAAATAATTTGTGATACAACGACTGTAAATAAGGCGACAAAATGAATTACACTTTTGAGCGACAGAATTCTAAAATGATAATTGGTCATTCTAGTAAACCAATTTCAGGTAGTGAGCGTGAGACAATGATCGAGTCCTATGGATCCTTTACAAGAGAGAGTGGTCCCTGATTACCGCGCCTGGTGGTTGTAGCGGTCGATGTCGGCAGCTCGAAAGATCACGGGCGCCATGTGCGCTCATCTAGAAATAACAAAGCATGATATTCATTGGACTTTGGTCTCTCTTTCTAGGGGGGGTCCTTTGCATTTGCAACATATAGATAAAAGATGTCATGCTTTTATACTCTGATGTATTGTGTCAATCCGGATAGAGGAACACTTGTAAAATGCTCCATCTACAAACCAAAATACGAAAACGAGAAGAAACACACAGTTACAAAAGTTGCTTACGTCCAATGAGATGTGAGAGAAATTTTTTATTAATTAATTTTTTGGATCATACTATATGTGATGTGTGATGGTACTACAAATCTCTTTTTTAAATCCTAGCTCCACTTGCGTTTATAGTGGTCCAAACAACCAATATTTTGACCATAGAAAAACTCCACTGCAGTAATTCTTTCTTTCATATATTGCTCTAATTCTACCTTCCTTTAAATATGTCAAAGAGCTTAAAGCATCTTCAAAAGCCTCTCTATACCACGTTTTTTCTTATATATGGAGTTAAAACCCTTAAAACCTAGCTTCAAAAGCCTTCTTACACTCTTTCCTAACACACTCTCTATGGGTGGGCCGTCAAATTCATTCCCTACATCCAAATAAGACTATATTACGCCCTTCCCCTGTTAGAACTAATTATCAAAAATCATGAAAAATATTTTATCTCAACGAATCATAATTTTGAGGAATCAATATTGTAAAATATCAATAATATAAAAACAATAGAATTAAGAGATAAATGATTGGAATCGCCTGGTCGAGAGGCACATAAGAGATGCTATCCTTGAAACAAATATGTCCTCCATACGTATGGAGTTTCACCGACATATTCATTCCCAAGATACAACTCGATCCGTGAGATTCCGTCAACTCCCCATGGTGCGATCAAGTAGAGTTCTCGAACTGAATCATTATATTTTCGATGCCCGGAATAGATTGATAAGGCCTGATCAAGACCAATAGAAAAGAAGATGAGAACAAATAGAATCTCTCAATCCTATCAGAATAGTGGTTTTGTTGATGATCACACATGTATCATCTATATCTTGGTGGAGGATTCACAGCCAATTTATATACATAACATAACTTTGAAAACGTCTCATTTTAACAAGGTTGAATGCATGCTCAGAGCTCGGTTACATATATCAACAGTTCACCCGATTAATACCATATGTAACGGTTCCTATGAATTTCAACAAATGAGTGCATCAGTACATGCAATGATAACTCATGCAATTAATTTCCATTCAAGCATGCAATAATATAAAACATATCATGTGAATATGTAAAGTGTAACCTTCAACCGCATGGAATAATAGCTGTTACAACACAACAGGACGAGTGATTATGTATTTTTGGTCACTAAATTCTAACATTCCTTTTTTTCATTTTTTATTTCTTTATGTAGGCATATTGGGTATTTTCCTACACAATTTTTTTATTTATTATTAATAATTCATTTTTATTCATTATAAATAATTTTTCATGTTTTTGAAATTTGTAATTTACTTTTTTATTAAATTTTATTAAAAAAATATTTTTTATTTCAATTCAATATTTGATAAATTTTATAATATTTATTTATTTGATATTTGGACATCTTATAATTTGTATATATGAATGGAGGTAATTAGTCATTTTAAATGATGATAGAGCAAGAATAAAGAAGATTCTGGAATGATAAAAAGAGAATGGCTTTTTACATAAGAAGCATTATTTTCATCACAATATAAAGAAATAATAAGAAAGCTTTTGGATATGCCATTAGAGGACACATCCATCTGATACAAGTTATTGTATGGTTGTCAGGTTAAAAAATTTGTATTTGATGAGCCGTGTTAAAAGAAAACAATACGTAAACATTTGGGGAATTTTTTTTAACTTTTTTATTTGTCTCGGTAAAACTTAATAAAAATTGAGTGATCAATAGTATACGCTGTCAGCTTTAAGATTATTATTGAAGTTTAAATTAGAGCAAAATAACTGAGGTTTAACGAGATAATAATGAATCATTTTAATTTTTTTAGGAAAAATCATATAACTCTCTATAAACTGTACGAAATTCATATAACCCTTGATTTATCCTGAAGTCTGTGTAACTTTTTAAAAATACATATGTAAATCCAAATAGTTTCGTGAGTTAATGTTTTATTGATAGATGACGAATATTAGAGAGTTATATGGATTTACATAGCAGTTTTCAATGACTTATATAGATTTTAAAAAAATTCACAAGATGACGTAGATTTCAGACAATTTATATGAGATTATATAGATTTTTTCTTTTTTTATTAATAAGATTTTTTTTTGTTTTCTTCGCTTATAATTATTATCCTAACAAGCGACAGTAAAATAAAACACTCAGCGACATCTCGTGTTTGTTTACATCATTATCGTTGTATCGTCAACATCATCCATGAACGAACTTATTCCAACATCGTTCATGTCACGATCCGGGATCTGATACTACGCTGATTGCTACAAGTAAACGACAGCAAAAAAGCACCACCACTAACAATCATTAATCAACAACGTACGATGGTGTATGTGATACGAACAAAAGAAGTTTTAAATTATTTCTTTTCACAAAACAAGTTGGATACATTCATCTCATGATAATGTGTAATCTTGGTTATATTCACCACATTACTAACATATAAAATGAAATTGTTTAACATAACATGTATTCCACTACTATCATATATTATATATAGCATATGATCTCTACGAAAAATGTAAATTATATTAAGTTTGTTTGTATGATGTGTACTTCATATAAGATTATAAAAACAGCATAGTCATTTCCGAATATATAACCACGACGACGCTCAGGAAGGGAGGGGAATCATCAGAGAGATGTAGACATCCCGTCTAATGAGTCTTCCTTAATCCACCCTTTGTCGCCTTTTTGGGTTTTTAATCTTTTTTCCTCTCTTACCTCCTCACCCACTTTGAATTTCTAATCCACTTTTAATATTAAGTGATGGTAACAAGATTTACATATTTTTTTCATAATTTTTTTAATAATGTTACGTACAATCTCTTTTCCACCCTTAATTTCAATTTACTAGTATTTTGAATTTTTTAAAAATAATACCTTATCTAATAAGTTATATGCTTTTACAAAAAAATTATGTATATACTCTAATGAATTGCATTGATGTATTTATAAAAAATGTAAAAAACTTCTATCGAAACATGTCTCGGTAATGAAAAAAAACTATGCAACAGATTAACAATACTAAAAATAATTATGTATTCTATTTTCTTTTAAAATAATATATTTTAATAATCAAGTTTATACTGTACTAAAAAAAATATGAGTGAATTACAGATGAGAATGCAAATGGGTCTCAATGTATCGTTTTGCAGCATGCCCTATCGATTGCATATGATCATTGTCGATGTAAATTAAACTTTGCTTTGATATCACTCCAAAACGTGCTGTATACACTCAATTCATAGAGCGTGCTTCTCCTGGATAGGGTCCACACTTTCTCTATAGGGCTCCATCATAACTTCTGTGGTGGTCTCGGTTAGCTATACGCATTTATTTATTTTATTTTATTTAAATCTTGTCTAAGTGCTGTGCTTTAAACCCACACCCGGCCATTATTACATTTTAAATAAACTAGATAGTAGTTTATCTTTATCTCCTGTCTATGCTTATATTCTCTTTCTTTCTTGTTCTCCACAATTCGAACCAATTGTAACTCTTTTGATGATTATAAAAGGTATATATTTCCCTAAAATATATATATATACTATTACATTAACCGAGAGGGTCACGGGAAGGATTAATTTTCGAGCCATTCAATTCTATCGTTCATATATTATTTCCAGTACACGGTCTATAAGGATCGATCCTAAATTTAAATTGAAAAAAAAATAAAAATAAATTATATTTAGATAAATCATAAATATGTATTAAAAATTTTAAAATTAACTTTAATTAAATTATATCAATAAATTGAAATTTATTAATTTAAAATTAAAAATATTTACTAAATTTAATCCCACCTAATTTGTATAAAAATTTGTTATGTCATTTTTATTAAAATATAAGAAATATATTACATGGTATATAAATTCATTGTCTTATTAAGTAGAATAAGTTTTTTGGGTGGTTTAATATTTAATAAACATATCGCCTATTTACATATAAATTGTACGTCCATCTTACATGTATATAAAACTAATATAAATGTGAAATATATAATATTAAACACGGTCTTACATGTGCTATGATTCAAACATGTATATAATCAGTGTAACAAATACGTTAATGTACTCTAACAAAATATCTGAACCTGAAAGATGTAAAAGTCAAAGACGCTGTTAAACGTAAATTGTAAACAAAAATGTGTAAACACAGAGTCAGGAAAAAAACAAAATCGCTCCTAAATTTATGTGTAAACACAGAACCATCCGCGGAGACATCGCATTTACAAATTTCAACCCTCAGTACAACACGTGTACATCAAACACATCCGTACAAAGAAGTTTTCGCAGGCCCCAACCCGAACCCTTCATTCTCCCCTCGTCTTCCGCCATGTCTGACCCAGGACTCTTGTCCACCCACACGTGTCATCCCAAAAACCAAACAATTACCCTTTTCACCGCCACTTGTAGGTCAAGGAAAACCAAAACCAACAAACAACCCCCGCCTCCCTGAACGCGATTCTCTCTTCCCCCATTCTTTCCACATCTCCGCCTTCCATTCTCCAAATTTTACGTTCTTCGTTATTGTTTTGTTTTCTTCAGATGCTTCCGACATCCGATCTCACCATCAAAAAGAAACCCTCGAAACCTCTCTCCCCCAACACCACAAAAGCCCTTGTCCAATCCCTCCAATCCTACTACGCCTCCGCCCGCACCCGCTCATGTCTCGTCCTCTCCGTCCTCCTCCTCCAATTCCTCCTCCTCCTCTCCGTCCTCTTCTCCTCCCTCCGCCGCCAACCCACCCTTCCCATCTCCTCCTCCTCCTCTGGCACCGTCTACGTCTACGACCTCCCACCAATGTTCAACTCCGACCTCATCAACGACTGCGACTCCTTAAACCCCTGGAACTCCCGCTGCGACGCCCTCTCCAACTCCGGCTTCGGCCGCCGCCTCCGCCCCTCCTGGTACGCCACCGACCAGTTCGCCGCCGAGCTCATCTTCCACCGCCGCATCCTCCACCACCGCTGCCGCACCTCCGACCCTTCCTCCGCCTCCGCCTTCTACATCCCCTTCTACGCCGGCCTCGCCGTCGGGAAGTACCTCTGGTCCTCCAACCACACCTCCCGCGACCGCGACTTCCACTGCGAGAAGCTTCTGCGTTGGGTCTCGCATCAGGAGCCGTACAGGAGATCGGACGGCTGGGATCATTTCATAATGCTGGGCCGGATCACCTGGGACTTCAGGCGCTCGAGATCCGGTAACAGCGATTGGGGCTCGAGCTTTCTGTACATGCCGGGCATGTCCAACGTGACCCGGCTCTTGATCGAGCGGAACCCATGGGATCCGTTCGACGTCGGGGTCCCGTACCCGACGGGGTTCCACCCGAGATCCGAATCCGACATCAGAGAATGGCAGGTAAGCCAACGTCAATTATCTTAAATACATATTTGAATGAATCCATATACTAAATATTGTATATATTCGAAAATCCAGAATTTCTGCTAACATAGATATCAATCTATCGATTCAAAAAAATATTTAACATATATTATAAAAAATATATATGCTTGTCTTTGTTAACTTATATGAATACATGATTAATCACAATTATAATGAGTTGTATTATTGTTAAATTTTTTCAAAGAAAAAAATAAACATTAAAATCTTAATTTTAATTTTTATATTTTTAATATATTATTTAAATTATTTAAATTAATGTTAATATATTTAAATATGTCAATTAGTTAAATAGAAAAAATTAATATTCCTATTCATAGAAAAAATTAATTTTCCTATCTACCCGATTAGGATTCGTATCAAATTCGTTGACGGGCTTAACTGGCAGGCCCACATCCTCTCCAAGAGGCGGTCAACCCTGTTCGCGTTCGCAGGCGCGACCAGGTCGACAATCAAAAACGACTTCCGGGGGGTGCTCCTCCGGCAGTGCGAGGCAGCGGAGGGGAGGTGCAGGGCGGTGGACTGCGGCGGAAAGAGGTGCACGAAATCGGGAGCGGCGGCGGCGGTGGAGCTGTTCTTGGATTCTGAGTTCTGTCTGCAGCCGAGGGGGGACAGCTTCACGAGACGGTCGATGTTCGATTGCATGATTGCGGGGGCGGTGCCGGTGTTTTTTTGGAGGAGGACGGCGTACACGCAGTACGAGTGGTTCTTGCCCGGGGAGGGGGAGAGTTGGTCGGTGTTTATAGACAGGAGGGAAGTGAAGAACGGAACGAGGTCGGTGAGGGAGGTGTTGGAGGGGTTGGGGGAGGAGAGGGTGAGGAAGATGAGGGAGAGGGTTGTGGAGTTGTTGCCGAGGTTGGTTTACGCGGAGCCGGAGATGGGGTTGGGGGGAGTGGGGGATGCGTTTGATGTGGCTGTGGAGGGGGTTTTGAAGAGGTTTAGGAGGAGGAGATTGCAGAGGCAGGAGGAGGAGGAGGGGAAGGAGGAGCAGGAGGAGTGATGCAGAAGTGAGGTTTCTTCCGTTTCTGTATATTTTATTTATTTATATTTTTTTTGTTTTAAATTTTTTTTATATACTGATCACGGAATGGATACCTGATTGATAGCATTTTTGTTCTATTTATGCTATTAAATTATGTTTTTCTTTTAGTGCATATTTGACTAGGATAATTATGTTTTTCTTTTAGTGGATATTTGGCTAGGATAATATTACTCTTCCCGTTGTGCGTGTAAAATTTTAAAAAAATATTAATTTATTAATATACGATATAATATATCACGTTATATATATATAAATGATATAATAAAATTTTTAATAATAATTACATAAATCGTTATAAAATTTATTATAAAATTACATAATAATATGTTATTATTAAAAATTATATCATTTATGTATATAACAAATAAATTTTATAAGTGATTTATTTAATCATTATTAAATTTTTATTATATCATTTATATATATAACATAATATATTATATTGCACATAAATTAATTGAAAAAAATTAAGATATTGATTGTAGACATCTTTTTCAAAATATTTTTTTTTTTAAATTTTATACGCGGAGACTAGTTTTTACTATTTAAAATATAGTCATACATATCCCGTTGGAAATCCAGTGAATTATATGTGTGTGTGTGTGTGGAGATGTAGAATAAGACATGTTTTATTTCAAGATAAAATATAATACAATCTTAAAACTTGTTTATACTTGATGATCTTGGTCCAAATTCTAATATTGTTAATAGAATATTATACCAAATTCTTTTGGACGATGATTGTAGAAGATCAAATCTGTCATACCTTAAGATCTCATGTGTTGATCGATCCAAAAGCCACGTGAAAGGTTTCATCCCACAAATTGATATGCTCACACCTCTATAACAATAGGCACGCCCTCTTCCACTATAAATAGAAGGGTATCCACTTCATAAAAAATGGAGGACTTCTTCTTCTTCCCTAGAAAGAGACCATAGACCGAAGCTTAAAATCTTATTTTAATAGAGTTTGGGCTTCATCGTCGAAGGTTCTTGGAATGGCATCATCTCTGGTGTGAGATCCCATTAAAAATGAACTACGTGTGGCTTGATCTCTTAACAATGGTACGTAGGCAGCCTGATTTACATCAGGTTCAGTCCAAACAAACTCCGTTAATCCATCCACGGCAGACCCTTATCGTCGTCTCTTCGCGGATCTATTTAAATCAACCCGAACCGTCCTCGAGTACGGCCCATTCGAGGAGGAGCGTGTTTTCACCTAACACTATAATTGTTTAGCTAAGAATGATATGCTTACTTTTTATGGAACCTTACATAAAAGTTTCCTTTGAAAAATATTAAATGGCTAAAGAAATGTTTGATGCTATTACTTCATCATATTCTATCTTTTTTTAAAACTTACGTTGACATGTAAGTTGAAATATTCATTCTAGTAAAATGTTGGAATATGAAACCATGGTTGACCATATCAATAAAATATTTGTTATTGCTAAAGAATTTGCTAGTTTAGAAAATTATATTCCCGAAATAAAGCGATTTCACAGTGTTATTTTGATAGCTGGTTTTGTTGAGAGCCTTTAGGACCACTCTATGTTTGTGCGATTCTCATCACATAGTCTGATTATCCTTCTTCTATATGTTGATGATATGATTATCACGGCGATGACCTTTTTTTAAACCTTTGATCTATCAACGTCACCTTTGGCCCATTAGAATGCCTAGCTCAGAGACCACACCACACATGAAGCCAAGTTATGTTGGCTATTCTGAGACCCAGATCACTTGTTACCTCCCACCGACCAACTATTTAAATTGTTGGTCCCCGACGCCAAACGAAAGAAAAAAAATTATGTTAGTTTGTGTTGGAACTCTAATTTTTTAAAGGGAAAAATCCAAATAAACCCCTATAAAATGTTTGAAATCCATATAACTCATTTATCTTTTTAAAAATTCATATAAACCCTTGAAAACACCTACGTAAATTTAAATAACATAATGAGTTAAACTTTCATTAACAAATGTTGAATATTATATGAATATTCGGTTTGGTTAACCCTGATTGAAAACAAAGTATACCAAATACCCTACAATTTGTTAAAAATCCAAAAAAATTTAGACATCCGAACTTTGATATATTAAAATCGTTATTTATAAATGATTTTTCACCTTTTTAATACATTGTAGGGGCGGACTAAAGGGTTGGCTGGGCTAGGCTATAGCCTGGCTCAGATTTTTTTTTAAAAAAAACCCCATTAGCCTCTCACATTTACTAGTCTCTTGATCAATTGATTAATTGTTTTTTTCCTTAAATATTTGCATGAACTATTATATTACTATTTCTATCCATGGTTCTTTAATTCTTTAGTTATTCATGTGTGGTGGGCTTTTGTTGTTTTTCCACTTTCATTGCAACAACGAATATGAATTAGTATGGGAGATAATCAGTGAATTCTTTTGAATTTTCCAGAATACTTTTTATTTGTTATTTAAGAGATTTTATTAATTGTTTGTTTCTTTTGTATCATTTAGATACGTTTGATTATGAACTAAGATAGATTTTTACTATTTCTTTTTTTTTTATTTATAAAATCAATAGTTTTTCATGGGATCATTGAATGAATTTTTTAATATTTTATTTACATGTCATGTTTGGGTTGAATTTTCACTTTGGGATATTTTCTAATTTTTTTTGAATTTTTCAATTTTTTTAATTTCTTTCATTTAAATTTTATTTTGAAATAAGGTAGAATTATACAATTTCATTTAATAAAATTATAATTTTGAATACATAGAAAAACAAACTATTCTTAAACATTTTAAGACTCAATTTCAGTAGTACTTTATTATATAGTTTTTTTTTATATCTTTATGTCATCTTGACAAAATTTTGATTATGAACTTGATTTGTTATATATAAATTTTTGTTTAGTATTTTATCGATTACACAGAAAGTTTTATCAGAAGATTCGTTCAGCCCATCCTAAAATAAAGTCCCAGATCCGCCCCTGATACATTGTAGGATTGTTTTTATATATTATATTTTTAGTCAGGGTTAATCAAACATGGTATTCGTAAAATATATTTATCTGTCAATGAAAAGTTTAACTCAGGGGATTTTTTGGATTTACATAAGTTTCATTGGATTATATGGATTTTAAATAAAGTGAAGGGGTTATATGAATATCATACATTTGACATGTTATTTGGACTTTTCTTTTTTTTTTAAAAAAGGAAAAATTAATTAGAAGTCCCTGGGGATACCTGTGTAATAACAATAGGTCCCTTGACTTTTTCTTCTTTTCTTTAGGTCCCTAAGTTAGTGGTGATATTTTGTTTGGGTCCTTCCATTCAACACCCATCCATTTTAGTTATTTGTCTTCTCTTTTATCCCGACGTGAACATTAATTTCCTATCTCCACCAACCTCTCCTTCTCCCCCAAGCTCTCTCTTTCTCCCCCAAACAACTCAAAAATATGTCAAACCATCTCCATGAGCTCCCATTGCGCCGATCTCGCCCCCTAACAAGTCTGACCTCACCACCCCCCCCCCACCCGTCTCCACGTACCCCACCACGCCCTTCAACCACCTCCCGTGGCCCCAACCCCCCGATCGTGACCCCGACCTCCCCCGAGCCCCAATCTCACCCCCTTGAGATATCAATATGTGTTTTTTTATGGAATTTTGTTGAAATATTGTATTCCTCTTTTTAGTATTTTAATGTGGGATGTTTATATGAATGTTCCACAAATAGGGAGTTTTCAGAATTTTAAAGTGTAAAGGTGTACACAGTACACTTATCAGTGTACACATACAATACATGGTATAGTGTGCGGCGCTTATCCATTTTATATAGTCATATTTATGAAATTCTCAAAATTTCACTCTTTATATAGTTATGCATTTTTTTGAATTATGAGATTCTCAAAGTGTGAATAACATTGTGCATAGAAAACTTAATAATATACACTGTCAACAATATTGTGTGTTTTCTAAGCATGCACACTATCCAAATTCATATCAGTTGCATTTTCATATTTGCATATTACTTTATTATTGTTCAACAATGGAACTAATCATAGCAGCTTGTACATATATGGGAGATGCAGAGTTGGTTAACATATGTAGAATATCAACATATGCTTATATTGTCAATGAATTGATAGAAAGATGGGGCTTTGATGCGGCCAACGGCCAAAGTCATTCTGAAGTATAGAATTATGGGGAAAGAAATGATTAAAGTTACCATTGGTAACGATAAGGCAGTAGAGAGGATGTACGACATCCATAAGATGTGTGGGGCATGTAGAGGTTGGCAGGTGAATAGGTTGCCATGTGTGCATGGCTGTGCTGCAGTGTGAAAAATAAACTGCTCCATCATTGATTATTGTTCACTGTATTTTCTGTCGGATACATTCCGCCAAACATATGCAGGTGTAATTCTATCTGTGGTGGGCGCTTAGAGACCAGCTGAGGAAATAGATGAAAGGGTATTAATCAAACCTCCATTTACGAAGATCAGGTCAGGGAGGAAGAAGAAAAATAGGATAGAGTCGCAGGAAGATCCAGATGCGATAATCCACAATCGATATTCGAGGTGCAAGGGATTTGGACACAATAGGAAGACATGTAATAATTCAGTGGCTGTTGAAGAATGATGTATTTATTAATGATGTACTATTCTATTTTTAGTTTATGAATATCTGTCTGTTTTTATCAATGATGTATTCTATTGAAAGTTTATAAACATTTATCTATCATTATGAATGATGCATTCCATTTCTTTTAGAATGATATATTCCATTTCTTTTAGAATGATGTATTTTCCTGATATTCATATACAACAAGTATAACAGTGTACATATTGGTAATAACAATGTACATACTGTAATACACATAACCTGTAACAGTGTACAGATTAGCAATACCAGTGTACAAACTATTGATAATAGGGTAATATACAGAACCTGTAACATGTATCACAGTGTACATACTGTTGATAACAGTGTACACAGTATCACACACAGAATCTGTAACAGGTATAATAGTGTACAAATTGAGAATAACAGTGTACATATGGTAATCTGTGAACCTGATATGCACATACAACATGTATAACAATGTACATACTGTTTATAACAGTCTACATAGTGTAACACATACAACCTGTAAAACACATTTCAAACATAAATTTCACTTTATAAACACATTTCAAATATAAATTAAACTTCATAAACACATTTCAAACAATAATGTATCCTTTAAACTGTAAAATATCATCTCATAGTGTTATGAATATTTCAACAATCACATCAATTACAACAATCACATCACATCAATTACACTTATTGTTTATAGACTGTTCCTGTATTTTCTTAATACGATCCTCACTCTTTCTAGCTCTTTTGATGATTTTGACTCTGTACTCCCCTCGAAACTTTGGAATATCTTTTTGCGTAAAATCCAAATCTCCTTACTCATTGTAGCCGCTCGTAACAATGACGTCCAACAGCTCTGACTCGAACTGCATCTTGGGAATGTTGATCAAAATATTGAATAGAGTCTTCTTCATTAACCTTCTATGGCATGGTCTGACTGCCATCCCATCCATAGTAGTTCTGTAGAAGATTGGGAAGCAACGATGCTGCACCAACATCGATTTGGATGAGCCATTATAGAATTTTATTTGCACCAACATTCAAGGACTTCTTCGAGGTGTCAATTTGTCTGGACGAGTCATTATATGTCTTGTTGCTGGTAATGGTTAACAATAATAGTTAGAATCACTGCCTTAGATCAAAATAGAATTATGATATCAGTGTATAATAAGTGTGCATATAAGTGTACACAAAACATTGTAATAATAAAGAACCCATATTTGATACCTCTAACAATCAAACCTCCATAAACAAACAAACCTCCATAAAAACATTTCAAATAGGTATAGACATAAAGAAGGCATGAAAACCAACGGCTAGGGCTACACAATCAGAAGAGTAAATTAGAGTGTAAATAAGGGTGCAGATAGGAAGAATAAGGGTGCACATATAAAAACTAACGGTGCACAGTGAATGAGATATCTCATAAATCTCACATTTAGAATTGCTGATCAAACATCCATATGGCATAAACAAAAAACATTTCAAATAATTATAGACATAAAGAAGGCATGAACACCTGAGGCACTTAGGAAGAATACCAGTGTACAAATAATGTACTTATGAACAACCAACATATAATCTAGGTTTAGATAACATTCCATAGTAACCTAGGGTTGGGGATACACAATGACAAAAATACATAAGGGTGTACATATGAAAACTAACAGTGTACATATGAAAACTAACAGTGCACAGTGGATGAGATATCTCATAAATCTCACATTTACGATTGCCAATCAAACATCCGTATGGTATAAACAAATAACGAACAATACCAATCAAAATGTCACCTGGGGCTAGGGCTACATATTCAAAAAAATAAATTCGGGTGTGCATAGAAAGAATAGCAGTGTACCTTCAAATATTACCAATGAAAAGTATATTTGAGAGAAAATGCACATAACAATACAATAAAAAAATGAAAAAACATAGATTTCATTGTCTTCAAGTCCAAGGGAAGAAAAACAATGTACATACAAACATATAAAGCTCTCTCATACATACCTTTCAAGCCGTCAATGCTCTTCGGAGCTAGATCTGTAGCTGCAGATGCTCTTCGGAGCTGGATTTTGCAGCGTGGACGACGAAAATGGAGGGATTGGAGGAGGTCATAGTGTGGATGGGAGACCTAGAGTTTGAGAGATGGTAAGAAAGGAGAGGGAGTTCTTTTGGAGGAGAAAACATTTGGGTTTCATAAGGGTTTAATAAGGGGCATAACGGAGAGATCAAACAAAAAAAGGAATGACAGTTAGTGTCAGAGATCCAAATATAATATATCTCATACTTTTAAAAACCTAAAAAAAAAAAAAATTAAAGGACCTATTATTATTACACAGATGTCCCTCTAATTAATTTTTCCAAAAAACAATACGCAGCGATCATCAGATCATGTGCGAGATGCACCGACGGAGACTGCTCCGTATGCAAGTGGTCCCCATTTCAATTAATCCGTCAAAGGCAAAGGACAATACATCCTTGCGTGGTTGGCACTTCTGGAATTGGCTTTTTTTTCATATCCGTCCTTTGTCTTTGTGTCTGCATTTTGTTTTTTTTTACTTTCCTTTTATTTTTCTTAATTTTAGGTGAGCAGTAATCAATGGCATCGTATGACGCTTATGTGAAGATATTACGTACAATGTTTTGGTTCTCCAAAGTATGAGAAACTGAAAAGGTCTTTCTAAAGATGGATTTTATTTTTGTATGTTTTTTTTTTTAAAAAAAATAATAAGCTAACTACTTCTTTTCATTAATGAAGAAAAGAGTGTACATGCCAACAAAATTAAAACACACACCAAATACAGTGTTAAGGGCACGCATCAAGCAACAACAAAAAGAAAGACTAACACACAAGCCCCAACCTCCTTGAGGAAACTAGATTAGAGAATATCCAATGCTATCGGAGTTAGAGGCTCCTAAGTCATATTTGGAAAGAAAATAAAAAAAATGGGCTCCAAGCCTCCACTGGACTCCCTATATTTAACATTAAGTATTTATTCGATGAGAAAATCTCCCTACATGTATGAGTGAAATTTGACTCCTTATTGCATGGACCCCACATCACACTTTATAAAATAAGTACTTTCAATGGGCCTCGCATCACAATTTATTAATAAAAAAAATTGTGTGGGAGTTCTTGAGGGAGTAAGATTAGGTAATACACTCTCAAAATGACTTGCTATCTTTATTGACTCTTAAATATAAGGAATATTTAGATAGTGTGGTTGGAAATGCTCTTAGAAAGGGTTATCATCTTCCTCCCAAAGCCCACTGACTTTGAAAACTAGAAGAGAGTTTTGCTGCTATCTTACCGAAGCAGCCATCAGGCATTTCTCTAGCTTCTAAGATGAATTTTGTTAACTATTGCCCCTAAACACCGGTGAAAAATCCCATCTATTATTATTATTATTTGAAAGGAAGATGCTATGCAATCCTTTTATGGAATATATATGTTATTACAAAATATATTATTACAAATATATACTTCATTGAATTATAAGAATACATTTTTTTTTAAATATAAATTTTTTTAAAGATATATATAACTCTTTAATATAAGTATATGACGCTATCAAGATATATGCGACTGAAATTATAACTGAAAAAAAAGACTACATGCAGCAAAACTAAAGAAATTCATAAATTCTTGATTTTTACATTGAATATGATGACACCATCACCTGTGATTCAATATTTGGTTAACATCACAAGATCGCTCTTAATTGTGTATAATAAAATATTATACAAGTTTATATTTAAAATTATGAAAATATAATAATTATTATATTTTATGATATTTAACATAAATGTTAGAAAAATATGTTGTGCGTGATCTTATCTTTTAAATTTTTTTATTGAATAGTAATTTTGTTTATTGATAATAGTAGTTTTGGATTTTTAAAAAAATAAGAAACTTTCTGATTATTTTTAAAATAGCCAAATCAGTGTCATGGGCATGCATTTAAAGTTGAACTTGTATATTTATAAAAAATTATTAAAAACATTAATAAGTAATGAATATTATAAAATGTTTTGAGAACACTAGTTAATAAAATCCCTAATAAGATAATAAAATCAATTCACATATTTATTAAAGTTATTACAAAAGCCTCATAATTCTACTAACTATCATTTATCATCATGAAATCCGAGATGACCCATTTGAGAAATTAATTCCTTTTTCTGTATCGTAAAAGTTGCCAACCTTAGACTGGGTAATGCCCAAACACCAATGAATACACGCAGGTGGTTCCAGCTATGCGCACAAACAAATTTAAAGAAAGAAAAAAAAACATTATGATTGGCATGTGAACAGCTGAACATTCGAGTCCCTTTAATTTAGCAGTGGTGGTGCTAGTATAATCTAATATATAATAATTAAATATTATTTAATAACAAAGATAATGTGAATATGCCTGTTAGAATATTGTCCCACAATTGAACATGTATTTAAAAATTTTTAATTTTTCAAACACAGAATCTATTTAAATATAGATCTAACTCACTGTTTTTATATATTATATATTTAGGATCCATTGATACCTGTTTCTATAGTTTGTATGGATTTTACAAAGACAAATCTAAACGTAAATCTAAATGATTTTTAACAAATATTTATTTTTTGTTAATTAAATTCTGAGTATTCTAAAACCTCCTCTTGAAACAAAGCTTTAAAAAATATACTAAATTTTTGAAAAGCATGTTGTTGAACAAGATATTCGAATGGAAACTTAGTTAAAAGAGATTTGTAACTCAATCATTTTTATAGTATCATATATGTCAGTTAATCCCTCGACCCAATGTAATGAGTTATATAACTGATTGTTTAAATTTTTTAACAATTTTTATAAATATTATTATTCAATCCATTGCAATATATATAAGTTACCTTTTATAAAAATATATATTTCATTAGATGAAATATATAATTAAAAAATAAATAAAAACATGATAGGCTATATTTTAGATTGTAAAATGAAGTGAAGTAACATAATCTTAGCGACCTGATTCTACTTTTTAATGAAACAGAAAGTGTAAACGTGTTACCAAACGTCTTTCAGAACACAGACTTAATTAAAAAATTATTTACAGCTTTTAGTACAAAAATTTTACTTTTAAAAGCGAGTTTATAATAAATAGGGCTTTTAGTACCTAAGAAGCGAGTTTATATAAGTTACTTTATTAAAAATCTTATTTTTTCAAACATCTTTACAAACCCTAGTTAATGATCTCAAATCTAACCCCGTATCAATAGGGCATCAATCTTGGGTGCGTTTGGTTGCGCGATTGCAAAATTGATTCTGCAGGAATCTAGGGTTTACAACTGATTATGCAGGAAGCTCACACCTCTCAGCTTTTTGAAACCGCAGTTTTTTAACACTATTAACTGAAATCTGTGTGTATGAATTTGCTACAATAAAACTGTTTTTATACGATTATAAACATAATTTTCTGCGATTACAAACGCTGCACAATCACGCAATCAAACACAAGTAAAACTCAGCCTTAACTCCAGGCTGTTGGAATATTGGACAATTGTTATTTCGATGAATATACTCTCGGATAGCTCTACCGTCTACTGTATCCTCAGAAAAAAAAAGAAAAAGAAAAAAAGAAACACCAGACCATTAACAAGTAACACCAGAGTCACCAGACCACCACCCGAAGCAGAAACAACTTCCGCCAAACCGCACACGTCACATGCACTCCCTAACCATAGTTAGTCTAACCCCACCTCTTCAACCCAAATCTCAGTCATTTTCAAACCCTTTTCAGAGCCCCCACTTCCACCACCACCAACCTCATAAACAACACACAGAAGCAGCAACACTAACCCAGTGAGAGACTGAACAAGCAGAAGAAGAGACTACCAACAATGGCGGCCACCACCAGCACATCCCATCTCTTCTTTTCCTTCATCTTCTCCCTCACCATCCTCATCTCCACAGTCCACTCCCACAACATCACCGACATCCTTTCCAAGTTCCCCGACTACAGCCTCTACAACAGCTACCTCACCCAGACCAAGCTCGCCGACGAGATCAACACCCGCGAAACCCTAACCTGTCTCGTCCTCAACAACGCCGCCATGTCCTCCCTCTCCGCCAAACGCCCCCTCTCCGCCATCAAGAACGCCCTCAGCCTCCTCACCGTCCTCGACTACTTCGACGGCCAGAAGCTCCACGACCTCTCCAGCGGCACTGTCCTCTCCACCACCCTCTACCAGACCACCGGCAACGCCCCCGGCAACCTCGGCTTCGTCAACATCACCGACTTAAAGGGCGGCAAAGTCGGATTCGGCTCCGCCGCCCCCGGATCCACCCTCGACTCCACCTACGTCAAGTCCGTCAAGCAGATCCCGTACAACATCTCCGTCGTCGAGATCTCCGCCCCGATCGTCTTCCCCGGCCTCCTCACCGACTCCGCCGGCCCCGATTTGAACCTCACCGCCGTCCTCGACAAGGCCGGATGCAAGATCTTCGCGTCGCTCGTCGTCCGATCGGGGGTTCTCAAGTCGTACCAGTCGGCGATGGCGAAGGGGCTCACCATCCTCGCCCCGTCCGACATGGCGTTTGCGGCGAAGGGGGTTCCGGATGTCGGGAAGCTCAGCAGCGCCGATTTGGTCGCTCTGCTTCAGTACCACGCATTGCCCGGGTACGTCCCGAAAGGGGCGCTCAAGACGACGACGGCGCCGATCGGTACCATGGCGAGCAGCGGCGCCGGGAAGTATGACCTGTCGGTGTCGGCGACGGGGGACGAGGTCACGCTCCACACGGGGGTCGACAGTTCTAGGGTTTCGGGGACGGTCGTCGATTCGACGCCTCTTTGCATCCTGACCGTCGATAATGTGCTCCTCCCCAGGGAGCTTTTTGGGACGTCTCCGTCTCCGGCACCGGCGCTTGGTCCGGTGGTGTCACCTGCGCCTTCTCCTGTCTCGGCTTCGCCGAGCCCGTCGCCGGTGGCGAGGTCACCATCGCCTGCGGCGATGTCTCCGCCGGCACCGCCGGCGGGGTCTCCTGAGGGTTCGCCGTCGGAGTCGGCGAACGATGTGACCAAATCCGGAGCGGGTGGTGTTAGGGTATCGAAGGCTCTTGGAGGTTTAGCGGTTCTGCTTTCTTTGATGTCGTCCGTATTGTGAGGCGGTTTCTGTGGATTTTCCGCTTCAATCTTCGACTACACTCTTCATTTCGGATTTCTGTTGCAGATCTGGTGATGCTTATTTATTTTATTTTATTTTATTGTTGTTGTCATGTAGGTTTTGGTGCGCGTTTTATTTGTTAAGACTTCATTTTCGTGTTCATTTTGTATCTGTGATCACACTTACAGCATTTGAGTAGTGAGTTTGAGAGCTTGTGAGAGTGACTGCGGGTTCTGTATTTCTCTAGGCCTTTTTGAAAACATATTTTTCTTGTTTTGGTGACTAGGAGAGCTGTTGTTGTGTAGTGGGTTCTGATGGTTTTTTATTTATTTTTTGCACTCTTTGTTTGGCACGCGGGGGGGAGATTGTGACTGACAGAGTCCATGTGGGAGACATGAGGGCCCTTTTTTTGTTGCAGGGAGCTCAACGAGTCATCTTTATGGCGTTTTATTTTTATTTTTTTGTAATTCGGTCTCCGGAGAAGAACATAGGATTCTTTTGGGCATCGATTGGCTGGAAAGAGCCGTTGGGTGATATGATTTTTGTTTTGTTAATTAGTTGCCCCACTCTCGATCACACATAAAGTATTAGCCCCCGGTTTTTTCATTTGGGCCGGTTGAACCTGATTCAACTCGGTTCATAGGCGAGTTTGAGTTGAAGTTTTTTTCTGTTGGGTTTAACACGACGCTAATCCGAACTCAATTCGGGTGTCGGGTTATGCAGGTTTAATCTGAATCTGAATTGGTGAATGTTTTTTTTTATTATTTTTGTTGAAAAGCGATAAGTTATCTTTGGCTTAATTAAAATTTAAAATATGCATTCATAAACTATTTGGATTTTGTAAATTTTTTTTTGTAGTGAATATACATTTAATTAATTATACTTTATTGTGTTATTTATTAAATAATTTTTATGATGTTTTAAGTATTAAACCCGAGCTCTACTAGAGCCTGAATTCAACCTGAACCCGACCCGACCTGAACCCACGGGTTGAGGTTATGTTCGGGTTGAATCCTTCGGGTTGAGGCGGGACTCGAGTTCGGGTTGGGCTCTATGCAATGTGGGTGAGAGCAGAATCCCAACCCGTCTGAGTTGCACCTCTATCGATTGGAACGGTAATAAACCCCAGATAAATAACCTGGTATTAACTGGAATAACGGTTTTAATTCGTTTGTTTGTCTAGTATATCCTAAAATATCTTATGCAGAATAAACTGGTCTATGAATTCCAACCAATCTCTGTAATTAAAGTTATCATAAATTATTCCATGTGGGTTCACTGTCAAATCAACTGTCAACCTCTCTTATAAATCATATGTCAAATCAACTTTCATTATTTTTTCACCTTTTGTAAATCATTTTTTATTTTTTATTCATATTTTATTCAAACAATAAAATATTTATTCTTATATTTATCAATTAAAATAATTTAAAAACAATAAAATATAAAATCATTTTATTATTATTTATATTTACTTATATTAAAATAAATTTATACCTGATAATAAATTATATTTCCGTATTAAATGGTGTTTCAAATGGGGGCTTAAAGTTTCTTGAAAGATAACCTGACGCAAAATCAATCAAAGATACGATATGGTTTTCGTTGAAATGTGTTAAATGAACATTGATACATGTATGTCGGTGCTCTCATGGAGGACCAAACATTTTCAATTATCTTCTATTATTTTCTTCGGAGTGCTGTTATACAGCTTTGTTATCTGATATAGATTGATAGAAAATTATTGAAGCATATATTTACATTAATGATATATATGTTTCGATAAATTTTTTTGCATTTATTATAAATATATTCATTTAATTAATTGAGATATATATTTCATGTTTTATAAAAACACGTTTTATTAAATGGAATGTATTATTTTAAAAAAAATTCAAAAAACGTGTAAACTGGAATAAGGGTTGGAAAAAAAAGAATTGTATATAACATTATCATTTTCTATATTAATCAACAAGCATTTTCATTTTTTTTCTCCTTATTTTATGATTTTGAATTTCTTTTAGTTTAATTTGAATAAAATTTTATGTTTACACATACAGATTTTCTATACACGGAGAGTTCCTTTTCCACCCTTTTAGTTCTCTATCTCACCCCTACAAATAATTTTTTTTTTTTTTTTTGTGGTTGAAAAATGAGAAAAAGATAGGTAAATGAGTTAAAAGCCGAAAGAGAGAAAAACAGAGAATGGTTAGGGCAAAGACAGCAAAAGAGAGAAAAGAGGGGGGACTGAAGGAGGGGGGAGGCCACCTTCCCCCACTCACAATTTTAAAGGTGGGAGGGGCGGCAAGTGGCGCCCTCTCCCCCATTTATTTTTTGGGTTTTTTTATTTTTAAGTCTCTGTAAACTATATAATTTAGTGATCGATCCCTCATTTCTTCATATTTTAGTTTAAATCTTCACATTTAAAGGATATGTTCCTTTTAGTCCCTCTGAAGGATTAAAAACAGAACTAAATGATTTAGTAATAGGTCCTTCTTAAAGACTAATAAGAAACATAAATCTAGAGACTAAAACTAAAATATGAAGAAGTGAATGATTCGATCATTAAATCATATAGTTTACATGGACTAAAAATAAAAAATTCTTATTTTTTTGGGGCCAAGTCCCCCAAATAATTTTAAAAATAAACTCTTACGGGGAGGAGGGGCTCTTATAGTTAAAAAAAAAAGAAAAAAAAAATTTGGGGGCCGGCCTGAGTTCTGAAACCCAAGCCTGGGCCCTTGGATAGGGCCTTTGCCTGATTTTTTGTTCAAGGCCCCCGGCCCGCTGGCCAGCGGGCTACTCTGTTTTCACGGGCCGGGCTGATGCCTAATAGAAATAAGAACAAATCCCAACTTAACGGCAAGAAAAACTCTCAAACTCAATGAAACTATAAGGATTGATCATACATAAATAAGTTTAGAAAAACAACAATAGATATCATGAAAAACATTCAAAAGCTCATGAGAATTTTTTGGATACCGATTTGATACAGATTTTTTGGTTAATTGAGAGGCTTAAATAACTCCAACATACACATTCTTTCGACACTAAAAATCTTAACACATGGAGCACGGATAAATATGATTAAACAGCATGTAAACCTTTTAAAAATCATCAAATCATTTATTATAAATGAAGACTTAAAAACGAAATGCAAGAAGTAATCTCATCAAAAAAATTATTTGCATAAAGTGACCCTCTATTCTTTTTTTACTGCTTGACAATGCCATGTTAGCATCACCTCACTCTTTTGATTTTTTTTTAAATTGGTCATCTCAAAACATTTATATGAGCAATAAATGATATGGATCCTAATGAGATTATTTTTTCTGGTTTCTCAGCCATTAACCCCCTTTCCAATCCCATTTTCATGGCTGCATTTCGTGTTAGGCTCCGTTTGGATCCGTCTCTCGGGCCATCGCGTTTGCCGAAGCATGGAAGAAACGTCAAAGTGATTTTTCAGAGCGTTGACGAAGATACCGTAAAATAAGCGTTCAACGCGGGGAGAAGTGATCGAACGCGAACGCGGGTCTTAGTGTTTAGCAATGAGTTCACTATCCGTTGTGTCGACCGGCCCAAACGCGGCTTCAACGCTGATGCAAACGGAGCCTTAATCTCACCGAGACCTTTCTTTCTCATTCACCGTGACAAAAATAATTCAAGTGAACAAAAAAAAAAATGATCGTGGGCTCTCCTTGTCTAGTTGATAAGAAGAACGTGATGTGAATTATTACAAATTGTGTTTAAAGAGATAATATGGATTCGTATTATTCATTTTTTATGGTTGCAAAATTGTTAAATTAGATTTTTTTTATAGAAATTTTAAAAAATAGTTGACTTAGGTATTTCTAAGTTTTAGTCATTCTTTTAGGTCTTTTTTTTATAATAATTGATCAAATTAATATTATCCAAAAACATTTAAATGTTAAATAATTGTATTTTAAAATAATCATTTTTTAAAATAAACTAAATATATTTAATATTGATCTCATTTCAAACACCTCAAAAGACATTTTTTTACGGTTGTGGTTTTCTAAAATTTAAATTTCTAGAATAATAATTATGCGTTATCAGACATATAAAATTGTTAAAAGTAAAAAAAAAAAAAAAAAAACCTAAAAATGGTGTGAGACCCACTTGCATGTGAGATTGGGGATGCTACTTGGATCGGGTTTGGTTATAAAAATCAGGTTCGGTTTTGAGTTCGGGTTCACAAATTCGGTTTGAGTCAGAAATCGAGTTAGGTTCGAATTGGCATCATAGACAACTTGACTCAACTTGAACATGTAGTAGATACACATATGATATTCAAAATGGGTCATGGAACATTGATACTTGATTCTTTATTCTAATTCTATCTTATTACGATATAATTTTTTTTTTTTTTTTACTTATTAGATTGTTTTGGTGGGTGATTAAAATTTAAAATGTATGTGTTTTTTTTAAAAAAATTAAGTTTAAAAATCAAGTTTCAATTCAAATTATCATCGGTTGAGTTTGGATTAAAGTCGTCGGATTAAAATTTGGGTTGCGTTCAGTTTGACCGAACTCAACCAACTTGATTGGAGCCCTATGTGAGACACGTAATGTTTCTTGCATTAAATAGTGATGGCTATTTAAAAAAGGAAAAGAAAAGTAGGATCGTGATGTGACGATGACATGGCATGGTAAAATGGAATATAAAAGGTCATTTATGTAAATAATTTTTTAAAAATATTATTTTTAATATTAATTATAAAATTAATAAATGCTTTGTATCGGGCATCATTCTACCATTAATAAAAAAAAATTAAAAACTGATTGTCTATAGTTTAAAAATAATGTTTTTAAGCTTTATCTTTTAAGCTTCATCACAAGTCCTATAAGGTGACAAAAAGATATTATCTATTTTACTATTTTAACATTAATCGATAATCACACCCTAAAACACGGTGACGGCTAAGATTTCACATCTTCATCCGTGCGTCGTGGAGGAGTATTAATTCATGTCTTTCTTTTTTTGAAATGTTCAATTGAATTCTTATTCATTCATTATTGATCGATCTTTTATTCAGAACTAAATTTTTTTATGAAGAACACTTAATAGCATATCCAAATTTTTACTTTCGAGGGATTTGTAGTAACTGATTCATTGTTTTTCGATTTGGATTTCGTTTCAATATCTGTTAGAATATGTTTGACATTTGTTATTTTGGATTTGCAATTGAGTTTTATTTGTAATTCGTTTTGTTTAATATTAAAAAGTTTATTTTTCATGTTTTGATCGTGTTGGAATGTCAGCTACATCTGAATTTAAATTTAACATTTTTATGATTTTTATTTTGAATGTCTGTTACATTTTTAAAACTAAAACACAAAACCATTTTATGTATTAATCGTGGGTTACATTTATACCCATAATTCTCTAAAATAATAAACCAAGGGTCCGTTGGGGGAGCGTGTTTGGGGATGCTGCGCTGGTGGAAGTGATGGTGAGTTAAAAAACTAGTGTTTTAAGGCGTCAAGGAAGCGAGAAAAAAATACACATTAAACGCTCAACCTGAACAGTTAATGCAAACGCCAATTTTGTGTTTATTTTGAAGTTTATGTTGTACCGTGTTCATCGACACAAATGTGTCCCAGATGCAGTGCCAAACGGATCTCAAGAAACTAATGTAAGAGTATTTATTTTGTATTACAATCTACTCTACCGAGACAACACAAAACAAGATGCATTCAAATAAAAAGAAGAGACATATAGCTTTAATAAAACACAAATTGTACAACCTCCATCAAATTGCATTTCAATTTTCAATATAGACATTAATTAATTAGCAACTTGATCCACTGAACATTTGGTGGAGGCGTGTTCCCGTCCATGGTTCCTTGACATAGTGGGGGGGGGGGGGGGGGGACGAAGCGATGTTTTGTGGCGTTAGAGGATTGCGTGTTCATAAACACAATACGACAAGATGACTACGGGTGCTTGACGCGAGCCGCGAAAACCTATTTGTTTGCTCGCTTGTGTCCGCCGAGGCCCACCAACGCTATAGTACTGCAGAACCGCTCCGTCAAACGGGGCCTTAAAGAAGTGTTGTTCTAATAAAAGCTTCCTGAACACAGGTCATTTTGTGCAAAAAATACGTCCAACACATCTTCAATGCCCACGCCAAACTGTGTTTGGATCCACAATGGAGTTTTGGTGGATTGTTCGTCACGGAATACTCTCCACCACAGATACACATTAAACTTGTTGTCCTTGAACCATTTCAAAACCATTAATTCATTTTAAGTACAAATCCGAGAAAACCCTCTCACGAGCATCACAAACAAATCGCTTCCGGAGATCCACGTCAGGGTCCAGCTCAAAAAGATGCCAGCTCAACCCACGAAACACGAGCGCAAACTCCTCTTCCCAATCATCCTCCCCACTCACCCGAACCTCCATCGCGAGCCTCTCCCCCGCCTCCATCAAGAATGGGCCCACGCCCACAACCGGTGCCAACTTCAGCCATTGCAAGACCACACGCATCACCGCCTTCAGCATGTGTTGCGCGTGCCACGCCAGTCCCCACGCCACCCGCACCTCATCCCTGGCCCGCGCTGCCAAAAACTCCAGCCCGAGATCCGAGGACGCGCGAAAATTGTTCCCAAGCACAGCGATCCTGTTGAGCTGTGACGCGGACCAGTTCACCCCAAAAAGGTTGTCTATCATCCAGCGACAACAGTGAGGCATGAAGAACAACGTCGGACCCGTGACCATGCAGCGGCAGTGTTCGTTAACGGATAGGACAGCGCAGCCGAGGGAGACGATGACACGGCACTTGATGGAGGAGAGGACCGGGTGGAAGACCTCGAGTAGGTGAATTCTGAGATGGTGCGCGACAGGGACGGAGCCATGATTTTATTTTAGGATGGATTAAATTGAAATTTTATAATAAAGTCTTTACTTTTTATTTCACAAAAAGTTTTAAAATATTTAATATATTTGTTTAAATAATCAAAACTATTAAGAAACAGATCAATATGAAAAAAAATCAATTTTTTAATATCTCTAGTTAAATATCAACATCAATTCATTACGACCAATCAATCAAAGAACAAAACAGCATATGATCATATTGAAAATTAACAAACCAAACAACCGAAGAAAAATAAAATAATAAAAAAAAACATTTGATGAGAATCAAAAACATCACAATTTCCATAATAAAACATTATAAAAAATGTTTTTTTTAAGGGATGGAAAGCTCTCGGTTTTAGAAAGGGAAACAAAAAAAATCTCATTTTATTGGATTCAAGAACATCAAGATATTTTGAATAAAGAAAAAAAAATGCACTTTTTGAAGGGGATTAAAAAACAGGGCCGCATGGGTGCAACGAGGAGGGGAGAGAGTTGTGGGTTTGACTTTTATTGAAAGACAGTTATCGTCTAAATGAGGTTATGGAAAGAAATTTGGGGGACATGACTTGGTGGTTATCACATTTGGGGGGAGAGATGACTACGTAATAAATAAGATTAATAAGAGGGCTGTGAGCCTACACATGGCTCCGCCCCTGGTGCGCGAGGAGGATCGAGAGGGAGAGCTGGAGGCGGGGCTGGGGGTCCGACTCGATGGGGCCGATGCTGTATGCGACCATGGTTGGTTTTGATCCTTGGACGGAGAGGATCTTGTTCTTGAGTGGGTCTTGGAGCGGGTGGGCGGCTTCGAGCTGTTGGTCGACGAGGAGGTAGAATCTTGAGAACTTGAACTTGTTAATGGTGTTTTGCATCTCCTCCAGGAGCTTGGACTCCCTTGCTTGGTCGGAGTCCGTGTTGGTTGGAGTCCAGGGATCGGGAGCGAGGATGGGGATTTGGTGCCTCTCCCGCGGACCGCTGGGGGAGGGGGGGTGGTGTCACCTAGTCATCGCGGATGAGGCCTTCCAGGGGTCATGCTCTTACCATGGATGATGAGCAAGGTCACTTTTTTCTGAAATAAAATAATTCTTGAATGGAAAACCAACGGGCATGCATGTATTTTTTTTATAATCTTGAATGGATGACCCGCTAAGCCCGTTTGTTTTGAGAATAAACCCAAGAATAAAGTGGTACTGGCTGGAATAGAGGTTTTAACCTGTTTGAAAAGCTAGAATATCTTTGCATAAGAAATTCCCTGATAAGCTGGCATAACCTTGAATAGCCATTCCGAGCTGATAGTAAAATCAAATTATTCTAAGTTATTCCACCCAAAGAATATGTGAACCCACTGTTAAATCAACTATAATTATTTTGTCATATTTTATAAATCATTATCTATACTTTATTCACATTGTACCCAAACAACAAAAAAATTATTCTTACATTTAACAATGAGAATAATTCAAAACACAACTAAACACAAAATCATTTTATCCTTATTTATATTCACTTATACTGAAATAATTGTATATCCAAGAATTAGTCCTATTCTGCATCTAATCTGAGGCTAAAGGAGAGTATAGGCCATACACCCCCTTCCCCCCTCTCTTTTTTTGCATATATACCCTCAAAAAAAGTCTATATTATCAAATTACACGATTACTATCAATATCAGTAAAAAAAAAATTAAAATTTTACATAAATGTTCTTTTAAAGGCCAGGTGCACATTATAAATGTTAAATTTTTTATAAAAATACCACTCAAAATGGCCTTAATGCACCATTTCTACCCTTTTGAAGGGTACTGCTGGCAATAGGTTTTTTCTGTGTATACTCTGAAAAAAACCTCATTTTTAGTGTTATCTCGCTTAAAAGTCTAATTTCCTACATTACCCTACAAAGCATGATTGATGTGCGTGTAAGTCCTTCTGTCTATAACTGTTGCCCTCTCTGACCTAAACATGAATCATGGAAAGCTTGACAATTTTGTTCACGTCACACCTCTTGTTAATTACAATCATACTCCTAAAAAAACTTGTCGATGTTCACATATGTTCTTTCTCTAGCACCATCGCTGACACCGCCATCAAAAGTTAACTCCACCAGTACTGACACCAACACCATCTCCAACTCCAAAGCCTCCACCACCATGACACCTCCTCTAGCACCCCTCACACACTTCCACATCATCGCCACCTTGGCTAGTCTCTCTGTCGTCCTCCATGATTCACTGAACCATTTCAACAAACATATTGAAGACATAGTCTTGACGTGGCATACTGGCATGCTTTATATCATATCCAATGTGTCCTCATGTCTCCCATATTGTCCTATAACGTTCACGAGCGATGCATAGTGGTCCACGCGCACGAATACGAAAACCATTGAATCAAATTGCTTTCTTCCCTCACCAACCGAATCCGCGTGTCCGCACGCATGCAGCGTAGAAATGAAGGCTACCGGTTTCCCCCATTCGCTCGTTCGGCGAGTGTGCGGCAGACCATCGTGTTCCACGACACGCCATCTCTCTCAAGCGTCCAATCGAACATGTTATGAGTCTCATTGATAGACTGCAAAGCGCGCTTAGGCGTACACCAAAAGTATGGTGTTCCGTGACACAATGTGCTTCTTGTCCAACTTCTGGAACTCGTCTCACTTTATCAGCTAAGCGGCCATTTATCATGTTAAGCTAAAAGGTTGCTCTGTCTCACTTTCCGCGCTCTCCCCCCCCCCCCCCCCCCCCCCCCCCCCCCCCCCCCAAAAAAAAAATAAAAAATAAAAAAATCATATAACCTGTTCAAAAAAATTTCCTGAAGTTTATATAACCTCTTAAAAACACATATATAAATCTAAATAGCCCGTTGAATTAAATTTTTGTAGACAGAAGAGGAATATTTTGATTGGTTAATCTTGGTTAAAAACACAATATACCAAAAAATCTTTGCAATGTGTTAAAAATATATGAAATTCTCTACAAATGATGATTTTACCCCTCCAAATAGGGTTTTATAATTTATTCGGGGAGGTAAATCATCATTTACAGATGATTTTTCATATTTTTAATACATTGTAAGAGATTTTTGATATATTGTATTTTCATTCAGTGTTAACTAAACGGAATGTTTACAGAATAGTCTTCTTCTATCAATAAAATTTTAACTTAGTAATGATGCAGCGTGATGATCACTCTCTTCTACTGACCCGTTCAACCAGGGATGCGAGATTGATGTAGCACAGACTATGCAGATAGTATCACCAAAAGAAGTTTACTAAATAAATTACAAATCAATGGTCAAGATCTCGAAATCAGACGAAATTTTACATTGTAAAATATATTGAGGAGATCTTCTGGATTAGTTGTTGTACAACTAACAATTTGTAATTTTCAAAAATTCATTCATTTAGGCATTTAAATTAGCGATTTTACTATTTTTAGTAAGTTTTAGATTTGTGATATCTCAATAATAACAGATCGGAATTGATTTCTATCAATTACTATCATCATTTAGGATCTCATAGAATCATAAAAATTAGTTTTCGAATTTCACTATTTTTAGTAATTTTTTTATTTTGTGTTATTAGTATAAATAGCAAACTTGTAATCTAGGGTTGACAGTTTTTATCAATAATATTTCAAATTTTCTCTCTTTTGAGGTTTTATTCCTTGTGGATTCAATGAACTTATGAGATCTCAACGCTTGTTGGATCTTTTTATCCGTTTTTCATTGCGTTAGGTGGTATCAGAGCGAGAATTTGCCTTGCTGTGATGGAAATTACCGAAGAGGAAAAAGACCAATCTGATGAAGCTGGTTATGGATTGGAGGATGTGTGGAAGGCAATTGAGGAACAACGCGATCAGATGCGAGAGATTTGCATGATGATCGCTGGCCTGAACCTCAACGCCAATAACAGGCATCCTAAAGGTGATAGGAGATGCGCCGAGGGAGTTGCCCAAGGCCGACCTATTGCTTAGAACATCATTCGACGTCCCACTCGTTATCAACCTGATGATGAGGACAACTCGGAGGATGAGGGTTATGGATTTCAAGTATATCAGCTGAGAGGGCGGCATATGGAACACAATGATTACCGATTGAAGGGGGATATTCCATACTTCAATGATAATATGCAGATGGAGGATTTTTTCGATTGGATCTCAGAGATCGAAAGATTCTTTGGGATGATGGAGGTCTCAGAAGAAAAGATGATCAAATTTGTGGGTTTTCGGTTGAAGAGCAGTGTCACCGTTTTGTGGGTTCAACTCCAGAAGACTCGACAGCGACAAGGGAAGGCACTTATTCGTACGTGGAGGAGGATGAAAGAGCTCCTCATGGATCAATTTCTACTACAAAATTATAAACGATATTTACCTCAATTGTATCGAAATAATCATCAAACTTTAAGGGTGGAATCACGACCGGAGATATCAAAGGCGCAAGAGGCGATAAGAGCAAATCCTACAAAAGATGGGGATGATTTGAGGACCAACTCTTATGATCTACCATCATTAGAGAAAGTGTGAAGATGCCAATGAACCAGAATTTTGCTCAAATTAAAATCAATAAGAGAGCGAAGTTTTAGTTGAACCAGAAGTTGATGATATATATGATGGTGCTGAGTTTGCAGAAGAAGAAGGAGAGCGGGTCAACTTCATCATTGAACCAGAGATCGATGAGGACATGAGCAATAAAGAAGTAGAGGATATTGTTTTCTCTGGTGATTCAAAAGATGCAATTGGAGGAGAACAAGATGAGTTGTTTCCACGGTCCATAGCGGTGACCCCCAAGATTGTAGAGCCCCTACAAAGGCTCATGTTGCAGGATATATGCACTATCAACAAGAGTATTTTGGATGCCATCATCAACAATGATAACTATGAAGACTTTGCGGCAACTACAATAATGAAGAAATTTGGGCTACAAATCGATGTGCATTCAACTTTCTACATTATCGATTTTATTGAAAAAAAATTTGAAATCAAGAAAACGTCTCTTCTCTTGCCAAATGTGAAATACAAGGAAACATCAATTGAAGAGTGGAAGAACTCGAGGACAAGTTCTTTTGAAGAAAAGGCGTCTAATGTAGCACAGATTATGCAGATGGGATAACCAAAAGAAGTTCACCAAATAAATTACAAATCAGTGGTTACGATTTCAGAATCAGACGAAATTTTACATGGTGAAATATATTGAGGAAATCTTCTGTAATATTCGTTAAACAACTAACAATTCTTACTTTTCAAAAATTCATCCATTTAGGCCTTTAAATTAGCAATTTTATTATTTTTAGTAAGTTTTATATTTGTGATATTTCAATCATAACTGATCGGAATTGATTTCTATCAATTCCTATGATCATTTAGGATATCATAAAATCAGAAAAATTAGTTTTCGAATTTTACTATTTTTAAGGATTTTTTTATTTTATGTTATTAGTATAAATAGAAAACTTGTAATCTAGAGTTGACATTTTTTATAATAATATTTTGAATTTTATCTCTTTTGAAGTTTTATTCCTTGTGGATTCAAGTATTCGTTATAAATTCAAGGAACTTATGAGATCTCAACGCTTGTTAGATCTTTTTATTCGTTTTTCGCTGTGTTAAAGATCTGTAGGCTCCAACGACGTTGTTGATTCCTAAGAATACCAGGAAGAAAGGCTTCAACGTGTTTGTTGATGCCTAAGAATACCAAGTGATTGAAAGTTTTATGTAGTTGTTGATCTTCCTAGGATAACAAAATACAATAGAGAATATAAACAAATTTTTATGCATAATCAATTGGTTTACATGTTTATTTATATAATGGAGAATCCATAACTAATTAAGATATCAATTGATTATCTAAATTTAAACTATGATCCTAACAAATTATCTAAATCTGTAAAAAAATAACTAATATATCTTTATTTAATCCTAACTAATATTTAAATTTGAATACAAACTAATATTTAAAATTCAAATCTAAATATGGTAAAATTCTAATCAATACATAAAATCTTAACAAACTAAAAAATTATTAAAATTATAAATCAATCATCATCATCCATTTGGTGGTCTTCAATGTAATCGAACAATCCATAATCATTTTATATTGTGTAACTATTTAAATTTACTTAGATATTTTTAAAATGTTCGAGAACTTAAAAAAAAAAAGAAAAAAAAAAAAGAGAAGTCGGGTTACATTGATTTCGAATGATTTATATAGGGTTATTAGAATTTTTCAAAAAAAAGCGGCTCTTCTCCTGTGATCGCTTGATCTATGGCCTCAAGTACCGGACGGCCAAGATACATCAGAAAAACGACAGGAGTAAATAAAGAGAGAACGAAGAAACAGTAAAAAAGTAACAATAAAGAAGGGGTTCTCCAGGCTGTGAGGCTCATGATTACTTTTCTGTGATCCAGTAAAAAAAAAAGCCACGGTATCATCTCAGCCGTCCAAAAAGAAAAGCCTGAGCAGACCAAAAAGCTAGAGAACAAATGTACAGAGCCATCTCAAATTTTCCTGACATTGTAGGGAAGAGTATCCAATGCAAGTATGAGAACATTTTTTTTTGTATTTTTTTCACGAGCGAGAAAAGCTGACAGTGCGTCAGACGACTTTCACCGCTCAAGTGTTGGTGCCGTACACTTTCTCTGCCTCGGTGAGAATGGTATCTGGTTTTCTTCTGTAAAAGCAGTTCTCTCTCAACTATTTTTCAAAGAACGTTCGACCCGCTATTTTTCAGCTTCTGCAGAACCCCAAGAGAAACAGAGAGAGAGAGAGAGAGAGAGAGAGAGAGAGAGAAGCAGCCCATGTAAGTGATGGATGCAGAGCTTCCCCCAGCAAAAGAAGCCCGCATTGCAGACTCTTCTGGTAGTGGTACTTCTGCTTCTCCTCCGAAATGTGTGTTTTAAATTTTTTTTGAATGATGAAAATTGAAAGTATGGGTTTTCAGCAGAAGCGACTCATCCACCACCAACGATGCTTGGGCTCGGTCTCGGGCTTGGACTCGGGCCAGGGAAGTCCGGGTTCACGTTCCTTCAGCTTCAGGAACTCGAACACCAGGCGCTCATCTTCAAATACATGGTCGCCAGCGTCCCCGTCCCCTTCCACCTCGTCCTCCCCATCTGGAAGAGCGTCGCTGGCTCTTCTTATCACAACTACTTCCCCTCCTGTACTTCTCTCCCCCCTCAAAATCCAATTTTTTTTATATGGGTCGTTTGGGGATTTTTAGATTTTGATTGAAAGTTGGGATTTTTTTTCAGTTATGATGGGATGCGGAGATGGTGGTGGGTTGTGGTACGATCACAAGACCAACAGCACAGAAGCAGAGCCGGGGAGGTGCAGGAGGACGGACGGGAAGAAGTGGAGGTGCTCGAAAGATGTGGTGCCCGACCAGAAGTACTGCGAGCGTCACATGCACCGTGGACGTCTCCGTTCAAGAAAGCCTGTGGAACCCCCTTCATCATCATCATCACCATTCACTACTACGACGACCACCAACAGCAATAGCAACCTCTCCATTTCCATCCCAACAGGGCTCCAGCTCATGACATCTTCTTCGGCCTCCACAACTACCTCTATGAACAATGGCAGCATTGGCAACAGTGGGTCCTCTTCGAGGTTGGGTTTCTCCCCAACAAGCGTTCTTCAATCCAGCATTTGCAAGACTGATAAGACTGATGAGACTGTTTGATGGGCTCTGAAATACTTTTTGTATTCACGCGTTGTTATTTTCTCTGTTTTAAATATGGTGTTATTAGTCAGAGACCATGGTTTTGAGCGTCTGTAATCGTTTCTGTGGTGAAAGAAGAGGAGAAGAATTCACTTAAATTATAGATCTCAACCACAGATTTTTTTTTTATCATGTTCTACTCCTTTTATCATTGTTTGTCATCGATTCAATTAGGTCGAGTAAAGATTGGGATTCACTGTTTAAAACGGTGATGTGGGTTCATTATGTGTTGGAAGGACAGGGAGAATTGCAGCCTCCGAAAGAACGTATCTTTGTATCGTGAGAGGGATGAATAGAACGGATGTGGTTTGTATGGACAGCAATGCTATCACTGCTTCCCAGCTGGGACAACCGCTGAAAATTCGTACATTGTAGACTGTAAAGACGGATTATTTTGGTGGATTGTGACACAGTTCTGTAGGCTTAATGGATTATTATTGTGGTGCGTGCGAAAGTTTTTTTTTTTTTTTTTAATAGTACGAAGGCCCGGACAGGATGACCCAACAGACAAACACTTAGCCAGGTCCACTGAATCCAATCCAGATGGGCTGTACTGGCATTTTGTTTTTTACCTTGCTGAGAGCAAGGATCGAACCTTAGTCACCCAAAAGGGGTGGTGTCCACCATTAGGCCAAAGACCTCGGGATCTATGAAGATATTTGATCTAGGAGAACAACATTATTAAAATAATTATCTATGTTGTAAACTAAATAGAATATGATATATAAGAGTATATAAACAAAGCACACAAGCATATAGAAGAGAAGTAGAGAGATATTCTTATTCACTATTTGTTGGTTGAATACAAGAGAGAACCCCTCTATTTATAGGGTGCATAGAGGAATCCCAAAGGTGGAGAGTTACAAGTCTATAGAGGTGAGGGGGAGATAGTGGGGCAATAATAGAAGTGTTATGGAATAGAAGAGTGGGGGAGGTTATGGAGTTGAAGAGTGGGGGAGGTTATGGGTTAGAGAAGTGGTGGTTATCCACCATATTCACAACACTCCCCCTTGGATGACCACCACGCTAAGAAATCTGCCTCATTAAAACCTTGCTTGGAAAACCCAATGGGAAAAAACCAAAGCGAAGGAAAAAGAGTACAATGTAACTTAATCATATAATAGTGTATGCGTTTGACACTGCCTCATTAAAACCTTGCCAGGAAAACCCAATGGGACAAAACCTAGGCGAAGAAAAAAAGAGTACAGTTCGCAAAATGTCATAAAAAATTACTCCCCCTCATAAGTAAAAGATTTCAAGAATTTTGGTCGCAAACTCGTCGCATCCCGATTTCATACACCAGCTTCTTGAATGTTGATGTCGACAAAGCTTTAGTAAACAAATCTGCAAGATTGTCCTTTGACTGAATTTGTTAAACATCAATTTCATGTCTCTGCTGGAGCTCATGAGTGTAAAAGAATTTTGGAGAAATATGCTTTGTTCTATCACCCTTGATATATCCCCATTTGATTTGAGCAATGCATGCTGCATTGTCTTCATATATAGTTGTTGGAACATCTGTAATGAGAGATAGTCCGCATGCAGTATGAATATGATGAACCAAAGACCTTATCCACACGCATTCCCGGCTTGCTTCGTGGAGTGCAAGAATCTCAGAGTGGTTAGAAGACGTGACGACCAAAGTCTGTTTCGTAGATCGCCAAGAGATTGCTGTGCCACCGCAAGTGAATACATAGCCTATTTGTGAGCGAGCCTTGTGAGGATCTGAAAGATATCCTGAATCTGCATAACCCTTTAGTTGTGCACCATTATTGGAATCCTTTGCATAAAATAGACCCATGTCTGACGTTCCACGAAGATAACGAAAAATGTGCTTCACACCATTCCAATGCCTTCGAGTTGGTGCAGAGCTAAATCTGGCCAATAAATTAACTGAAAATGCAATGTCAGGTCTAGTGCATTGGGCCAAATATAATAAGGCACCAATTGCACTAAGATATGGTACTTCAGGACCAAGAAGATTTTCAGTATCTTCTTTTGGACGAAAAGGGTCCTTCTTTGGGTCAAGTAACCTTACTACCATTGGAGTACTTAATGGATGACATTTGTTCATATTAAAACGCTTCAGGATTTTTTCAACATATGTTGTTTGATGAACAAGTATCCCATTTGAACTTTGCTCAATTTGCAAGCCGAGACAATATCTTGTTTTTCCAAGATCTTTCATTTCAAACTCCTTTTCAGATATTCAGAAGCCTTTTCGAGCTCTTCAGGAGTCCCAATTAGATTAATATCATCAACATATACTGCAATAATGGTAAATCCAAGTTCCGTTTTCTTAATAAATACACAGGGGCATATTGGATCATTGACATATCCTTCTTTTATTAAGTACTCACTAAGGCGGTTATACCACATTCGTCCAGATTGCTTTAACCCATACAAGGATCGTCTTAGCTTGATTGAGTACATGTTTCATGGTTTTGCTTCAGGCAATTTTAGTCCTTCAGGAACTTTCATATAAATGTCGGTATCTAATTTTCCATATAAATATGCAGTAACCACATCCATTAGCTGCATGTCAAGTCCTTCTGAGACTACAAGACTAATTAAATACCGAAATGTGATTGTGTCCATCACAGGAGAATATGTCTCTTCAAAATCTATCCCAGGTCTCTGCAGGAAACCCTGTGCCACAAGACGAGCTTTGTATCTAACAATCTCGTTTCTTTCATTTCGTTTTCTCGCAAACACCCATTTACATCCTACTGGTTTAACACCTTCAGGGGTTAGGACTACTGGTCCAAATACTTGGTGTTTTGCAAGTGAATCCAATTCTGTTTGAATAGCAGCTTTCCATTGTGGCCAACAATTTTTTCGTCTGCATTCATCCACTGAACGTGGTTCTAAATCATTATCTGAAATGATTTCTGTAGCTACTGCAAATGAGAATATATCATCAACAAGCACTTGCTTTCGATCCCACAATATTTGTGAATTTGCATAATTTATGGAAATTTCTTCATTTCCATGTACTTGTTCTTCATGCACGGGCGTCACTTCAGGGACGTCAGTCTCTTCAGGGACTTGTGTCACTTCAGGGACTTCTTCCTCTGTAGGAGTTATTATTGTGGGTCTTTCAAGTGTTTCATACTCTTCTAGAGAATTATTCTTCATTGTTTTTCTCCTTCGGGGAGCTGAATCTTTTGAGCCTATAGGTCTTCCACGCTTCAGGCGTGTTTTTGTTGATTCATTAGCCGGCATATTAGCAGTTTTTCCTATTGGAACATTAATTCGAGCTGGAGTATTAGCAGCTGGAATATGTGATTTCATCACTTTTGCTGCATCATTGAATGCATCTGGCAATTGATGCGCAATTCTTTGAAGATGGTGATTCTTTGCACTTCAGTTTCACATTGATTAGTGCGAGGATCAAGATGAGACAAAGATGGAGTTTTCCATGTAAGTTCACGTCGTTCTTCTGGCGACGGATTTTCTCCCCCTAATGACGGGAATATTGTCTCATCAAAATGACAATCCGCAAATCGAGCGGTAAAAACATCCCCTGTCAATGGTTCAAGATATCTTATAATAGAGGAGAATCAAAGCCTACATAAATTCCCAATCGACGTTGAGGGCCCATTTTAGTTCGTTGTGTAGGGGCAATAGGAACTTGTACAGCACAACCAAAAATTCGAAGATGTGAAATATTTGGTTGATGACCCAGTACGAGCTGTAAAGGGGAATATTGATGATAAGCAGTTGGCCGAAGGCGAACTAATGCTGCTGCATGCAATATAGCATGACCCCAAGCTGAAACGGGTAATTTTGTCCTCAAAAGCATAGGACGTGCAATTAGCTGAAGATGCTTAATAAATGATTCAGCTAATCCATTTTGGGTGTGCACATGAGCAACAGGGTGTTCAACATCGATGCCATGCGACATACAATAGTCGTTAAAAGTTTTCGATGTGAATTCACCAGCTCCATCAAGACGTATTGACTTTATATGATAATCCGAAAAATGAGACTGTAATCGGATTATCTGAGCAAGTAGTCTTGCAAATGCAGCATTCCGAGTGGATAATAGACAAACATGCGACCATCTAGCAGATGCGTCTATCAATACCATAAAATACTTGAATGGTCCACATGGGGGGTGGATTGGGCCACATATATCCCCTTGGATTCTTTGCAAAAATGTTGGTGACTCAACATTGACTTTTGTAGGGGATGGTCTAACTATCAATTTTCCTTGTGAGCACGAAGTGCATTGATAGTGATTAGGTAAAAGAATCTTCTGGTTCTTTAACGAATGCCCAAATGAATTATCAATTATTCGACGCATCATTGTAGATCCTGGATGCCCGAGACGATCATGCCAAAGTGTAAAAATATCTGAATCATAGAACTTCTGGTTCATTACAGCATATGATTCGATTGTTTTTATGGTTGTATAATACAACCCAGATGAGAAAGCATGAAGTTTCTCTAATACATGTTTTTGGCCTGAAACAATTGAAGTAATGCATAAATACTCCATATTGTTTTCATTGATAGTCTCAATATGATATCCATTAAGACGGATATCCTTAAAACTTAGCAGATTTCTTCTGGATCTTGCTGAATATAATGCATCATTAATACAAAATTTTGTACCTCCTGGTAATATTATATTTGCTCTTCCGGAGCCTTCAATTAATTTCGTAGTACCAGAAATGGTATTAACATTTGCATTGATTAATGTCAATGTCGAGAAATATTGTTTATTTCGTAGGATCGTATGTGTTGTAGCGCTGTCTGCTAGACAAATGTCACCAACCATAGCCATTCTTGTAAAAAAAAAAATGAAATAAATAAGATAAATATAAAAATAAGAAAAATGGATTTTAGATAACAAAGAAAAATTATAATTATAAAAATTATAAAAGTCTGATCGTACATCAGGTACGTGACCATATTTTTAAAGCACCAAATACATAACAATCATTTTCCTTGTGTTAGGGGTTTGTTCTGCAACCCTTTTCCCTTCAATTATGCTTTTGTTTAATAGCAAATCACTTCTAGTGATTTGAGATATTTTACAAACTTTATGATTGTTGTGCTTTCTCAACTATATAAATCATGATCTCATCATTCATGACCACAACTTCCATGGCGAACATAAAATAAAATGCATTTACTTCGGGTAATGATGCTATGCCATTGAGTTGAGTTATATGATATTTTAAAAAAATCGTTGTTCGGCAACGAGAATATATAAAATTGATGCTCTCAATATTGCTACAACTGGAGCATATTTGAGGCATAATGGCCGGTGGACCTTTGTCAATGAGGTATTAATCTTTAAATCCTCTTCATTATGATGATGATGGTGAAATCTAATCATAATTTACATGTTCCTGCTGGGATACATGGATCTTTTTTTTTTATTATTTGGTCCTTCAAGGACCTGAAAAATATATCATATAACTTTTGTTTGGTCCTACAGGGACACGAACAATCATGATTTTTGTATAGTCCTTCAGGGATAGAACAAAATAAAATTTTACATGATCCTTCAAAGATTCATATAATCATAATTTTTGTACAGTCCTTCAGGGATAAAATAAAATAAAATTTGTATGATCCTTCATGGATACAATATAATCATAGTCCTTCAGGGACATTTTTAATCATATCTTTTACATGATTCTTCAATGATCCATGTAATAATTTTTGTAGTCCTTCAAGGATAGAATAAAATTTGCATGGTCTTAATTGGAACACATTATTCATAACTTCTACATGGTCCTTCAGGGATCCATGTAATTACAATTTTTGTATGATCCTATAGGGACACATGACATTGTAACATTAAAATGAATTTCAAATCAAATATAAATATCAAATTAATTGATATTTGTGAGAACTTCTGGTTCTACACATAGATGTATAATATTTAAATTTTAATAAAAGATGACAAACATGGAACAGTTACATGAAAAATAAATAATCAAATGATAGATGCCGCATATTGTTGCATGAGAAAATTGCATACTAGTTTTCATAAATTAATCATATCATAACATATGTATGGAAAATTTTCACGGGGATTGCATGCATGGAAAATAAAAGATAGATGTATGCAGTACATCAGATGAAAATAAAAGATAGATGTATACGGGTTCTACACATGATTTGCATACGGTTCCATGCATATTGAAAAAAAAATTAATCATATGTATGTAGTAGATGATTTACATAAAAATACATAGCATCAAGGGAGAGTATATTTTTTTTTTATATAGATTATTAAGAACCCATTGATACAAACATTTCTCTTTAACAAAGAGCTTCTCGTGCTGATAACGTGTTGTAAACTAAATAGAATATGATATATAAGAGTATATAAACAAAGCACACAAGCATATAGAAGAGAAGTAGAGAGAGATTCTTATTCACTATTTGTTGGTTGAATACAAGAGAGAACCCCTCTATTTATAGGGTGCATAGAAGAATCCCAAATGTGGAGAGTTACAAGTCTATAGAGGTGAGAGGGAGATAGTGGGGTAATAATGGGAGAGTTATGGAATAGAAGAGTGGGGGAGGTTATGGAGTTAAAGAGTGGGGGAGGTTATGGGTTAGAGAAGTGGTGGTTATCCACCATATTCACAACAAATCTATATATTATTTATGAGTATTGTTACGTGGGTATTTTTTTCAATCTCATTTTCAATTTTATATGCGTTGATAAAAAATTAACAGCGCTATATACTTACATTAACAAGATATATATGTTTTAATAATTTTTTTTTTCTATAAATGAATTCATGCAATTCATTGAAGTATATGCTTTATTTTTTATAAAAACATATACATTATTAGATGAGGTATATTAATTTTAAAACATTCAATACATGAAACTGGAAATGAGACTGAAAATAGAATTGTATGTAACATTATCCATTCCTTATTTATAAAAAGCTGATATGACAAAGCTCTGTTTCCTTTCAATTATCAAGGGGGCTCTGGTCCGAGGTGTTGAGCAGCATCGAACACCTTGATCAGCTATGAACAGATCTTCATCAAAACAAGCTATAATTATTTATAACTAAAAAGCTTAATCAGTTGGTATTTTGACCAAAATTCACCATTCAATGTTTCATAATGAATTGTAACCTCCTTGCATGAATTATAACTTCATTATAAATATTTAATTTCAACATTATATAGGTGCTTTATTGTGGAACGTTTTGGTCTTTTGAAACGTTCAAAACTATCATATTGCTTTTATAAGGCATTTAATGAGAATTACTTGGGAGCACCTATGTGTTGTGAATGTATATATATAGGGCTTATGCATTCTCATTATATATTACACTAATAAGTTTTCATCTCCACCATCAAATACAAAATAGTGAGAGGTTGTGTTCATCCAATATTCTATTATCAATTTCTAGCTATTCTCTTTGATCTGGGCGTTTGAAAGGATCGCAGTCTGTTCACCGTGGTTCTTCCGTAGCTCGCACCTCGGAAGAACAAAACCTATTGTGGTCGTATCTCTCAGTGGTAGGAGCCATTCAACCCTGTGCGTGAGGGGGCCTTATTCATCGAGGACAGAGTGTCTTCACTCGCTTCCACATTTTTAGATAAATTTTCTAATCTCTTTTATTATATATTTTAGAGCATGCATGACTATATATATATTTGATATTTATATTCATGATGTGATAATTATAAGAATTTGTGTTTAGCCTAATATTTGTTTGCCACGCACAACATAATCAGTTGTGAATAGATCAAGGACCAGTACAGACATAGATGATGGAACAGGAATATTAATGAATTTCCCTTGATGGGTATCTACCAGAAGAGTTGGAAGCATATTTTCAGGGTGTTTGATAACTGATGGAAAAATCACATGCAACCCAAACTCATATGTCTAACACAGAAACTGGTTTTTTGTTTGTTTAGACGGTCGCGTGTGCCAGCATCCGCCGATGCCATCTCAGTCGGAATGCAGTGCCAAACGCTGCCAAAATTTGATAGAAATGGAGAAGAAAAATCCTAAATCAACAAATTATAAACGTCTTAAATCGAAGGAAATTTGTTAAGTTCGATATGTTTTACCCGTATAGAATAGGAATAGTCAATCTAGAGTATTTCTCATGCCCAAGGCAACCCTAATCTCTAGGTTTTGGATGTCATATGCATTTATATGGTACAGAAAAAAAAATCTCATATAAATGCATGTAATCTCAAACAAAATATATATGATGACTACTAAAGTGATTTTTAGGACTGAGTATACCATTTTGGAAAAATACTAAAAAGAAACTTTCAAAGTTTCAAAATACATGAATAAACTATTTTTAAGAATTTTACTTAAAAAAATATAATCTATCATATTATACTTAACTCTCACTAAACCAATTCGAATGATTTATTAGATTTTTTTGTTATTCTTTCCCGCATAGATCATTGTCTTGTCTTGTATAATCCTTGAAAGATATGGTCCTAAAAAAATCATTTAAAACTTAATTATGTTAAAAAAAATCTATTGAGATTTTGATATACTATTTTTTAATCAATGTTTGCTATTGATTAAATAATAAAAATGCAATAATTAATTAATTCTAAAAGTCATTTTCAAAGAAAAAACTTATAATTTTATTTTTTTTTAATTAAATTGAAGTGAGAGGGTGAGAGACATTTTAAAAAGGTGAGAAAAAACTTAAATATTACATGAGACAAGAGCAATTTGGATATTTAAGTTAAAAGAATGACAAACAAGATTTTTTTAATAGATTTTTTTTTTAAAAAAAAGACTAATTTAAGTTGTTGAAAATTTTAAAAGATTTTTTAATATATTTTTTCTATTATTTTTAACCCATTATTGATGATAATAATAATAATAATAAGTTTTGGATGTAACTCTATTGACCAATAATAAGAAGTCCCACCCTCAGTACTGATTTTGGTCAATCTTAATTGGATGAAGTTGTATATCTCATTAATCAAATTACACAGTTTATGAATCTAAATAAAATCATGGTTGGATCCGGACTCGAATCAAAATTGGCCTTGAAAATAGGGCCCAGGCCAACAGTCGTGCTCCCTCATCCTCTGCCCTTGCCGTGATGGCGGCGAAAGAGTCGTCCCCACGCATCCCCTCGGAACCGAAGTCACGCTCCCTCTTCGATCTCCTCTCCGACTTCTTCGACTCCTCTTCCCTCCTCTCCTTCCTCCCAGATCCAAAACCACCCCAAACTACCGAAATCCCCACCTCTACCCCTCCCTCGACTTCCGATCCTCTGATCACCATCGAACGGTCCACAGACGACGATGTCAAAGATACGGCGACGAGGGGACCTAGGTGGTCCTGCAACACCTGCCGGTCCGAGTTCGACTCCCTTGGCGACCAGCGTTCCCACTTCCAGTCCGACTTTCATCGTTTCAATGTGAGTCAATCCTTCATTTCTTGTTGTGTTTAGTGTTTTGTTCGTGACGATCCAAAGTTTGATTTTTTATTTATTTTTATTTTTTTAAATTCAAGATTAAACTTAGCATCGCGGGTAGAGAGGTTGTCAATGAAGAGGATTTCGACGAATTGAATTCTGATTCCTTGTTTGATGATTATGATATATCGAGCATATCTGGTTCGGAGGATGAGTCTGAGAGTTCTATTGGGGCTGCGGGACGACCAGGGGTAGGGGTTAAGGCAAAATTGTATATCAGGCTACGCTCGGGGGATGTCATTTCCATTTGGAAGTGTTTGGTGTTGAATGAGTCTGAAGAACTCTCATTGGAGAATCAGACACCTTTGAAAGAACACGGAGGAGTTACATCTCGTTTGAGCGAGTTCCAGTTGATTGAGAGGCTTAGGAATCTGGTTCGCGAGCCTCGGGACAAGACACGGTTGAGGATTGTTTTGTTGGTGGGCGGCGGACATTTCGCTGGTTGTGTGTTTGATGGGAACTCTGTGGTGGCTCATAAAACTTTTCACAGGTTTGTTGTGTGCTTTTTTGGTTTTCCTCTTGTGTTGTTTGACCCTTTGTGATTAATTGGTGGTTTATGCGCATTGTTAAATATGTTATCTGTGTCCTTCTTTTTCATGAGCTCACACCGAAATTTAAAAGAAAAGTGAGATATTGCCCTAAAAAATTGCCTTCTCTTGTCCTGGAAAATCATATGTCTACATGGAAATGCATATGTATAGTCGTGCGTATGTGCAAACAACTGTGTCATGCATATGCAGATTGCCTCTATCAGTGACCAAGTTAAAATTAGTCTTATTGGAACATTATTTGCTTGTTTGAATCGTATCATTTTTTTTATGAGTGTTTATTTTTATTTTTGGCTTTTATATGTTCACTGGGAACTTTGTCTTTGGATAATAGTCCCTAAATGTCGACTGTTATGATTCGCAAAGATTCATGAGTAGCGAAAATGTGCTAATGGGAATTTTCATTGACACTATACTTTTCAGCATTCCTATCATACAATATTAGCATTTTCATTGCTTATTATTTAAATGTCTGGGGTCACCCCCTCTATATGTAAGTATGCCATAATAATGTCTGACCACCTAAGATGATGGCTGAACAATTTATCTCCTACTACTCTTGTGCATCTTTTAATTGTCTCATTTCTACTTTATGTTTGGTTTTACCACGCATACATCATCTATTTTATTTGGCTGAGATATGCCAAACCGTAGTTATTTCACGGATTGTTTAGCCTTGGTTAGCCCCTTAAGTGATTCTGATGAACAAATGCTTGCAAAATCTGTAGTTCTTGTAGATCAACTAATCCTTCCATTGTCAGACCTTTTGGAGAATATTGCATTTAGAGATTGCATGCATAATCTTTTTTACCAGTTCAAACAGAATTGCAGAGTTTTTTTATTTTTGTTTTTTTTAGACCAGTAATTTATTTTACTAACATAGGTATTAAATCATCTCAATTTTTATCTTAATTTTTTTGTGAAAGACAATTTACACATTAAGTCAGAGGGAAGAGTAGAAATGGAATGTGATTTTTAAGCTTATTAATTTAAATGACTCTCCTTCTCAAAAAAATAAATATATAAATAAATTAATTAATTTCAGTATCTGATGTCAATCGGATGACAGCTTAACTGGATTTTAGTAGTAACATATTCTCCCAGTAATTGAATCACCATCCTAGAGTTTTTTTATTAGGTTTGGTGCTATTCTGGTACCTGAATGTCAGAGTGGCAAAGTTTTTTTTATTTCTGATTCTCTTTTTATCAGAAGCCAGTGGTCTTCTGTCTGGTTTCTTAAGAACTTTGTTGTATATCAGCATAGATTGTGTCTAGGCAATGAGTTTTGATTAGTATAGATTGTGTTTAGGATATGAATTCTGATTATGGATATCAAAATCTCATTGCCATTGATCTGATCACTATAGGAGACTTATTAAAGAAGAGAGAAAGAAGGGCATGATGAAAAAAGTGTAAAGAGAGCAATGAGGAACATATATGTCTTGGTTTTTGTTTGCTGTATCATAGATCCGGTGTTCTGTCTTTTGTCAATAACCTGGGATTCCAGAAGATTTCTCAGTTTGTTAATTCTGGACTGTTACTACAGGTCTTGGTTCATGTGATCAAATGCGAGCTCTTTTTTACTGTTCCAAGCTATATAAAAAAGATTTAAAAAATAATGAAAATTAATAAAAGGTTTAAAGAAAAAAAAACTATATTATTGAAATAATGGACATGTGCTGATCAGGTGATTTCCATAAGTCCAGAATCACCTATTTGTATGGATTTGCTTTTTATTGTTTTTTCTTGTACAAAATTTTCAAAGGAGTTTTTTTCCTTTCTTGTCAACAGTTATTTGAGTCTCACTGGTGTTAAATTTCCATAACATTTGGACTCTTTCTGGTTTCCACTTTACATGCAACATGGATATTTCTATTTTCTGTTAATGTTGACTGCAGATCTAATCTTTAATTGTTTAGATGGCAAGTGCGAGTTGGTAAGCAGTCATGGTTGTCTTTCATATTGTAGGTATGTTATTAGGGCAAAGGCTGGGAAGAGACAATCAGCCAAAGATGGGACTGGAAAAGCTGCAAAATCTGCTGCAGATCTTATCTTTAATTGTTTAGATGGCAAGTGCGAGTTGGTAAGCAGTCATGGTTGTCTTTCATATTGTAGGTATGTTATTAGGGCAAAGGCTGGGAAGAGACAATCAGCCAAAGATGGGACTGGAAAAGCTGCAAAATCTGCTGGATCATCGCTTCGTCGTTACAATGAAATTGCACTAAAGAAGGTACAAGATCTTTGTTCGAATTGTACTACTATTGACTTATGGAATATACCATTGATGTTACATTAGATCCTTCTGATCTGCATTTGACTATTTCTTTTATTGTGCCATAAAGTTGATAGTATTTTATTCAATTTTATAAGACACCACATTTTTCATATTTTATAGTTTTGGATGATTTTTGGGCTTGCCCCCCACTTTCATGGAGGGGGGAGGACCTACCATGTGGTGGGTTTGGCCCAAAAGCTCACACACGTGTGCACCCCACCCTGCCCGGCTTGGATCAGACCTACGGGATTTTTTTGTTCTTTCGAAAGTTTGTTTTGGATGATTTTCAATTATATAACATTGCTGACTATCTTCATTTATATTATCTTTTTCTATTCAAATCTCTCACTAGAGTCCATAATTTTTTTGTTGTAGGAAGTTCAAGAACTACTTCTTACTTGGAAACCATATTTTGATTCTTCTTCATGCATTTTTGTTCATGCTCCTTCAAGTAATCGTCAGTTGTTGTTTGATGGGGATAAGCTGCATTGCAATTGTCCAGACTCTGTAATTCGACATGTTCCATTGACTGTACGCAGGCCTACCTTAAAGGAAGTTAAACGAATATATCACCAGTTGACCAATGTAACCAATGAGGAGGATGAAAAGGTATGTGAATCAAATGTAGAGACAGATTTGGTGTCGTCTGGAGATATACCAGATATAAAAAATCTGGAAATTATTGAAGATCAATCGAGAAACAGCCCGAAAATCAAGGAGGACACACTAGTCTTACTGAATGATTCCACGCCTCTACATATCCAAAATCTGGAAGCTATTGAAGAGCAATCGAGGAACCAACCTGAAATCAAGGACTCAGTCTTAGAAGATTCTAATTTGTTAATCGCGAAGCCAAACAAGAAACAAGACACAGGCACACCAGTCTTACTGAATGATTTGATGCCTCTACATGAAGCGGCAAAATCAGGAAATGCTCAATGGACTTTGGAGCTTCTTGAACACGGGTCAGATCCTTGCATTAAAGATGTAAGAGGACGGACACCATACATGTTGGCAACAGACAAAGAAGTCAGGAATACCTTTAGGCGATTCATGGCCCTAAACCTTGATAAATGGGATTGGCATGCTGCTCAGGTTCCCAGTCCACTGACAAAGGAGATGGAGGAAGCTCAGGCTGCTAAACAGGTCAGTTCAATTTCCTTTTAGTATACTGATCCATCCCTATATTCAAAACGTGGTTATGCTGTTCATTTTATTTTATTTTACTTTGCAATTGTCAAGTGACACTTCTTCTTAATTTCTTGATTTTCCTTTTGTATATTTTCATATGCTGCAAACTTTCTGGATGCAAGAGGGTTACTCTTTACTCATAAAACTCAAATAAACTTCAGCCATCACGTTGCACCCATGTAGTCATTATCTTACAACAATTACTTACAGCATCATATAGGAAGAACTTGTATCCTATAGACAATTATGTTGGAGGATCATTTTTTAATGAAAGAATTCATTGAACAGAACTGTAGGCTTGATAATGTAAAACATGAGTTCCATTTTTTCATTTGTTACCTGGATGAACTAAACAAAATCTTGTGGGTGTGCAGGCAGAGAAAGATGCAAAGAGAAAAGCCAAATTAAAAGAGTTGAAGAAACTACGGAAAGAAAAGGAGAAGGCTCAGGTGCATATGCCTATTGTATATTATACTTCAATTAATTTCTGCAATTATGTGTTCGACCATCCATCCTAATTTTTACTGCACAGCCTGATAATTAATCCATACCTTTGTATTTTCTTGCTTGTGGGGGTTACTGACAAGGACGATTCAACAAGTTGACTATGGACTAACCGTGGTCTGGAATAACAGTTATCATACCTTTTTTCCTTCACATGTTTTCTTGTAAATCTGTTTTTCTTCTTCTTCTTTTTCTTCTTCTTCTTCTCTTGTATGCTTTTTATGATTTTACCAACACAGGAGAGTGTTTGAAAATTTCAAGCTGGTCGGCTGCATAGCCCTCAAATAAAAGGGTTTCTGTCTCTGTATATAGCAAAGTGCTTGGATTTTTAAAAAGGAGTCCAGGGTTGTCGAGTTTGCTGGCTGAATATCCCTCAAATTAAAGGGTCTCTGTCTCTCTGCACATAGCAATGTGTTTTGTGATATACTAATAAGCGTTTAAGTAGGTTGAATTGACATATAAAGAGCTGACTCTTTCCCTGCAGATTGCATCCATTATAGAAGAAATGTTTTCAGCAAGTATTATTGGAGTTCAGAATTCAATCCCATCAATGGACTATTTTTTGTAGGATAAATTAATTAGCATGATTTCCATTTTTTTCCTTTCTATAAAATTCCAGATTTGGACAAGCTTTTAATATCTGGATCTTATATATGGTCACAACCTCACATCCACAGATTTCATGGTCATCTCATCACAGGATGGCTTTGTATGCAGGATGCTAATCATACATTGAAAATTTTGTTGCATCGATTCATTCTAGTTTTCCTATTATTAGAAGCATCTTTGTGTTTTCCTCCTCATATCGAATTGAAACTGCAGGCTCAAGCAGCCATGGCTCAAATTGCTTCCAAAGCTCCACAAAATCAATCAACCACATCAATGGTATCACATAAAGAGAAACCACGATCTAGTGCACTCTCGTCCGAGGTCAGAATTGAATAGTTATAAAAATTTCAATGTTCTTTTCCTCTCCAACATTGAAATAACCGAGCTTTCATCTTCATTCACCAGGAGGAACTTAAGAGGAGACTGGCTGAAGAGAGAGAATTAAGAGCAGCTGCAGCTGAAAGAAGATTAGCAGCTCTCAACACACAAGCGGCAGCCTCTGCCACAACTCCCTCTCCCAGCAGTTCAGCTCCCAAACCAACCAGACAAAGTGACAACTGTTGTGCGTGTTGTAATGAATCCTTGGCTGGGAAGGTCCCTTTCCACAGGTACCATTACAAGTACTGCAGCAGCTCATGCATGCATGTTCACAGAGAGATGCTGGAGGATGGATAAACCAACAATAGATCTGATTGTCCATTTTGACAAATTTAAAGTATGATCTACCCATCATATCTAATGATACGTCGTGTAATACAAAGAGGGGGAAATTTTTTGATTGGATGAGGAAGCTTGGGACCTTTAAAGGCATGTGATCGTTGCCTGGAAAACTGGTAGGGGCAAGGATTTAACCTTCATTTCAATCTGAATGGGAGATTTGCACATGATGCAATATGTCAAAGTCCTCACATTCTTTTCTCCCACAACATAAAAAACAATCCTCCCTTTTGAAAAACAATCCATCAACTAGTCTGTGTAGTCCCCATTTGGGGATCACTTTAATGTTAGCATGGTATTTCTATCAGAACAAAATGTTCCTTTCATATATTGATGTAATTTGGAGCACTTATTTAATGTAAAATAGTGTACTTTACGAATCAATTTATTTTGGATCTTCAAGCTTAGTTCAAGGTCCATTTGAAGTACTGTTTTTTTCTCGGAAAGATCAGAAAGTACGATTGAAAAGTCACTGAAGTCGAGGGCGGTGAAAAGAAGATGCGGGCATGTGACTGTTTATTTGGCCTTGTTCTTGAATGGTGATTTGTTAACTTACCTAAGGCTCCATTTGGTAAGACGTCCGGGACGCTGCGTCTGTGGAAGCATAGGTGCGTTAGAGAATCTATGTTTTGAGGTGTTGGAAAAGCGAGCAACAAATATATACTAATCGCACAAACTTAGTGCAAACGCAGAAGCTGTAAATTATGTTTGTTTGAGTGTCTGTGTCCGTGAGCGTCCGCCACCACCAACGCGGGTGGGACACTGATCCAAACGGTGTTTAAGTTTTAAAGAGCATATGTTAACACAAGTTTAAAAAATGAGTTTTAATGCACTCACCCACCCCACTTGGGCCTGTCAATCGGACGGATACAGATCGGATAAACCCGTATCCATATCTGAATTGAATATCCAAAAAAATATCCGTATCCGATATTAGATGGATATTTCAAAACATATATCTGTATCCAATCCGAAAATCAGGATACGAATTCGGATAATATCCAAAATATCTGAACCAGATTAAAATATAAAATCTTAAGTTCTAACATGGTTAAATAGGTATCCACCAAAGACATAAAAACACAAATCCTAATATAGTTAAACAAGTATCCAACATGGTTAAATAGGTTTGTGTTTTGCCCTAGATCATGAGCCATTTGATTTTTATCTAAGGGTTGAAACTAATTCTAACGTATATAAATAAAATAATAATTCGGATACAAATATTATTTGGATTGGATATAGGCTATATTCGATCCGATTTGAAAATTTTCGAATACGGATAATTTGGTTCGGATACGGATACGGATTTTCGGATATCAGATATTTTCTGCATTTTCGGATACGGATTCGGATCGGGTACAGATATTTTTTTGGATAATTGACAAGCTTAACCCCACTATCAGCCCCATTTTTAATTCTCTACCCCCTCGGGAAATAACATAGAGTTATTCGGTCTGATAGCATAAAAAAAAATATTTTGTTGTTTATTTTATAATTTTCATTAAAAAACCTGAAAATAACATTTTTATTGTTTGGTTCTAACTTTGAATAAGATGAAGATAAGTGGTAATAAGATATGGATAAGAGTTCATGACTTAAAAGTGACCTTCAAGCTGAAATTTTTAAGGTACATGATAGCGTTGACTGTGAGTTTCTTCTGAAAGTCATGCTTAAGAGTGTATTTGTGTATAATTTTAAAAGAAAAATGAAAAAAAATGAAAGAATTTTGGTCAAAAGGAAAGTAATGGAAAAGAAATCATTCTTCTTTTGACCAGTTTATATGTTGTTTGTGCTTGTAATGGAAAGTGATGGAAAATCAAAACTGTTGTTTGTGCTTATAATGGAAAATGACAAAAAATAAAAACCGTTGTTTGTGCTTGGAATGAAATATGACATAAAATAAAAATGCATTGTTTGTGTTTTAAAGAAAGAGATACAAAATGACAAAAAAAAAATATTTTGGTAGTTAATTTAAATAAAATATAAAAGCAACTTAAAACTATTTGTACAATATTATGAATCTATTTGTACCAAATGAAAAAAATTAATTGATATATATCCTCCACTCAAGAAGGTATACTGTCCGTGTGGACGACGTGTAACATCAATATTTTATAAATATAATGTATGATTTTAGTTAACATATCCCCCTATTGAAATGGTATCGTATCTTTAACAAATAAACTCCGACGAAAATCAAAACCATACAATCAATTAATCAAAGATATCAACCTACTTATCAATGAAAATACTTTGTTTAATCCATGACCAACTCTTTCTTCTATTAATCCACCCCTTTAAATAAATAAAAAATAACTACGCTGATGACAAAATGCAACCCAAAGTATCAAATCCACATATATAACTGTTCATCTATTCTCCTGTTCATATATCTTCCCCGATTATTTTATTTTATTTAATACTATTCTTTCAGTTCATTAGATCAATAACCCCAAAGAAACGCACGTACCATCGTCAGATCGTCCAACTAACCATAAAAATCAATTTTGAAAAAAAAAAAAAACCAAAACAAATCACAAATCTATTTTTAAGATTTAAATTTATTAGATTTATTAAGTAAAAAATCTAAATCTATTCAAAAAATAAAAAAATAAACCACAAAAATAGATAAAGATCTCAATCTAGATAGGTTAAACAAAAACAATATCCATAAAAAATAGATTTATTCAACAAATAAAAAAATATAGATCCATTCAATAAATCAAATAAGATTGAATAGATTAAAATAAATAATTTATTTGAATTGTTAAAATAATTAAGTTTATTAGTGTGTAGAGAAAATCACATATTCTTTTATTTTTCTTAACTTTTCCTCATTTTTCCTATTCTAGGGTGAGGAAATTTTTTTTTCCACAATCATAATAAGACAAAATAATAAAGGAAAAATGAGAAAAAACTTTTTCGTTATGTTTGTTTAGCACAAATGGTAGGTTTTTAAGTGGTTTATTTTCCCTCAAATTTCCTGTGGCGCGCAAACACACCCTTAACCACAGTTTCCAGCCAAGATGGATTCGGATGATGAACAAATGCATCAATTCTAGTTGGGCATTATTGGTGATGATCAATGGCTCCATCTCCGGATCTTTTCCAGTTAATCGGGGCCGGGGTTGCAGCAAGAGACCCCCTATCCCCTACCCTATTTGTTCTAGTTGCAAACAACTTTTACAGATTATGTGTGAAGGCAGAGGAAGATGGATGTATAATTGGGTTGGCATGCTCGCAATCAGGGACCCACTCATCTAGCGTATCAGAAGAAGCTAGTCGGGGTGGGAAAGGAAAACTCCTCAGTTGGAGTGGTAGGTTAATATTATTGTTAGTAGAATGTACAAATCTTCCACTGTTTTACCTATCCGTAATCTGGGCACCGCATCAATAGGAAGCATTCTCAATGTTTTTTGGATGTTTATTGAGTAAACATTTTCCTTTATTCTGGTTTTGTTTATTCCACTTCTTGTGGTTTAAAATGTCACTGTTTCTATGAACATTGTGATTCATATTGTTATACCATACCATGACCTCGTCCTTGACTACGACCATGTCCACGATTAGATATTGAAGACGCATTTTCTTTGAGTAATGATGCATTTGCATTAGGTAATGATGTAAAACCAATGGGTTGGAATGCATGGTTTTTCAATAAAAACTCATTCTTCTACTCCACAAGAAGAAGACATGAGACGAGTGCTGATATTTATCAAATCATTGTTTTCGATACTATTACTATTACATGAGTAGGGGTGGTAAACGAGTTGAACGAGCCGAGTTTTGATATGTTCAAGCTCGGCTTGTTTATAAACAAGTTGAGCCGAGCCGAGCTCACAAGCCTCAACGAGCCTAGCATTTTTTTTCATTTTAGGGTTTTTAGGGGTTGAAAACAAAATTTTAACATAAATGAGTCAAGTTCATGAGCCTAAACGAGCATAACTTTGTATTGATTTAATGTTCTGATTTTATAAAAGAGTTGAGTCAAGTTTCAACTAAGTTTTTTTATAACACAAATGAGTCGAGTCTGAACACAAAATGAAGCTCGATCCAGGTCCCAAACCGATCGAGCTTTAAAAATTATTCAAGCTCGCTCATTTGTTTAATTGAACGAGCCTGAACGAGCTCAAACCGAGCCGAACCCGAGCTGAGCCCGAGCGGCTTGGTTCGTTTACCAGCCCTATACATGAGCATGTTCAAGGCATGGAAAATCGAGTATGCTTTTTAACATATCCTCCTTTGTCACTTTCTGTCAACATAGTTTCAATTGTTAGCAATAAATTTAAAATCTTACAATCGTAAGTGCATTCAATCATGGTGAGCTTTGAAAAGAATTATAGTCTTCCAGTAATCATATCGATCTTTCAAACTTTCCCTAAGCGTCAGTGACATACTTTCTGGATTCTCATGAATGTGGTGTAAATGAAAAATCATTATTTTTGTTCAGATCTGCAGATACTATTGATTGCCTTTCTTATTGTACTTTCAAGATTCATATATAACATCAATATGGATTTCATTATCAAGTATCCATAAAAAAAAAATACTCAAAATATCTCTATGTTTTTTTACATCAAAAATTTGTTCTTAAACATGCGTGCTAATTACACGCTACGATTGACCTACATACAAACTTACAAAGACATGTATCTCGTTGTGTGTGCCTGCATATTTTTGTTCAGTGATATAAATATTTTATTAGACATACATGAGCCGCGACTGAATGCAAAAGGGACGTTAGATAATAACACGTAACGTAACGCCAATAAATTAGATTGCAAAAAGTGCACCTTCCACTTGGTGCCAAATGCGGGTTGCACTAATAATATGTCCTCCTCCCGTTGTCTGCTCACGTGAAGTGGCAGAGGTCACAAAACAATAAGACCCTCACTCGACGACAAACACTCACACATATGTTATCGAACCTTCACCTCAGCTTTATACATAAAAAAAAAAAAAAAAATTTACATGTCAACTATTGGTCCCCTTTTTAAAAATATAATTGTATGACATGCTATATGTCCCACATAATTTACTAGCCAGCATTTTTAAATTTACTTTTTCCATAGATATACGTGTTAATAATGATCACATAGTTAGCAGTAGCAAAAAAAAAAAAAAAAGCAATAGTCACGGATCCTATGATGGGTTCAATCAATCCATCTCTAATGCTCCCAAATATTTAAAGGTGGTATGGGCCCCCCTCCCTCCAAGACTTGTTGGACAAAGGCGGGGAAGAATGTTGGTGGGACACGTGGCATTAGCCTCCAGTTCTTCTTTTGCAATGATACCTCTCTCTTTTCATATTATGCTTTTTATTTCTGAAGATTTTGTGTTGGGACTTGAAACTGGACACTTGCGTTTTTAGATATCCGTCCTCCTCTTTTATCATAATAATATATAGATTTTTTTTTTTTATCAGAATCAAAGGAACCATCTAATCATTATCACGACATCGTGAAAAAAAAAGTCATTAAAGATAATCGTTAGAACTGTACGGGTAGATATTATGTTTTGTTGTTTAGTGTTAACCGTGCAGAGTTGGTTAATCGTTTTTTTTTGTGTAAAACCAAATCCTTGTTAAGAACAAACTGTTCCGCAGGAACACCTTACCGCACCACAACCGGACTCCGTGAAGGGCTGAGGCCTGAGCCTGAGCCAACCCAGCTTTTGAAGCGATAAAAAAAAACATTTAAACCTTTTGAAATACAAACTTTAAAGACATTATACGTACAAAAAAAAAAATTAAAAAAGAAAAGAAAAAAATTCAAATAATCTCATGTAAACTGTTTGAAATTTGCGTAACTCCATGAATTTTTCTAAAGTTCATATAATCTCCTAAATTAAATTTTTATTATTTTCTCTTTCATATTTTATCTTATTATGAAAAGTGAAAAAATATTTTTTATTTATCTTTTCTCATAGACGAGACTTTGAAGAAAAGTGATTAATAAATTTTTCCACCACATGCACATTCACTATTAAAGTTGATAAAAAAAAAAATATTATGCTTTCCATCATTTTTTTTTTGAGAAATTAATTAGGGGTCCCTGACTCTATATCCATAATAACAATAAGTCCCTACAATATTTTACCTTAATCATAAGTCCCTAGTCCCAAAACCTATTATCTTTAGGTCTCTCCGACTAACAGCTCCTCAAACGTCTGTTAACAATACCTATTCTACCCTCCCAATTAAATCGACCCAGAGACCCTCGTCTCTATCCTTCTCTCCCCCAAAAAAAACCCTAGCCACTTCTCCTCGTTGACCGTCGCTTCTCCTCCTTGTCGACCGCCGCTTCTCCTCGTCGACCGCTTCTCCATTGACGTCGCTACTCCTCGTCGACCGCTTCTCCTCATCAACCACTTCTCCGCCGCTTCTCCTCGTCAACCGCTTCTCCTTCTCGATTGCTTCTCCCCTACTCACGGTGAAGGCTGCTACTAGTCCCTCCCAAGGCGGCGCACCTTCTCCTCTGCGGTAAGGGCTGCCGCCTCTCCTGCTCACGGACAATATTTTTGTGGATGCTTATTTTTATGAGGTTTATTTTTGTGGATGTGAGATCTGTTTTTTGTGTTGAATTTTGATTTTTTTTTTTTTTTTTTGAAGGTGGGTGTTGGATTATGGGATGATCTTCGCGTTGTTCTAAAAGGGATTCAAGATCTGATTTAAGGAAACCAGTTAAACTAGTATGTGCCTAACATTTTTCAATATATGATTCACTATTACATTATTATTTTATATGTTATTCACTTGGGATTCCTTTTACAGAGTTGGTGTTGTAGTTTTGATATTTTTATGAGGTTTATTTATTATTAAAAAACTTATGGTGGATTTGGTTATGGATACTGTGTAAACATTTGGGTTGTTTGATAGTGATCTTTGCAAAATTAAGCCTTGAATGGGCATTTAATTCCTCTGTTTTGAAAATATAATGCAAACATCATGGAAGGTGTATATGAAAACATTCAAAATAAGTAGTTTTATTTGATCAATAAAACCTGGTTTATTCATCATCGTTCCTATAAAGAGGTCAATTTTTCAAGCTCAGTCGAAATATCTTCGAAATATGTTCAGTACATATGTTGTAGACAATTTGGGGAATAGATTTTGTCTTGATTGATTGCGTTGTTGTACTGTTCATAAATGTTCAAAAGTTTTATTATTCTTTCATATGTGAATCTAAAATTCTATCTAAACAAATGCCTGTTTCATATCATAATACACCATGCTTTTTTTTAAAAAAATCCTAAAGTGGACACATTACAACACACATTTACACATTTTGAATTCCCTTCCCCAAAAGAGAATACTAGTGTAAAAGCTCATGCACTAGAAACCAAGACTTCAGTGATAAACCATACAAATTAAGGAAAGTTGAAGATAATTAAATAAATTGTTGAATATAACTCTAAATTTAATTAACCTAAAATGATACGGGAATCCCGGTTCTTTAATTAACCTAAAGCATACGCAGTGGCTCATACTAAATTTAATTGGTATAAGCCACTACGTATGTTATGTTTATCTAATTTTTCTTCTTCTTGTACACCGTTATTCTCTTCTTATACATTTTTATGCTTCTTCGATACACTGTTATGCTTTATATGTACACTGGTAAATCATTATTCTAATTATGTAGTATGAGGGACTGTCCACCACTGTTTCTAACATTTTTTTTTCACGTTGTCAGGTTGAAATACGGCGAGCACCTCATAAAAGGAACGAACATGGATTTTGAACAAAAAGACATTCCAAGGTTCCAAGGGGAGTATGCAATCAAAGTCATTCAAAAAGCTAAAGAGAGTGAGAATCGGATAAAGAAAATACAAGAAGGCAGTGAAACATATAAAAAGCAAATGTGTTTGTAATATAATTTGGTGGTGGTGTAATGTGTTGTACTGTTTTACATCGGTGGTGGTGAAGTTTAATATGGTGCTGATGTTTTATATATTTTGAACAATATATTTTGAACAGTTTTTATCAGAAAATGTTTTAAATGCATGTTATGTACACTGTTATTCAATATGTGCACACTGTTGTGGATGCTACAGGTTTTCTATGTTATAATATGTACACTTCTATGCAGTATGTGTACCATGTTGTGGATGTTACAGGTTTGGTATTTGACATTGTGTACACTGTTATGTAGCATATGTACACTATTATAGATGTTACATGTTCTGACTGTTATTGTTATAAATGTTACAGAATATGTCTGTTACATTGTGTACATTGTTATGTAGCATGTGTACACTGTTATAGATGTTATAGATTCTGTCTATTACATTGTGTACACTGCTATGTAGCATGTGTACACTGCTATGTAGCATATGTACACTGCTATGCAACATATGTACACTGTTATGCAACATATGTACACTGTTATAAATATTAATAGATATTACAGGTTCAACCATGTACACTGATAATGCGCTACAAAAAATAAGCAAACGTATAGATTCAAACATACATGAATATATCATTCATGTTATACATCATTAAGTTCTCAAATATTTGATTGTGAAAGATACATCATTCTTCAACGGCCACTGGATTCCTGCATGTCTTCTTGTTGTGTCCAAATCCTTTACACCTCGAACATCGATTGTGAGTTATTGCATCTGGATCTTCCTGTGACTCTATTCTGTTTTTCTTCTTCCTCCCTGGCCTGATCTTCGTGAACGGAGGTTTGATCAATATGTTTCTTTCCTTCTCCTCAGCCGGTCTTTAAACGCCCACCACAGGTAGGATTGCACCTGCATATGCTTGGCGGAAAGTTTTCCCTGAAATTTCGTACTTCAGAATAACTTTGACCGCATCGAACCCCCATCTTTCCACTAATTCATTAACAATGTAAGCATACGTTGTTGTTCTCTATATGCTAACTACCTCGGCATCATCCATATATGTACAAGCTGCCATGATTGGTTCCATTCTTCAACAATGATAAATTAATATGCAAATATTAAAAAGACAACTAACATGAATTTCATGTTTTCAACATATTATAACATGCATGTACATTTAACCACTTTTCACACATAAACTGACAATAATGCACTGTTATTGTGTACATTGTTACAAAGAACATCTTTTCATGTTTTTATTATATTGTAACATGCATACTCATTGCCTAGTTAACATAGAAAACACACAATGTACATTGTTAGGTTCACTGTGCACACTATTAATATTCACACTTTGAGAATCTTTTAGTTCAAAAATATATACAACTATATAAAGAGAGAAACTTTGAAAATTTCATAATTCCAGAACATGCACGACTACATAAAACTGAAAATCATCGCACACTATGTCATGTACTATATGTGTACACTAATAAGTACACTGTGTACATCCTTACACTTTCATATTTCTGAAAACTCTCCAGATTAGAAACATTTATACAAACATCTAAGATGCATAATATCAACACTATAACACTGAAAACTATATATAAAAAAAATATTGCTTTGAACAATCAATAAAAACATACATTGGTGACTCTGGGAGTGAGAATCAATTGATCCGGGTCCGGGGCAAGATTCGTGGTCAAGATCGGAGGTCGGGGTCGTGGGAGGGGGTGGGGGTCGCAGATGGGGTTGTCGGAGGGGGTGGGAGACGCGGATGGGATCGCGGGAGGGGTGGGAGAAGCGGATGGGATCGCGGGAGGGGGTGGGAGGCGGTCGGGGGAGGTTGGGGGACGCAAGGGAAGGTGCGGGAGGCACGGTGGAGGGGGCCAGTGGAGGTGATCTCACATTTTCATCTTATGTTTGAGTTTTGGGAGAGAAAGAGACATGTTGGGGAAGAAGGAGAAAGCAAAAAGAAAGGTTAAGTTGAGGGTAAAAAAGGAATAAAAACAATAGATTGGATAGAAAAAAGATGGAATGACCTAAACAAAATACCATCACTAACTGAGGGACCTAAAGAAAACTTAAAACATTGCAGGGACTTATTGTTATTATGGATATAGGGTCAGGGACCCCTAATTAATTTCCCCTTTTTTTTTTTTACCCAGATTTTTTTATTTTCTTTCATTTTCCCTTAAAAAACGTGCTCTGTTAAAAACTCAATACATGCGTTAAAAATGTGTAAATGATGATTTTGTTCATCCGAATATATTATAAAACGGATGAGTAAAATCATCATTTAAAAAATAAGTTTTTTATATTTTTAATATATTATAAGTGTTAATCAAACAGAATATTTTTTTTTATCGATCAATAAAAATTTAATTTAGATAATTATTATTTAGATAGATGTTTTAAAGGCTCTGTTTGGTTGCGCGTTTGGACACGCTTTTGTTTTTTGAAAAGCTGAAAAGCTGAAAAGCTAAAATCGTGTAGCTAAACGGGGCAGTTTTTTTGCAGAATCGGAAGCTGAATTCTTTTTAATTTTTTCCTCAAAATCTGTGTTTTAAAAAGCTCAGAAACAATGCTTTTTAATCGGAATCGATTTTTTAAATTGAAAAACAACTTTCTCTACCAAACATTAAACTCCTTTCAAATATTGATTTCTGAATTAAAAAAAAAATTTTTAAAAAATGAAGGTATAAAATAATCTTAAAAAATATTTTTATTCTAAAAATTACTTTTTAATATGTATTTTCAAACGTACCCAGAAAGAATTTATATGAATTTAAAAAAAAAATAACGGACCACATGGGTTACAGACAACTCACAGTCACATGTGGATTTTTCCGATAAGTAAAAACAACCTTTGGATTCAATGCCATGGGTCCCCCACCGTCGAAGTACTACGGTCGGTGACGGTGACTGACGAAAAGACCGGCGGATAGGCCGCCGGCGACGGCAGCACGCGATTCGCTTCCCCGTATTTAAAACACAGTCGTCGTCGTCCGTAGATGGTCACTTCACACTGCCACGTGTCAGAATCACATAAATGCCTGTCCAGTCGTCCCGTATTATAGCGTGGGCTACACAGACGACCTCACAAGATTCGTGACATATTCGGGATATAATTACCGAAACACCTTTATTGTTCCATTATTATCCAGGGGTAGTTTCGTCCAAACACGCGCTGTTCTACGCTCGCAGTCCCTTTCACGCTCCTCCCTATATCGGTGTAAGTTGACCAAAATGTCCTCATATTCTCCTGTCCACACGCAAAGCTGTGTAGGGTACTATGGTCCATTTACTGAGAGAGGAGGGTGGGCAGTTAAGTGGGTCGGACGAACAAAGACTCACGCATTCATTTATTTACCGTCTATAGCCGGTTAGAGTGGGACCCACTAAGTAGGCTGCCAAAACCGGTCGAAACAGGCTTTATTTCATTTTACAGAACCTACTTTTCCACTTCGGCCCTTTCCCGACCTTTATTCATCTTCATTTTTGAACACACAACCAAAATCTCCACCACTTCCGTATGAGATTGTGTTTTTTCCTTTCTTTTTTTGCAAGCTCTGAGAATTAGGTTTTAAGGGTTGTTACTCTAATTTGTTTTTTTTGTTTTTACCGTTCTAAATAAATACAATTTTATGTATTTGATAGCTCCTTCATGAGATATATAATTTGTTTAAATTTTTTTATATTTTTATAAATGATAGCATTTAATTAATTGAAATATATAATTTACAATTATAAAAGCATATACCTCACATTCATATAGAAAAGATAAAAGTATTAAAAAAATAAAAACAACGCGTATTAGATTGTAAAATAAATTGAGTATGACATTTTTTTAGGTTTTTACTTCCCAAAAAAACTTTATCTATTAGGTCCATTTTATACCTGTATGAGAACTGGAAAAGGCATTCGACATGACTTTATTTTTGGAGGAAGTCAAAATCTCCAAATGTACCCATAAAGGTCTTGGTAAATTTGCTAGCACCAAGAGTTACTCTTCATTGATGCGTGTTCAACTCTCAACTTTGACTTACACAAGTGTCTCTATGAAAATTTACGAGTGGGTCGATGCGGATATCTGGAGAATTAGTCATTGTTTCGAAGGGTAATTGATACCTTTGATAGCAAAAAAAAAAAAGCTCTAAAGGTGTTTTAAAATGCTTAAAATATTGTGTATTCAATCACACCCTAAGGCCCCGTTTGGTTGTGTGTTTGAGTGCGCTTTTACTTTTTGAAAAGTTGAAAAGTTAAAATCGTACAACCAAACGGGGCAGTTTTTTGCAGAATCGGAAGCTGGATTCCTTTTAATTTTTCCCTCGAAATCTGTGTTTTGAAAAACTCAAAAATAACGTTTTTTTGTCGTAATCGATTTTTTGAATTGAAAAGCAACTTTCTCTGTCAAACATTAAACTCATTTCAAATATTGATTCCTGAATTAAAAAAAAACATCATAAAAAAGTAAAGATCTAAAATCATCTTAAAAACACAACTTTATTCCAAAAGCTATTTTTCAATATGTGTTTCCAAACGGACCCTAAATATATCTATATTATAATTTTTTGCTTAATAAAATAATTCTATTATATAAATAACTAAATTTTGATCAAATTTGTACATTTTTATAACTATCAAATTATCTTAAAATAAAATATATATGTTGCAATACAAAACAAACAGTGTAAAAAACAATCAGTAACTTATTTTTTATTAATCGATTATACAAAGTAGTTACATTTTTTAACTAAAAAATAGCATATTTTTACTTCTTCTCTTTAGATAAAGTATAAATATGAGTTTGAAAAATATTTTACATTTAAATCAGCTTTAAAAATAACCTTTCAAACAACATATAAATCTGTTCTTGTAATAATTTTTTTTTTCTTATAATTAAATCAGTTTTCTTCAATAAAACAGCTCAATGCATATATAAACAGGTGTGTATTAAGCATTATTTTACAAAAACAAAATTTCTAAAGCCTCATTTTCAAAACTACACAATAAAATTAATTTTAAATAAAAAATATATATTTCCAGCTGTTATCAAATAATTTTGAAATAATGTCAATTTTTATATATATATACAATAATTATATATATATATTTATTATTCACTGTACTATTGCCTTATCGGCTAATTCAGATTTGAGGAGCTAATTCAATGCCTCGATATCCCGACCGGGTTCGTGTCGTAGGTCGACAGTAAAAACAATCACGTCGCTTTCGCCACCGCTATTTTTTTTTTTGTTGGAAATTATTTTTTCGAAAGGAAAAAAAAAAAAAAAGAAAGAGAAGGCTCTGTACGACCGACGGCCCACTACGCATTGCCGGTTTCGGGAAAAAAGAAAAAAAACCCTCATTAACGTCTCTTCACCGTCGTTTATTCTCTCTCTCACTCATCACTCACAGACACAACACACAAAACACACTCTCCCTCTCTCCGTCTAACGAGGCTGTACTATTGCTCACGCCAAATGACCTCTCCCTGATATCTAAAACAATCCCCCCCCCCCTCAAACAATGTCGACAGTGAAAATGGAGGAAGAAGTGCTGAATATGAAGAAGTCGATCTTCTTCTTCTTCGTAGCGGCAATGGCGACCGTCTCCTGCTTTGTGCCTTCCGTTTCTTCGCTTTCTAACGAAGGTTTGCTCTGGTTTCTCGTAACATACGCAGCAATGCAGGTGGGTTTCTCTTCCGAATTTCACTTTTGTTTTACTTGGCGAGCAGCGGAGGCTCTAATGGCGATGAAGGCGTCGTTCGGAAACGTAGCGAACGTGCTCTTGGACTGGACCAACGAAAACGATGATTATTGCTCTTGGAGAGGAGTCCTATGCGACAACGCCACTTTCGCCGTCGTTTCATTGTACGTTTCGACTCTCTCTCACACGGGCTCTGGTTTTTTTTGGCTCTTCGTTTGTTGTTTCAACGGGTGACACTTGACTTTGAAGGAATCTGTCGAGCCTGAACCTCGGCGGGGAGATCTCGCCTTCCGTCGGAGACCTCAAAAGCTTGGAAACCATGTATGTGTTGTTTGACTTGCACAAAAGCTGTGTTTTGGTTTGCATTTCTTTTGTTGAGTTGGCGTTTGTGGTGGTTTTGCTTTGGTTTTGTTAGAGATCTGAAGAGGAACCGATTGACGGGGCAGATACCTGATGAGATCGGAGACTGTGTTTCTCTCAGATACTTGTAACCTCTCTCTGCATTTGATTCTCTGTTTTTATTGTATATATTTTTTTTTGTTATTTTAGATGTAATATGTGTTTATTGTTTGCAGGGATCTATCAGGGAACTCGCTTTATGGTGATATTCCATTTTCCATATCCAAGCTTAAACTGCTTGAGGAATTGTGAGTGGCCTCATCTGAATATGTAAACCGATAGGATAAACATTAGTATATAGTAGTACATTTTAAATAACTGTGCGAGATACTATGATGTAGGGACCTGAAGAACAACCAGTTGACGGGGCCTATCCCATCCACGCTGTCTCAGATACCTAACTTGAAAACTCTGTGAGTGTTTCTTTATGTTTCGTGTTTCGCACCCTTGGATTGTAAAGTTGCGCTTCGGTTTTTTCGGTTTGATACGTCATTTTGATGAATGTTGTGATTTATTTGTCATCTTTTGAGGTTGTGCTATTGATATGTATTCTTTAATGTCCTTTGTATAGTGATTTGGCTCAAAATCAGCTGACAGGGGAAATCCCCAGACTAATATACTGGAATGAAGTGCTTCAATACCTGTGAGCACTCATGTTTTACTCTGTTCACTGTACCTTGGCTTCTATTGTTTGTGATCTTCCAATTATTTCTAGTGGATTTTTTTTATGCCTTTATCATCAAGATAAACCTGAGATGACTGCTCGAATCAATCTGAACTTCATATTTAGCAGCCCAATTTTTAGTATTTGGTTGGATTATTTTTCCAAATACCTCAGATATTTGTGATTTTATATTATATAAGCTTATCTATCAAGGAAATACATGCAATTGGTCTCTGTATATGTTAGGAAGCTTTTAATATGTAAATGAATTCAGCTCTCATCTCCAAAGTAGTTTTTGTGCACACATTATTTTTAATCTCTGCAAAACGTTTTGTGAAAGCATTTTTTATACTGCTAAATTTATGGTTTACTTTTGCATCGTTGATTTTTCTGCAGAGGTTTACGTGGCAATTCATTAACTGGTACCTTGTCCCCTGATATGTGCCAATTGACTGGCTTGTGGTATTTGTAAGTGATGCTCTCAGTTACTATGTCATATTTATATTTTCATCTTGAAATTTCCTTATAACCTGCAAGGGTTTAATTTTTCCTTTCTATATTTCAGTGATGTGAGAGGCAACAACCTCACAGGAACCATTCCAGACAGCATTGGAAACTGCACCAGCTTTGAGATCCTGTACTATTTTTTATATATATTTTAAATTTTGCGTATTGTTTTCCATGTGGGTCATTTTTCAGATGTTGATTTAAAAAAATTTTGAATTGCAGAGATGTATCCTACAACCAAATTACGGGAGATATACCTTACAACATTGGTTTCCTGCAAGTAGCCACATTGTATGTTTGCCACCTTGTTTTTCCTATTGCAATTATAGATTTTGGAATCTATTTTACTTTTTTGTATTAATATTACCTGTAGATAACATTCACAGGGCACACGACATTTGATTTTGATAAGCTTAGAAGAACTTTTTTTGTTCATTTATTTGGATCATTTGACCATGATTAATCATTCCCTTGTGCTCTTGAAAGTTGTAATTGGCCTTTCTGTGCGGTCATCATTTATTCCTTTGTCATGTCATTTTGGTCACATGTTTCCTCTGTTTTTCTAAGCTGGATGTTTTCTTAACCATTTCTTACCAGGTCACTCCAAGGAAATAGGCTTATTGGAAAGATCCCTGAGGTTATTGGGCTTATGCAAGCCCTTGCTGTACTGTGAGTAATATTAAACTTTCAGAGTGATCTTTTTGTTTTCAAGCATAAAGAGTCAAGGCTCTAAGTTTCTCTGGCCTTCTGTTCAGGGACCTAAGTGAAAATGAACTTGTTGGAACCATCCCCCCAATTCTTGGCAATCTCACCTATACTGGCAAGCTGTTAGTATGCTCATGACTTGTGCCTTTCATAATTCATGCTTCTCCATTCCATCTTTTGTTTTATAGTCTGTTCGGCATGTCTCAGGTACCTGCATAGCAACAAGTTCACTGGACCGATACCTCCGATGTTGGGAAACATGACAAAGCTCAGTTACTTGTAAGTATCATTTACAAGTTGGATACGTGTGTGCACTTGTATATCTATGATAACCTTCATACATTTTATATGCAGGCAATTGAATAATAACCAGCTAACGGGTGGTATTCCAGAAGAACTTGGCAAACTTGAAGAACTTTTTGAGTTGTGGGTATTTGCAGGCATTCTCTTTTTTGTTAATGTATTGTTAGTTTGTAATGATCTTATTTATGGTATTCATGTCTCAGAAATCTTGCAAATAACAACCTTGAAGGGCCTATCCCGCGAAATATCAGTTCATGCACTGCCCTAAACCAATTGTAAGTCTTGTTACTATGTGAAGTTACTATGTGACCTATTTTAAGTAATATTATCAATTCATTTCTAATTCAATGTCTCATTTCAGTAATGTGCATGGTAACAAATTGAATGGGACCATCCCTACTGAATTTCAGAATTTGGAGAGCCTAACATATCTGTAAGTAACATATGAATCACTGGTTTCCAGTTTTTGTGGCTGTTCTGTATGGCACTTGGTTCTGTGTGTTCTAATGTTGTGGACATTACTTTCCTTTATCATTCAAGCTTTCTTTTCAATTAAATTTTTGGATCAAAACTGCAGGAATTTCTCTTCAAATAGATTCAATGGTGCAATTCCAGTTGAATTGGGTAAAATAGTCAACCTTGACACCCTGTAAGTGGTCATTATTTTGGCATCTTGTTATTCATGTTGATGTAAAATATCATCTATTTAAATAACACCTGTGTTTCATTAATGATATGGTGTCCAGGGATCTATCCAACAATGATTTTACGGGATCAATCCCGGATTCTGTTGGAGATCTTGAGCATCTTCTTCAACTGTAAGTTCAGCATCATTGGTTTGTTTAACATTTCCCACTAGATGCTTATCATCTGCAGGGTTGCATGTTAACCTTATTGTTATTTGTCATCATATGTATTAGGAACTTGAGTAGGAATAACCTCAATGGCCAAGTACCTGCGGAATTTGGGAATCTTAGAAGCATTCAAGTCATGTACGTTGCAAAAACATTACATAATATAAGTAGTCAGCATCTATATGAAAAGTGGCATCATATTTTCCTAATATGTACAGTTGTACACAATTTGCAATTAGTAATGTTCAGTTGCTGCTGCAGGGATATATCACACAACATGCTTTCTGGTATGATTCCTGAAGAAATGGGCCAGCTGCAGAACATTGAAGCTTTGTAAGTTCTATAAACATTTTCTTGAAGATTCAAATTGTTATCCTGGATTTTTTTTTTGTCCTCATGACAAGCATATCTTCAGGATATTGAACAACAACCAACTGGAAGGGGAAATACCTATTCAGTTAGCCAATTGCTTCAGCCTGTCGACATTGTATGTTTCCTCAGTCTTTCTGTTGTTTTCTAAATTTGAAAGGCTCTGTACTAATTTTTTATTTGATTTTTTGCATCAGGAACCTGTCGTACAATAACTTCTCTGGTGAAATACCCCAAAACAAAAACTTCTCTAAGTTCCCCCCTGAGAGGTACCTTTAATATCTTATATTTTTTTCGTATTCTTTACTGTGATGTTTCCATTCTAACTCATTGATCCTTCAGTTTCTTGGGGAATCCATTGTTATGTGGTCCATGGGAATCGTCCTGTGGTTTGTATGGACAGAATTCCAAAGGTATTTTTTAGAATTCTAATCAATTCATACACAACAATGCATGGAATCTATAGTTTAACCCACCATTTTACATTTGGCATCTCATTCACATCTGCTGCAGGCATATTATCCAGAGCTGCAGTTGTTTGTATCACCCTAGGTTCCGTTACACTTTTGTCTATGGTCATAGGTGCAATTTATAGAACGCAGCAACCCAAGCCATATATCAAAGGATTAGGCAAACCCATGCAAGGTATTGCATTCTCCAAATCTCTTCTGAGACTATCAATGACTCTAGACTCCTTACCAATTCTCATGCTTAACATCAGGTCCCCCAAAACTGGTGGTTCTTCAAATGGATATGGCAGTTCATACATATGAAGACATCATGAGAGTAACTGATAATCTGAGTGAGAAATACATAGTAGGATATGGCGCATCAAGCACGGTTTACAAATGCGTAGTGAAGAACGCCAAACCCATTGCTATCAAAAGATTATATGATCAGTACCCTCACAACTTGCGGGTGTTTGAGAACGAACTGGAAACAATTGGCAGCATCAGACACCGAAATCTTGTCAGCTTGCATGGCTACTCCCTCTCCCCTCTTGGGAACCTTCTCTTCTATGAATACATGGAAAATGGCTCCCTCTGGGATCTTCTTCATGGTATGTAGAATTTCATTTTTCTTTCATTCATTCATCATAATTCAAACTAAAGCACTACTAAATATGATTATCCTCACTAGGTCCTTCAACAAAAGTGAAGCTTGATTGGGATACAAGGCTGAGAATAGCAGTGGGTGCAGCGCAAGGGCTGGCATACCTACACCATGACTGCAACCCACGGATCATTCACAGGGATGTGAAGTCCTCAAACATCCTGCTGGATGAGAACTTTGAGGCACACATCTCCGATTTCGGTATTGCAAAATCCATATCATCGTCGAAAATGCATGCCTCTACTTTTGTGATGGGAACGATTGGCTACATTGATCCAGAGTACGCTCGCACATCTCGTCTGAACGAAAAATCTGATGTTTATAGCTTCGGCATTGTTCTTTTGGAGCTTCTCACTGGGAAGAAAGCCGTGGATAATGAGTCAAATTTACATCAACTTGTGAGCAACCTCTTTCACTTACACCTAATTTAATAATGTGATCCATTACTAATATACGCCATTTGTATTGCATCTGTTATTCGAATCAGATCCTCTCAAAAGCAGATGACAACACTGTGATGGAAGCAGTGGACACAGAGGTGTCGGTCACATGCATGGACCTTGGTTTAGTGAGGAAGACATTCCAGCTTGCGCTGCTATGCACAAAGAGGAGTCCCTTGGAGAGGCCTAACATGCACGAGGTCGCTCGCGTGTTAGTCTCATTGTTGCCTACACCTCCCACAAAGGCATTCTCTGCTCCTGTGAAACAATTTGACTATGCGCGCTTTCTAGCGGACACGGACGGGAAGAATGGGGAGAGCAAAGTGAAGAATAACAGCATGAATAGCAGCAGCTGCTCCTCTGGCGCACAGTGGTCTGTTTGATTTGTGAAAGTGGTATCAAAGAACATGCTTTTAGAATGAATGGGTTTCTTTCTTATGGAAAAGGACCAAAGAAAGGAATCCAAAGTTTTGGTTTTTTGTTGGGAGGATCTTTTAAACCTTCTCTAACATTGTACACAAGTCATAGAAGCTTCTTCTTAGACCCCTCCGATTTGGAGGAAATGCTGGTTTATAATTATTATTATTAAAAAAGTGTTTTGTTTTTTTTTATGAGTTGGTTGTTATGGTTATGACAGTTTAAAATTGAAATTATATAAGTTGTCGGATTATATTATATTATTTCTGTAAAAATTATTGAAATTATATTAGTAGTGATACTAGTGCTGATGTAGTTTCCTTTTCTAAAATTACACAGGAGCTGGAATAGCTCAGTTGGCTAGAGCGTGTGGCTGTTAACCACAAGGTCGGAGGTTCGAGCCCTCCTTCTAGCGTCCCTTGTTTTTCAATTTTGTTTATTATATCCTCCGTGTATATAACCAAGGCACCAAGCCCATTTTAATCTTGTTTGCTTTTTTATAACCAATATGCATGTATACATTCCAAATCATGTGTTATATTTTAGTTAAAAATCAATAAAGCCAAAACGAGGTTTACAAAAATGCCCCCATCCTCACCACGAAAGAAAAGGCATACACATTAAGTCTCAACATGACATAAGTTATTCTGAAATAAATAATTATTTTAGTATGGACAAATAATTAATCATTTTCTATTTCATTGTGTTTTAAGTTTTTATTTTCATAACAAATAAGTTGTGTTTTTAAGTTTTTCTTTTTTCATAATAAATAAGTTGTGTTTTTAAGTTTTTCTTTTTTCATAATAAATAAGTTGTGAATATAGATTTTTAAAATATAAAAAATTGATTTGACATGTGAATTCTTTAATTTATTTACCGTGATGATATATAGTTTGACATATGAATATCATTTATACTAGTGGAATAGATCTGATATAATAACACAATTCCCCTCCTTCTTGGCGTCCCTTGTTTTTCAATTTTGTTTATTATATCCTCCATATATATAACCAAGCCCATTTTAATCTTGTTTGCTTTTTTATAAGGAAAATATTAGACTCAATCACATTCACCAATCAAAATTCAGACCTCATGTGTTTTCATTTTTTTTTAAATAGTAAATATCATCTGATGAGGTCTATGCTTTGATAAAAAGTGCATATCGCTTCATTTTGAATTGAATGAACCGATTTTTAGTAAGTGTAAGAAAATAATTAATATGGTATATACATCTAACTAAGTATATACTTTACTGAATTTTTAATGTGGTATATAAGACTGTGTTTTGGACTGAGAAAAAAATTAAGTGTAACAGTACTCTTTTTATAACCAATTTACATGTATACATTCCAAATCATGTGTTATATTTTAGTTAAAAATAAAAAAATCAATAAAGCCAAAATGAGGATTACAAAAATGCCCCCCATCCTCACCACGAAAGAAAAGGCACACACCCAAGTCCCGTTTGAGTATTGACATAGGTTATTATGAAATAAATAATAATTTTAGTATAGGTAAATAATTAGTTATTTTCTATTTCACTATGTTTTTAGTTTTTTTTTTTTTCATAATAAATAAGTTGTGAATATATATTTTTAAAATGTAAAAAATTGATTTGACATGTGGATCCCTTAGTTTATTTACGGTGGTGATATATAGTTTGACAAATGAGCATCATTTATACCAGTGAAATATATTTGATAGAATAACACAATTCAATAAAAATTTAGAATATAAATATCAGTTTATTCTTATATTTTTTGACATAGTTATACCCCTTATTCCTTATAAACAAATAACTTTTTGGTTATTTCTCTCTATTCCTCCATTATTCCGCCATCTAAATGGGGCCCAAGGTTTTTCACTCATCTCACTGTTTGTCTTCCCTTTCCCTAAGCCACACTCCCCTTCTGTTCATCCCCTAGCATTCTTCTGAGGTTCCACATGGATCTACCTAAAGTTTAACATCCAATATTGCAGGCAATTTCACATAATGGAACAACAGAGAGATGGACAAAGCTAAGGGTCGGTTTGGCAAAAGACTCGACGCTGCGCCGGCTGAACGCGAGAAGCAGTTTTTTTGCGCGTCAGTGAGGGGAGGAAAAATACACATAAAATGTCAGGGGAAGAAACCAAACACATAAATGAAAAAACCTGTTCGGTTCGCGGACTGCGTCGGCTGGTGTTGCTACCATCAACGCTGGTGGGAGGCCTTTGCCAAACGGACCCCAAATTACCATAGACTGCATCTACCATTTTTTATTATTATTTCCTAGTCAAAGGATGAGTATAAACAAATTTTGATAAAGAAGAGATACCTGGACCAACTGTCAAGATGTGATTTGGTTTAATTTTCTCTGTTTGAGCTACCATGATGCATTTTAAAGATATACCATTGAAAAACATGGGTCTTTTAATCATTCTTTTAAAAAAACCATGCTCTTTCACATTTTACAGATTCAACGAACATGCTGCACACCACTACACCAGCCAGAAATCATAATGCACATAAAGAACTCGATTAACAAATAGAAGGACCTAACTACTAAATTAATATAATATCTGAAATGAGGGGGAGGGGTGGTTCCATCGTGGGTTGGAGGGGTTTCATTTGAGGAAAAGAAGATGGGAAAAATGGCCAACCGGGTGAGAGAGAGTGACAATGTGATTTAGGGTCTGTTTGAGGTAGCGTTTGGTAAAAGGATTGTAAAACTGATTTTATACAAATGGTGGGTTTAAAATTGATTCTGGATGAAGTTGTCTCTTCAAGCTTTTTTTAATCGCATCTTTTAGATACTGTTTGTCTTAAACCTAAGCTGCGATTCTAAAACTGTTTGATTATACGATTGTAAAATCAGCTTACTACAAATGTAAAAGTTGTCCAATCGTAGAACTAAACGTTGCTTAAGTAAAAGTGAGAAAAATGAGTGAAAGTAAAAGCTTTTTTTTGATAACTTAAAAATTTGCTATTTGTACCAAACAAACACATGAAAATAATTTTCCCTCCCTTTTTTTTTGCTATTATGTTTTATTAGGATTGTGAGGGGGGGATTTTTTTTCTCACCCCTAGAAGAAGAAAAAGGAGGGAAAAGTGAGAGAATATGTTACTTTCTCTCTATACTAACAAGAACAATCTAGATTGAGATATTATAACTGTTTTTGTGGTTCATTTTTTTATTTGTTGAATAGATCCAAGTTTTTTTTTCTTAACAAGTCTAATAAATTTAAATCTTAGATATAGATATGCGATTTGATTTTTTTGTTGGGTGGAAGATGATATTTTTTTTTTTGGTTGGATGGACAATGGTTTTTATTTTTTAACAGATCTATTCAATTGAAAGCCAGTATTAAAAAAAAAATGAAAAATTGGGGAAGATATATGACCAGGAGATTTAGATATAACGTTGAACGGTTTATACATGTGGATTTGGTACTCTGGGGTTATTGACGTGGATTTGATACTCTGTGGGTTATTTTTGGTCTTCATCCGTGGGAAAAAAAAAAAATTTATTTGAAGGGGGTGGATCATTAGAATAAATTAAACCTCCATTTGGAATGGTAATGTAATTTATTCTTGAGTGTATATTTATTCGGGTATAAGTGAATATAAATAAGGATAAAGTGATTTTGTGTTTGGTTGTGTTTTGAATTATTCTTGTTGGTAAACGTAAGAATAAATGTTTTGTTGTTTGGATAAAATGTGAATAAAGTATGGATAAGGATTTATAAAAGGTGAAAAAATAATGATAGTTGATTTGATAGATGATTTATAAAGGGTGATGACAGTTGATTTAAAAGTGGGCCTACCTATTGGTGGAATAATCTAGGATAACTTTAATTATAGGGATTGGTTGGAATCCATATACCACTTTATACCAATTTATTCTGTATAAGATATCACAGGTTATATCAGGTAAACAAATAGATTAAAACCCTTATTTCAGTCAATACCAGGCTATCCAGAGGTTTATTCCCGTTTTAAACGGAGGCTAAAGGAGATTTTATGGATAAGTAGGTTATGCTCGATCGAGTAATGGTATCAAATGGTTCCTCAGATTGAAGAACCAGAAATTAAGAAAATGAAAGACGTTTACTTTAACACCCGGTGTAGCAACTGAGTGTTACAACTTACAAGATTGTACAGTTTAGATTTCCATTGGAGTTTATTGGTTAGAGATACAAAATCATTTCAATTGTTGGACCTGCTGATTAAAATCAAATATTATATTTATGAAAACATAAACAATGCATTTTTATTTTCTTTCATTTTTTATCATAGGCACAAATAAAATTTTTTATTTTATGTCATTTTTTATTACAGGCACAAAAAATAGTTTTTATTTTCCGATACATTCCATTACAGACACAAACAATATATAAACTGATCAAAGAGAAAATGTTTTTTTTTCTATTACTTTCATTTTCACCAAAATTCATTTATTTTTTCTTATTTTCCTTGTATGATTGTGCACAAACACACCCTCCTCATATACACTTGTAATTTTTATTTTTTACAGGGTTAAAAAGTCATTTAAAGACCCATGCTTTGATTTAAAGTACTCTTACTCCTAGAAAGCGTATTTTGAAAGGTTTTTTAAACACAACTATCAATGCCTGAAAATGGCCAAATCCACATCTTGCTTTTCAATTAATCAAACATGTGTGGAAACTTGTTTGGAGCTTGTTGAACGCAGTAAAAGCAAAAGTGACTAATAGGTCTCATTTATGTGGACAAAATATCTGTGTTTATGAATTTATAAATATTGAGTTATTCAATTAGGACATTGGTTCATAGACAAAAAATTCAGTGTTATTCGATTGAGACATTATTTGATGGACATAAAGTTCGATGTTATTCAATTGAGACATTATTTCATGGAAAAAAGTCTATTGTTATTCGATTGAGACATTTTTTCGTGGACAAAGAGTTCAGCGTTATTCGATTGAGACATTTTTTCGTGGACAAAGAGTTCAGCGTTATTCGATTGAGACATTTTTTCGTGGACAAAATGACCATCGTTATTCGATTGAGACTCCTCATAGTAAACATCTTGTTATGTGTTATTCAATTTAAATAGGATTTGTAAAAACTTTCTTAAGTGATTGATTTTTGTAGACTTTAGAGAGAAAAATATAAATGAAAAAGTTATTTCAAAATCCCACCCAAATGGTGGGATTCTCATGGATTTTTATTATAGCATTGTGAATATCTTCATTTTTTCTTCTAACAAAACTCTTTTCTTTTATGGATGATGGTTATCTAATGCCTTTCATATTTTATTCATAGTTTTTTTTTTCCATATTTTCTCTATTTATCATCTTTTTTAATGAATATATAGATGAATAAAATATTGATATCACCTCATATGTTTGATAAATATCTGAAAATGGTGGATTTGCTTGTGTTGCAATAAATCATTTCATGATTGTATATTATATAATATACACCTAGATCACTTACAATTATTTTCTTTTTCAAACTAAAGTATATTGTTCTTGCGTTGATATTTACTGTGTATTATACATATTTATGATACAACAAACCCTTAATTCTAAAATTTTTCACAAGTAGCTAGGTCACAGGGTTGTATTGTTTCTAAAAGAATACAACATGAAAAAAAACTGACTATAGAGGTGAAGATAGAAAATCCACATCCATCTTCATAGGCACACATCAAATCCCAAACACAACAAATGAAACAGCATATGAGGAAACACAAAATATAGAATGACATCCATTAGTATAAAAAAAGAGTGACCTTTAGATAAGAATCTACATAGAGAAAAATAACTTTATAAAGCCCCGTATTGGTTTTTATAAATATCTTAAAATGGTGGATTTGCTTGTGTTGCAATCAATCATTTCATTATTGTATATTATATAATATACACATATATCACCTACCATTATTTTCTTTTTCAAACTAAAGCATATTGTTCTTGCATTGATATTTACTGTGCATTATACATGTTTATGATACAACAAACCCTTAATTCTGAAATTATCCACAAATAGCTAGGTCACATGGTTGCATTGTTTCTAAAAGAATACAACATGAAAAAAAAAATTGACTATAGAGGTGATGATAGAAAACCCACATCCATCTTCATGGGCACATATCAAATCCCAAACACAACAAATAAAACAGCATATGAGGAAGCAAAAAATATGGAATGACATCCATTAGTATAAAAAAAGAGTGACCTTTAGATAAAAATTTACATAGAGAAAAATAACTTTATAAAGCCCCCTATTGGCTTTTAAAAGGTATTAATAGTTCTAATTCTTATATTTATATTAACTGAAAACTCACATGTTTAAATGATTTGAAGAGTACATATCATAAATTTAAATGATTTGAAGTCATGAATTAAATTAATTGCCCATTAATAAATTTAAACGATTTTTTTTATAATAGTATACATTTCATATACCTGAAGATAAATATTTATTATATTAAATTATATTTTATGTTGAGTGTAAATAATTTGTGTTAAATTTGAATATTTGTTATTTTAAAAATATAAAAATAAGTCTACAAAAGTTTATGAGAATCAATAGAAATCTATTTATGAAAGTGTACAAAAGTTTGTGAAATTTCATGAGAATCATCAATATATGAAAGCATGGAAAATCTGTTAAAGTCCATGAGAATTAATATGTGAAAGTCTGTAAAAGTCTATAAAAGTTTGTAAAAGTCCATGAGAGTTAATCTATGAAAGTCTATCAAAGTCTATAAAAGTCTGTGAAAGTTCATGAAAATCAATCCGTGAAAGTCTATGAAAGTCTCTAAAAGTCTGTAAAAGTCTAGGAGAGTCAATTTGTGAAAGTCTACAAAAGTCTGTGAAAGTTTACAAAGTTTGTGAAAGTTCACCACTTAAATAATATCCACATAAATCCATTAAAGTCTGAATCGATTACCCCTCCCCCCCCTAAGAAAGTAAGCAATGACGATAATGAATGTAGGATCTACGAGCAATAAACCTTTATAAGTGAAGAAGAACAAAAATAATCATGCTTATTGAAAAATAAACATGTCAACCGATCGGATACTTTTATATTCATATCTTATAATAAATCATTCAGATACATATACTATTTTTTAAATTCAGATTTTTGTAGATTTGACTTTTTTTTGGATATTTAACATGTCTGGAAATGATGAGCACATCTCCAAAACAAACACCATGAAATCAAATGGTGCTCTCCCCCGCAATCTATCCCCGTAGCCATAATAGATATTCATATATTCTTTTTTATTCAAATAAATTAATAAAAAAAGATATATTGGATTAACTATCTGCTACTGGACTAGTTATTTTTATTCCATATTATACTTGTTTATGAATCAACTGGGGGCTTAAGCCTTAAAGAGACATGAGGATGGGCCATACCCAACCAATAAAATTAGAAAACAGAAAGACACAAATATTTAATATGACAAAGACACAATTTATTTTTATTTATATGTCTCAAAAATAGAGAGAGCCATTGGACTATTGGAGGCTTAGCACATCTTGTGTGAATGCACTCATGAAAATATGCAACAGCACATGTGGTTAGATGGTTCGCAGTCTGCCTTCCTGGTTCCATAAAGTTCATAACAAGCCTTCACACATTTCGAGCCAGGGTACTCTGCGCAGGGACCCAACACCACCTTCACCACCTCATTTGTGTTTATAGCATCAGCTACAACAACCATCAAACAAAAACAAAATGAGATATAACATAAGATAATGCCACAATATATATATATATATATATTTCATAAAACTCTTACACAATGATAATATATTGATTTTATACATTACCAGAAGAGAGAACGAAAAAAGCGAGCAAAATTGCTAGAATGAAGCACTTGTTGGTGGCCATTTTGTTTTTTAATTTTTTGGTGTGAAAGGTTTAGGAGGGCACAGAATTTATAATGGATTTGCAATGGGATGTTTAAGAAACATTTTGAATAGGAACATATTTAATTTCCATATTATGTGGACATTCATGTTGGGAATTGGATTTGATTTTGCATCCATCTTTGGAGATGGGATTGCCGTTTAATATTTTTATAAAGATGTGTTTCTTTCCTTATAGACTAGGGGATTGACATATAACATACCAAATGCAGAGAGGGGGAGTTTTTAAATGAAGTAATTGTGGAATATTTTTTATAAACAAAACATTTAATATCATGTTTAGAGAATCTATATATTTAGTAAATAATTGTAGGTCATTATTTATTCTATCCTTCACCATTTTTAAAATGAAAAATACTCAAAAAAGTCTTTTAAAGATAAGAATATATACACATAATCAATTCTATAATATATATACACACACAAAATTTAATATGCATTATATTATAATCAATATCCATTCTATTCTATACCACATATAAAAGTATCAATTTTAACCTAGTTGGGCTTGTAGTCCAACAACGAAACTCTACATTCATTAAGGTGACCTCCTGGGAAGTCCTCGTGTTGCACCCCACCAAATAAAAGCCCCCAGTGGCCATAGCACAACGATTCAGGGTTTACATGTGTTAAGGGTAGTTCTTGGGTTCAAGTCTTGGCGCTGTGTCATACCTCCTGTTTGTTAGGCGAAATTCAAAAGAATTTTCTGTGGGACCAGGGACAAACAGGCGAAGGTAGCTTTCCTAGCTTGACCGTAAGGTCAGCCACAGGGAATCCCTCCGATATAAAAAAAAAAAAAAAAGTATCAATCTTGTCAGACTTTAATTTGACAAGTTTGGTCTTCTCAATTCTTGAAAATCCATCCATATACCAAATGAAATTTCATTAACTGATTTATTCTCGTTTAATTGGACGTTTTTCAAATAGAGAGCTGAGAGCCTCTCATTTAATTGGAAATATTTCAGAATTAATGTATCAAATTAGAATTAATTAACGAGTTAATCTTCTCTTAGACATTTTCCAAACAGATGTCATCTCATTTTATTTGCTTATATTTTTCCTTTTTAAACAAAAGAGAATCCGAAAGATTTAAAATTTAATTTTTTTTGTCCAGATATTGTCATTACTTTCTATTTATGTTGTTTGTCAAAAAAAAAAAAAAAAATTTACATATATATATAGTGGTCGTAAATATGTTGATGCCCACATCACTCAACTCCACAGCAACCTCATCTTTCAACCCCACAAGGCCACAACCCCCACCTCTCATGACATGTATTCCTTGTAACTCTAAATCTTAGGGATTCGTCGAATTCTATAAACAGAGGGGTTTTGTCAAGTATTCCATAATCAATAGTTTAAGAATAAGAATATCTTTCTCTTCTTGTCTTGTCTACTACTTTGTGTATTTGTTTGCGTTTGTTGTTTGTGTGTGCATTTTACTTAGTTTACAACAATAGTAAGTATAGTATGTGAACCTATTCATTCAATCTTATAAAGCAAAGGAAATTTAAAACGACCCCCTCATCTTCCCCAACATGCTTAATCCCTTCCCTATTTCTCCAGATAAATAGATCCATGGTCCATTTGTTCATTTCTCTCTCTCTCTCTACAGTATTTTTGGGCCTCTGAATGTGCGTTCATTTATGGTTTATATCATGCATTTGTTAAATTTTTAAATTTTTTTTTTTTATGTTTCTATTGTTTAGTGGATTGTCTTGAGGCCAATGTCATGGGTGTTGAATTTTCTGGATTTTTTTTCATTGCCCAACAATACTCCATGGCCGATTCCATATTTTTTTTTTTTATACGATTTGGGTTTTTATTGATAAATGAATAAGATTTTTGATGATATATTGTTATTTTGTTCTTCTTGGAATTGTATTTTCAGGGATGATGGGTATCTTCTCTCTTGTCCTTGATTTATTTTTTTTAGATTTGTATTTTGTGATATTTTGTGGTTTTTTAACTCATGTGAGAGGAATCAACTCACAATTTGTAAAAGCAAATTAATAACCAAATGAATCAATGGCTTACTTTTTTTTTTTTTGTTAATGGGCCAACCAAAGATAGCTTAAGTATATTGCTACTCAAACATTGGCATCACCCCACTTCAAACTTTTGAACTTTATTAATAAAAAAGGAGACTCAGTATATCATTTACACAAAAAAAAAAAAAAAAAGTGGCATCACTGCAACATAACATGAAACTAAATACTTTTATTAGTGGTATTTTTTTGCTATTAGAAGATTTGAGAATTCCTTGTTGTTATGGTTGATTGCAATTGTCAGATTGTCGGCAACTTAATCTTTTTAAAGAAAATTTGTAGTTGAAATTATTTTTTTTCTAATTTTTCTCCCATGTTCATAGACAAAATTATCCTTTTGTTTTCATTATTTAATTATAGACGAAGATAATTATTTCAAGTTTGGTAAGTTTATATATGTTTATTATATATAAATTTCTTTTTTTTCTCAAGAAATTATTATATCCATACTTGTCATGTCAAACATGAAAGGTTGGTTATACGCTACACACATTTTTCTTTTGTATTACTACACACGTTTGCAATGTAATTTAATTTTTGGTGATTTAATTTTTTGGTTGGGCTTATTTTTCCTTTAAAATGGATTTAATTTATTGTTTCAATTGTTGGATCTCACTTGAATTCACTATTGTGTTTTGTAAGGGTCTTATCCTTTGTTATATTTAAAGTGTTCCAATATCACATATTGCTATGTTTTGAGTTTTTTTTTTTTTTTGGCTTGTATTATTTCAATTAAATTTTATGTTATATTGGATGGCCTTATAGAGGTAATGAGCCACCCTAAATTTTGAGTAGAGTCTCTAACCCTCTTTGTGTCGGTGAGAAAAATATCCATGGTGATTCAATTTGGTGAATTAATTCTTTCTCTAACTGAAAAGAGGGTTAGAGACATCACAAAAAAAAATCCATAGAGAGCAGGGCAACCTCGCGATGGTCGGCCGCACGCCCGTGATTTGGCAGTGGCGCATGGCAGGCAACATCCAGATGTTCTGATGGCTGGCACTCGAAGATTCACTTCCAAAGCCCAAATTGACGAATTCGCTGCGCTTTCCATCGCCATCCACGACGCCAAACCAGATGCGGCTCAGCCGGACACAACGCTTTGGTCACCACAGCCACACAGGGGATACATAGTCAAGGCAGGCTACTCATGGTGGACAAGGGAGCAGCAGGGCAACCTCCCGATGGTCGTCCGCACTCCCGTGATTTGGCAGTGGCGCATCCCAGGCAAAATCAAGATCTTCTTATGGCTCGCACTCCAAGAACGCCTCCTAACCATGGCTTACCATGCAAAATGGAGGCCGGAAGCCCCTACCACATGCGCCCTCTGTCAGACTGAGGCTGAAACGGTGCATCATCTCTTCATCTCCTGCCAGGTCGCGGAAAACCTGTGGGCGGATCTTAGCCTGGCTACAGGTGTGAACCTCCATTTCCTTGACATGTCAAGCTCTGGGAAGTGATGAACTCCCTCACGTGCATGGGCGACAAGAGTAAATCGGCCCTTATCCTTTAGCAGGTCATGCCAGCAGGTCTCTGGGCACTGTGGCTCACCCGAAATGGTGTGATCTTCAAAGATCAAAGGTTCTATGCGAAGAACCTGTGGGCTACGACGGGCTTGCTGCTACATGACTAGGGATTGCACTTAGCGGGAGCAACTTGTGTTAAGCTTGAGGGAAGAGTTTTTCATGTAACGGAGTAACTCTTTCCTACTCTCCCTCCTTCCCTCCTCCTCCTCCCCCTCCCCCTCCTACTCCTCCTCCAGGTAAGGGGCTCCCTACAGCGAGGCCCCTTGGACACTAGGCGATAGGTCGCCCACTCCGTGATGGCACTGCTCGTGCACCCGTAGAGAGGGAAGCCTCCCATGCTACCATGCCTAGCCCAGGACCCCTGCCGACTATCCTTCTGTGTCTATCCTTGTATTTCTCTTTCTGCATTTCAACCCATTTTATAACAACGTTGCTTCGTTAAAAAATAGATTACATTGCCTGAAAAAAAAACATCCAATGTTCAGGTATTTATAAATTGTAACACCCACACGCGCGCGCACATGCACACACATATAAAGGTATACATGCAAACTATAGAATTTATAAGTACTTTAAAAAAATAAACAAACCAAAATGAATTGGAATCATCATCAGCATTGACAATAATAGGGCACCATATTATAAGAGTGCTGATACACGTAGCCCAATTTTACAGCTCGTTTTACAGTCAGTACGCTATGATAATATAGTATATACTACACTATCATAGTATATACTACAGTCTGTTTTTTTATTTTTTTACCATGAAAAAAAAATACATTAATGTATCTTAGTATAAACTTTATTTTATATAATAACATACACTTCAAAGAGTGAGACACTTCAAAGAGTGAGGGTATAATTTTATATATATATAAAAATAAAAAAATAAAATAGACTGTAATTAGGGCTACAATGAGATCACGTGTATCTTTTTCTATATTATAATGCATGCAAGAGGAGGTGTTGCAGTAGAGTTCAAATAAAAGAAGATTCAGTACGATGTTATAAATATAACAAACTTTATGTTAAATATTACAAAACTAATAACTACCCTAACCATGTAACAACTTATGACTGACTTATTATTTCAGGTACATTCTCAAACTTGTCTAATGGTGACCAAATCATTATACTTATGTTGTACGATGAATCACATACATTAATTGATTGTCCTATGTTAAAATTCATCAGATGAAAGAGGAGGTAAAATAATCAAATAAGTTCATATTCGAAATTATAATGGCTATACTAATATTTTTCACATGCCATTTCATAGAAATTTAATTTCATGCATAAAAAAAAAATACATGTTCCACACAAAACCGAATAAAACAAGTGAAAACAACATATAACAATGAGATGTTACATTGCATTGCATAGAATATCAATGATTCTAAAGATGAAGGCATCAACAACAACTATCACTGCCATACCAAAAGAAGAAAAGTATAAAATCAGAAATCCATATTCTCATCTTAAATTTCAAACAACTGCACATTTTCTGGTTTACGTTTTTATAGGAGTTCAATTTTTCATAAATCAGTGCACCACAAAAGAGGAAAGGATTCGATCGGTGTTGTGATGAGAGACCTGCAAAAATAAGGGGGACTCTCCGACAATAAAGTCAATAATCGTAGAAGAAAGAATAGAAAATTATCTCAGTGTCTATGCAAGGGTGGACACAAGAGTTGGCTGGGCCGAACAACAGCCCAACCCAGATTTTGTTAGAAAAATTCTAAAATACCAACTTAGGTTATGTTTGTTGCAGCTTAAATTTACATATTATAGATTATAACTTATAAATTATAGATTATAAATTTTCTGATAAGTTGTAGACATATTTGTTGTAACTGTTTAAAAACAGTAAATAAGTAGTAGTGGATTTTTATTTAATAAGTTGTAAAACAGTTTTTTACTATACAATTATCAAAAATACCCTTAAACTGTAGAAGTAAAAAATTAATTTATGTTTGATAAAATAATTTGATTTTTACATATAAAATTAATTTTATAAATATTTAAAATAAAATCAAATTAACATAAATAATATTTCAAAATCACTACAATATTTTCTAAATATTACATTCTAGAATTTTAATAAATTAACTAACAAATAGAATTATAAAAAAAATTGATAAGGTATTTTTTGTAATAGTAAAAAAAGTGAGAAGATGAAAGGTGGTTTAGTGATTTTTGTTATAATAGTAAAAAAATAGATACACATATTATTAGTAGAAAAAGATTAAAGACACGAGTGTCCAAAAGAAAAAATTTAATGCATTTTATAAGCTATAATCTCAAAGCATCACTTTCTGAGCTTATAGATTATGACTTTTTTAAGTTGTTTTTAACTTAAATAAGTTCTAATAAGTTTAAACAAGCATGCAACAACTGCTTATTTTAAGCTAAAAACTATAATATGTAGCTTATAAGTTTTAACAAACATATGCTTGGTTCAGTTTTGTTATAAAAACCTCAATACAGTCTAGTCCATATTTTGTTAGAAAAACTTCAAATATCAATTCAGCTCAGATTTTTGTTAGAAAAACCTCAAAATATCATTGTTTTATAAATCTAAATTTACCCCAAAAAGGAAAATGTTAAACTCAGTCATTTTTACAGATCAAAACTTAGACAACACATGTTTTCATTTTTTTTTAAATAGTAAGCATTATCTAATGATGCATATATTTTTTATAAAAAGTATATATCGCTTCATTTCAAGTTGAATGAACCAATTTTTAATAAGTGTAAGAAAATATTTAATGAGACATATTCATCATCTAATTACAAGATATATACTTCATTAATTAGATTTCAAATGAAGATATAAGATTATATTTTAGACTATAAAATAATTGAATATAACAGCGCCCCCTAAAAAACCTCAACCTCTCTAGTTAGTTCGGCCATCTCTCCATCTATTTGAATCTGTCCATGTCCTTCACCTCTTTTTTATTTGTAATTAGTGGTTTGGGGGGATTAACATATTTTGTTTCTCTTTTTTTCCAACAAAGTCTCTTCTCATCCATGAAACTAGTAAAAATGACTTTAGTGCAACTAATTAGTTATTAGTACTCCATACAAAAAAAAAAAAAAAAATCATATCAGTATGTATTAATGTAAAATCCATTATTATATGCATGCTTAGATGTACAACAACCATATGTAAAACTGTTCATCAAGTAGAAAACTATATATGAAAATCTCATAAATACTCATTGACGGATACATTTCATCCATCAAAAGGGGTGTACCGATGTATATTGATATGAAAATTTTCTGGTCTTGGATCGGATAATGCATGGGCTCAACATCCGAGTCCGGTCAAACACGCTACATGTACACTTGTTTGCATGTACAAACAAAGCCCCTCATAAATGATGCTTGGTTGCTTGAAATTAACTTATGAGGCTGATGGATGATCATATATGACATCTGATCCACACCAACCCAACCACTCACTCTGTCGCCCTCACTTGCCTTTTGCATGGACGCAGGCAAAGCCGGTTTGTTCTCCAACCCCAAAACATCCTCTTATCCACTCGCCATGCATGCATGCCCTCCACACATTATAATTTTAATTCCAAATATTATCCCTATCTCCCTCACATACACAACCTTATCATCCCAAATCCCATGCTCTTCATAGTTGATAACACTAGAGACAATCCATGTCTTCAGACTAGATTCATCTCATCTCTCATCGTTTTCGTGCACTCGTCATATAATGTCATGGTTATTGCGCTCGACATGTTTTGATTTATTTTTAAAATCATATGCTTCTGGTAATAAATCAATTCTTTCTTAAAACTATAAAACATATAATTTATTGAATTGATCAATTTACACAAATAGGTAAAAATATACATATTATGTCTAACAAAACATTATCTCATTAGCCAAAGTAAAACTACGTGCAATTTTTTAGCAGCTTGTGATATAATTCGTAAAGTTATTTTATACTTATCTGTGATAGATTGATATTATAGGATAATATCTCAACAATTTCTTTTGGATTACATTTTTCTTAATGTCATCTTTATTTTTGTTTTTAATGATTTTGGGGTTACAAAAGGCATAGATAGACTATTCCAAACCCCTTCAAAATATTATCATGACTCGTGTTAACTTATTCAAAGCTATCTGGTTATATTCTTCCTAGCAATTTTTGTCTTCTATTTATGAACCATCCAACTCTTATTTCGCATCCAAATCCACATACGCATGTAGAGTTGACATGCACTGATTAATCAACAAATATGCATTCCTTTTATTTTGCTATTCATGTCATATCTTACTCTTATTTCACATTCAATTGTTAGATACATGACTCCTATTGGAAATCTAAATGCATATTGGTGTCCTGGTGAAATTTTAAGTATCATCAACATCCCATCGAATGTAACATATACTAACAATTGGCTAACTGATGGAAGTCAGGCTGTGGTTTGCTCTATAATCACTTTATTTGTTTTCACAAATTTTAAGTTATATTTAAAAAAAAAACGTTTTTCTTTACTTCTGGCCCCACGTGTAAGGATTTCGCGGGGTTAACAACAGGTGAGTTTTGGATTCTACAGAGAGGAGGAGCCATTGCGGGGGACCCGCCTCGCGATCCCGCCAAAATTCCCAAAAGATTCCTACGGATTCCTGTTCTGGGCGGACAAAACAACGGCTCACCGTTCGTACCCCGACACGCAGTGGCGGGGTAGTTTCGTGATTCTATCACAATAACAGGAAAACAACACCGTGCCAGATCTTCGGATTATGATGGGTCTCGGTACTTTTTTATCGGGAAATATACATAAAGCCCCTATAGACTATCCAAAATCCATATAACTCCTGAAAACATCTATATAAATTCAAATACTCTCTTGAATTAAATTTTCACAGACTGAATTTTTCTGTGAATATTCAATGTAGTAACCCTGACTGAAAATATTGTTTATCAAAAACCCTTCACAATGTATTAAAAATGCAGAAAATCCTATATAAATGAGGGTTTTACTCATCCAGATAGAGTTTTATAATCTATTCATATAGATAAAATCGTCATTTACAGAAATTTTTTTGCATTTTAAACAATTTGTAGGGGTATTTTGATATACTGTGGTTAACTAAATAGAATATCTGCAGCATGTTTCTCAACTGTCAACGGAAGTTTAATTCAAACAGTATTTGCAAGGGGTTATATGAAATTCAAACAGTTTACAGGGAGTTATATGGATTTTTCCCTTTTCTTTTTTCAGTACAGGACAAGCGAAAACGTGCTCTATGTTTCTTGGCCGTCCATTTTTTCAAAGAAATGCACGGTCTCTGTTCCACGATGGGACAACTCCTGTTGCCACTTTTATAAAATAGTTATTATATCTTCTTCTAGTACATGTTAGATGAGGTTAATATAAGGGCAAAGTTAGTGATTTTTGTTAATATACATAGAGTTATATATTTATATAAAAAATAAATTATATAATTTAATAACTCGTATACATTTATTTATAAAATGTGTAAAATAGATTTTTAATAACAGGCTACCGAGAAATATGAGCTTTTAAATAGGGTTATAATATAAACTGTATGTAACAATACTATGATGTAATTAGATTAAAAAATATATAAACAATTATGCATTCAATTGGATTATATATATTTATTTTTATAAAAAATATTCTTGACATATTAAAAATATATTGAAAATATAATAATATGAGAATTATTTTATTAAACAATTCTATATATTAAAAAACACTAAAACTAATATAAGATTACTAAAATGATTGTTTAAAAATTTATGGAGTGACCATGGAGGGTAAAGATATTTTACATTCCGTATATATTAGTCAAGATTCATATACGATATGCACGTGAAGATAAAAATATTAATAAAACATGTTAAAAATATTTTGAATAAATTAAATCACATAAAATAGTTGTTAAATTTTTTAAATCATACAAATTCATATTCAAAATATTTATTCAATAGTTTAAGGATTTATAATTTGTTTATAATTTGTTATATTATATTATAATTACTCAAACGATTTCAATCAACGGTTAGAAATTGTTGAATTATACATTATTTTATTATTATTTTTTTTTTTGGGTAAATTAGTGTTCCTATGATGTGATCATTAGTCATCTTTTCTAGTAAGGTGTTAGTCTATTTTTTTAAAGCTCAGTTTGCTTTTTTATTGGCACTCCCCAAGATTTGATACTCTGACCTCATCTATGGAGCGGGATTGTGCTAGCCAATTAATCAAAGTTAGATTTGTTATTTATGATTAACTTAAATAATTGATTAAAATATTTAAATTGTTGTAAAAAAAATATTAATATCTTTATATATAACAAAATAATGTAAAATTTTACTTGAGAGTGAATTTCATTTTGTTCTATAACAATAATAAGAAGAAAAAAAAAGGTGATGAAGTTAGTAATATAGATAAATAAATTAAAGCTTAAAAATGGGTTTGGAAAACCTGTGAGTATGCAGGAAAAATGTTTTTTTTTAACTCGTTTTCAAATAAAAAACTACAGCTTAATTAAAAACTAAGTGGTTGTTTGGCTAGAGAAATAAGGGTGGAATAGGGGGGAATAAGGCAAAAAAAAGCGTTTGGATAGAGGGAATAAAGGGATATAGCTATGCGGAATTAGGAGAGAATAAGCTGGTATTTGTATTCCAAGTCCACCCATGGAATTGTGTTATTCCTCCACTGGAATAAAGGGACCCATCTATCAAATCACATATCATCACATCAAATCATCTGTCATCACCTCTTATACATCAATGGGACCCACATGTCAAAATCAACTTTTTATACCTTATTCACATCTTATTCTTCATCAACCAAACACTCCAACCTTTATTATTACGTTTCCCAATGAGAATAATTGAAAACATAACCAAACACAAAATCTCTTATTCCATTGATAAAGTCAACAATTCTTGGAATAGGTATAAACTCTAGAATAATTTATATTTCTATCCAAACGGGCCCTAAATTTTTAGAATTTGTAAAGAGACGGTTTAGTATAAACCTAATTTTAAATTCAATTTTTTTAAAAAAACTAACTTTCATATCCGTATTAATCCAGGTGAGAATTTAAATTAAAATGAACGGAAATATGCGTTTATTTCATTTTCGATTTTAAAAATCCAAAACGTATAACTTTCCTCTTCCGATACGCTTTTAGAAAATAACGGAAGGTTAATCGGAAGCCAACCCAAAAGCCGTGTAAAGAGGGCAATTAAGTAATTCCAGGTGCTTCGTCTAAAATATCGCTACAGATGGGTCGGGGCGTATAAAAATTTCGTCTCAAACCCTCGCAGAGAAAGAAAAAAAATATAGATATGGACGGATTCAGTCCCTGAACAAACCCCCCAAATGACCTTCATATCCGACACCGACGAGGGAGCACCGAAGACCGATAAATCCGGATCAGACGGCGGAGGAGGGCGGACGGCGATGAGGATCATAGTTCCTCTTCAAGGGGTGGTCCAGGGCAGAGGAGGCCTCGTGTTGGGTTCCGTCATCCCCTGCGCCCTCTTCTACTTCCTCCAGCTCTACTTCAAGCGCAACCGCTCCCCGCCTCCGCCTCCGCCGGTGCCGTCGACGTCATCCGGGAGCCTCTCGGAGCTCGCCGGGATCCACCGGTCCCTCTCACGGTCGCTCCTCTCCCCGAGGGGGTCCGCCTCCCCCGCCCGCGTTTCGTCTAGGGCTTCGTCCGTCCTCAGATCCGGGGACTCGGCGTACTACGTCGGGCGCAGGAGGTGCGTCGAGGACCCGTACGACGCGGTTTCGAATCCGGATGGAGTGGTTCAGCTTGGTTTGGCTGAGAATCAGGTACGGCTTCTGCTGGCGGTGGTGGTTGTGGTAGGTTGTTCTGTTTTTTTTTAGGTTTTTATGGACATTTTTTTTGGGGGAGTTGTGTTTTTTGTGTAGAGCAGCTGTGTTTGGATCTTGTTCGGGATTGGTTGGCTGAGAACTTGAATGATTCCTTGCTCGGCGGTGATGGTGGTGGTCTGAGTATTAGCGGGTTGGCAACGTATCAACCATCTGATGGGATGATGGATTTCAAGATTGTAAGTGATTGCTGTGTTTTTTTTTCCTTTGGTTTCTGAATAATGTTTTGTTTGGGACTAGAAGTGATCATTCTTTACATTGAATTTTTAATATGCCAACTTTGCGGGTGTTAGTTTTCATATAAAAAAATTGGTTTTTTTTTTTTTCAGTACTGAATTTGGTGGCTAAATTTTTGGTTTGTTTGATAGAGTTGTTTTTTTGTTTTATTCAATGTTTAAGAAAGATTAATTCTGGCTGAAAATGCCATTACTGCAGTTGAGTGCTAAAAAACATTTGGATCAAGTGTTGTAGGGGACCACCTTGATAATGGTGGAGCAATTTTTACTTATGTGGCATAGGATTGCCATCAGTACAGGGATAGGTTCTTATTTTTCTTATAAGGGAATTAACTTGACTCGATATGTTTATTATTTTCTGCTTCCTAGTATTGAAACTTTCTGTGAATATGTAAGCTATGGAAATTTTTGTGTGTTGATATGATAGCACTGTAGATAATCTTTAAGTCTTGAGGGGCCATTCGCATTCAACCTTTAACACAGGTGATAGTGTTAAGCTATCTGGACCTTTTGATGTCATTGCCTCTCCTGTGCATTTTCTGTTTGATTGTTTCATCTTGAAACATGAGCTTTTTTACTTGTGTGACTTGAGAAACTTATATTGTTGCTTCCTTTAAAATTCTTGACCAACTTAATCCTACCACATATTGAAAGAGTTGCAAGGCATAGGAGTTGCTGGTGTGGCAGTTGTTGCCAGGCGTTTTAGTTTTCATTTTGGTTTAGTTATATGATCCTTACTGGAAAGTAAAGCAATGCCAATCTGTAAATGGCCTTAGGTATGGCTCGTGCATAAAGTGAGGTTCTCAACCTCATTTAAAAGTTTGATTTCCTCAATATGCTTTGACACAGCAGAATTTCAGTTGTCTTGTTTTAGCCAACAGAACGATTGGAGAATACTGACCATCTACACTTAAAGTTGCATTGTGTCTAACAGTGGATGCAATTCCCACAAGAAAAACTCTGCTTTTTGCTTTACCCCATTTCTAGCTTTAAAAAATTGCATTTTATTATTATTATTATTTATTTATGATTCTCTGTTTTGGATGGTTTTTTAAACTGAGGATGACTGCCATGAACTATTTAGATTTTATGAGGAAGATTAGGCATGCTAAATCTGTTTTCACTTTGCCACACATTTCACTTTACTGAAAGACATAGTTTGAATATCTCCAGTATCTATCTGAACAACAGAGAAATGCCATCAAAGACTTCAACGCTTAGTGAAAGTGTAAAACACATGACAATTGTGCAGAAAAATTCTGTTGACGTCTTAATTTTGTTTGCATCTTTATTTGAATTTTCCAGAACAGAATTAAAACTAGTGTTCTTGAACAACCATCAAGATTTCATGTTTTTCTTTCTCTATATTTTCTTACATTACAATGTATTTGGGTATCAGCTGCCACACTTGACAGCTAATGAATTGATGTCAAGCATCACAAGTGTTGTAATGAAATAATCACAGCAATAAGTTGTTCACAATGTTAAAGAAATTCTCCATTATTTGCTTTCACTTTGTCTGTTAACAGGCATTTGTTAAGATGGGCTGCAGAATCTGGCCAGTGGGCAAAATATGGCATAAGTGGTTTTTTATTGATTGAATGGTATTCTTCGGTTGTCATGCAAGAGGCCATATAGATCATGGATTATTATTTTTCCACTATCAATGTATGGAAATGTTTTCTTTTTTCCAAAAGGATATGATGTTGTGGTTTCCTTCAACAAGTGAGTCAATCTTTAACTCCACTGGAATTAAAGTATCAGATTAGGTGAGAAGGCTAATTCAAGAGAGAGTTTACGTTCAATTCTTAGGAAGTCATCTTTCGAAGGGCAAAACTGGGTCTCAACCCAAGGATTACATGAATGACTTTTCAGAATTAAATTTGAACTCACTAAGTCTCAGGAGCATTAAAGAATTTCTTGCTTAAACAAAATGGATCTTTTCGCTTTCAAGATGGTATATTTCCTTTTTGCTGTGGAGACCTTCCATATGCCTGTGCTATTCTCTTTTAGTGGAGTCTTATTGATTTCCTTTATTGATAATGGGATATACATACCTATGTTATCCCCTGCAGATGAACAAACCTATTTTGTAGGGGATTTTTCCCCTCTTTCGACGAATGAAAAAAAATGCTGAATTGTTTTACCTACATTTTGCCCAGAAAACTACAAACCCATTTGTTGAGAAGGCATGATGTTTATGTTTATGTTCATGTCACTAAGGATAAAGAAAAACCAAACTTAAGGTTTGTTTTCTTACAGTGAAAGAGATTAATTTCTTGACATAACATTTTCTAAATTCTTTTGAAACCATGAATGGAGAAGGATTGTAATTACAAATATTGTAAAAGTCATTTAACCATGTACTGAATAAACTATATATCTGTTAAATCATACTTACTAATTGTTGCTTTCATCATCTGCTTCCCTGGTTTGTTAAGATTGCAACAACTGATTGATAGTTCCTTGTTACCTGTGTTGCTGTTTCTCTAGGAACCAGGTTGTTAGGACTGGCTAAAATCACCTTGCTGAGAATTCAATTGATCTTCATCTCAAAAGTGTCTATCCAAAACCCCTCCCTGTGTAATTTGCACAAGCATATAGGATATGAAGTACCCTGGACAGAATATAATGCAAGAGCTTACTACTGCAACATGACACTTAATGTTATAATCTTGTACATATAAGACCTTATAATATATTAAATCCTTCTACTAGCTCAGATGTTCTCATTCCTCGATCCCATGTATTCTCCCATGTCTTTTGGTGATTTTGTGTTTCCTAGAGGACCTGCTTTGATAGTAAGTCATGTAGATCAATGTTTTAACCAGTGTCATTCCAATTGACATATTAGTGATTCTTTTGGCAGGCCATGGCTGGATTTATGAGTCAAGTTATGCAAAGGAAAGTTTCATTTAATCCTTTGCAACTAGTATTGACAGCTGGTGCAACCCCAGCCATTGAGATACTTAGCTTTTGCTTGGGAGATCCCGGAAGTGCATTTCTCATTCCATCACCATATTACCCGGGGTAAGTCTTTAGCTCCGTCAATGATACTTTAGCTGTCTTTTATTTGTTTCTCTCTCTCTCTCTCTCTCTCTCTCTCTGATTGGAAGTTGTACTCTCCAGATTTGATCGGGACATCAAATTGCGAACTGGCATAGATCTAATACCAGTTCCATGTCGCAGCTCAGACAATTTCAGTTTAAGCATGACTGCTCTTGAGAGGGCATACAATCAGACAAAGAAAAAGGGGATAAAGGTTCGTGCAATTCTCATATCAAACCCCTCCAACCCAGTTGGCAGTGTACTGAGTCGGGAAACACTATACGACCTTCTGGACTTTGCTACAGAGAAAAATATCCATCTGATCTCTGATGAAATATTTGCTGGGTCAGTTTATGGAAATGATGAGTTTGTGAGCATGGCTGAAGTGCTAGATGCAGAAGATTTTGATAGGAGTAGGGTGCACATAATATATGGGCTGTCTAAAGATCTTTCAATTCCAGGCTTTAGAGTGGGAGCGATCTATTCTTTCAATGAGAATGTTGTGGCTGCTTCTACGAGATTCGCGAGGTTCTCATCTGTCTCTGCTCCCACCCAGCGTCTACTTATCTCCATGCTCTCAGACACAAAATTCATCCAGGAATTTATTGAGACAAACAGGAAGCGGCTTTCGAAAATGTACACCGCTTTTGTAGGGGGGCTGAAAGAGTTGGGCATTCAGTGTACTAATAGCAGTGGGGGATTTTATTGTTGGGCAGACATGAGCAAATTCATTTGCTCGTACAGTGCGAAAGGCGAGCTCGAGCTTTGGGAGAAGCTATTAAATGTAGCTAAAATCAACATCAACCCCGGGTCATCGTGTCATTGTATTGAACCTGGATGGTTTCGTTGTTGTTTCAGTACGATTGCTGAAAGTGATATCCCCTTGGTCATGGAAAGGATTCGCAGGGTGACAGGTAGCAGTATGTCCCATGGTTAAAATGATAAGTAAAAGCTTCATTTTCGACTTTGGGCTTACAAGAAGCTGCTTCTGAGGTTGGGTTAGACATGTGCTCACATTGGAGAGGAGTGATGCCTTCCCTTCCCATGTGGGTCGGAAAGTGATCTACTTACAGGTTGGGAGTATGAATGAGCAGGGGATTATGTAATAGCTGCATACAAATGATCCAACTTGCTAGGAGTCCTGAGGTGGAGATTTGAGTTTGAGATGATATTGGGTGCATGATAGAGCTGAACTCGGTTACTGTTTGCTCCAGGTGCGATGTCTATTGCCTTAAACCACCTCTTTTACCTTTGCATTATCAGTTGCTTCTTGTTCTAAAAGTGCTCCATTATCTCCCGCCTAAGTTGCAGTCACTGTACAAAATATCACGACTATCTTCTGACATTCGTTGTTGAAATGCAGATGTGTAACCGATTATCATTGTAGAGATTATTCTTATTTGCCTGGAGATAATTTATTCTTTCTTTCCTCCATTGAATTAACATCATATCACACTGATCTTCTGTCCTTTAGAAGAGAATCTAATTGGTGGATAGACTACTACACGCCTTTTAAGTAGGTTGGGACAGTTGAAACCCCTTGATACAAGTATCAAATTTCATTACAAAAAGAGAAAATAGGATGTGATTCAACGCTGCCAGTGAGCAAGGTTTTTGATAAAAATAAAGGCTATTTTGTTTAGGACTGCAACTTGGGTTGAGTCTAACTTGAACCTGATTTTTATGTGGGTTGAGTTTTAGAAACTGGGTTCGGGTTGATGACTTCATTGCCTATGAAATCGGGTTAGGTTCGGATTGACATAAAGACAACTCGAACCCATAATACTCATATGATATTTAATCTGAGTAATTGATGCTTAATTCCTTGTTCTAATCTCTACCGTTGGATTATATTTTACAACCTAAACTTATCTCTCTCACAAGTGAGAACTCTTGCCAACCGCCCCCCCCCCCCCCCCCCCCCCACACACAAATCAAAAAATACCCAATTGTTGATGTTGGGTCCCTCCCTCCCTCTCTCCCCTTCCTGCTTAAAAAGACCAAAAGATTTGGTAATGTTATCGAATCTCTCTTTCTCTCTCCCCCCACCCCTTTTTCAAAAAGTACCAAAAAAATGATAATGTTAGATCTCTCTCCCTCCCTCCAAAAAATACCAAAAACGGTGATGTTGGATTTCTCTCTCCTTCAAGAAGGATGATGATATTAGATCTCTCTCTTCCTCTTTTCAAAAATTTTCAAAAATCGGGTTCCACAGGTTGGGTCTAGGTTGACAGTTTTTACCACGGATTGAATTCAGGTTATAGTTATTGAGTTGAAAATCGGGTTGGATCGGTTTATGGTTGACCCGAATTTAACCTACCCGAGTTACAGCCCTAATTTTATCTTATTAATAAAATGAAGGCTACCCCAATCTCCTTTGATGTATACCTTTACGCAAAAACATGTAAGTAGGCATGTCGATAGATCGAGTCATAACCCAAATCTAATGTGAAATTAAAGACCCAGGAACAAACAATGGTGTGGAACTGGATGACCCGCTTGTGAAATCGGTCCGGGTCCACCCAACCCTTTCCCATGGAGCAGTACCTCCTTATCAAAGGCCCGGGTTGCCCCCTTTTTCTTTTTCTTTTTTCCCCCTCTTTTCCTCTTTTTCATTTCTTCTTTTTCCCACCCCACAAAAAAAAAAAAAAAATGGCCCCATTATCCGGGGTTTAAGCCCCGTGAGGTCACTAACCTGACTGAAGAATATCTCGCTGTACAGTAGTTAAACTATATATGAACTGTCCCCAGTTTTTTTTAATCTTTATCAAGTGTGGTCCATTGTCATCTCATTCAAATGGTCGTTGGCTGTCCTGAAACAAAATTAGGTTGGGAAATGGGGACATCGTGGGTGGTCTGATAAATTAGAAACTTAATGCCCCACTTGGTTAACTTTGTGTCTGACTGTGTGTGGGATTACAAAAGATTCTTTCCCAGCCATTCTGAAAAAAGAAATAGTTTCTTGTTAAAGATTTGTTCACCTTCTGGACAACTCTTTTGTGGTCTCTGTTTCCTTTCACCAATCTCAAAATATACGGTTTTAGGTCAAAGACTCGGACAGTCTGTCCTTGTAAATGCAAGCTAAAAGGTGTGGCTTTTAACAGTTTTCTTTTAGTAATTAAACACAACAGAGAAGGAATGATTTTGATAAATGGGCTTCACACACAACAATCATCATGAACAGTGGCACTGGTTCTCAACGTCTCCATGTGTTGTTGCGGTTTAGATCTTCTATAAAGTTTTAACCCAAAAGCATTATCATTATCATTAATGATGCTAACCATAAAGTTATTGTAGAGTTTTATACATGGAAAATTTTACATTTAAAAAAGTCTTATTTCTAGTCTCAAACAGTCATTTGAAAAAATAAAAAATAATTCATATGATACAACTAATTAAATAAATTTTAAAGATAAAAAGTAAAGGAAATACATATATATTGACAGTGAATGGTCATTTGAAAATTAAAAACACAAACTCATTTGGGATTCATAGGAGATGGGAAAAGGTTATTCCGGTGATCTTCTCATCCATGAAACATTGATCCAACAGTCAAAAACATTTCCTGCACGGTGAGCCCGTTCCCATGCAATCGCATCACATCAGCTCAGCGCTGACCCACTCAATCCATCTTGTAGCCTCATACATTATGGTAATGTAATATATATTGTGATATTATAATGTATGAGGTTCTATTATAATGTATGACATCAAAAAATTTTATTTAAAAAAAAAAAAAGTATATGTATATATTTTTCATATATCAACATTTACTTCAATTAGAAAACATGATTAAAAAAAATATGGATAAGGTTGAATTTGGGACTGGATATCTCATTTTTCCATTACAATATTGTATAACATACTAGCTCTCTCTTTTTTTTATATAACAAAAAAACAAAAAAAACACAGGTCAAGATGAAAATCCGACTAGGCTATATTTTGTTGTATTGCAAAATTGATTTTACATAAAAAATTAAATTTAAAATTGATTATGTAGGAAGCTATCTCTTCACAATATTTTTTACATAAATCTATCTGTAGCTTTTGATCCATTTTTTTATATTTGAAAATGGGTTTATGAAAAACAGTTTCATTCAAACTAAAAAAAAATCTTCCAAACTCAGTTTTTAAAATGAAATAAAGTGTGTTGAACTAGCCGGACAGTACAAACCATTCAACATTAATTCAAACAAAAAACAAAAACAAAACATGTCATTGAAGTAACTCTTCTTGTGTCTGTTGACGGCACTCTGAAAAAAAAAAACACAGGGAAATTGTAATGACAGCGAAACAGTGAATAAAAAGGCCGGTCGTCGGCACGTGCTTCTCTGCTTCTCTGATTCAGTTTTTTATTTTTTATCAACAACTACCGTTGGAAGCATTTAAGGCAGTTATTAATTCACTTCACTTGTTCCCTCCCCCCTCACTGTACGTGCTTTCAAAGCCAATCGAAGAAGAGTTAAAGATGCTTCTTTTAGGGTTCCGGAGCTCCGACCGCACCGAATCTTCTTCTTCGGCGAAGAGGAGGCGATCATGAACAATCTCCGGCGACTCACTCTTCTCCTCCTCCTCCACCTCCTCGTCTCCCTCGCTTCGGCGGCGACGGAGAAGCAAATCCTCCTCGAATTCAAGTCCGCCGTCACCGACGACCCCCTCGGCGTCCTCCGCTCCTGGGACCCCTCCCCCGGCCGGTCCCCCTGCTCGGACTTCGCCGGCGTCACCTGCAACGCCTCCGGATTCGTCGTAAAGATCCTCCTCCACCGCACCAACCTCTCCGGAACCCTAGCTCCGACACTCTCCGGCCTCCGGTCCCTCCAGATCCTATCCCTCTTCGGCAATCGGTTCTCCGGCGACATCCCCCCGGAGTTCGTATCGATCGGAACCCTAAGGAAGCTCAATCTGAGCGAGAACGCCCTCTCGGGCCCGGTTCCGGGCTTCCTCGGCGACCTCCCGAGCCTCCGATTGCTTGACCTCTCCGGGAACGCCTTCGATGGCGAGATCCCGGAGGAGCTCTTCAAGAACTGCTTCCGCACACGCTTCGTCTCGCTCGCACGGAACGGCCTCTCGGGGCCGATCCCTTCCTCGGTCTCCAACTGTTACAATCTCGTCGGCTTCGATTACTCCCGCAACCGTCTGATCGGTGGATTCCCGATCCCGGAGATCTGTGCCCCTCCCGACCTCGCATTCATCTCCGTCGCCAGCAATTCTCTCTCGGGGGACATCAACGGTCGGGTTTTCGCCTCCGGGTGCCGGAATCTTGAGTTCCTTGATATTGGAGGCAACTCGTTCACCGGAGCGGTCCCTCTAGAGCTTCTCGGTTTGAGGAACCTCACTTACTTCAACGCCTCCCGCAATGCGTTTCAAGGCGAGATGCCTGAGATCGGGGTGTGCGGAGATCGCTTGCACGTGATTGACGTTTCATTGAACAATTTGAGCGGTTCGATTGGATTGGGTGTGCTGAATTGCAGGGGACTCAGGGTTCTTGACTTGGGACTTAATCGCCTTGATGGGACGATCCCGCCCGAGATCGGGAACTTGAAAAGCCTTTCGGTTCTGAAGCTTCGGAACAACCTGATCGGGGGCAGGATCCCGGAGGAGATTGGGTCGATCGAGCTGCTTCAGATTCTTGACTTGCATTATCTCCAACTTGTTGGTGGAATTCCCGCTTCGATCAGCGACTGCAGGTTCCTCCTCCAATTGTAAGTTCTCTATGTGAATTCTTGATGAATAGAAGAAGAAAAACTTGTGCTTTTGGAATGTTATAGTAGTTTTGATTCATTGCAGAGACTTTTCTGGCAACAATTTAGCGGGGGAGATCCCACAAACACTATACAACATGACATACTTGGAATTCCTGGATTTGCATCGAAACAGGCTCAATGGGAGCATCCCATCGAGCCTGGGCCAGCTCTCCCGGGTTCATTTTTTGGATTTGTCAGAGAATTCTCTTTCCGGGCCAATCCCATCCTCGCTCGGAAACCTAACACTACTGTCCAATTTCAATGTATCATATAATTTGCTTACCGGAGCCATTCCCGCAATCACCGGCTTCCAAAACTTTGGTCCCACCGCTTTCTCTCATAACACAGGCCTCTGCGGACCCCCACTTGACACCCCCTGTAAGACCGGTGGCAAGCGGACTCGGCTTCTAAGCTTATCGGCTGTAATTGCTATCGTGGCTGCTGCGGTGATTCTGACTGGGGTTTGTGTGATCACCGTGATGAATGTCCGTGCCCGCCGGAGGAGGAGAACAGAAGATGATGTGATAATGGTCTCTGAAAGCACTCCTCCCACTTCGACGGGGGGTCCGAATGTTATCATAGGGAAGCTTGTCCTCTTCAGCAAGAGCTTGCCCTCGAGATATGAAGACTGGGAGGCGGGCACGAAGGCTCTGCTTGACAAGGACTGCTTGATCGGTGGAGGATCTATTGGGACAGTCTACAAGACGAGCTTTGAAGGCGGTGTCTCTGTTGCGGTGAAGAAGCTTGAGACTTTGGGGAGAATCAGAAGTCAGGAGGAGTTCGAGCACGAGATTGGACAGTTGGGCAATCTCCGACATCAGAATCTTGTTGCCTTTCAGGGCTACTACTGGTCCTCGACAATGCAGTTGATTCTTTCTGAATATGTCCCAAATGGCAACCTTTATCAGCACCTCCATGGATTAAGTAACTTGGCCACTAGCAGTGGTAGCAGCAGTAGTCGGGGCCGACTTGATTGGTCAAGGAGGTTTCGAATTGCTCTTGGAACAGCAAAAGCTATCGCATACCTCCACCATGACTGTAAACCCCAGATCCTCCATCTGAACATCAAATCTAAAAACATACTATTGGATGAGCACTTTGAGGCCAAGTTATCAGACTACGGTCTCATGAAACTGCTTCCAGTTTTGGGAAGTTTAACTAAGTTTCACACTGCGGTTGGTTACGTAGCTCCGGAGTTAGCTAGCCAGAGCTTGAGCTTTAGCGACAAGTGTGATGTGTATAGCTTTGGAGTGGTTTTATTGGAGATCGTGACGGGGAGGGAGCCAGTGGAGAGCATGGTCACGGGGGAGGTGGTGGTGCTGTGCGACCACTTGAGAGCGTTGTTGGAGCAGGGAGTGGCTTCTGATTGCTTTGATGGGACCCTTCGTGGGGTTGCGGAGGGCGAATTGGTTCAGGTTCTGAAGCTGGGTTTGATCTGTACTTCAGATGCTCCGTCACGAAGGCCTAGCATGGCTGAGGTTGTTCAGGTTCTTGAGTTGATTCAGCCCGGTACACAACCATAGTAGTGAGTGATTGTGGAATTGGTAGAGATCTGTTAGACAAAAAAAAAACACAGGAATTAATCCCAGAATGCAATTAAAACTGGGGAGGATAAAAAAATATCATTCTTTCCTGATTCTTTTTTTAATTTTTTTTTTTTATTTTTCAATTATTGTTGGTAATTTGTTCTTTGAATTTGTCATTCTGTTGAAATAAAAAAAACACACAATATTGCATCAAATTCTCCAAATGTTTTCAGAGACAACTGATGTATGAATGGAAGAGGAGCAGGTGAGGTCCAAAGGTCTCCAAACCCACCAAATCCTGGTCAAGCCACAAACATGAATGATTCAGTTACAGTTCTGCTCCACATCGTCCTCTCCTTACATATAGCCATGCCATGAAGTGGAATCTCATCAAAGCATGGCCGACGAAACTGGACTCTCAATCACCAATCACCGGCATCGGGAGAGGCAATCAGTTTCAGTTCCATTCCTCTGGGAAGACAGACCAGGGAGGCCTAAGAAAGACTGGAAACTCAAACCATCTCCAGTTTTTTCAGTGCGAGTTCCAGCATCACCTGCTGCATCTATCCCCTTCGGATGGGAACAGAAACCGGGGACTCCATTACCGGAGTTCTCAAAGCCACAGCCAGATTGTCCGATCCTTCCTCTCCCGCCACCAGCAGGGCTTATTCATATCCCTTCTCTGGAGAAAAGTGAGGAGATGTTTGATTTGGATGTAGAAGCCTTTGTTTTTGACACCAAAAACATCTCTACTAATGGTTCGGCCGAGAATTGGGACTCATCGACAACTGAAGAAGAAGACAGCAGCTCAAGCGGGTCGATGGCCAGTGCAGATGCCTCAGTGTTGCAGTTCCTCTTCCCATTGTTTTCTCCTGAAGCAGGTTTTCTGGAGAAGAAGTTTAATGGGGATGGAAAACAAGCACAACTTGTCTTGCAGGAACCACCCACCAAGGATGATTGCAGGGTCTGCCGCAATGTTCTGGCTAGAAGAACGCTGACGCTTGGAGAATTGATTTTGATGAGTCGCAAATTGAGCTGCGCAAGGAGGACTGCTGAGCAGCTCCAAGCGAAGAAACCGGCTTTCTTAACGGTAAGGCTCTATTACAATTGGGTAGAGTTTGGAAACCTGTTAAGGCGAGATTTTGCTTTTTAAGAAAATGAAAAGTGCAAACGTGTTTCCAAACGGCTTCACAAAAACATGCTTAATTAAAATAATTGTTGCAATTTTTAGTACAAAAATTATGTTTTTTAAAAAGTAAAGAAAGTGGGCTTTCTAGGAATCGATTTTTATTTAGCTACTTTATAAAAATCATATTTTATAAATGTATTTCCAAATGCAGCCTAGACTCTTGTATGGTCATTCCTGTAGGCGCCACGCTACTTAGTGCAACATATGAAATCACCTACTATGTTAGTATATATATCTGTTATGGGAAATGTAAAAAATTTATACATTCCTCTTATATATCTGTTAGTTACTCTTTCTTTTTTCTTTTTGTAAAAATATGTGCTTCGTTATATACTAACCATTTCCTTTCTTTTCCCTTGTTGAAGTGCTGAATTAAATCAATATACTGTACATCCATGAAGAGACACTAATAAAAAATTGAACAACAAAACCTGAATATAAACCAAAAAATACCATCTTTAGAGACAAGCATGCTCATCAGGTTTTGATTTTTGCAGTAGTGATTATAACATGACATTGATGGGTTTTGGTGTACATTATTGATTGCATATTTGGTAGGAGTTTGTGAAAAAGAGTGCCCTCGCATGCATTATGTGTGGAACGAGCAGCGACTACTGACAAAATTGGAGATGGTGGAGGTGTTGATTTAAATGTGAAGCCTTTGGAGGTTCTCTTTCAGAAGATCTGCTCAATCATGATTCTGAAACTAATCTGAACATCTTGTTATTGTAGGACTCCCAGTATCATCTATATGCGATTGTTGCTTTGTTAAAGAAAAATATGAAATGTAGTCCTTCTGTACAATCTCATTTATGGTCATGTGTGTTTTTACTTTTTAAAATAATAAAAAAATGCTGCATACACTGCAATTAATTGAATGCATTGGTTTTCTGAAATAAACATGTAAGGATGCTTGTAACAGAAAAAATAAGAAAAATAAAACTACCAAGGGTCCAGGATATTCTCTTCTAAAAATATTGCGAATGTTTTTAAAACCTGGTCATAAAATGGAATACTGCAGTTCACCGGATTCATTACAATCTTATCTTGCTTTCTCTCCAAATATTAAGATGATGATGTGTTTTTTTTCTTTTATCTTTTTACTTTTGAGCGTTAATATACTTAATCTGTTTTGTAGCTCTATTTGCGGATCTATAGTCCACAGATGATTTTTTGAGCCGTATATACACTTTACTAGTGGTGTATATGTTGTCTTAGTACGGTACTTACTAGTGCACCATTTTTATTCTTTTAAGAAAAAATGTAATGTTTTATCTGGGTATATACTTACTGTTTATAATAGTATGTAATTCATTACGTGAATATATGCTTTAGAAAAAAATCAAAACGACTTGGGGCTGCAGATAGAGCTAGATGTTTGTTTTTATTTTCCATTTTTTTGGGGTAAAAATGCCCAGGCTTAGAGATTTAGCATATCAAAAATAGTAGGAGTGCTGATATACTTGGGTATAATTTCATTTGGAAAATGGAAATGTTACATCACTCTCTTCCAGCCCCATTATTAATCCCACTTTTTTATTTTTTTGAAAACATATAATTCCTGAAACATGTATATTCACAAATGTATACATTATAATAAATTATATGAACCCCACTAAAATGAAAATTTTATGTTTTATTTAATTAAAAAAACATATCTTATTAGATTTTTTTTCAAACTGAAAATAGAGTTGGGAATAGGAAAGTGTGTAGCAAAGCTCTAACATAAGCCTAAAACATGAAACCATCAAACAAAAGGCCACAATGTGCAAAATCCCATCCCCCAAAGCAGTTGAGATCGACTTGAGATGATTTACTCATTTCATTTTTATATATATAAAAAAATTTGGCATACAGTTCTCACATGAATTTTTTAACATATACCTCGTGTGTATCTATATATAAAAAAACGAATGATATATTTTAATAAATTTAATATATCTTTGTATGCAAAAATTAAAAATAATGTACATCAATGAATCTATCTATAAAAAAAAAACAAACAATAGTTGATAAACTGCACTGTCTATGACGACTGCACGTAATTATATCCTTTGAAAAACAATAGTTGATAAACCACTTTGCTTTCACTTTTCTTTTATTTGTTAGTGGTGCAGAGATTTGGGATTCATATGTTATTTGTTAGTTGCTTTGATTAATGAAACTGAACTTCACGAATTAATGAATGATTTTTTAAAAATTATATACAAAAAAAGTTGTTGTTGCACGATTATTTGGTACACGAGTTTACATCACTACATGTATTCATCAGTTATAAGAAAAATCAAGAAAGTAAAAAAAAGAAGGGCACGCCATATCAGATCCCATGGAATTCAGGATAGATTCAGACCAATTATTTGTACTTTAAACCATAATATATGTGATTCAACAAGCCATCGATCTTTTTTTTTTACTACGAAAAGAAAAAAAGCCATCAATTTTTTTAAAGATAACAATGAACGTTTCCAAAATTTAGCTGGTAAGACTTTTGCTTTCTTTTTTTTTTTCTTTGGTGAGAAACCAATCTCTTGAGTTTGTATTATGTACATCCAAAAAAGAGTTTTATTACACTGAATCTTTTTATAATATAAAATACAATCTTATATACATCATTAGTCACCTCTACTCACTGTATTGAAATATGTCTCATTGAAAATTTTCATTTTCTATAAATGATATCATTCAATTCATTGAATTACATATTTCACTTCTTATAAAAATATATACATCATTAAATGAGGTATACAATTTTTTTAAAAATAAAAACATGTGATTTACATATTATATTATAAAATGGACTGAATCTAACATTCTTCTCCAAAAAATGGTCTCTAATAAGTGCAAATTAAAAAAATGTTACATGCAGACGAGACCTGCAGTCTCTAGCTTTGATTTTTTTTAAAATAAGAAAGTTTTTAATAGGTTGTATAAAATATAGATAGACTGCATGCAGGGTTGTCCCCACAGATCGTGTACTAGTGCTCATAAAAATATATACAATGATTCCTAGTGCAGGGACAACTTAAAACCTCTGCACAAGTCGCACCAGCGTATCTGTCACTAGTGTATCCATTACATACTTCATACATTAAAAAATATGCATTCAATTCATTAGAACATATGCATTTTTTTTTTTATAAAAAAAATACACATTTCATTAGACAAATATATATTTTTTAAAAATATAATTTCAAACTGTGTGAATTCCGCAAAAGTGACCACAGGAGTGATTAAACATACGCCTGCTTCGTATATCAAAACCTACCATCCATTTGTACACATGTACTTCCCAGATCCTCCAATTACATAACCTTACCAGAAGCCACTTGTGGACGCAAGAAAAATATCATCCACATTAACAGAGGTGAATACCATCCGTTCGCCTTGTCGCTTCAAAACTACTCCAGCAGAGGATGTTCCTCAGCTTGGAGTTTCTGAAGCGTCCTTTTGGCGTAGGCAGTGATGGCTATAGTGGCAGCTAAAGTCGCGCAGAAGCCGAGGACATCATACAGGATCTGCGGCACCGACAGAACCCCTCGACCATGTGTGGCATCTGCTAGATTCCGGATAAGTATCCCACTGTGCCAGACATGCGCAAAACCAAGTCAAGGTAATTTTCCTGTTATAATCTATAAAAACAATGAACAAGAAGAACAATCTCTATGATGTAGCCTACATACAACCAAAGCCATTCAGTGGAACAGTTTCCAGATATTCATATCCGTGCAAGTTACAAAAGGAGACGCCATTCTCCATCACAGGAGGAGATTTCCAAATTGTTTTCCCCACAAGCCCAAAATGGACTTTCATGTACAAGGTGTAAATGTTTTTCTAAATGATTTAATCATTTGCAGACTCCACAAGAGAGTAAGAATTACTAAGCCCTTGTATACCATTAAGCTGTTTTTTTTTTTCTTGCACAATGGAAGGTTTTCATTTGTCAATGTAGACAAAAAAAAAGAAGTCAAAGTCAAACTTGCTGCTGGCAAAAACGTAGGGGTGGTAAACGAGCCGAACTAGCCAAACTTTGACATATTTAGGCTCGACTCGTTTAGTATCATGCTCGGCTCGGGACCGAGCTTAATTTCATGTTCAAGCCCGACTCGTTTGGCTCGTGAAAAGCTCAGTTGAAGCTCGACTCGGCTCGTTTGTTAAATGAGTCAAGCCGAAGCTCGAACCAAGGCTCGGCTCGGGCTTATTTAACTATAAAAAAAAAAAATTAACATTTAAGAAGTCATCTTTCACAAATCACAACATCTTATACATATGAAAATGACATAAGCTCGAGCTCGGGCTCGGCTTGGCTCGGGACTTTTGTTCCTCCCCTTCTATATTAAGTAACGAGCTCGTATAAGCTCAAGCTCCGCTCATTTACAAACCAAGCTTTAAAAACTGTTCAAGCTTGGTTCGTTTGTCTAATCGAACGAGCACCAAAGAAATTTAACCGAGCCGAGCCCGAGCTGCTCGACTCATTTACCACCCCTACCAGAACGGCCTTGCTGAGCCATAACGGCACGGTCCGCTGAGCCAGAACGGCCCTGCTAGGCCAAAATTAAATTAAATTAAATTAAGATAAATTAAATTAAATCAAGCCATATCAAATTAAGTCAAAACAATCTTGGAGAAGGGGTTTATTCTTCAAAATGACCGCCCACTCCTTTGTAACTACCCACTCTCTTATAACCACCCCACCCCCTCATTCCTTCCTCTATAAATAGGAGGGAGGGGTAGAAGGCAAAAAGGAAGCCAAGGGAGGAGAGAGAAGTTCACTCACAAGAGAGAGAGAGAGAGAGGTTCACTCATACTCAAAGAAAAAAAGATGAAAAAGAAGTGAAGAAAATCCAAGTGAGAGAAATACACTCTCGAAGAATTCCACATTATTCTTGAAGAACATCTTCGCTCTATTCACGAAGGAGAAAGTTCAGAGAGGGAAAAATCAAGCAAAGCAACTTCAAAATCAAATTCTAAGTCAAGGAATTCAAGAAGGGGTGAAGAACGAAGCACCGCTAGTCCTAAACAACAAGGCCTAAAAAGCCCGAAGGATAACGAACCGCAAGCCTCTTCTTCCTTTTAGATTTCCATCAAATTTGTAAAATATCTGAAGTTGTAATTCTTGAGAAACACTTAAGGAGATCGAGGATCAGATGATTAAACAGATCGAGTTGTATCCACTTTTTCTTCTGTATTGATTGCTCTCCGAGTATATCATTTAAAATTTGTACAGAACATTTTGTCGCTACAGTGAAATTCCATCATATTTGTGCTTTTGATACGTCAATGTTTGACATATTATAATTTTAGACCTAACCACCCACGAAAGAAGAAAAAAAAATTCCCTTGCCTAGATACTATCCTCGCTAATCATGAAACCGTACCACCACGGTTATCCTAATTATCACAGTGAATTTTTTTTTTAAAAAAAAAAAGCACATTTTCACATCATGGTTTCACTTGGTGGAATTTATTCAGCACCTAACCCTTCTGAAAATATGAAGCCAACCCCCCACTCAACTGTAGGCTTCCAGGAAGGGTAAAGATATATTCCTCTTATAGTAACAAAAAATTGACCCCAACCCTAAGAAAATGACACCTAACATTTCCAACACCCCACCCAAAAGTGATAGGATGACACATTCTCTTGTCATTGGCTCAAAATATATTTAGTTAGAAAGTTAATCCAAGTCTTCTGTTGCAGGATTAGAACCCTTACCAAAAAAAAAGTTGTCAATTAATGTTTTATAAAACCACAAAAAAAGGAAGAAAAAAGAACGTGGCCCAAGTATGTCAAGCGGTACCAAGTACCACAGTTTTGTCTGTACTCTGTGCATGCATGAACACGTGCGGGAAACAGAAGTACCATTGTGATGCATGAGGATAATTATCATGATGTCAAAACACACAGGGATCCATTCATCTTAGACAACACGGGGAATCAGGCATATTTATTCAGCGTGTATGTACCCCTGTGCACAAGAAATATTCACAAGCATGAAGCATATGCGGGAGGGAAAATATAATTCCATTCCATACATGACACAGGAGAGAGAGCCACTGTCATGATGCAGGAATGAAAGGAACAAAATTATAAACCGTATGCCTCAAAACTTTAATTGGCAAGGGGTTAAGGTTTTAAGGATAAGTTGTCCTAATTTTAAGGGTAAAAAGTCCATCAATTTTATTCATATTCACATTTGTCAAAATTGACACAAAAAGTGGGGATAAATGTTATCCCAACCTTTAGGTGAAACAAAATATCATCATTTTCATTTCAAAATTGAAACAACTGTCCGCAATTTATCCCAATTATTTTTTTATACTAAACGGGGATAAGTCGTCCTCCCACTCACTTATCCCCATAAATACCCCATATCCCACCACTCATCCCCTTGCCAAACCAGCCATAAAGTGATCAAACAACAGTGAACCTTAACATAAAGAAATGTGTTGGAAAAACCATCATTGTGAATCATATAAGAATGAATATCATTTGTGAAACATACATTTCAAGGACCTGGTTCAATTGTCTGATATGATCAAATAGAAAAGACAACAGCTGTGCATTGGAAAACTTATTTACCAGATAAATTTAATTCAACATGATGAATGCTGAAAAGGGAGCAAACCTGTAGATTGTAACAAATGTTTCTGGTATGCTTCCGAGCAGTGATCCAAGTAAATATGGAAAATACTTCACATTTGTAGCAACAGAAGCATAGTTGAAAATGATATATGGGAAAGGAGATACTCGGAGTAAAACAACAGCTCGAAACTGATGAAACCAATTTCCTTCACCAGCTAATCTTACTATAGCTGCTTTCTTGGGCCATCTTTCAAGGCACCTCTAAAAAACAAAAAACAAGAGAAATCAAAAGATGGAATATGAATTTTCCAAATGAAACTGAGAGTTTGTGGTGGGAGGGAAACATGTTCCAAAGAACCAGAAACTCACATGTATTTTTTGGCGAAAGAGAGAGCCAATGAAATAAGGCAATGACATCCCCAAAATCATTCCTGCCATGATCAATAGAAAACCATAACCATATCCAAAGGTTATCCCAGCAATCCACATACTAGGCGCAGAGGGCAACAGAAGAGCAGGAAAAACTGCTATAGATGTGAAGAGTATAAACCCAAGAACCGGTGTGCTAAATGTCGTTATCTCCCAATCCAAGATTGGTGCAACCACCTGCCAGAAAGAAAATAAACAAGAATCAATGAGAACCTTGAAATGGGAAAACAAATGTGAAAGATGGATGCAATGGCATCACTAAGGAACTCGTCGATAACAAAAGTTGAGAAATCATGTTGGAAATAAAGTAAATGACAAACATAAATTGGTTTAAGTTAAGCAGTCATGAATCCATGCCTTTAAGCAAATGAAGTGAGAATTATCAAAATTTATACATCATTGTCATCTTCATCAGTGTCACCTTTAATCAACAGTCAACTGAACTTTATGGAATTTACCCTATGATCCTTAACAAATATCTTGCCAAGAGTAACATTCTTCTTCTTCCAAAAAAAAAAAGAACAAGATTATCAATCAGCTAGCATCCCACAACTGATGGCATCTGGACCAATCATCTAGCTTTCACTAACATTGCATAAGATGACATGATTCACATCAACATCTGATTACTAACATGATTCACATGCAAACAATAATTCATTTAAATAACCATTTCACTATCTCATACACCCCTTCCCATAAATCCAGAACAAGCTTTCTAGTTTTCCTGCAAAGCAGTCCCACTTGAAAATTGTTTTGAGAGAAATGGTAGGCTTTCACACCCATATTATTAATAGGAGAATGAAAACCCAAAGCAGGGAAATAAACAAAATGGTCAAAGACCAACAACCCACGTACAACAGAACCCAAAGCACGTCCCCACTTGGAAATTAACAACCATTTAGCATTTGTCTAATTCAATTATTCCAACTTCATTATATTCGGAAGCACATGTTTCAAATTCTTGATAAAAAGGTAAAAATTAAGTCAGAAAACCCATACAAAATTACAAATGTATTGAAAACTCCTACATGTATGTTATCTAACTAACTAATTTCCATAAGTTGGTGCAAGTTTGCTCAATATTATGAACCTACCACCAACATCAATAATTTTAATAGCTTTAGCGTAATTTAGATGCTTTACAAAGTTTATAAATTTGGAAGTCGTCCAAATATTTTTTTTTAAAAAAGCATTATTTCTGGCACATCACTCAAACTCATTGCCAAAAATTGAAAATTAAACCGCAGAACCATTGTCATGAGTTGATGTCTTCCCAAGTGCATGTACATCTAATTTCTCCACTATTAAAGAAGTTCCAATGATATTTGAAACACCAAAATCTAAAGGAACCCTGTCTTCTTCCATCTTTTAGCAATCACAGAGTGAAGACTTGTCTTTTCTTTTTTATTTATTTTTATTTATTTATTTTATTTTTTATTTTTAGAATAGTATAGGAGCAATCTATTAAGATGCCCCCGAACAAAGGAGACGAGGGATCTCCGATTACAAAATAAGGAAAAGAAGAAAAGAGAAAGAGCTAGATTGGGAGGGTAATTCACTGTTTTAAATGTCGATCAATATATCGATTTTTCATAGTAAATCGCTAAATATCAGTCATTTATCGAGGTTTTAGCGAAAAGATGAATTTCTCGTCATTTTCTTGCGAGAAATTGACTTTTTTTTTGTGACCAACGGCATGCCATTTGATTACGATGTTTTAATAAATAAATCACATTCACAAAGCAATGACAATAAAATTTTAAATAAATTTATGAAAAGAAGAGGTTTCTAATGCTTTGTAGTAATGATAAAATTTCATATATAACATATAATAATAAAGAAACAACCTATTTTAAAATATCATGAAAAGGTATAGATTGCTTAGGTTATTTGCAAAATATTTAAACTAAATTTTTAAGTGTTGGCCTATTGGAATTAGATTTCTCATATGTTGAAATTTGAAATGCACTATATACAAATTACCATATAATTGAAAACTAAATATTCTCTAGTACACTATGTATGGAATCATTGTTTTAAAATGATTATAATTATTATTTTATAAATGAGATCTCATTATACATTTATACTCCCCTATTTTTTTCATTTAGGTCTCTAATTTTCTAAAAAAATAACTACCTCCATAATTTCATTTCCACTTCAACAACTCAATAAAAAACACTCAATAAATATGTATATTGTTTTTCTCCTTTTTTTCTGCTTCTTTGACATTTTTTTAATTACCTATAAAAAAAGGATCAAAATCAATATATCAATCGAAATATCGATTTGGATCATCATCAATATATCGATAAAATCGATATTTTAAACATTAGAAGGGTTCCATCCACCAATAACACCATCATGTTCTCTCCCAAACTAAAAATTACCCATAACAGACAAAGGAACATCCACTCCTAAAATCATAGTAACCCAATTCGAGATTGAAGAAATAGCCGTCCAAGTGTTTTCCAAGGTGAACCTCTGATGTTGGAATACACATTTATTTCTCATTATCCAAATACTACAATGAAACCACATGAGAGGACCAACCATTGGAATTTGACAAGGTTGCTTCTATCTCCTCTTATGTGTTTATTCCGGAACCAATTCCATATTCCTTTGACATTGTTAAAAGGACATCAGGAATCGAGAGCCACAACCACCTTCTTGCAATTTCTCGAACTAAATGGACAACATAAAAGAAATGGTCCTTCGATACCTCTTCAAGGCCACAAAGCACGCATGTAACGTCGCCATCATGTGCTGATTTAGATCAATTGACTTTAGTGGGAACCATATCAAGCATAAGTAAAGCACATGAAGCTGGCTCCCCAAACAAGACCTTCAAACCGTTTGGTGAGAATGTCATGTTAAGGGTTTTTGTTGAGCTTCATATAAAAGATCTTGACGGATAAGCCCTTAAGAGGGGATAATGCTACCAAGGCCTCCTCTTCCAAGTTCAATTCTATCTCCTCTAGGGTCGCAAGAAGAGAGGACAATTCCGCTTCCTCATTATTTAGGCGTTACGCAAACGAGGGATCCAAATAATGATATTTTGGCTGCACGTAAAGTCATCACGAATGAGGCCATCCTCGTCCAATGCCACCCTAAGTGAAAAGATAGGGAGCCATTCGTTTTTATGGAAAACCATCAAGGAGAGACCTCACTTGGATGAAAGCCGATTAGCCAACCACGTTGGCCGTCGTGTAGGAGGCTAATAAGGTGATGATTTCCTGTAGATTGCTTACCGTGCTTCTTTGGAATGAAAGCTAAGAATTTAGCATTGAGACAAGCACAACGTTGACGGCACTTGAAGAAATCATTCATCATTTCCGATACTTCCATCTTCACCATAAACCAAAAGGATTGGAAGATATTAAAGAGAAGCCATCGGGCCCAGGCGCTTTATCTCCGTCCATTGCAAGAACGGCCAACTTAGCTTCTTCTTTCTCAAAAGGAACATCCAAACATTAAAAACATATTTTTGATACACCAAAACTATGAATCTCACAGTATTGGAGTGTGTCATCATTTCCTTGACTAAGTTATCCACAGCCAGCTCAAAACGATTAGTAAACCAACAACCAACACACTACATGCTGCCAATCTCATTACTAGAGTGGAAAAAGTAAGTGAGAGCCATATAAAGTGCTCAAAGAAGATAAATAACATATTTAAGGACGTCTGCTTCAACTAAAATACGCACAACCCAGAATAATAAATATCAAACCATTGATCAAGGAATTTTTAGCTCAAATCAGATACATGAAGTTTAACATTATTCAGTGAATCAGCATTATTCAGATGCAACATTCCATGATTAAACTAAAGTATATAGTCGTTAAACACATTAGGAAATAGAGCTGAACCCAGGAGCCCCGAATTTCGTCAGCTTGATGAACATAAAGCACACACAGTAACAACCCTATAAAGTCTTTTGTTTGGAGGGCATCATTTCCTATTATGAATTTTATTTTATTTTAAAAAATGAAATCATTCATATGATAATAAACCTTCAATGCAAAATTCACGAATGTGAAACAAACATATAAGTGAATCTCTGGAGACAGGTGAATGAAAATTAGGCATTTGACTTTATAGCTCAAAAGATATGTCGATTCCAATAACAAAAAGAGCCCTGAGAAGTAGGAGCTTTTTGCTTCTTCTTTTTCTGTGAAAATGAACTATATTTTTGCTCACCTGATTTTGCATAAATTTCTTTATGCCAAAGAAATCCATGATGCTACTTCCTATAGCAATGAACACTCTTTCCTAAACCCCATGTTGTTTGGATAAAAGTGCTCTGTCTACCATATTTTTAATGTGAACAAGGCATCCTTCATGAGCTTCTTTGTTCACCATCACTTTCACATGGAATTCAAAGAAATGTCTCGTGTCTAGCCTACAATAAATTTGCATCCCAGACCCCATGTACCATCATTATCATCACCACCAACAAAATATTTTTTAAAAAAAATAATAATAAACCATAAGCTCATGTTCTCCTCCCTTTAAGATAAGGAACCTTTGGCCTTTATCCTTTCCCTCATAAGAATATTTTGTTCTCATCCGTATCCACTAAAATCAACCAATCATTGATTAACTGCATAAAAATTCTTCAAACTCACATTTTTGCCATAAAAATTCCTAGCAACCATTCACACTGTTAAAATCCAAAATTGGACGGACTGTAGAAAAAACATTGTGAAGGAAATCAACAAACATTCTCTACCTTAAGTTTGAAATGCCAGATTTTAAGAATCTCAACATATCAACCATGCTTCCAAAAAGAGCCTTAACCCAAACTCATTTCCATATGACCCAAGCAATCCCAAATTTTCCATATAGCTAAAAAAACAGTTTGTTTTGGTAGATCAATTATGGGACTCAATTTTAAGAATCTCCGGTTTGGAAACAACATTTTTCAAAAGCTGAGTTTGAAATGCTAGATTTTAAGAATCTTAAAGCTTCAAACCACACATCCGAACATAGCCTTGATCCAAACTCATTTCCACATGCCCCAAGAGAACCCAACTTTTCCAAAATCTAAAAGACCAGTGGTACTCGAACCCATGACCTTCTCATTGCAAAATTATAAATAAGAGCTTTTTAGGCATCTAACAGAAGTATTCTACTATTCTTCGCTGTGTGATAACGCTCTTTTCAAACTAATTTCCAAACACTCGTAAGAATCAAATAACCCATTCTAAACCAAAAAAAAAAACGCATAGTAAACACAAACACATATAAATAAGAAACGTGAATACCTTGTCGAGGAGAAGAGGACCGCCCCATAGAACAAAAGCCGCGGCCGCCGCCATCAGACAGAGGGACAACAAAACCGCCTTGCACCACCAACGCAGCCGCCCCCATTTCTCAACAGACCCACACCGCTCCACCCCCTCCGACAACCCCAACTCGACATAATCCCCATATCCGTCGTCGCCCATCCTCAGCTTCGAATCGGCGGCGACCGCGATATCATTGACGACATGTGTTTGATAGGTCATCAAGGGAAATAAAAGAGGATTTGTCCCCAAAAGAGAGAGAGAGAAACCGTAAAATATGTTCCCTCCCGCGGAGGTAATTGAAGAGAGAAAACCCTAGATGGGATCACAAAAACCTAAATATCCAAAAAAATCGTAAATACTTAAGAATGAATTTATCTTTTTTTTTTGCCCTCTCTCGTCGGAATGACGATTTGGGGGACAATCTGCTTCCCTGGATAGGGAATTATTATAAATAAAATAAATGAAATAAAGAAAAAAAAAAAAGTGCCTGGGAGTGTTTTCATGGACAGGTGTCGGCAAATAAGAACCTGTGGATTACACGTGTGGAGATGGTATTCGTGGGTCGGGCGATTGCGGCACGGCCTTCCTGAAACAAAGCACACGCAATGGCCGATTGGGAAGGGAGTTCTGTGTGGGTAACGTGGCATGGCCAGCTATTTTATGCGTGTCGGCAGAGTTCGCGCGTTCGTTCCAATCTGAAGTGGGGCCACCGGTAGCGGATACTGTGCACCGGGGACGGGGTCGCTGTAACCGCGGATGTCTTACGGAAGGCCTCCCTTGGCGTGGTAAGGATGGCTCTGTTTTTTTCTTTTTGTTTTTTCTTCTTCTCTCAGGAGCTATCACGTGAGTAAGTTAGCCCTCGTTTAGAATGGGGATAGATTTTATTTTAGGGTATGCATTTATCCAAGCATAAGTGAGTATACATAAAGATAAAGTGATTTTGTGTTTAATTGTGTTTTGAATTATTCTCCTCAATAAAAGTATGAATAAATGTTTTGTTGTTTGAGTAAAATGTGAATAAAGTATGGATAAGGATTTATAAAAGGTAAAAAAGTAATGATAGTTGATTTGACAGGTGGTTTATAAGAGGTGATGACAGTTGATTTGACAGTGGATCCACATATTTTTTGGGTGGAATAACCTAGGATAACTTTAATTCCAGAGGTTAATTGGAATCCATATACCACTTTATCAGGGTTTATTCTAGCATACTTTATCAGGGGTTATCCGGGATAAACAAACACTTGAAAATTCTTATCGGGGATTATCCGGGTTTATCTGGGGTCTTATACCATAAACAAACAGGGGCTTAAAGTTAGGAATTGGATACGCATCAATGGGTAGCATACTTATGGTGCTAGCTAACCTATCAAGACCTTTAATGCGTGCTGGTTTATTTTTTGAGGATGGTTAGTTTGTTTGACTCTGGTTAGTTTGAGGCTTTATTTCTACCCCTATAGTTATTCAACCCACCCCCATATTCTTATATATATATATTTTTTATAGAGGAATTCACCCCGGCTTCATCTCTTTTGAATGTCACTCTCCCTCACTCTCTCGTTTCTCTCAAAAGTGCTCCACAGACGACGTCATCTGGAACCCATCTCGGCCTCTAACGCCGTGGCCCCTAGGCGATGTTGACGCTAGCAACGACCACACATTCAACGATGAAGAATTCCTTGTGCGAAAGGGGGACGCTGCCGTAGTCAATGGGGAAGAAGACCTCTACTTTCAACAATCCTCTTCGTCTTCATCGAATTCGAAGCCGAAAGAGAAGCTCTCCGTCTCTGCCATTCTCGCCACCATGTCCGAATCCAAACCCACCGAACCCAAACCCAAATCTAAACATTCCTACACCGATGGCATTGACCTCCCCCCTTTGACAATGAAAACGAAGAACTCTCTCCTCCTCCATTGGACGGTGGTGGCGGCAGCAGATCCTCCTCCATCACCACCAAACCCCTCATTTGGGCCTTTCACTTTCAGAGATGAGAAAAAAAATTTCGATAGAGATAAGACTAAGGGTGGGTTGAATAACTTAAAGGATGGAAATAAAGGCCCCTTAATTGCATTAGGGGTGCTCCTTGTCGTCATCATTCTCTCTAAAAATTTTTTTTTCTTTTTGAGGGTGACTGATTCCGTTAAAAGTGGATCTATCATCACCATCACCTCTATCACTTGTTTGAGGAATGGGATAGAGACAAAAACAACATTGGAGGAAAGAGAAAAGGGGGGAGCTAGGGGGGAGAAGGGGGTGGCGTGAGGGGCGGACAGATGGGATGGTAGAGGAAGGTAGTAGACGGCGGCGTAGACAACGACATGGCCATGTGGGTCCTCCTTGTTGTTGTCGTCCTCTCTAAAAAAACAATGCCAATGGATGCACGTTGACTCACCCCTCGCCTCCTTGAACTCCTCCCTCCACATCGTCGATGGCGATAAGCGCACCATCATCTTTGACCACCTACGCGAGGTCCTCCCAGAGACCGTCGGCGAGTGCATCCCCCCCCCCCCCCCCCCCCACATGTTCTCCTCCAACTTGGGAACGAAGGACCTCGAGATAATGAACAAAACCTCTGTGTCCTCTCCCGCCTCAACAAGTCCCGTTCCCCCGCATCTTTGACTCCCCTCAGATTGGAGTACAATGAGAAGGTTCTTCCCCCCCCCATTGGAAACGAAGTCCTGAAGGTCGTCGTCACCTAATTCAATGCTGCGCAGCTCCTCACCAAGCGGCCACAAGTCTCTATCCTCGCTGTGTTGTCCTACACCATGCCTTTTTACAAAGGCCTCTCCCTCGGCGTTCTCATGTTTTGGTCCCCATCCCACCATGCACCCAAAATTTGGGCGGGAGATTAGTGATGGAGGTGGTGGAGCTAGACCCCTAATGTTGTCTTACAAAAATATTATTAAAATAGATATAAAAAATGGAAGTATTTGAGAATCCCACCTATTTGGATGAGATTTTACCATTTATTTTTACTTTATATTTATCTCTTAAAATTTACTAGAGTTCATAACTTACATAATATCACATGATTTTTATGATTGTAATAGGGAATCTTACTCCAATAATATTTAATTTTTTATTAACAAATTAATGTCTCAATTAAAATATCTATTTTTTTAATCAACAAACTAATATTCTAATCGATAAACTCATATTCTAATCGATATACGTTTATTTTATGTCTATGAAAGTTTTGATTGACTAACCCCACAAACAAATGACTGGGGATGGTGTGACATCTGGGGCTCCCATTGTCTGAGCGCTTATAATTTCCGAGGGGGGGCGGATATGCCCACACCTCGCACTGAGAAAAACATTAAAAACTCAGTTTATTGTTCTTTTGAAATGGCCCCATTGTAACAAATCTGACCCCATAGACTTTTAATCCCATAAATTCCTATGTATTGACCCATCCCACCCGTCCAATTCCTATTCATTTGGACTTGGACTTTTTTGACAAGTCTTGCAAAAGCTTTATATGTTTCTTATTTTGCATAGATTGTGGATGTAGATAATATTTTGTAGATCTTGTATAGCCAAGATTCATATTGTAAGTCTTATATAGTAAGGATTGGCGTGGACTATTTTGTTGATCTTGTGTATTCAATATTACATTTTATTTGTATCACTTTTATTTATTTATTTTGTAGTCTTTAATCATTTTAGAGAACCTTTATTAAGTTTTGGATCTAGTTTGACTGTCTACAATTGTCTAAAACTTCTATGTTTGATTAGAGTCTGTCATTCTTATAAGGTTATGATCGATTAAAATCGGTCGAATGGGTTTCAGAAAAGTTTTGGTACATTCTGAACCTGTTTCGACTAACTTCAGTCATCTTAAACAGTCTAGGGCGACCTCGTATCGTTGTCCATAAAATGTCAGGATCAACTATGATATGTCGAACGGAGTTCAACTATCTACAGTAATATGAAACATCCCGGTTCGACCTAGTAATGTCGTACTTCTAAGGTTCTGGTCGAGTGGAATTGGTCGACCTAGTAACGTCGTATTGTCTGGTTAATTAGCCAATTGAATACATGAGAGAAACCAATTTGGGTTATGCAGACCTGATATAAACATGTGTACGAGAGAGAGAGAGAGAGAGAGAGAGAGAGACATTGTTGGCTTGCTAATAGGAGGAACCTTTACATATTGGGTCTGTGTTTTCATTAGTCCATTGTTAGAAACACAGTTCTCTCTCTCTCTCTCTACATGTGTGTGTTGTTTAATTGCAAAGACCATCAGTAGATCCCCTACGGCAGCGGCGGTCCCTACCAAGTACCAAGCGATCCCAATGGTCGTCGGCAACGCAGTGACCCAATTCGGCATGGGCGTACCCTCCCCCGCACCAGCCGCTGCCCCAATCGTCATCATCGTCCGCCACCGCAGCGGGCGAGCAGCAGCAGCAGCTCCATGCGTTCTGGGCGGAGCAGTACACAAAGATCGAGGCGACGACGGACTTCAAGAATCACAGCCTCCTCCCCAGCGAGGATCAAGAAGATCGTGAAGGCGGTCGGCCGCGTGGGAGGGAAGAAGAAAAAGAGAGAAGGAAGAGAGAGATAAAGTCGGTGTAAAATGGTTGGGGGTGGGTTTCCACCGTTAAGTTTCAGTCATATATAGAGGTGTGGGTTCAGAGATTTGCAAAAAAGCTTGGGGTGGGTCAGATAATGGGTGTGGGTTTCTCAATATATGGTGTGTATATAACCGTTCCCTTTCCGAGACCCTCTCAAGAGATCAAAAAAGAGCACCTCACTTTGAACTTTGAAGCGGCGTCGGCGGAGGCGAAGAGAGGCTCTTCGGTTCCACGTACAAGGGAGAGCATCGATGGTTCGTGTTTACTTATTCTGTTCACTCAATCCCTCCTTTTTGATTCACAAACCCTAACTCCGACGGTCCGCTTCTTTGTGCAGTCGGTGACCCTGCACACGAATCTCGGCGACATCAAGTGCGAGATCTCCTGCGACGAGGTCCCCAAAACGGCGGAGGTTCGCATCTCCAACGCCACTCCATTATTGCAACGATTTTTTTTTTTAAAAATCGATTTATGAATCTGTATATCATGCCTTGAAGTTTAGGTTACTCGTTTGAACCGGTTTAGGTCTTCAATTGTTTTTTTTTTTGGTTAATATGAATGAGATTTTTCAAAATGAACCAGTTGTTTACTTTAATCAATGAAACATACATTTTATTGCGTTTTCTTGTAATCGTATTGAGAATAAGGGAACAGTTGATCTCACTTTGAGGGAAATCTTTGGTTGATGCTGTTGTGTTTGTTAATTTGATTGTCTCCAATTGAATTCTGGGATACTAATTTGGTTGGTTCTGGTTAAGTTGTTTCTGCTTCATCGGTTCAGTAGAGATCCTGTATTTAAATATTCGGTTGATCTCAGGATGGTGTTGATAGTTCTCAAATGCTTTCCTGGAAGCCACATGTACTATCTGTCATTGTGCCCTTGAGAAATCCTAGCTTGAGTCAGACCCAAAAGCTGTGTAGAATGGGTTGGGGTATCTTGTGTGCGGGGACGAGATCGGTGGCATTGGTGGATGGGAGATTCGTTATTCATGAGTAGTTCGTTGTGAGTTTTAGTGGGTCTTGGTCACACTCGATGTATCAGCTTCTTACTTTGGGTGTGAATCTGAGTGGGTTCTTCCTTAGTTGTAATTTCCCTTTGGGCTTCCACCCCGATTTATGAAATTGCGGGCGACTAGCCTACCACTATCGTAAAAAAAATAAATAAATAATGAGAGCTTTGAACCTAACCCTCATGCCGTTGGATAAGAGAGTCATGTCACATTTGATGTTTGTTAGAAAGGAAAATTGACGATGAATGTATATTACTCTTTAGACTTGAGACTATGTTGATATTCCAGAATTTGTGGGTTGTCTCTTTGTGGGAATTTCTTAAACCTTCATTTTTCAATGTTGGTACCAATGTCCCACACCTTTGTTTTTTCATGACTCCTCATTCAGATGGGTTCCCTATCGAATCTCAAATTTGAATTTTGCGAGTCAGTGAATAGCGTGGAATACTGGTCTCCCATTTCCCCATACCTCAAAAATAGACACACTATCCCAAAATATAAATCCCCTTTGGGTTTTGTCCAGTAATATTAAATGGTTAAAGTAGAATTGAAGTTCTATTCATGCATTGTATCAATTGTCAATATATCCACTTTGGGTTCTTGTGGTGATCTCATAGCTTCATTTCCTTGTTATCGAATTGGAGATTCATGCCTAAGATGGAGACAACCAGCCTTGTCCATAAAAAATGAATCATCTATTTCAAAGAAATCCAAAAATCCCTACACAATATTGAACACTTTTACAGTTTTACTACATTCTTCTTCTTCAAAAATAGAAGATCGACTAGTCTATGGCTGGGGTACAACCTGATATCAACCTTTTATAGGTGCCAGTTGGCTCTAAATTCCTGGGAATACTGTCAAATTGTTCATCATGTGGGAATTTTTTTAAGTTTGGTTCATGTTTGACTTAATCAATTCTAATGCAGTCATGAAGGCATGAGAAATAAATATTAAAACAACTGAAGTCTATGCAAAACCATGTCCATTCATTTCTCTGTATTTCTTTCTCACATGTAAAGGGATCGGGATGCTTGTATGAAGCTGGAATCTATATGCTAGTGTAGTAATGGAAATATTTTTTATGAATCCAGGTGAATGTGTATTGTTCACCCATGGACATTGGAATCATAAATTAAGTTGGAGGCCTGGAAGATAGTTATATCTTGTCTGCAAACTTGAGGCATTCATAGACTTATCAGAATGCGATATTTCAGAGAGTTGGAATTTAGTCTTGTTGCTTCAATCACCTCTTTTCCTCCTCTTATGGAACCACTCCCACATTCCTTCAATGTTGAAGTTGTATGAAGCGCCGAGCACTAACTTTAGCAATATTCATGAAATTCACAAACACCTAACCTTCAAAGGAGAGGTGGCTCCCCTAATTTGGTGTGCAAGCCGGGAAGAGGGAATCACATGCATGAGGTCATTGAGCCTCTTATACAAAGATTTACGGAGAAGCCTTGATGAGGTTTGTTCTTCCATATTAACGTATCTTTCTCTTCCAAGTCCAATTCCATTTCTTGTAGAGATGCTAATAAGGTGTGAGTTCCTTCATCTGAAGGTTTCGATGAAATCTTGGACACCATACAATATTATGGGACAAGCATGTGAAGGAATCGCAAATGAGATCTTCCTTGTTTTGCGCCAGACCTGTCACCTTTGGGTTTGTTAAATCTTTCTTTCCCCTTTTTCTGTATTTGGAGATCCAATCTCTCCCTATGTTTGAGGAGCATGATTTTATGAATTGCTCCAATCTTTTCTTTAAAACAAAAAGTTTACTGCTCATAAGTATTTGTTTCAATTTTTGCTGCATGTTTTTTTACTGGAACCTTCCTAATAGAAAATCATTCACTTTCTCTTGAAAGAGATAAGATCAAGAATGTTTTGTTTTTATTTTATGGCTTTCCATTGTTATATTGACATGGTTACATTACTTGAAGAAAACATTATTGTTTTTGGATAACACTGATATCAATTCAATTGAAACAACCTAATCCCTATATTATTCCTTGTGTAGAATTTCTTGGCACTTTGTGCAAGTGGTTACTATGATGGAACTATTTTCCACCGGAATATCAAGGGTTTTATGATTCAGGGTGGAGATCCTACCGGAACTGGTAAAGGAGGCAACAGCATATGGGGAAAAAAGTTCAATGATGAGATAAGGGAGTCACTTAAGGTACTCTTCACTAATGGTCATATGTGTATGCAATACAGTGGTGCTGCACTTTTGATGTTTAAGGGTTGGATTTATACCTAGAAATTGAATGTCTTCTTAATCAATGGTGTTTTAGTACCTCATTTTGGTTATGGTGCCATCCAGCCACGTTACAAATTTCTTTGACAGACATTTTTCTTTACAGTGAATATTTGGATTATTGAGATTAAATAATAAGGCATGTCTATGATGATTCTGATGGGATGCCCTTGCAGCACAATGCGAGGGGGGTACTTTCAATGGCCAATAGCGGTCCCAACACAAATGGGAGTCAGTTTTTCATCACTTATGCAAAGCAGCCTCATCTGAATGGCTTGTACACCATCTTCGGAAGAGTCATTCATGGGTTTGAAGTTCTTGATCTCATGGAGAAGGTAAGCTCCCCTATCAGTAGAAGATGTTCTTTTGTATCTTTTTAATACAACAAGCGGATCTTGTTAACTCACCCTCTTGTGGTTTGCCTAGACTCCAATTGGACCAGGAGATCGACCTCTCGCGGAGATCAGATTGAATCGCGTTACTATCCACGCAAACCCTCTTGCAGGCTAGAGTTGATCTGGACATTTTTGAATTTTCAGTCTTGTGATTTGTGTCCCACTGCACTCACAATTTTCAAGGTGCGCACTCCTGGGGTCATTGTATAATAAATGCTGGAAGAGTTCAGGAAAAATATTAATCAATTAAAAGTTTTTAACATGAACTTACTGGTTAAATCATGAATAGAAATTTTTGTGAGATTCACTGCAGGACTGTGCAAAAGCTGTGATTTTCTTTTGCCATCATATTCAGGATGATCCAAGGCTACGGTTGAAACCCGTTTGAATTTTTTTTCTTGCTTTTTAAAAAGTAAAAAATGTAAACGTGTTTTCAAGCGGTTTTTCAAAAGCTTGTTTAATTAAAAAGTTTGTTATAATTTTCAATGTAAGAAGTAAGTTTTCTAAAAAACAGAGAAAATGCATTTTTTAGAAATTAAATTATTGAGTAACTTTATTTAAAATTGTTCTTTTTAAACAAATTTTCTAACGTACCCTAAGAAGTAAATACCTCACAATGAAAGTTTCATTGACTGTTTGGGAACGTTTGAAAGATTGATAAGACTATCAAAAGACTATAATTTTTGGCAAAGCTCGGTATGATTGAATGTACATGTGATTGCAGGATTTTAAATTTATTGTTGATTATAATTTTGTTTTATTTAAAATCAGTTCACAACTAAAGTTGTGTGAAGAAAATAAAACGGAAGATGATATTTTAGAAAAAAAAACATATCCTACATTTCATGTCTCAAATGTGTTCTAAGAGTTGCTATACTTAGACACTGATTTCATGTCTTCCTGTTGCAAAACAGAACAATAAATTTTTGTTGAAAAATCATGTAACCAGACTCGTTAGTTCTGATATGAACCAAATATATATTGTCTAGCCATGAACATGGTTGAAATAACACTTCGAATCGTAATTTATATGGAGATTGCAAGACCTCCTCAAACCACCAAAAAGTGGAATGCATGAATGAGAACAAAACAAAGGAAAATGTTTGCTGAATAAATCTTTAAAATATATCTACACGATATATAAATGACACTAGTCATGTATCTGTCATACGCCCAGACAAGTTGATATTTACTAGGCGTCTGTCGAGGAATATGGAAAAACTGCTAAATAGTTTTTTGATCCTGTTAAGCGTTAACCTTGTTGATCCATTAGACATTACCCGTTCTGATGTTCTAGATTTCTTTGTAGATCCTGATGGCAACATTGGTTTGGTGATGAGAATGTCAATATTGACTTTAAGTATTTATGTATTGTAATTTTTTCTATTGTTTTTACAAGAATGGATATGAATATTGGAAATGAAACATCACATATGGATGATAATATATGCCTGGTAGATCGTAGACTGGTACCACACACACCATCTTATGTAATTAAAAAATATTTTTTAATTTTACATGAATCAATACAATGTTAATATTATTTTTGATATTACAAATTTAATTAAAGAATTAAAAAAAAAAACAAATACAATAGTATGAGGAGATATAAAATTTTATATTAATAATACATTGCATTCAATAGATTAAAAAGAAATCTAATATCTGTCTTAATCGATATCCCATGAAATACAAATTCAATCAAAAGATAATACGATTGATTTGTTCATTGAAGATTTCCCTGACATCAACATTTTAAAAACTGATAATATCTGCTAATTTGTTGCTATATATATGTACAATATTTGTGTAGATACTTTGTTGCACAACACACCATTGTAAGAGAGGCATTAATTAGTCTAACAAAACCCTCCAAAATAGGCGTCCATGAAAATGGAAACACATCAATCGTACGGTCAACGGCAACCCATATAAGGGAGGCGTTTCCCTCGCTTTCTCTCGTCACTTCACGTCCCTCCCACCCCAAAAAAGGGGGAAAAAAAACCCCTCTTCGGAGAGTCTCTCTCGCCGAAGGCTTTCGAGATGGCATTGGAATGTATGGACGAGACGGCGCCGGGGGCGGCGAAGCCCTCGGTGAGCTCCGCCACGCGACGGGCAATCCCGTCCCCGCCGTCCGAAGCCGTGGCGGAGATCAAGGCCGTCGCACGCAAGATCTGCGACCAGCCCCTCCAGAACCCCGGCCCCCGCGTCTGGGCCATCCTCACCGCCATGTCCAAGCTCGCCCGTCAACGCCCCCAGGTATGTCCACCCCTTAAAAAACCCTAATCGCAACTCACACGAAACGATGAAGTCTCAATCTTTTCCTTTTGTTTCAAGGGAATGAACATGCTTTTGAGTGAGGAGGAGCATTGCATAGGGAGGACGGTGGAGGATTCGAGGTTCCAGATATCGGCGCTGCCGATCAGCGCGAGACATTGTAGGATATACAGAGCGAGAGTGGCAGATGACAGTGAGTCCTCCGTTTTCTTGAAAGATACGAGCACGAACGGGACGTTCGTTAACTTCAGCAAGTTTCAGAAGAGTGGCCCTGAGACCCGACTCTGCCACGGGGACATCATATCTTTCATCGCCAATCCACATGATGGTAATGCCCACATTTTTGTAGTCTCTGTTGAGTTGGTGTTCTTTGGTGTTGTTTCTTTTGTGGGTGGATACTAAAATCAGTGTTTTTTTTTAATTGGGACAGAAAGATCTTATGCGTTTGTGTATCGGGAAGTGGCAAATTCTGTATGCGAGGACAGTGGGCCTCTTTTGAAGAGAAAATCAGGTATATTGGGATTGATATGAAGATTGTATCTTCTTTGTTGTAATGTCTTTCGTTGTATAGTTTTAAGTAAAAAAATATGACACTAGCTAGTTGGATGTTGATGTGAATGCTGAAGAGTTGTGAATTTTTGTTTCGGTCTTCAGTTTGGTAATGTGAACTTGTGCATCATGTCTTTATTAGGTTTTGTGATTAATTTACAGGTCTTCTATGTATCTATTTTTGGATATATATGCTTTAACTTGGCTATTTTTTGTTATTGGATTGGAGAATTTTATGTGTGCCTGGCCAATTAAGATGGTGATAAATCAGTCCTCGTAAAATTTTTCATGTTTGCATATGTTTTTTTTATAGCATTGAATGTTGGGGAGATAGTTTCGGCAATACTGGTATTTTCATATAATGCATCTATTTCTTCATTCATGATTTCGTGTTATCCTTTCAAATTGTGTTGTCCATATCTTGTGCTGGCACATATATTATAATCAGTAAAACTCAAAGTACCTAGTTTTATTCCGGAATATCCCTGACTAGTGACTGCCGCACATCCCATCTAAGTGTTTCCTAGAAGTGTAAAACATAATAATTTCAATGCTGAAAAAAATGTGTAAAGTTCATTATTGATAGTTTTTTTTTTCTATTTATTTGCATGCATTTGATTTTTGAAAAATTTATTTTTGAAGAGGATATTGCTTCTGAAAACAAGAGACCAAAAGGTATTGGCATCGGAGCACCTGAGGGGCCCGTTTCACTTGATGATGTCCGAAGTCTTCAACGATCTAACACGGTATCTCTTGTTTTGAGTCAACTAATTAAATTTGGAGTATCTTGGAAATCTGAAATATATTCTGTTTGGTAGAGGTGGCTCATTTAGAATACTTTGATATAATGCAGGAGTTGAGAAAAGAATTAGAAAGTCACGTTATCACAATTGAGACATTGCGCAGTGAGAACCGGACATCCATTTTACGTCATGAAAATGTACGCATATTTTGAACTGTTCTGCATCTTTCGGTCATCTTCTTTTGTTCTCTCATGCTTGCAAATAATTCATTTCATTTATTTGAAGCATGCAGTTGTTTACATGAATAGAACTAGATGAGAGATTGAGAATTTGCTATTACTATATTTCTCTCTCTCGCAAAGAGGCCTATGGACAATGCATGGCCTTTGATGATTTCCTTTACACCTTCACATAAGCTTGCATTTGTTTTTTCTTGCAAGATCTCCTTGTACTTGAAAATATATTCTTGTCTTCCATATCATGTTCTCCTTTCACCCATTAGTCATTTGGCATTTATATATATCTCACATCATTCATATTATGCTTTTTCTGATCTCCATCATGGAAATTGTGTTAAAAACTTGGATAGCATTTATGTGTTTGCTTGGGATTGTGTTATGCAATGTAACATGGGCAGTTAGATTTAGAGTATCATTTGTGTCTTTATATACAGCTAACTTCTTGGATCATTTGGCTTATGGATGAAATTGATCGAGGGTGATGTGTATGGTATTGGTGGGACTTTTCCTAGGTTGCATCACACCCCAGCATGATGTCAGCTTAGGTTGTCTCTTGTGTTAGTATAATACCCTCTCTTGTACATCTGCTTTAACTAAACAGCAAGCTGTACTGGTGACAACATTATTTTGTTTTATATTCTCCCATAAAATTCTTGGTATTTTCTTCAAAATATCCTGATAGTAAGTGACTAAGATTATCCAAGAACAGCAGAGTTTTTTTTCAGAAAATGCTGGGTATGATGCCGTGGATAAACTATCCTCATGGGGCAAATATAAGGGCTCAAACTGTAGTCTTAAAGCGAAGATCCTTTTTGTTGAGTGAGGAAAGGGTTAAGGGAGGTACTTTTGATTTTGTGATTGGGATAGGATTTGTATTCTTTCTGCGACATCTTGTCTATTGTGGCTGCATCACCAATAAAAATATGGTAGACATCTCACATTTTCATTGACTTTTTTTTTTTTTTTTTGGTATTTCAAAGGTCAAATGATTTAGGTCAGGTGATGATTATACAAATTTTGGTTACAATGGATCACTTCTATTCTCGTTCAATTATTTAAGAAATTGTTTATGGTAGATAGGTTTTTATATGGTACACAGATCAAGGAATTGTATGTTGTAGGTAGATCAGTGTAGACTTCCATCACCTCAATTTGAACATGTTGCTGTTAGATGGACAATGAATATTGGCCACATCACTCACAAAAGTATTTATATTTGATGTAGTGATTCATTTATGAAAAGACCAACACGGGTATCCTTTGATGTGGGTACAGGATGTCAGTGTCCACCCTGAGCACAGCATGAATTTCGTTGTTACATAGGCTTCATCCGTGCTCTCACCCAAGAGATCTTTATTTATCAGTCTATTGTCATGCTAGTTATACTAGTTTATTTGTTGCATTATGTTGATCATTGCTATTCTGAAGGTTGGCATTGGTTTTTTTCTTGATAGGTAATCAAATTTTGTCATTTTCTCCTATTATGATTTTTTTTTATGTTTCTTTAGGAGCTGAAGGAGGTGAAAGAATCCGTAGCAAATTCTTATATTGATCAAATAAAAGATTTGCATCATTTGGTAGATAATAAAGAGAAGAAACTGGTTGAAGTTTCGACAACTTCAGCTGAACTGCAACATACTGTAAAGGATCTGAACGAAAGACTGAATGCATCAATGCAATCACGTAGAGAATCTGATGAAATTATTGACAGGTAAATGCAGAAGTTTAACTTACTGCAGTTGGGGTAAAAAAAATATTTACATGCTGTCTGTAGATGGGGCTGCCAGTTGTTAATCAATCATGGTTTTAATTTGTCAGTCATGGATTCTTTAATGCCTTTTCAATATTGTGTCTGACTGGAGGCAATTGACTAAACTTACCAATATCTAAACTTCCACGTGGATTGATTTTTTTTTTTAAACAATAAACATACTCAAGGGAAGACAAGTAGTCTTCCTCACCATGCAAACTACATTACACCACCAAGCAAAATAAAATTTAAAATAAAAGTGCTTATTGCAGCACCTTTTGCTACAAAAAAATTCTAAATGTTGTCATTTGTCAATATACCATCCTTTTACACGGCATTCATGTCTTCTTATTTGTCCAATTCTTTAACTTGAATTTTCTTTTCAAATAGAAATTGAAATGACAAAACAAACCTGATATTTCCACCCCACTATCTGAATTAAGTTTATAGGAATCCGGTCATTTTTCCTGTGTAACTTCTCCCTCCTCCATATCTGCGTCTTGCTTGATATGCTCTCTTTTTTTCTTGAGATGGAGAGATTGGCCTCTCATTTTTGTTTTGTTTATTCTTACTGAATGGGCATATTATATGAACTCTAATTTTCTGATGTAGTCAGAAGGCAACCATATTTGAACTTCGGGCGCAGTTAGATGAAGAAAGAAATCAAAGGAAGGGGGAACGAGAAAAGGCTACAGCAGATCTGAAATCTGCCTTACAGAAAGTTCAAATTGAGGCTCAGGAGGAAATCAAACGACAGGCTGATATCTATTTAAAACAACATAACGAGCAACAAGAAGTTATTTCTAAGCTTCAGGTCTTATAGTTATCTGATTTGTATATCTTAGTTGCAATAATTTGATGTTCAGTTTTTTGTACAATTTTGTGATTTTATTTTTTGCTTGCATTAGGAGTCAGAGAAAGAAAGCCGGGTGTTAGTGGAGACATTGAGATCTAAACTGGTATTTCTTTAGATTATCTTTTCCTTTACCAATTCTTCTTAGGGTAACATCCTGATTTCCTTGATCATTTGTGAACCCTGTATTTTCCCTTTCTGTGATAGGAAGATGCAAGGGAAAGTGTTATTGTGTCTGAGAAGAAGGTTAGACAACTTGAAGCACAGGTTAAAGATGAGCAAGTAGCTTCTGCAACTGGCAGAAATGTATGCATGGGTTTTATTTTGGTCTAATTTCATGTATGTAGATGTTATGTGCATGGCATCAGTATTACAGTAGGTCTGACTGCCATCACCCTAAAAAGAACCAAATTTGAAAGAAGTGTTAAATGTCATAAAATTATTTAGTGCTCAGCAGATCGTAATTCTTACTGGGGTGATGTGTCTATTTAACAGAAAGCACAAATGTTGGAGGCTGAATTAAAAGGATTGCAGGAAGAACTCGAAAATGAAAAGGTAATAAACAATTACAAAAGTTTTTATGGTAATTTGTGCGTTTGGAAAGTGATGATATGTTCAGCTCCATTTCACATGTTTTAATTTTTTTCTGAAGTATATATTTAGCTAATGAAGTACATTCTTTTATAAACAATGATGTAAATACTCATACAAATTGAATGCATATTATTTTACATTTTCACAATGAAGTATATACTAAGATAATGGTGTATATACTATGTTAGACGTTTTCATACACTATATTAGTGACATGGTGACTGCAAATGGGGTTGCAAAACTGACTGAGTGTATCATCACCCTCTTTTTTTTTTATTGAATTGAATCATGTTCGAGTTTGCTTCTTTCAATGTGATTAATGAGTTTTCTCGCCTTAACTTTTGAAACCAATTTAGTCATTTTTACATTGATCTACATATCCTGGTGCTAAACTTATATATGCACAAAGGGATAGATAGGGTTCATTGCTTGGAGAAATGATAAAGTTTTAGTTCGAATGTGCTCTTCTGGAAACTCATTTAGGGAAAGGATGTTGCAACATTTCCTAAAAAATGGGGAAATTTGTCAGCAACAATGCTAAAAAATGCTTGTGATTGCATCTTCTGTTCAATTCATAGTGTTTTCCTATTTGTTCATCCTTCTGTGTGCCTTAACATTAATATACAATTTCCAGCTGTACCCCTATTTTTCCAGCATTTTGTATGCCTTTAAACCATTTCACATTTCGAGCACTAGCTTATTAGTAATATTGTTTGCTTCCCCACTTCATTTTTTTTTTAACATCCACTTCTAACAGTGCTACTTCAGAATCATGCTACATGTTTTGTTCCCCATTTTTTCTATGCTTTTGTGAAGCAAGTGATGTGCATTTACCTGTGACTAGCAAGGAGTATCACTCTGCATGTGTGAGGTCGACAGTGGTGTTGAGAGAGAAACTCATGTGAGTGAGCTTCACCCTCGGGAGTGCATAAGTTTTTACAATAATAAGTTCCATGCTGCATACTTAGTGTTGAGAACAGCGTCTGCAGTGCACCCAACACTCCTGCAGGGAATGCCAATCACCAACATTGATGCAAGGCGTGGGCTGAACAACATAAAAATTTGCATTGCAATATATGTTCTCTTTTAAATTAGAAATGAAAATGATGGAAAACTATTGAGGTGAAAATTCTTCAACTGGATCCACCAGAGTAGTGTGGTTGAAATTGTATAGGTATTCATCAGTGTATGATGCTGGTCGTAGTTTATGGTAATAGTAATGTTGGCATCCTCAGTGCTTCAAGACTCCTTTTTTTTACTATTGTTATTTTTTGCTATAGAACAGAAACATCCTTTGCAGGTTATTCTTTTCTAACATTCAAGGTTATGAGATGCTCCATGCTTTTACTATTTAGTTGGAGATTTGTACTCTCTGACTATTTTTCCAAAGACACACCAAATGTATTTGGTGCCAACAGCAGGTCACAGAATCCATTATATAGTAATTTAGGCATCCTCAGTGCTCCAAGTTTCCAAATTTATTTGTCATAGCCGATCTTACATGTAACATTCTTGCAGGTGAGTTTTTATTACATTTAAGGTTATGAGATGCTTCATGCTTTTGCAATTTAGTTGGTCATTGGTATAGTTTTCTATGTATGATTTATCTGACCTGCTGCTGTATGGCACCAACTAGATGCTTGGGTTGATTTTGGAAAAGCAGTCTGTTTTCTGATTGCCCTTCCATGTCTTGTCATGGTTTGTTTTTCATCTGCTTTCACATCTTTTTATTTTTCCATTCTCCTCCAGTCTTTTGGTTATTTCTCTCTTGATTGGAAAATGTTATCAACATTGATTGAAGCCGTAGAAATGTTTTATTACTTTTACTCAATGTGCTTGTTTGCATCCTGTGTTAGTTAAGCTGAGATTTCTTCATGCTGTTGGTAGCAGGTAGCCAGAGAAGAAGCATGGGCTAAGGCTTCCGCCTTTGAACTTGAAATGGCTGCCGCATATAGGGACCTCACCATGGAGAAACAAAGGTTTCAAGGTGCCAGGGAAAGAATTATTCTCCGGTAAGCAGATTAATATTCCTGAAAATTATTCTTCTGCGACTTTGTTTTTCATACCCAAAAGTTGGCCGTGAGTGGCAGTGGTTTCTACAGATGTTTTAATTCCTTTTTTCTTCAACATGTTTATTTTCTTTTTGGATCCGCTTGACCATTGCCTTTGTCCCCTCTTAGTTTTATTTATCTTTTAATAAATGCTGTCCATTTTTTAATGTGTGAGAGAATTTTAAAAGCGCCATTTGGACTGTGTTGCATTTAGATAGACTTTTAATTATCCATGTTTAGGTGCACAACCATTCTGCTGTTTCTGTTATCTCTATTATCAAGGATTAGTAATGTCTCATTGGTGTGCAGCGAGGTTCTCTAATCTGATAATATTTGCAGCATGAATACTTTGTGTCGACGATTTGCAGCATTCACACCTCATATGATATATGGTTACTTTGCAGCAATAGTAATAGGTCATGCACTTAGGACTAGGCCTGTCAATCGGGCGGATACGGATCGGATAAGCCCATATCCGTATCCGTATCCGAATTGGATATCCGAAAAAATATCCGTATCCGATATCCGACGGATATTCTAAAACACATATCCGTATCTAATCCGAAAATCCAGATACGGATTCGGATAATATCCGAAATATCCGAAGATTAAAATATAAAGAATTTATAAAATCTTAAGTCCTAGCATGGTTAAATAGGTATCCACCAAAGACATAAAAACATAAATCCTAATATAGTTAAACAAGTATCCGACATGGTTAAATAAGTTTGTGTTCTGCCCTAGATCATAGCCATTGGATTTTCATTTAAGGATTGAAACTAATTCTAACATATATAAATAAAATAACAGTTCGGATACGGATATTGTTCGGATCGGATATATGCTATATCCGATCCGATCTGAAAATTTTCAGATACGGATAATTTGGTTCAGATATGGATACGGATTTTTGGATATCGTATATTTTCTGCATTTTCAGATACAGATTCGGATCGGATGCGAATATTTTTTCGGATAATTGACAGGCTTACTTAGGACCATTGGTGTTGAATTTCATCAACTCTTGCTTAACGCACTAAAGTCTATTAACTGAATCTTTCTCACATAAGAAATTCTTGTCTCTGTGTTGGTATACATAATTTTATTGTTTCTGTTTGCCTATCAATGAACATATAGTATAATATAATCATTACAAGACACTCTCATTCAATAGGTATCACGCACATATTTATATATATAAAAAAATAGGTATCACATACTGAAATAATAGATATTTGTTATCTAGATATGAAGCCTATTCCTTATGTGTACAGGGAAACACAATTACGTTCATTTTATTCAACAACTGAGGAGATCTCTGCACTATTTGCGAGGCAGCAGGAGCAGCTTAAGGCAATGCAGAAGACGCTAGAGGATGAAGAGAATTATGAGAATGCCTCAGTTGGTATTGATATGAACATCCTTGTATTAGAAAACACACACACAATCAGACAGGGAGAAGAAATTCAACCTAGCAGAAACACCTTAAGAGATGACACTTCTGTTGCTTCAGCACAGAAGAAGGTTAGATCTGCGACAAGCAGCACCAGCGATGGATCCAGCGCTACCGAAAAACACGTGTGTGACATTGGAAGCCAGGAAGACAATACACAAAACATTGAGTGCACCAGTGCAGACAAGTCCTTAAGGGCAATCGAAATGGCACCAGTCCCAGAAGCAACAGATATGGATGGCACTGAGCGTGTCCGCGAAACAGAAAGCCAAGCTGTGGAAGTCGCTTTATTACATAGGTGCAGTAATTTTGCTGGAGACACAATGCAGATCGACGAGGAACCCCACACCCAGGCAAATATCGATGGATCTTGTCTGAACAGCCAGCTGGAAGCTCTCAAGACTGCGGAAGATATGGAGATGAGAGCGATTGGAACGGCTGATCTGTTGGCTTCCGAAGTGCCTGGGAGCTGGGCCATCAGCACGGCGCCCTCTGCGCACGGGGAGAACGAGTCTCCAAAGAGCATGTGCAACATCGGTGATGATGATAAAGGTGGGGTGGCGGCTCTCTTGTGCCTGTCGGAGGGTCAGGCTGCTGGGAGTCAGACCAACCCTTCAGGCGCCCCGACCGCCTCCTCGAAGCTTAGCGAGGAGCAGCTCGCATTGAGCGCGATGATGGAGATAGTTGCTCCGGATTTCAAGGGGTCGTTGCGCATTGGCGGTGTAGGTGATGCAGTTGAGGTTGGGTCTGATTCTGATGCCGAGACTGAAGAGGGCAGCAGCCATAGTTGTGAAGATAGTGGGGAAGATGATGATGATGGCGATGATGATGAAGGTAATGCGTCTGTTGACGACACCTATGGATGAGAGGGATGTTATGGTTTTCTAAAAATGTATAATTTGTGAGGTAGCTTAGATTTTCCTCGTTTTTTATTTTATTTGATGTAAGTAAATTGGTCAGTGTTAATTATTATTGTGTTTAATGGATGAAGATGAATCACTGGGTTTTTTAATCTGTTTGTAATTTAAAGTTGGATTAAAGTTGTACAGGTTGAGACTTTTGAAATTTTCTGTCCCTACAAATTTAAGTTTCCAAACTGTGGTGGTTTTCTTCTTGGTATGATTGAGTTAAATTTCCATATTGAATATGTTTAAGGGCACTGTTATTTTGGTTAAATCAGGACTTTAAGGAAGACCATATTAGGTGCTCGTACTTCGGACATGCACCGTCCTCGCATATCTGAATACGTAGCGTAGGGGGGAGTAACCACTTTCCAAATTAAAGCATGTGTGTGATTGCACACTTAACCTAACATTATTCAAAATATGAGATGCTAATTACTTTATATTCCATGTATAACGTATTCCTATATAACCTTTTCAAATGACGATTTTTGCTTCTAAGCTGAAAATGATATTCATATAAAAAATTTCATATTTAAAAGTGGGGTGATAGCCTCTTAACCAAAACTCAATCCACAATAATCACTACTCAACATATATTTTATCACATTATACCAATATTAATATTTAGGGAAAAATCCAATAACACCCTACAAACTATCTGAAATCTATATAACCTCCTGACTTTTTCTAAAATCCATATAATCCCGTGAAACATCTATGTAAATCTAAATAACCCCCTAGTTAAACTTCCATTGATAGATGATGAATATTCTATAAATATTCGATGTGGTTAACCTTAAGTGAAAACACACTATACCAAAAATCCCCTATAATTTGTTAAAAATGTGAAAACGTCTTTGTAAATGATGATTTTATCTCTCCAGATATATTATAAAATCATATCCGGTGGTATAAAATCATCATTCCTAAATGATATTTATTATTTTTAACACATTGTAAAGATTTTTTGGCATATTATGTTTTCATATAAGGTTAACCAAAATAATCATAATATGTTAACGAAAATTTAATTCAGGAGGCTATGTGGATTTACATAAGTGTATTATGGGGGTTATATGGATTTTAAATAGTTTACAAGTGGTTATATAGATTTTTCCCTAATATTTAAATTTAACAAATTTACCATAGAGTAATTGAGTTTCATCTAGATGGTATCAAATCAAGTGTGGATCTTATCAACATCGGGCGCGTCTTTTCCCACCAAACGTTTCACTTACCCCACCAATAAAAAAAAAAAAAAAAAACTAGTGTTTGGTTGTTCCCACCAATTCAAGTCGACTAAACTTGGTTGTCAATTCAGGTTTTGGGCGACCGGATTTGGTCACCATTTCAGGTTTTGGACAACTGAACTTGGTCATCATTTTAGGTTTTGGGCGACCGAAATAGATCAAACAGGATCTAGAACTATATTTATCTTGTAAACACATAAATTTTTGGGTTTATCCATCATATTCTAGATTTAATCTTTTATCCAAACAACAGCTAAGGGACTGAAAAAAATGTAAGTATGTATACTTTCAATTAATTCAAATTTTTATATGTATACTTTCAATTAATTCAAATTTTTATAGAAAAATATCCTATTAGACAAATATATATCATTTTTAAGCTTCGTTTGAATTCGTAGTTCAGCGGATTCTTTGTTTAAAAAAAAAAAAAAAATACTAGTTAATCCAAACATATTTTATATTTGGCTTTTGAAAATTTGTCCGTCACTTATATAAAAAAAGGGAAATTTGCATGTATACCCCTATTAAATATAGTATTTTGTGTTATACCCCCATTAAAAAGCTAATTGCATCTATACCCCTGAAAAAATCTTTCGTGTTGCAACTGTGCCCCTGAAGTTAAGTTCCGTCGGATGAGAGTGGAATATACCGGGAATATTCCATTAACGGCGTTAAATGCAAAATGAATTGACCAAACTACCCTTTGGACCGTAGGGGCTTGAAAAATTGCATTTATACCCCTGTGTCTGTCTGAAATTTCATCTATGCCCCTATGTTTGCCTGATGCTTATAAAACCCATTTTCTTCAACCTCCATACCTGCTGAAACCATTTTTTTCTCATCTTCTTCAATAATTGATTGAAAACCTTATAATTATTCAAAAGACTAAGATAGATAGTGTTTATTTGGGTTTCACTGACAGATTTTATTTTTCATAATAGAAAATCTATCAACAAACACTATTTCAATCATATAACCATACCAGAAAATAATCACAAAATTCATTTTGAAATAAAAAAGCAATGACTAATTGCCCTTAAAAAATTATGAAGTGATAACTCCAGTTCTTTCATTCTTTTTGAAACCAGAAGTTAGGTATTTCATTCTAAAGTGAAAAACAAAATAAAAAAAATTACTAAATTAAATTTTTTTTTTGTTATGGTTGTTCATTTAAATTAAAAAATTATTACAAAAAATAACATAATACAAAACTTTAACTATTAGGATTTCTATTTATTTATTTGATCTTTTGTATAAATGACACAATAGTATTAAATATGAATTAAATGAAATAATCAAAATTACATGTTACAAAAAAAAAAAACATAACGTGTTTAAAGACTTTTAATATCAAATTATATCTTCAATTGTATGTGAACATCATGTCAAGAGTGAGTTTTGCATCCTCCAGACCTATTGAAACTCTTTTTTCTCACCTTCTTCAACATAAAAACAAATATACCAGGATCTAGCTAAATTCTTCATGTTGAAAACCTTACAATTATTCAAAAGACTAAGATAAATAGTGTTTATTTGGGTTTCATTGATAGATATTATTTTCCATAATAGAAAATATCAACAAACACTATTTCAATCATATAACCATTCTAGAAAGTAAGGCATAATCATCCTATCACAGTGAAAAAAATATAAAAATATTGATTGACAAAATTTTCATGTCAGATGATCCTCAACATGTAGAATAAGCATCAATTAGCATAATACACCACATAGAGATAAAAAAACACCGATTGATTGTAGGATGAACAAAAGTAAAAAATCACAAATTTTATTTCAATGTTGAGATTTCACGAACAAAAATCAAAAGACAATAGAATCTCTATTAGCATAATGAGAACCATATGGAACTCAACAATGATCCACTCCAAGCATAGAAGAACCAAGTAGAAATTTGATACTTTTTAGATAAACTGTTTAAATAATTGTCTTGATTTTAAAGTTGATATTACAAATATTTCAAGAAAAAAATGGATCTATGTATATTTGTCTATTCAGCTACTTATTTTTGTTGTTTTATAAACAAGATCACAATGATATGTGAAATGTATAAGCATTAAAAAATACAAGACATATGTTCTCTTATATGTTCTTATATGTTCCTTTTCCTGAGCTTTATCAATAAAACCCTCTACCTAAAAATTAGATCAACATGTGTCCTATTCTAACTGCAATACAAAACAACATAAATTATATGTTCAACCTTGGTAACGGAGATGGACAGAGGGACAGTTGTAACACGAAAGAAGTTTCTAGGGGTATAGAGGCAATTAGCTTTTCAATGGGGGTATAACACAAAATATCATATTTAACAGGGGTATAAATGCAAAATTCCATGGGGTAAAAGAGACATTTCATGGGGTAGAGTTAAGTTCGTAACCATGATTGGTTCAGCCTTGGTAACGGAGATAGACGGAGAGATACAGTTGCAACACGAAAGAGTTTTTCAGGGGTATAGATGCAATTAGCTTTTTAAGGGGGGTATAACATAAAATACCATATTTAACAGGGGTATAAATGAAAAAATCCCTAAAAAAAATTGTTCTTATGTTCTACATTTAAAAATAGTTATTGATTCTCTCTACGTTACAACTCAGATGTGGAGTGGCATGAAGGATTTAAGGAGGATATACGTCATGAGATTATGTTTCCAAGAAAAAAAAATTATAAACTTTATTACAAATTCTGTTCAACCAAGTTCGGTCGCCCGAAATCTAAAATGATGACCAAGTTAAGTCGTCTAAAATATGAAATGACGATCAAATTTGATCGTCGAAAACTAAAAATGACGATTAAATTTGATCGACTTGATCGGAGTTGTGTTGTTGTTGTTGCTTTTTTTTTTTTTTGATTGATCAGTGGGGTAAGAAAAAGGATGGGTGTGACTAGACGTGCCCATCAACATCTAATAATGTATGTCTAACATGTACAGCAAACAAGTAATTTATCAAGATGATTGAAGAGAATTTCTTTTCATTTCTCGCGTGTGTTACAAAATTTCTTATGCGCAGCTTTCTGTCGATGAATGCGTGTTTGAGTTCGAGACGATGAACCCGAACGCGGTGATCTCGCACAAGTCAACCCCAGCTCCAAACACATCCCCATGGATTCGTCGCCCGTACCTTTCACTTCGTCGTCAATCGGGTCAGCATTCTCTCCCCCCCCCCCCCCCCCTTTAGAACCCTAAATTCTTCAAATCGATCTCTCTCTCTCTCTCACACTGATCAACGTTTCCTTGATTCAGATACTTCAACCTCTCTGGTTCTTCGAAAATCTTTCCCTTCTCTTCCTCCATGTAAGTCAGTGAGGAGAAGGTGCGTCTCGGCGAAGGCTTCCGATTCGTCGTTTGAGCCCAATTGGGTACAAGAAGATGGTTTCGAAGCGACCCAGGTGTGTGTTTTTCGGTTCTCCCTGTTGTTGGGTTTTGGTGGATTTTGTGTTTGTTGATGATTGTGATTGAATTGAATTTTTATTTCGTTCATGTTCAGGAGGCTAATGCAGGCGCGGTCGATGTATTGAAAGTTCTTAAGGGGGCGAATTCCCTTCTCCCCCATGTAGTCATTGCGAGCACTGTGTTGGCCCTCGTCTTTCCGCCGTCCTTCACATGGTTCACCACAAGGTTATATTTGAATTCTCTTCACTTGAAATGTAGCTTATGTTTAGGCCTGTTTTTTTCCTTTTCCCTTCTCAGGGTGTGTTTGTGGGGGCAAGAAAACTGAATGAAAATAAGGGAAACGTTACCTTTGACCACTTAAAAAACTGGTTTTTGTGCCAAACCAAAGGAGAATTTTTTTTTTCTTCATTTTACATTGTCTCATTTATTTTATTAGAAAAAAGGGGTAAAATTTTCACATCCTTGGAGCCAATGTGAGGGAAAATTACAGAATCAAATTCTGTCACTTTCCATCGGTAGATAAACTGATCAAAGGAAAAATGATTTTATTTCCATCACCTTTTGATTTGACTCAGATTCCTTCGCTTTCCTTCATTTTCTTTTCAAGATTGTGCACACAAACACACCCTTACATGCAGAGCATTTCATTTTGTTGAACATTGTGCATGGTTAATCATCGATGATGGATCGATGCTTAAGAGAATTTACAGTTGAATAATCTGCACAGTGGATTTATGTTTTGATTGGAATCATTTTCAGATATTATGCCCCTGCACTGGGATTTTTAATGTTTGCCGTCGGTGTAAATTCTAGTCCGAAAGATTTTTTAGAAGCAATCAAAAGGCCTGAAGCTATATTTGTTGGATACATTGGACAGTTTGTTATAAAGCCCTTTCTCGGTTACCTTTTCGGGACAACTGCTGTTGCAGCTTTCCATCTACCAACATCTATAGGTGAGGAAAGGAGATGAGTCTTTTCTTTTAATTGTTGCTTAAAAGATGCAAGGTGAAGCAAGAGAGGATAACAGATTGGTATTAAACTACTGATTCAGGTGCTGGTATCATGTTAGCGTCTTGTGTCAGCGGCGCTCAGCTTTCAAACTATGCTACTTTTCTGACAGACCCACATATGGCCCCGCTAAGCATAGTTATGACTTCAATATCTACAGCCACAGCAGTTTTTGTGACGCCAATGTTATCCTTGTTGCTTATCGGCAAGAGGTTGCCCGTCGATGTGAGAGGAATGATGTCCAGTATCATGCAGATTGTAATTGCACCTATAGCCACAGGATTGCTTTTAAACAGGTGATTTCTTTGCCCTCAAATTTTAACCTTAGGAAACCAATGATTTGCATGTTATTGTTCATCCGAATTATATTTTATCTAAAAGAGAATTCCCAAACAGATATTCTATAATTTGTAATTGATGTTCTTACATGGTCAGAAGTATAATCTATATTGTTTAATTCCTCTCAAGTTAATTTCTTTTCTTCCTGCAAGGTTTTTACCACGAATATGTGCTGCCATACAGCCATTTTTGCCTCCACTTTCGGTGTTTGTGACAGCGCTATGTGTTGGTTCTCCGTTGGCTATAAATGTGCAGTCCATTGTCTCTCCTTTTGGAATAACCATTTTGCTGCTCATTTTTGGTTTCCATGCATCTTCTTTTATAGCCGGATATGGTCTCACTGGTTTAATCTTTCGCGATGCTCCTGATGTTGAAGCTCTACAGAGAACTATATCCTATGAGACAGGTTTAATTCCTTCACCACTTGATCATCATTTTTTTATAGCTTATATTAATACATAGCATATTTATTTTGTAAATTTGATAATCTTTCTCTCTCCCAGGGATGCAAAGCAGTCTTCTAGCTCTTGCACTGGCAAATAAGTTTTTCCAAGACCCGCTTGTCGGTGTTCCTCCAGCCATATCTGTAAGTCAAAAATTGCTTTTTGTTACTTTAATCTGATTTTACTATTTTTAATGAATGTTTTCATCCTGAACACATATTTCATTGAGTACTCAGAGACACCAATGCAAATGCATGTATACTTCACAACCGAATGCTTGATGATTTCCATCCCAAAGTTCTCAAAGTCACTTTTCATCATTTGTTTTAAACATAATCATGGTTTTTTTTTTTTTAAGATTAAAAAAAAAAACCATGATTATGTTTAAAACAAATGATGAAAATTAAAAAAAAAAAACCATGATTATGCCTTCTTTAGATTTCTGGTTGTTTATTCTCTTCCCCACGCCCTGCAGTTTCTGCAAGCAGGTGAAGACTTTTGTTGGTGGTGGTAGTGGTGGTAACATGGGGTTCTTGTAGAAGAGTCAGAGAAAAATTATTCAGTGTGGAGGGTGATTATCAGGGTTAAAAGGAAAGGCAAAATCTATTTAGATAAAAAAAAAACCAATACAGTTTAAAATTTAGACTGGGTTTAGGACATAGCTTCTAATCAATTTGGTTGGTGTCATGAACTAGTGGGTGAATAATTTATATAGAGATACTTAAATTTTCCTGTCGTATGAAAAACAAGTTATTACTTTATTGGAGATTCATGGTTTGAAAAGTACTAGGTACCATATGGATCCACTTTAGTGGATTTCACATTTGTGGATCCAAACGGTATCATAGCAGTGTTGCATTGTAGTTTTCAGAGGTGTCTTGGAGTTCGTGCATAGAGATAGAAAAGCAATGTTTGCAGAAGCTGTGGGAAGCCAGCTTCTGCAAAAGCGGCTCCAGTCACTGCTTTATGTTAGAATCGGAACCGATGAAATCGGTTCCAAATAGGTCCTTAGATGAGCCTGGATTAACACATTTTCCATATTCATATTGTTGTTTGCCTTGATTGGAATTGGAAATGCTGTTTCGGCAAAAGTTCTCCTGTATGGAACACCTGAAAGGTGACCTGTAAATACATTGTGTTTGTGTTCATCCTTTTCAGGCCATCTTCATGTTGAGAATTTCTCAGTGTTATAGCTGTCTTGCAAAATGAGAAGCCTCTGTTTCTGTTTTATCTTTTATTCGTTGAGAATCACTTCCAAATCCTTGTTACTATTGCATCTGGGAGTGTCCATGAATCATGAACTTAGACCTGATTGTTTTTATTTGAAAGGGGTTCGACTTGAACAAGATCTAATGTTGCGTTCATGTTGCAGGTGGTTCTGATGTCTCTTATGGGCTTTTCTCTTGTTATGCACTGGTCCAAGCGGGAACAGCAAATCGTGACGTGATGTTCTTTCCATGACATTGACAACATTTACATAATGATCATGATGATTACTCCGGTTGAATACGATGATTAGTGTTTATGAAGTTCATGTACCGTGAGTAACTCCAAATGATATATTCAAGAAAAGGAAAATGTTAAGACATGTTTTTTAATCTAGGGTATCATATGTTTTAATGCGTTGTGTATACTCTGTTTAGGTAGTGGAATGTGTTGGGAATAGGGTTGAATAGGAGTGCATGAATCCAAAAGCTTGTTTATTTGCGAGGAATAGATGTGTATGGTTATGACAAAATATGTGAAAATAAGCTCTTATTGATATTTCAGGTCTCTCTAGAATTGTGTTATTCTCACCTTATCTATTTTACTGATATAGTGGGGGTGGTTCACATGTCAAATCATCTGTTATCACATCTTATTATCATTTTCTCCTCTTATAAATCAGGGGTCATATATCAAATCATTTTTTCATATTTTATAATATCTTATTTATATAATATTCATTTTTTATCTACAATTTATTTATGATCAACCAACAATAAAAATTTCATTATTATATTTTTCAACTATTCATGTGTAGGTGCTGAAACAATCAGTCATTCTCGCGTCTCCTAATCTGCTATATATTAGGTTAGATTGGAATATATTATATTAAAAAAATGCAAAAAAAGTACATCCAAGTCATTTGATTATATATTTTTATTATTATGTATGTCTTTAATATATCATTAAAAAAAATTCAAAAGAAAATTAAATGGTTAATCCTAAATTGAATGCAACTTTCACCGATTTTAATTATAAAAAAATATACACTTATCCATTGAATTACATATTATTATAAAAAATAAAGTATGCACTGAGATGCACTAGTATATTAATTTTGAAAAGTATAATTTTTTTTTAAAATTTTTTCATACATTACGATAGCAAAATGTAAATTACAAAAAGACTGTACAGCCAGGATCACAAAGTTAAGTAGAATACTTCAAAAAAAAAATTGCCCATCTCCTCGCTTGAAAGGAAAGTAAATGTGTTTAAATTCAATCCTTTAACTGCAATCATAAGTACTAAAAATAAGTAGAATACATTAAAAAACAAAATCTCCCATCTCCTCGCTTGAAAGGAAAATAAATGTGTTTAAATTCAATGCTTTTAACTGCATTCATAAGTACTAAAAATTATGCCTTTGTAAACCTAGATTGTAGCATATATGGCATAAAAATGATATGGCTGATGTACTGAGATCCAACAAGGCTGCTTAAAAATTAAGATAATATGATGGATTATGGGTCCAAATCAGCTGTATTTATGAACCAGGCAGAACCTGGATACTTTGATCCAAAAGTTCAATTCAAAAATATTTTGTATCCACATCTAACCTTTCATGGTGATTAAAAGATCAATGTGATTTTTAACTGATGATATGGAACAACTGTGAATGGTGAAAGTTTGATTCCAAAGATTACGAGCAAATAGATCAGTATGTTTTTCACTGTTAAATTTTGATTCTCTCAGATCAGGTACTTTATGAATTCTAAGAGCTAATTTGATAATATTTCTCATTCACCTTTTCTGGACCACCCAAGTAACTAGTATTTAAATTCTTCACTCCTATTACAGTTGGAGCTGATTTTGTGACTGTTGTGACTGTTGTCCACCCAAGTAACTAGTATTTAGATTCTTCACCTCTATTACCATTCTTGGGCAACTCAAGCTAACTTGCATTGATCTTTCCATCCCACAAAATCTATTTCACGTTGAGTGATAAGTTCTTCTTAATTAATCAGAGTTAGGGATGACAACATGTCGTATTAGAATCGAGTTTGACAATATCCAAACCTAACCCGGATTTAATATGTTCAACTATGTATCTGCTTTGCCTCACCTCTAGGTTTTACAACTTGATATCCATACTTGCTCTGCTTTATTCTGGGCTATATATCTTGAAATCCATACCCCCTCCACCCCTTCCCGTTTAATGCGAGTTGGATTAGGTTGGCTCCCAAACATAAAACCGTAAAAAATTATATAACAAATCAAATTATTTTTGACATGCAAGGCAATTACATCCATAAAAATACAATTGTTCTAATGTAAAATTATCAAATCTCAAGATGCATAAAGCATAAATAGTTTATAATACCATTACATATTAATAAATAAGTTTCAAAATTTGTTTTTGAAAGGAAATTAAAAGGGGAAAGATGAAGTGTTGTAAAATGTCGAGCTTTATTTCGGAGTTATATTTTTTAAGAGAAAGATGAATAAAATAAGAGAAAAAGATAGTGGGCATTTGGGTTTTGACCACCTTAAGAATTAATGTTCTTTTGTAGTTCTTAATCGTAAGGAAGTTGGGTTAGCCAGTTAAGCACAGGTTTTAAACATAAAATTCAAATTCAACCTATGTATTGAATGGGTTGTAAAATGTCGAGCTTTATTTCAGAGTTTGTTATTTTTTTTTAAGAGAAAGATGAATAAAATAGGAGGAGAAAAAGATAGTGGGCATTTGGGTTTTGACCACCTTAAGAATTAATGTTCTTTTGTAGTTCTTAATCGTAAGGAAGTTGGGTTAGCGAGTTAAGCTCAGGTTTTAAACATAAAATTCAAATTCAACCTATGTATTGAATGGGTTGAAAGGGTCGGGTTGAATTTGAAAAATATGAAATCGAACCCACCCAATAAGATTGAATAGCATTGAGTTACAACTAGAACCCACCCCATTGCCATCCCAAACCAGAATTAGTAATCTATCTCTAAATATTTGAGAGTTTGATTTCTGAATGAACGTTTCATAATCCTATTTTTTATATAATTACAGGTATACAGTAGAATTTGAACATAAAATCATGTGGTTAAAATTTTTGTTGTCAACCATTAAACTATTAATCCAACATGTGGGTGGTTACTTTCACCCCGGGAAGTAAGAATCCCACCTAAAAAGTTAGTTCTTTTCTGGGGTGGGGAGGAGGGCAGCGGGCGGAGGGGGGCCAGGGGCTGCAACAGGTGGCGCTAGTGGGCTGAGGGAGGGAATGGTGGGCGGAAAAGGTGGTGGTGGGTGGAGGTGGTAGTTTGTTTGTCATTTGATGATTTATTAAGGTATTTGTGAAATTCAATAAAGATTGTTTATCTTATCGAATTTGATTTTAAACACAATTGTTTTAGGAGATTTCAATTATGATTTGAGATATAATTGTTTCAGTAGTCTTTCTGAAACATGATCACTAATTTGATTCTAAACAAAATTGTTTTTTTTTTTTAATCTTTGGATAATTTTAGGCCCCTGTGAAATGCAATGCAGATAGTTTATTTCTTGAAATTAATTTTATGTTAAAAATGGTTATAGGAGTATTTTTTTTATACGTTCGATGATTTAAAGTAAAAATGATAAAATATCAATATCAAAGGGATTATTGAGTAAAACACGTGTGCATGTCACGTGTAAAGACTGCACATTTTTTTTTTGTTAAGAATAATAGGGATACTAATACATACTAAAATTTTAAAACTTACTTTTCATGGGAGTAAGTATTTGATCACATTTTACGGCGGGATGGTGGATTTGAAAAAAAATGATTAGGGGGGATAACCTCTCCCTTACAATTTTCAACTTTGGGTTTGCACGAAGTTGAATTTTTCAAACCCGTATCCAAATAAGAAATAAAATGCATCTTAATTAAAAGTTGCATACACATTTTTATAAAAAAAATGATCAAAAGTTAACGGGTTCAAACTAAGCCTGTTAATTATCTGAAAAAAAATCTGAATCTGATACAAATTCGTATCCGTATATGAAAAATCAGAAATATCCGATATTCGAATATTCGGAGTACAGATATGAATATCAGTGTATTCGATCTGAAAAATATCTGTATCCGACGCACACACATATATATTTTTCATATTTGTTATCTTATATGATTAATTACAATTATAATATATTATATTACTATCAAATTTTCAATATATGATATCTAAAAGAGAGAATATACATTAAAATATCAATTTTAATAATCATATTTCTCTAATAAATCATTTGATTATCCAATTTAATATTAATATATAAACATGTCAATTATTCAAAAAATATCTGTATCCGAATCCAAAGGTTAGGATATAAATATTAACGTATGCGATCTGTATCTGTCTGATTGACAGGCTTAATTCAAATCTGTTTCCCAAATGGGGCCCATGTAATAGTGTTGGTTTAGTTTTATTTATAGTCAAGTCATTTGCCTCCTAAATTTGAAAGCTCATTATTTTAACCATTTATTATATTCCATTTTTTATCCATAGTTTATGAGCAAAATTGTAGACTAGTATCCTTTCTAATCATAATAAAAATAGACACTGTCTAAATGGGGACGAGAAGAAATAGAGAAAGCAAAAAACCATTACAATAGAAAGAAAAACCACGAGAAAAAGCCGTTTGAGAGAGCCAGAGAGCTTGATGTAGAAAATGCTTCACATACAAAACCTCCGCCCCTACATGGTCCATGCGCTATCCCGTGATATGAAACCGATTTTCCTCCATAGCGATCTGGGAGGCCCATCATAAACAATTTCCCCACTCAATAATCAAATACCGAGTCATCTCCTAAAGATTTTTGAAATAGAAACGTGAAGTTCTGATTCTGAATACCTTCTCGTTTCTCATTCTTGATCCATAGTTAAATGATACATTTATATTAAACCTTGTTTCATCACTTACCAAAGTCTTAATTTTGACTTACAGATAAAAAAATAAAGATGGGGCACTATGAGATGGATTTTACACTTGAAACCCAAACAACACGCAACATGTTTTCAGTCCCAAATCTCAGACAACTAAAAGAAAGCCATGCCAATGGAACGGCAGATTCTAAAATATATAGTACAACAACAACAATTCAAATTTTTTACCCATATTGGATGATCATCTGACAACATTTTCAGGCTATAACCGTGATTCTTGTTACTTCATTAATTTATATAAGTGCACAGTATATTATTAGAGCAACACATGCTTACTCAGAAAGATCTCCAAATGATCTCCAGTACAGTACGAGAGTCCCATTGACTGCTCTTCTTTTTTATTTATTTAATTTAACACTGCTTTAAAACTTTTCTTTGTGCAGCCAGTGCAGGATTACGTAGAATTATACATAAGTGTGGAACTTGGATGGGTTGAACTTGAACCCAACCCAACTTTGGGATGGATTTGGATTGGGGGCGATCTGGTTCTATTTGAATTTGAATCCAAACCCGAGTAAACTGAAATTCAGTTTGGGTTAGATTAAGTGGGTCTAACCGGAACTCGATGGAACAAGTGATAAATATAAATATTTAGTTTAAATTTTGATTTCTGAGATGAAATTCAAATTATCCAATTTGTTTTCATTCAAAATTCTATCGCACTTTATGGTTTCATTATCTATTCTCTCTTCCCCATGCCTGCTCATTCACTGTATTATCTCTTTTTGGAGACGGTTGATTATTCTTTGTTGGGCTTGTTGAGGAGCTTGAATAGTTTAAAATAACACAATTTTCATGGAAAATTTGAACTCAATATGAACCCAGCCATAATTCAATCCTGAGTAAAACCCAAACCCAACTCAAATTGGAATCAAACCCAACATGTAAGATTAGTTTCCTCTAACTTTGGAATGGGTTCAATTTTATCTCCAATATACTCTAATCTACTCCCATTGCAACCTCAATTATACACACACAGATTTCCCATCTACCTAGTTTTCGTTGAAGCACCTTTTAGAAGTGGATAAGATGTTAGTGGTTTTTCAAAATGTAATTTTATGTATCTTGTAAGTTTGGGTCTTATGTTTGTAACTTTGTGTGTTGGGTTTGAGTCCAACATCGGGTAAAGAGAAAAATATTTGACACTATATAAAGTGTGGCGTATATAAAGTAATGTTTACTTTAGTAATGATAAGGTGTTATGCACCGCGTATGGTGCTCTAATGTCTATTAATAGGCATGAATTTCAACAATTCAAACCACTTCAAATTGATCAAAGGTTTTCTCTCTTTTACCTAAACTCTGTTTCAATATTGGATTTTTGCATAATCTAATACTGGGGTCTTGGTTCACTTAGGTTCCACTACAGTATTCTGCTTCATCATCGACAGTGCAAACACTGGTGGAATTCTTCTTCGAGTTAATCTGCAGACAGATTTGCAGTACCCCCCTTGCACACTATCTGGTGAGGGCAAATATTGTCTTAAGGAAAGTGACACAATAACACGACTCGAAGGGTTATTGAAGTCTCAGTCTTAATTTTCCAACATAAGACTTGCTTCTTAATTTAGCTCATTGAAGGAACAATACCCAATATCATGTACTATCAAGAGATGTGGTATTGCTCCATTTGGTTTATTAATTAGTATTCATTAGTGTTGCACTCATATAATATGTAGTCCATGAGGAAAATATCTATTATCCTCCCATGCTTTCTTTCTTGGTATCTTATTCTCTGATGTATTTTTTAGGGGATCTATATGACAGATCACTCATGGATCTTGTAATTGTTCAAAATGAAAATAACACCAAAAAAATTTGCCCCAGAAGGAGCAATATTATTGCCCTACAAATCCAAGTGTTTGCTGCAACAAAGTACAATGATCAAGGTATCAAAATTTGGACAATCAAAACCGACCACCATCCAGCCTTGTGTCCAGAGGACCAGAACTTCCAGACTGTTATACAAATATGTACAGAAAAACCATGATGGTTTATTAGGAATGTTTGGAAGGTGTAATTGATTGCATGAACTACAAATAGAAATCCCATTCAGAGAGGCACAAAATATTTCTCCATCTATTGGCCTTATCAATAAGTGCATGTGATCAATTGAGAGAGACAAGTTATTATCATTGATAGTTGACTGTAACCCTTCAACAGATCCTTTTTAAGTGGTCCTGGTCTTATATGTTGTGCCCTTCCTACCCCACCCTTGGTTTTTGGCTTTGGCTTTCCAACATTTCAAACCTTCATTGATGGTGAGGGCGATGTCTATCCCATTATGGAACGGCCATGGATGATCACTTATGGAGTTTCGGTATAACCAGTCTTGTTTTTAGTCTTACATTTATCCCCACAAAATGTATGTACCTTTATATTCATACGAAGATACAGAAAAATACGTTCATTGTATAAAACCGTCCAATTAATAGAACTTTATCTTCTAAAATGCAACTATTAGTATTTAACAACAAATTATTTTTATTAAACGCCATTTCTTTTTTGCAAATAACCTTTGTTAGGTTATGATGAGACCCACAATTAGACCTCAATTAAACAGCAGCAGAAAAGGCTATGAACTCTCTCTCTCTCTCTCTCTCTCTCTCTCTCTCTCTCTCTCCAGACAATGGATTCATTATTGTGAAGAGATTTAAATATCTTTGATTTCATTTTCAGGGGCACCACACAATTTAGTCCAATATTGAAGGAATAGCACAACATACCAATCCCCCCCCCCTCATTGACCTCTTTTGTTCCTTGGTGGAAATTTTCTTCAATTTACATCATTCAACATGGGGCCACAATAGCATCCCCTAATTTCAAAACAGATATTGAGAGCTAATACATTTACACATCCTCATCTCTTCCCCCCACTTTCTGTACCCTACAGTGACTCTTACCACACATTTCTTCACTCTCATCAACTTGAAGGTTGATTAATTTAACAATTCCATCAATACGACAACCAAATGCATGACACAATAAGGCTCCTTTCCACACTATATTGATTAGTATAATCATGATTTGAAATGGACATGATATAATGATATCGTCTGGCAACAAAGATGATGGGAATATCCAAGTGATTAGAATACCATTTTTTATCCTCAAAGTATGGTTTAACTAGTCCACCTAAGAGATAAATAATGATATATACCATTTTTTGCTCACTTGTACAAATAAAGTATATACTCTTACACAAATTACACAAATTATTCATAAAAATAGATGCATCAATCATCTATCTCCTCTCTTTTTTTATGTTATCACACATTTCACTTAAGGATAAAATTAGTATTTTAAAAATGTACATCTTATAACAAAGGTCAACCAAAGACAAAAGTATTTTATTTCCAAAGATAAAAACATTGTTCAAGTTCATAGATATATCTATAGGACCATACATTATTGTGTACATACCCAGTAAATCAGAACAAGAGACATATGATGGCCTTCACTGTGACTCATTTCACCATCATTGCTCTTTCTCTATAGCACACAAAGCACATACAAACACCACATCATGAAAAGAAGACTTTCTTGTATATATATAGATGGATATTCCTGGTGACCTTTGCATTCTTCCTTTCAAAGCTTAGGCCTCTGTATCTAGTATATTTTATTCAAGAGATAAAAGCTCAGAAGAACAGTTTCTTGGCTACTCTAATACCATGCATCACCACTCTCTTTCCCAACAATGCTTTAAGGTATCAAAAGTCCGGATAAAGCTAACAAGGTAATGTTTAAGTGATACCTTTCTGTCATTTTCTTTATATATGCAAAGCTTATAATTTGATTAACCAAACGTGTGCACAGGAAGAGCAGCAGCTCTGTGAACATGGAACAAATGAATATGAAGCTGTTCTTGGAGAACCGCAAGATGATCGATGAGAACGAGAGGCTGAGACAGAAGGCGGTGCTCCTCCATCAAGAAAACCAGAATTTGCTATCCGAGCTGAAGAAGAAACGATTCGAATCAACTCGCGAGCAAGGAAGAGCTCTTCTCTTGTCTTCTCTCTAGTGTAGTAGTATTTCCGAGGAAAGAAAAATAAGGCAGTTGAATGAGGGACTAGTATTTTATCTCCCTTCATATTAAGCGGTGTTGTGATGAATGATGCCATTTCAGTTTTGCTGCTTATAGATGTATTGTTGCAATATATTTATGTATAGTTTAGCTGGTGGGTGTATGATTTTTGTGTAACTCTGTTTTTAGTGTTGTGCATGAGTTTTTTCTTTTTTCCTTTCCTTATATTTGATAAAGAGCACAAGCAGATCAATTGGTAATTGACTTGATAATAGAACTTCTCCCTTGTGTTTCCTATCAAACACAAGCAGATCAATGTACAAGATGGAGAACTATTTATTAGAAGCAGTTCAATTGATGAAATGGGAGACGCAGGTGATCAATCTAAAAAGATATCTAATGTGCACATTTAAATTAAGGTTGGCAAAGGCATCAATATCTAATATTCATGTCCACTCCAAAATTTACTAGGTAGAGATATCCATATTCAAATTTGAAACTTTTTCGTATTCAGGGCGGATAAAAATATTTTATAATGATTGATATATCTAAATAGAAACACAAATTGGAGTCATCGGATGATATTTTAAGGATGAGAGATCGTATAATTTGAACAGTGAGTTAAATCAAAATTTTGGGGCTTTCCATCTTTTTTCAGAGATTCGTAGAAATTTTTTTTTTGTAGAAAAACAATGAAAGGAATCTTATATTTCAAGGATTATGATTAATCATGCATGACAATGCATTTAAGCAGTACATAATACAAACATATATTATTTTGTAGGGAGAGGTTCTAGTGCTCCCATTTTGATTTGTGATATCTATGAAATTCAATCCAAACCATTGAAAACATCAATGCACGATCCACATTTCGTGCAAAGACATTATGAGAGCAACACAGAAACTCCAAGAATATAAAGGTAAAATCAGATTATATAGACTTTCCCCTCCTTGCCCTAGCCTGTGAATAGAGAGTGACGTGCAACAACCAACTTTTCATAATGCAATGCTTAAGAACCAGAATAGCTACGTAACAATAAACACAAAAAGAGAGTCATCCATTCAAGAAAGCTTACAACAAAAAGGAAACTGAAATCAAGGAGGGGACAGCAAACAGAGGTGTGTCTTACAGATGCATGTTAACAAAATCACACAATGAGTTCAGTCTGAGAAAGGTGTACTGACTACTATTGCTAGATGAAAGAGAGCCAAAAAAGGCCAATAATGTGAAAACTGCAGAAGAAAGTCATTCACATGCCTCCTGCAGCATCCAGTGGTTTATTCTAAATTCAAATCATGGTAGGGTTAGACAAGAATTTTTTATTTTTATTTTATTTTTTTCGCACAAAACACCTCCAATGGACACATGGGAAAGGAAATTTTCATGTTAGTCCGATCTGGTTGGATTCTCACTAGTACGTGCATGGATGAACATCATGCATCCAACCAAAAATACTACCGATGAAAATTCTATCAATACTTTTTGTCAGATATGTGTCATTTATCCATGTACGTACTGATGAAAATCTTATCAAAATGTCGCACAAGAATACACTGAGGAGATGTGGCCAAAATCAAAGTAGAGAATGGAAGCATAATAGGTGCCAATATCCAGAGTCCACTAAATCGAGCTATTCTACCCAGTACTTATTTCCAGTAGGTTGGCATAATCGTCTACACAAGTTACATAACATACCATGCAGATACCAAGAAATTTTGAAAAGATACCAATATATGAAAACAACACATTAATAAAATATCATACAACAAACAAAAGGGTACAAACTCTGGTGATGATAAGATAGATGCCTTGTTTGTTTCAACTGAAATACTTTTCTTTCTCCCAATAGATGCCGTGACATCAGATACATTGAGTCGCTCCACATTGTAATACAAACGCATTCGGCCATACCACTATACCAAAATGAAATCATCATCATCAAGAATCTGTACATCTTTATCTCCCACAAAATTCTCCCTCCCAAGCTCCTTCACAATGTTGACAAATTCCATTCTACTCGATAGAGGAAGAGGTACATACGGCCTTCGAAACACGGGCCTAATCACCCCAAGCTGTGCCAAAGCCGTGTTTACGCCAATGGGGTTTGGCTGATCAGGCTGAAACAGCCACTTGATCAGGGTTGACAGCTTTGAATCCAATGAAGCGTTCTTCCCATGAAACATGAGTTTGTGCATCAACCCTGGAACCAAATTGCTAGTAACTGAGATTACTCCAGTAGCGCCACAATCCCACCTTGCATCATGACACTCATTGTCATTACCACTCCAAACCGAGATGCCTCTTTCGGTATGCTCCTTTACCCTGTCATTCCCCACACACTCCTTGATGCCTGCCATGTTGGCACTGTGAGAAATCGCATGAAGTATCACTGGGGGAGGAATATCTTGTCCAGTCCTCGAGGGTACATTGTAGATGATAGTGGGACCCATTGGAAGAATAGCCTCAAAATGAGTGATTAATCCCTTTACGGAAGTCTTTCCATAGTAAGGATTTATGTGGAGTGCTGCATGCATGCCTACAGCAAAACCCTGCTCACTTGCATGTATTGCTTCTCTTGTGGAGTTGCTCCCTGTGTTCCCAATCACCTTGATAGATCCACCAAAGCAATTGACAGTGTGTCCAATGAGCATGATGTGTTCATCCCAGCTCATAAGCTGGCCCTCGCCAGTTGTGCCCCCAACTATAACACCTTCAGCACCATTTTTGATCTGCATGTGCATCATAGCATCATAGGCTTCAAGGTCAAATCTTCCATCAGGCAAATATGGGGTCTTGATAGCTGTGATTAGTCTCAGCTTTTTTATGTCTTCTGCACATGTCCTATAATTAAGAATATTCATGGAAATTATTAGCAGCAGCTCATGGAGATGTACTAGATAAATATAACTTCAGAGATATTAGTTCCCTTGTTATGAAGCAATGCCAAAGAAAAAAAAAACCATAATTGCATTTTTGTAACCATCAAAATTTAGCAGAAGTTTCCTTCAATAAAGTTCCAGATCAGGGTCATCAGACGTATAATTTAATTATCCAGCTCGTAGTGTAACATAAACAAATGCAAATAGTCCTGAGTACCAGAGAACACAGTGCTAACAACGATGCTATCACATGCAAATGGTCCCTGTAAATTTTAACTCACATGTTGAGGTTAATGTTCAAATGAACATGAATGTGACATCAGGAATAACCTATCCATTGTCCTACTCTCACAATAAATCCTCACTGAAACAATGAATGACTCCTTACCATATCCTACCTTGCTATGCATACATTAGTTCTGACTTCGAAGTACGCTCCCAAACCATAATTTGCACTCTTGTTAATCCAAGAATCTGGATAGTTACCAGTTCTTACCGCAAGGATCAGAATTTTTTTAAAACAATTCCATGTATCTATGAGTCATTATATTTCTTTGTGAATTCATCATTTCAGCTATCTGGGTCATATACTGTAAAGACTCACATCAAATAAAAGGAAATTCTTAGTGAACCATGGACAATCCTGCTGGACTATCTTGAACAAAGAGAAGAAGAGCTGAATTCATGTCTCCTCTTTTAGCAGATTTCATTAAACTTTCATAGTGTATGATCCTTTACTCTAGGGTCAGGTTTCATTTCCTTGCTTCAGAAGCTCTAATTGGGAGTTTGATTTATTGATTTATTTATTTTTATTTTTTGTTATTATTTATTTATTTATTTATTTTGGGGGGGGGGGGGGTTGACATAATATATATTTGCATCATTTTTTTTTTATTTGATATGTTAGCTACACTTAGGTATGATAAGAGTTGGTTTAAACATTTAGGCCCCGTTTGGTTGCGCAATTCGGCGCGCTTTTGCTTTTTGAAAAGCTGAAAAACTAAAAGCGTGCAGCCAAACGGGGCAGCTTTTTGCAGAATCGGAAGCTTGATCAAGTTGGGCTTGCTTGATATCTTCGCTCCAACTTGAGGGGGAGTATTGGAGTTATTGGATAGGCCTGTTGTTGGGCCTATTCCCGGAGGCCCGGGGGTTGGGGGGCAACGCCCCCCATGGGCCGCAGGCCCCCCCGGGCCGCAGGCCCCCGACTCGAATTTTTGTCATGGGTATTTTGGTCTTTTTCTGTTTTAGGGTTTGTACATCTTGTAACTATATAAGGGACCTTTCGGCCTCCATTACTTTATAAAAAATTATTCCATTTATTTCTTCTATATATAAGCATTTGTCTTCTTCCAAAGACTAATAGAGCCTCTATGGGAATCTAGGGGGGGGGGGGGGGAGAGGCGCAAAAACTGCAGAGACCACAAGGAAAATAATTTCTCATATATAAAATGGAATACAAGTTGGGATAACTCTTAATATTTTGAACAGTTGTAGAAATCTGCAAACAAACCTATTTTTCACTTCAAAACTGCGCATTGGAATATGAAAATTAGGAATTACAGCTGCCTTTGGTGACCTCCATCTTCCAGACCTGTATTGTGAACAAAATATTAGCACAAAAGTTCAGAATATACATTAATTCATCTGAATAAATAAATGTGAGAGCATTTTAAGATCTTGTCCTCGAAAGTTCAGACAATTGATTTTATTAATTATCAGCTACTAATATTACTTCTGTAATAAGGCCTATAAACACTTAAATCTAGACAGAAATGATGACATGAAATTCCAGTTTTGCAGAGTGTTACAAATTAGTCATGGACACACGAATTAAACAGATATTTTAAAGAATTGAAATGACAGAAAGGAAATAAGTCCAAAGTAAATCTAAAACTTAATGCGCACAAACCAAGCACCAGGGAGGGGGGGATTTAAGATATTTTGTCCAAATACTGAATGCCATATATTTGTATGGAAGTCCTTTATTCTTTGTTGAATGATGAACTGACAACTCAATGCAGAGTAGAAGATTTATATGGGTCCATTTTGTGATGATGAAATATTATATGGTATCCGGATTGTACTGATCAATATGGATGAGTTCAAGAACAGCATCATTGGGACCTTTGCAAGAGTGATGTGAAGAAAGGGTATGCAAGAATTAATGCACCACAAACATCAATAACAAAGCCTGTGAAATAGCACCCATAATTACACAAATTAGAACAATAATAATAAGTCAATAAGTGAAAAGGCAAACATGATCAAATTTAGCTTAGCAATCATCGTGCACAAGAAGATTAGGTAGTTAGAAGCTGGTGTATTGTAAAAAAATCAAACTTTAAGAAATAATTCAAAAAACAAAAGGACACTATGCTTAATAGACCACATCACTTATGTGGTATATTGTCCCCCAATGACATTTGGACGGTGAAAGCTCATTGAGGTGATAAAATACCTAAATAATTAGACATGGAGTCCCTTGAATCAATTGCTGTTTCCAGATGTAGGATCCTCGTTACCTAATGCTATGAATTATTTATTAATTCACGTATAAAACACATACTCTTGTTGAAAGTTAAAGACCTGTTCAAATCGTCTCATTAAGCACTGTCCGCCTTATTCAATATTTTGTGTAGAAAATTGGTTCCTCATTAAAAGTTCAAAATATGTTCAAATAATGTTTCATCACGTACTTCTTTTCCATTTTCAAGGTGCCTTGTGATATTTTTAGAAAATGGAGAAGAATCGAAGAAGATTCTTGTGGAACAGGGTCAAGAAAGTTAGAATTTCCACGCATCTCGCCAAATGGGGTCATATTAGTAGATCCAAAAGAGAGTGGAGGAATGGATCCCAAATCTTCACAATATGAATATTGCTCTTTTGGGGAAATGGCTTTGGATATTGCTTGCCAATCTAGAGTCTTTGTTGTCTAGAGTTATTCATGAGAAAAATTACTCTTGATATACTACTCTCTCTTTGCCTCCATGTCCAAGAGTTGTTCTCTCTAGTGTGTGGAAGGACATCATCGATGTTGTGGATAGAATCAAGAAGGGAATTCAACTTGTCCCCAGGAATGGGGTGGAGATTTGATTTTGGAAGGATACCCTCCTTTGCAAATGGCAGTGGAGAAGACATCAATCACCTAACCTTCTTTGGTGTCGAGTTCTGAATGTAAGGTGATACAGTAACTCTCCTTGTAATGCCTTGGAACCCTCCTCCACATACAAACAGTCCAAAGTGTGGAAAGGGATTACTGGTCTGATCCACAAACTCTGCCCAGCAATCAAATGGGATGTTGATTCAGGGTCAAGAGTCAGGTTTTGGAGGGATTGTTGGATTGAAGATGAACCACGGATGCTCAGATTCCCAGCTACCTTCACTGTCCCATTGAACAAGGAAGGCAATGTGAAGCACCAATGGGAATGGACAGCTACGGGAGCTTTCAGCATCCTCCTTTATGAAGAGATCTAAGGGAATCAGAAACATCTGAGTTCATCCACCTTATGCAGCTCTGCCAATCACTAATTCCTGAGAGAAACATAGAAGACATGGTGGTGTGGAAGCCCAATCCAAGAACAGCTTTTTCGTAAAAAATGAAATAGTTGGATGGGAAGAAAATAAAATTCTCAATGGTCAACTTCCCCTAAATACAAAGAAATACGGTGGGTTCTAGGATACCTTTAAAAATCCAAGGGTTTATGTGGCTCTTCTACAAAGATAGTTGCGGATGAAAGTTTACAGAGCAAAATGGAGTGGAGATGATTCAACTGCATGTCCTCTATGCAATAGAGAAAACGAGAACGTGTTGCATTTGTTTCATTTTTGCAACATGTCGAGGAGCTTGTGGGAGCAACTGTGACATATAATAAATCTGAACACAAACATCCTTTCATTGATCAGCTTTGGAGGGCTGGCAGATCATCAGGAAGCTTGGGGACATAAGCATTCAGGCGAGAATCACCCAGCCCTATATCCCCCTGGTCTGTTGGACTGTTTGGTTGACCATAAATGCTGCATTCTGCAACAAAAGAATTCCATATACTGAAAATACGTGGAAGGATAATAAGAGTTTTATCAAATCATAGGGATCTCAATGTGCAGGAGCCAAAAGGGTGATTTTTGAGGAGAATAACATTCATATTGTAACTTAGTACTCCTTTTGCTTGAGGTACAGGGTTGGGTAGAACACTTATATACGGAAAATCAACGTGTTTTGATGGAAACTTTTTGGTAGGACACTCAAACATAACCACCAAACTTTAAAACTCATCTTGGCCCATGTTGATTTTAGCATAAAACATTTGCTGAAAGTTATCCTTAGACCGGAAAAAATTTCAGAACATTTACACACGAATTTAACTTCATGAATAATGATGCTTGAGGCTTCACAAAAAACTAGGTATCATCCGCATATTGGCATATTGCACATGTGAGATGGCAGTCACCATTAGTACATTGCTGTCCATGCACCCAACCCCCCTCTTCCGCCATCTTCATGCATCGACTGAAAACATTTGTCACAAAGGAGAGATTGGGACCCTTGTCGAAGCTCCTTGTGGAGATGAAGTAAGCTGAATGGTTTACCGTTCACCAACACTAAAGCCTTTTCTGCAGAGATACACTCTCATACCATTTTGAGCCATTTTTATCAAAGCCATAGCATTTTAAAATATGTTACAAGAAACCCAAGATCAGATTATCATAATTTTTTTCAAAGTCTAATCTACAAACAATCCCTTTTCTTTTATCTTCTAACGCAGCGAAAAGCTAGAACAAAGATCCAATCAGCGTTAAGATCTCATAAGCTCCTTGAATCCACAAGGAAGAAAACCCCAAAAGAGAAGAAATTCAAAATATTATTGATAAAAAAAAATTGTCAACCCTAAATTACAAGTATGCTATTTATACTAATAACATAAAATTAAAAAATTACTAAAAATAGTAAAATTTGAAAACTAATTTTTTTGATTCTATGAAGTCCTAAATGATCATAGGAATTGATAGAAATTAATTCCGATCAGTTATGATTGAGATATCATAAATATAAAACTTACTCAAAATAGTAAAATCTCTAATTTAAAGGCCAAAATAAATGAATTTTTGAAAAATAAGAATTGATAGTTGTATAACAACTAATCCAAAAGATCTCTTTGATATATTTCACCATGTAAAATTTCGTGCGATTCCGAGATCGTGACCATTGATTTGTAATTTATTTGATAGACCTTTTTTAGTGGTCTCATCTGCATAATCTGTCCTACATTAGACTCCTCTTCTTCAAAAGAACTCGTCCTCGAGTTCTTCCACTCTTCAATTAATGTTTCCTTGTATTTCACATTTGGGAAGAGAAGAGATGTTTTCTTGACTTCAAATTTCTTCTCAATAAAATCGATCATGTAGAAAGTTGAATGCACCTCGATTTGTAGCCCAAATTTCTTCACCATTGTAGTAGCCGCAAAGTCTTCATCGTTATCATTGTTGATGATGGCATCCAAAACACTCTTGTTGATGGTGCATATATCCTACAACACGAGCTTCTATAGGGGCTCTTCCATCTTGGGGGGTCACCGCTATGGACTGTGGAAAAAACTTCTCTTGTTTTTCTCAAATAACATCCTCAGAATCACCAGAGAAAACAACATCCATTGCTTCTTTATTGCTCATGTCCTCATCGATCTCTGGTTCAACAATGAAGTTGACCCGCTCACCTTCTTCTTCAGCGAACTCAGCGCCATCATATATAACATCACCACCAGTTGTGTTGTTACTTTTGTCCTCATCAATATCTGATTCAAACAGATGTTGATCATAGGGTTTGATCTTCAGACTCTTCTGATTTTCTGAAGGATTTTCTTTGGTCGCCTCCATCGATCCATCAACCATAACTTGTATGCTTGATCTCTCTAATTGTGATTCCACCATTGTAGCTTGGCGACAAGTTTGATACAATTGGGGCACATATCGTTCATAAGTTGATGGTAGAAATTGATCCATAAGGAGTTGTTTCATCCTCCTCCACGTACGAATAAGTGTTCTTCCTCGCCGTTGTCGGGTTCTCTGAAGTTGGTCTCACCAAGCGGCGATACCACTTTTTAATCGAAACGCCACCAATTTGAACATCTTGTCCTCTGGAACCTCCATCATCTCAAAGAATCTTTTGACCTCTAAGATCCAACTGAGAAAATCCTCGATTGGCATATTACCATTGAAGTACGGAATATCCGCCTTCAATCGATAATCATTGTGTTTCATACGCCGCCCTCTCGGCTGATATACTTGAAATCCATCACCTTCATCCTCCGAGTCTTCCTCATCATCAGGTTGATAATGTTCTGAGCAATAGGTCGGCCTTGGGCAACTCCCTTGACGCATCTCCTATCACCTTCAGGATGCCTGTTATTGGCGTTGAGGTTCAGGCCAGCGATCATCGTGCGGATCTCTCGCATCTGATCGCGTTGTTCCTCGATCGCCTTCCACACATCCTCCAATCCACGACCAGCATCATATCATAAGACTGGTTGTTTTCCTCTTCGTTATTTGCTATCACAGCAAAACAAATCCTCGCTCGGATACCACTTAACGCAGCGAAAAATTAGAACAAAGATCTAACCAGCGTTGAGATCTCATAAGCTCCTTGAATCCACAAGGAAGAAAACCCCAAAAGAGAAGAAATTCGAAATATTATTGATAAAAAAAAACTGTCAACCCTAAATTACAAGTCTGCTATTTATACTAATAACATAAAATTAAAAAATTACTAAAAATAGTAAAATTCAAAAACTAATTTTTCTGATTCTATGAGATCCTAAATGATCATAGGAATTGATAGAAATCAATTCTGATCTGTTATGATCGAGATATCACAAATCTAAAACTTACTAAAAATAGTAAAATCTCTAATTTAAAGGCCTAAATAAATGAATTTTCGAAAAATAAGAATTGTTAGTTGTATAACAACTAATCCAGAAGATCTCCTCGATATATTTCACCATATAAAATTTCGTGCGATTCCGAGATCATGACCATTGATTTGTAATTTATTTGATGGACCTCTTTTGGTGGTCTCATCTGCATAATCTGTCCTACATCATCTTCGTGGGAGGCCAAGATAGAGTCTTGACTCTTGAGCCACTATGAAGCCATCTTGAAGAGCTTTGCCAAGAATAAAAGCTATCAGGTTGTCCTTAATAAGAAAATGGTCACATTTTTCAGTGATTTACCAACACCTTAGCCATCATTGTTTATCAAATAAATCAACCTCAGGCTCGCAATGCACTCACCCTCATCCTTTTTAAGATTTAAAGACAGAAAAGAAGCATTTAAACACCTCAAACCTTGAGAACCCCTGAAGAATTCCCAAAACATCTCAAACAAACCCTCCTTGACAGAGATCCAAAATTCTTGAAAAAAATGAAGTAAGAAGCCATCCAGACCACCCAAAGATAGCATCTTAAAATTTTATTTACCATAAAAGGAGATTCTAACCCGCAAAGACATTCAAAAGCCTTTTTAGTGATTCATCAAACCATGCAGATGATCTCTTCTCTGCTTTAAAATGGCTCTTAAAATGATCATCAAAAGCCAACTCCAACTACTACCTATAGTCAACCCAGACATCATTTAATTTGGTTTTTGATATATGATTAAACCCTTGCCTTTGATTTGCTACTTTGTGAAAGAACTTGGTGTGGTTGGTTGTCGCCCTCCTTTAACCACAAAGCCCTAGACTTATGTGTCCATTCTATCTCCTTTATTCTTAGAATGGACATGTCCTCGCATTAAATCCAGCCGTCCCTACATCAATCCAGTTTAAAACATCTAACATTGCCACTGTAACCAATCCTAATCAATTTCTAACCTCCACCCATCTTCTGATATCGAAGTCGTCGACCATGCACCATGGTACAGACCAAGTTAATTTATTATTTGAGTTTTACCCGCATTTCCCCATGCCTTTCGCACTTGACGTTCTGTTTGGTGATCTTCACTTCTTCCTTCACTAATCGAGAACCTTCAGTCGCCTTCAGTTATTCTCTATTCTTATTTTGGTTTAGGTCCAACAGATCCGTAAACTGATCCAATTTTATCGGTTAGGGGGCCAATAGATACATTGATAGATCATGGGTACTTTAAACAATGACAGATACATCAGAGCAATACCTAGAAATGCCATTTATCCCTAGGGATGAAGCAAAAAGACAGATTAGATACAGAAAGCCCAGTGCAAAGCAATATTGGTGTCTTCACCTATATAACCACCACTTATACATGGGAAAATAATATACCAAAAGTATATCAATCTGAGATGCTTCATGACATATACCAAATTGTATTTAGCGGGCACAGTGAACAACATGATGAAATGATCTTGACCATCCTTGCATAGCAAATTCAAATATCCAAAGAATTTTTAGATTGTAGTAATCAACTAGGGAAATAATGTACAGACACTAAAGCATGGACATGTGTCGGATGCATTTAGGCCATATCCAGATTAAAAATTCATAAAAATTTAACTCGACACGACCCTCACACAGACTCTCTGACATTATTGACTTTGATTACGATCAATGCCAACCAAACGGAAAATGCATAGGACAGTTATCTGGCCTACATAACCATTCTATTCTATTCCAAAACCAAACAAGGACTACATTTTCATAGTTAAACTTCAAAGGCCTCTCAATTCCTTTATTCCATTCAAGCCATTTTTTTTACCAATGTTTCAAAGTAATATGCGGTCGGCATGTGCAATCGGGGTCCAAAACACATGTGCGGCCGCTGGCCACATATGCTGTATATGCGATCGCACATTGACTGTTCGAACAGACTCATACGTTCGTTCAAGCAGCTGTTATTTTATTTTTTTTAACATGCTGTTTGAACGGAGTTTGAACAGGCATTCAAATAGAATTCGTTCCTAGAGCATTCATTTTTCGAACATTTGAACTATCGTTCGACCAATTCCAAAGGCCGGCATTTGAAAGGCTAGCATGTTCGAACATTTGAACTATCGTTATACCGTTCAAACGGAAATCAGGCTGTTGGAACGGTCTACTGTTCAAACCGCATATGCTAGATCATATGCGCCGGGCCTCAAAAACAGCACGTGCGGCCACATTTAAATCTGTGCTTCTGACATAGTTTTTTATATCTTTTGCAAGCCCTTCAATTGAAAGATTATAACCAAGCAATTCTCAACTAATCCATCGCATACACTATAAATCCATGACAAAATACATCGAAGACAGAGAACATTATGCGTATGTATGTGTGAAAACATAAAGCAAAAGCACCGGTATCCATAAGAGCTGAACCCAAATGACGAACCTCTTCAGGCCTACAGCGCCGCCGCGTCCACGGCGGGGGTCGAAGACGGTCGCCTCCTTGGGAGAGATATCGCACCTCATAAAGAGAGACGAAGTCGCCATTCTCTCTGATATTTGTCCTATCAAATAAAACACAACCGGAGATCGAGATATAGCTCTCAAGAGCAGATTAAAAAAAAAAAGACTTAGATGGAGGCGGTGGTGGTGATTGAAATGGAGGAAATGATGGAAATGTTGGAATTCATGGATCCCCTTGGTCGTTGGCGGCGGACCAGTTGTTCTGCAGCAGCTTCCATGAAAGTGGATTGGCAGACGAAGGTGGTGGTGGTGGTGGTGGCGGCACGAAGTGTTGGTGGGGTTCGGATTTGGGGAGTGGGTGTTTGATAGGGCTTTTGAACTCACTATAATCGGGTCATGTTTGTGGTCATTTGACTTGGATCCGCGTTTTCTTTGACCCGAATTGTGCCGGTCCACTTTGTATGTGCGGCGGGCTTTTGTACCATCTTTCCAAGGAAGAAAAAATGTTGGAGTCCTTTTATGGGCCTTGTTATATTTAGGTTCCGTATGGCACTTGCGTCGGGGGACACCGTGTATCCCCGGAAGCTAGTGGCGTGGTCAGGGTTTATATTCAGTCTTGTTTGCAGTTTCATGTGTTGTTCTTATTAATTTTTATTAAAAAAAATATACAATCGCTTATTGAAATATATATTATTATACGAATTGAAGTATATACTAAGATATATTGGTGTATTTAAAAAAAAATTAAAAAAAATTACATCTCATACACTATGATAAAGTCTATATACTATGATAAAAAATATAACATAATATATATTGTGTTATCATAGTGTATGAGACTGAAAAACAGACTGAGTGTATCAACGCTTTAAGACAATTTTTATATAGAGATTTAAAAAAAAATATTGAAGAAATAAATGAAACAAAAACCAATTAAAAAAATAAAAGAGTTAAAAAATAAACAAAAGAAATTCTTTTAATAGTCACAAAATATGAGATATATTATTTTAAAAAAAACAAATTTAAAATTTAAAAATATATAATTTTAATAACCAAACTCTCTCTCACACACACACACACACACACACACAACCAGAAAAACGGGCACTGACGGATTCCTTCACTCTTCCGCGACGGACTAAAGACAGCCGGCACCAAATGACCCAAATCGATTTCATTTAATCCTTCCGTCCCCAGCCCACTAAGACATCCGAAAAATTTCCCTCCGAATCCTCTCCCACGAAAAAACAATATCCCTCCAAATCCTCTCACCCTTTCCATCTAACATAATAAAACCCAGACCCCTAAAGCTTCACCCATCTCACACAAACCCTAGACCTGCGATCTGTCTCTTTGAATTCCGTCTCTCTGCATTTCGTCTGAGGTGGATTCTCTATTTCTCTCTATTAGTTTTACGTTTTGAGACCTGAGATCCGTCTCTCTGCTTTTGATTTGATAATCTCTCTCTCTCTTTGTTTTTTATTTTCTGATTTGATCTACATCTTAGCGAGGTAACTTCTCTCTCTCTCTCTCCATCTATTTGTTTTTGCTTTTTAGATTTGATTAATGGATATTTGACAATCAATTGGTTTTCATTTCATGTTTGGAAAGATTCAATTTGGTTATACACATACTTCAGAAATAGGTTGTTTAACTGGATCTCCATCTCCTCCAGGTTCGTAGAGCTCTTTGTCTAGTTTGGAAAGCTAGGTGGTCACCCAAATTTGAATTTCTTCACCAGCAATAGGTGGTCAAGCACCATTATGATATTTAGTATTTAATTTTTTTTTTGTGGTGAGACCTCTCAGAATTGATGATTTGAATGATCAGCTGGCTGATATTGGGTTTGATGGAATGGGAGGTTTAATTATGAGTTTTTCAGTTTTTCTACAAAAATATTTTCTCCACTTCGCTTGAAGAAATAAGCACAATTGAGAGACTTTGGAGATGGGAAAGCTCATTCTAATAATGATTTCTGATTAAAGTTGTTGAATGACCGAGAAACCTTTTGTGTTAGTTTTTCTGATTAGTATGTTTGAAATGTTTGGATGTGGGGCTAGGGCTTTTTTTCTTTTTTTTTGAAGCAGGTCTGTTTATATGTTTGAAATGTTTGTGTGCTTAACATCCAAACATTTCAAGCATTGGACAAAGTATACATTTATAAACTGTCCATTGAGATGGTACAAGCATGATAGATATACGATCTTGATAGAGATTCCGTAGTAGCATCCAAGATTCATTATTTTTTAAAATTTTTGGGAGGAAAGGTAGGCGGGCTAGGGAGGGAAAATTCAGGATGATTGTATGAGAGGAACCAAAAGCACTTGATGTTGTGAGGAGGGATTGATGTTCTTCCTCTCTGATAGAACAAATGAACTTGATCAATAAAAGTCACACTAACTGATAAATTTGGCTTCTCATTTGTTATGTTGATAATGATCCTTTTCCTTCATGGTTTTTGTTGACTATGAAAACCATACATATCTCTTCCCCGTGTCGTTTCCCCAACTTGTAGCGGCATCTTTGCACATCTACGCCTTTTACAATTACTAACAAAAACAAACTTCTGTATTCTTGAGATTCTCTGACTCTTTGTGTGCTTGAAATTTTAATCGTAAAATGTTGAAAAAGTTGAATAAAAAAATATGCTGGTCTGATATAAATACCAAACTGGTGTTCCTCCAACATGACTCGCTCCAGATCAGAGGTTTTGGAGTGTTCTTCCCTAGAGAGAGATGTTATTGACCCACGGATCCACAACATATGGTCTCCATTGGTTTGGAATAAGCTGCCCACAGAGATAAGCTACCCAATAATAATATATGTATACATATAGGTTGGCATTAATAATAATAATGGTGAGGGGACCTGTTCTGTTGATGAAGAAGATGATGACAGATATGCTGCTGCTTTGGTGAGTGGGTCTCATTTTCTCATTTTCTGTCTATTGTTATAAGGTATAGAATTCATTGAAGTCTTCAAGCAAGAACATTGATTCTTTGTGCTGTGTTGTTAGGCAGTCGATTGCAATCAAGAAGCACATCTATGCTGAAACCACCTTGGAGATTTTAGATTACTCTGTTCCAAAATCAATGTTTCAGAGTTGTGACATCATGAATCAATTCAGGATAGGACATCTATGCTGAAATTCTTTATAAATAAGTCTAATATCATGTCTTGTATAGTTCAACAGCCCAGAGATTTTAACTAAACCACCATAGAGATTTCAGATTGCTCTGATCCAAAACTGAAATTTCAGTGCTGAAAATGTCATTTATGATATTTTATCTACTATAACAATGTTCTTGTGTCCCTACAAATTTTGATTGGCTCCCTCTTTCATTGTGAGTGGGAGAATATGGTTGTATAACATGTTTCATGTCTCCATTGCACTACTTATGAATGGCAATTTCTTTCATATGTCCGTTTTATTAAATTAATTTTTTAAAGGAAATGTGAGAGCTCACTACAAATAATATTATTAAGGTCCAACTGGAGGGAGGCATTGTGCCAGACCTCCAAAGCAAAATGCAATTCCTTATGTATTGGATTGATGATAAATAGGGGATTGATGTACTCCCCTAAATACAGGAACCATGCAATTAATTTGAAATCTCATCTACATGATTATAGATAATATTGAAACTAGTCTTATATATATATTTTCTTGCGGACACTTTTTTTTTCATGATATAGCTATCTATTGATTAATTAATTGTTTCAGCATGTGACTCTTATCATACTATCTAATTGATTCTTTAATTGTTCCAGCGTATAACTCTTTTCATACTCATAATTCATATATTTTTCCCGGTTGCATATGAAGGACATCGTTTGTATTGGAGGAGCCCTCTAAACATTATGAAGGTGGGTTTTCATCATATATCCCTCACCAGTTTGATTTACATATGTAATTACTGGCATATAAGGAAGCACTTTTTTTAATTTAAAAATGTTCAATAACATTCCTATCTCAATAGGAATACTTGAGTTTTTTCTTTTCTTTCTGAATTGCTGATTTCACGTGAAAAGATTCAAATATCGCCAACAGTGGTGATCTATTCGCTCTCCATTTCTATGCGAAGAAGAATGCATAATTTTGGTCTGGAAACAACTGATATAAAACAAGAAACCTATGGGACAAGAAACTTCATTTATTCTATTGAATTCATGGTTTTTTCCTGTTTTCCCTATTAATGCTTTGTGGGTTCCTTTATTCTTGTCTTGTTGTTACTTCACCTGCTTGTTTTTCCGTACTAAAATCAATTTTACTCTTTTTCTTTTCTCTACCATTGTATCCATCTAAAAGTTTGCCAAAGTATAATAAATCATGCCTCCTACATTGTATTATTATCTCACTTTATTTGACAATTTACTTTATATTGCATTTGCAGGTTGTATTCCTATCACTGTTGTCTTGTGATATATTAATTTATGCTCTTACATTGTCAGCTGTGCCCATTCATCCTCTGCCTGTGAGAATTGCTCCATATATCCGTGTGATCTTTGTTATATTATCGATTAGGTAAGCCTATTGAAACTCTTTCCTCTGTTGAAACATTAATGTGTATCCATATTTTACTTGTTTTTCTAGATGCTGATCAAGTGTTCATTATTCATAAATAAATTTTTGGCTTGTTAATTTGCTCCTATCATGTAGACACTTTATGATGAGTGACACAGATGGAGACTTCATGCAAGTTCAAAATAAAAGCACTAAAAGGTCCAGGTATACAACCATCAACAATCTAATGCATATGCATAAATTGAAATTCTTCTTCTGGAGGCAGTTGACATGACGATCGTTGAATTTATGGAGTGTGGACTGCATACTTATAGAATTTTGCTTGGTAAGTTCAAAGGGTTGAGTTATCCTAAGTGTGCTTATATTTATGGAGTGTGCTTATATTTATGTTTGATTTTTCCACCTGTCTTATTTCGATTTTATACTTCAGAGTTATCCTAAGTGCTTAATAAAAAAAAAGTACAGAAAAAATAATAATTCTAAGGCTTCTCCAGAATGTTAACACTCTCGTCATTTTTGAGCTTCTAGATTAAGTATTCATCAACCTTGTCTATTACTATTTAATTTACATGTCGGATAGCTATAATTAAAAATGAAATGGTTTGCATTAAAATAGACCTCAAGGAGTGAACTTTGTGGGAGTTGTTATGAGTGCTTAATGATGGGGCTCTCTTTTTATGATTGTTTAATGAGTGAATTTATAATTTGTATTCCTTTCACATCATTTTTTAGGATACCATGATAAGTTTTTAAATATATATTTTTGATTTACGATATCTTTTTTTGCAGGTTCTTTACTCTTTTGCGTGTAAGTGTATAAAGGCATCACTTTTTGCAAATGCAAAATGAAGAAAATGAAAAGCGTTGGATGAATTTTACACATTAGTTAAACTTTGTATGTATAGAAATGATGAACATTTATTTCAAGTTAGAGTATTCTATTGTTAAAGTTTTTCGTATTGTTAATGTATAATTTGATTTATAAAATTTGTTTTATGAAATTGCGTTCAATTTGTGATTGAATGGGTTGAATGAGAATGAATATATAAATTTATGTTGAATTTAGTTGAATGATTTGATTTTTTTAAATTTCTGGAGAAACAGATTTTGATAATAAAAAAGCTAGAGAATCTAAAGGTTTTGAGAAATTTATCTCTACGGATCTTGTCCGTCGCTAAAAAAAATCAATTGTGATAAATTTTGTACTTTTAAAATAGTATATGTGACGGACCATATCTGTCGCTAAAAGAAATGATGACGAAGTTTATCCGTCGCTATTGGGTATTAGTCCGTCACAAATTATAACAACCATGACGAACTATGTCCGTCGCTAAATATAGCAACCTCAACGGACAAAGTCTGTCACTAAATGTGGAAACCGCGACGGTCAATGTCCGTCGCAAACCTTTTCCTGACACCCTCAACACCAACGGTCCTTTGACGGTTTATGTCCGTTGTGAAAAATCTACAGCGACGGATTTAGACCATCGGGAAAAGTCAAGTCTTTTGTTGTGATATAAAGAAAATATAATATCAAAATTCATCATCTGATTCTCATTTGATGTACTCTATTTTACTTTTCTCAACAAATAAAGAGTTCATCATGATTGATTATTCATTGACTATCAAGATACAAAATAAATCTCATGTTATCGTGTTTTGTATCTCTAAAAAGAAAGTAAACAAAAATCAATAAAAAAAAAATATTATTTAAACTCTAATAAAGAAAAGAGATTTGAGATGTAATCCATGTAAGTAATAGGCAAATGCATAGAAGAGAGTTGGACTCGTTGTGGGGGGATGGGTGAGGGCATATATTTTTTTTTTGTGGGTATAAGGGCATATATTACGTATACAACATTGATTAATTTTCATTATAAACATAGGTCACAACAGGGTTGGAAAGCTTTGGATTTTTTTTTTTTTTTTTTTTTTTTGAGTTGGGGCAGCTGCCCCCAGTGGGCCTGACCTAGCTCCACCCTTGCCAGAAGCCATCTCGTGGTGGAGAAGGTCTGTTTTGAGGCGTTGAAAACTTGTGAAAAAATAACCTTCGAATGCACACGTTTAGTAGGAAACGCAAACACTACTTTTATGTTTGGATTAGAGATAGAGTTTCATTGCATCCTTCAGTGCAAACGCGCCCACCCCTAACGCACACATAAATGGGCGCTTAGTTCCTCAATATAGTCTCGTATATCTTGTCAATTTCTTTTTCACATTTTCAATAAATGATAACATTCAATTCAACTCTCTAAAAAAATTTTCACAGGTATCTTATGGATCCCAAGGATGTCCTGTGGAGTTCATTAGGGGATGTTGGCATAGAGTAGATGTTTTTGTCGTTCTTCACCCGATGCAGCAGAAGAATAATAAAGAAATCTATGTGACAATCCTACAATGAACTAATTTGAATCCAAAAGGACAAAACCTAAAGAGGTGATCGATACTCTCAATCGATTGTATCATTTACTTATTACTACGCAATTTCAAATAATAGGCAATGAATTTATTAAAGAATTCTATGAAGAAGATGCCTTTTTTGAAGATCTTTGACGCAATTATTCGAATTATCCTATAGGAGACTACAACATCCAAGACGGGTTCCTTTTTGAAAAGTTATCATTAAGGAGCGTCATGACAGACTTGGTGGACATTTTGGGTGGGACAAGATGCTTGCGCTCGTTGAGGCCAATTTCTTTTGGCCCAAGATGACCAATGACATGATGCGCCATATCGAGCTTTACATGATGCACCATGTCGAGCTTTACAACACTTGTCATTTGGTGAAACATAATGCTCAAAATACAGGCTTACACACTCCATTTCCGTAGTGGATGCTCCATGGTTTGAAGTCAGCATTGACTTTGTCCTAGGTCTACCTCCAACAATGCAAAGATTCAGTCATGGTGGTGGTAGACTGATTTTTCAAAATGGCTCATTTTGTCCCATACAACAAAACATATAATGCTTCTATAAGTGGATACTCTTGAATGTCTATTTCTTCCCTTATCTTTTTTCATGTGAACACCTTGTGAGTAAGTTGAAAGTTGCGAGAATTTCTCTTTATCTTCATTTACTAATCGATCCGAAAAGGTAGCGAAAATCCTCTTATCCTTTATGCTTGATCGGGTTGATTCGATTGGAGTGGTGAGATCTTCTTCCATACATATACTAAGCTTACTACATTCCCTCAACCTTGGTTGCTAGAGACCGTGCTTGTTCAATAAAACATCCTGTAACTTACAGGATTTATTGTTGCATGTGTTCAGCTTAGAATCTCCCAAATTATGCTTCTAAGTTGTGGAATGAGACTAATTGAACCACTCCACTATCACCCTTGCATGCCAAAGACAAAGGAATTATTCCATGGATAGCTTTTAGGGAATTTATGTTTGTGGATCGCAGAAGTTCACAACGATAATAAAATCCAGGATCAAACAATTAAGAATATGGATTGCCTCGTATCCAACCCTTTCTTCAGTTAAAAAGCCATCTATCTTAGAGTTTGGAAGAATTATGCTTTTAAAGTGATCTTATAAAAGCTTGGAGTATTCAACTTCGCCCTTTAACCTTGTAAAGTGCACTGAACAGTTCTTTGAATGTTTCAGATTAAATGAATTTTGTGAAGCAGTTTCATTCTTGATAATTAAGAATAGCAGTAAAATTACTTTTTCTCGTGTGTGTGTGTGTGTGTGTGTTTATGAAGTTTCAGTGGTAGTTTTTTTCTCTTCCAATTCACATAGGAAAATAGATCTAAATTAACTCGATTCGGTCTATCGGCACAATTATCAGACACTAAAGGATCACATCTTGAGGACAGTTCAATATAGATCGATACAGAAATGAATGCTTTCATACAAGAACCAATTAGAAGTCCTAGAAATAGCACTAATATAAAATGAAAACTTATATGCCTCAGTCTGAAAAGGAGAATAAGCATGCTACATGATATCCAACATGGGGGAAAAGTGCATTGATCAGAAGTTCAAATAGTTCAAAAATACAGTTTTAAAAATGTTCAGCGAAAGCATGGAAGCTAGCTAGGTCAACTCATAATCTGAACATTGGTCGTGTAAAGGAGGAGGAGGAGGAGGAGATGATGACTTAGTGGAAGAGTAAAAGAATGCAAGTAGAAGAAGATAAGTAGGTGTCCAGAAAAGCATTGACCCCAAAAAGAAGTGCAGTCAAGTGCAGATAAAACTTGTAGTTCTTGTTTTTTTGTAAACACTGACTACTATACGCATGCCAGACAAACCCTCTCTCTTCCGTATTTTTTATCTCCATCTCTTCTTAGCTTTCTTTGGGTTCCAAAAATATTACACCCACTTTCACTCACCACCTTGTCTTAGCTTCTTTGTTGCCCTTCTATGTGGCTTATCTTCTTAATCTGTTGCCCTTCTATGTGGAACTGTATATGAATTCTCTTCTTTTTTGTTGCCCATTTTTTAAGGCCTCGAAAAGGAGCTTGTTCAGAAAAGTGCACGTGTGAGGCAGTAATCCTCATTCATGTCCTTCAACAGAGACAGCCCCAAATGAAGAGCAGCGCCACCCCCACCCCCCCCCCCCCCCCCAAACCCATACCTCTGAATGAATGAAAAATGTGCAGCCACATAGCCTGCAGAGACAATCACTTCAACTCCACCTTCTTGAAACGCTTTCCAATCCCTCCCTAAATGCACCTTTTACACATCTGTAAGTGAGCTTCTTCCAGTTCATTAATGATTCACAACAGTTTACAATATGTATATAATACTCAACAATCTATCTGTTCTCCAACTATATAAACTATTGAGTTTGCCTCCCCCCCCCCCCCAAAAAAAAAAAAAAAGGTTTTAGAAGACTTTACATGTATGGGTTATTTTATGTTTAGACAGTTGTGGATGTGATGATGTGCTGTTTTAATCTATAGAAAGAGAGATGAACATGTTATAGATAGTACTGTAAATGGAGTGCACATGAAGATTTCCATAAAAGAAAGTCTTCTTTAATTTCCTTCCTAAAGTACTGAACTGATACTTATTCATTCTTGAGAGAACCTATATATTACATGAACTGACACTTTAAAATATTCAACATAAAATACATGAAAAAGAAGCTAATTAAAAAGAGAAGTCATCATCATATAAGTCAGAATACCCTTCGAAGGAAAAGGAGGAGATGATCGAAGATCAGAAGTAGATCAAGAAGTGAAGCTGAGAAATTCTCCAAACTCTCCTTTTGCCTTTTTTTATGAAACTCCAACAAAGGCAAAGCTAAGCTTTTCTCATACATCCAACACAAACCCAACCCTCGCTGGGGCCTAAAATCATCAAGAATTCATAAGTTTTGTACAAACCTTCTTAAAACCCAACATAAGAAACAAAAGCTTAACTCATCAAGAACACCAAAACGAGAAAACTCAAATTCAAATTCGAACCAAACCCGAATCACCATTCGATCATCACCTTCAATACTGAGGCCTTCCTCCACCGGTAGTCCATCCGTAAGCCTCCGCCGGCAACTGAACACTGTTCAATAGGTTCGGCGGCAACCCCTGAAAGAGAGGCGCGTGTGGGTCCCCCAACATCTGCTGCTGCTGCTGCTGCTGCTGTTGTTGCTGCTGCCCAACTAGTCCAGTCGGCGACCCGATCGACCCACCGGGGACATTGAGGCTCTCCTCCTCCTCGATCGGGAGGCGCTCGTACGCGGCGTTCCCGAACGAAGCCGCCATAATCACAACCGGCCCAGCCGCCAATAGCGCGCCGACAACGCTCCCGCCGACCACCTGTCCCTGTCCTCCCGCCAAGTATATGGTGAGCCCGGTCGCGGCGGGCGGCGCTGGCGGGGGGAGAAAGGACCCGGAGAGGGAGAGGATCTCGAACCGTCCGTGGAGGGTGACGACGGAGCCCGGCGAGGCGGGCTGGCGGAGCGTGACGTTGGCGACGGTGCCGGTCCCGCTGAGGATGCAGACCCCCCTCTGGCGGCGGCGGGCGAAGGTGGCGACGCTCTCGCCGACGTCGCAGCCGTTGGCGACCTCCATGACGTGGGTGCGGAGGGCGTTGGCGCTGTCTCGGGTGATTATGATTGGGGGCTTGGGCTTGTTCTTCGACCCAGCCGGGCGGCCGCGGGGGCGGCGGGTCATTTCGCCTTCGGGGCCGCTGCCGGAGGAGCCTGGTTGTTGGTGGAGGGCTAGTGTGTCGTCGTTGGTGTTCTCGTTGTTTTCGAGAGGCTCGCGCTTCTTGTTGAGGTTGCTTGTGCCGCTCTGTTGCTCGTCTTCGGAGTTGGGTTGTTGTTGGTGGTGGGAGTGGGGGAGGAGGTGGTGGTGGAAGTGGTGGAAGTCTCTGGTGTGGAAGGGTGGTGGTAGTGAATGGCTTACTGGATCCATAGGTTCTTCTTTTCTTTTTTTTTCCCTTTTTTTTTTTTTTTGGGAGATGATCAAATAAAACAGTGAATATAATGGAGGAGAAAAAAAAAAAGAAAGATGAGTACTCTTTGGAATCAAATCAAGATCCTTCTCTGCTGCTGCTGCTGCTGCTGTTGCTGTTGCTGTTGCTACCCTCCACAACAACACCCACAGAATTCCATCAATCCACCACACTCTCTACTCTTTCTGATGTGGGGCTGTTTGTTTTTCTGACGATGTGGTGCTTTGGGAGGGCTTTGTTGAAGAAGAGAAGTAGAGAGAGAGAGAGAGAGAGAGAGAGAGAGAGTTGTGAATGATGATATTTGTGGGTTAGATGTCGGTTAGGGTTAGGTCAAGAGGAATCGGGGTCGATGATGAGGGGAAGTTCTGTTTTTGGTAGCATGACAGCGTGCGTTTGGGCGGTGCTTTGTGGGTCCTACATCTCTCTCTCTCTCTCTAATCTCTATCTGTCTTTCTCTCTCTTCGTCCTCTGTATGTAATTTATGTTATGTCTGTAATATATTCTTCTTTTTTTTTTCTGAGTTCAACTTCACTGGCTATCTGTCTCTCTCAAGAAAACTAGTGTTCATGGTTTCGTCAACGCAGTGAAACCAGGTTTCGCTGTCTCATCGTCAGCTCTTAATATCTACACAAAGATTTTTTTTTTCTTTCCTCCCAATCCTTTGAATCAACGACGTATCTTACACGGAGAGTATACCAAAAACATCCCTCGATTCTTCATCAAACTACGATCATGTTACCGTATTCACTAAGCCTGTCAATTGAACAGATACAAATTGAATACATTAATATTCATATTTTAATTTTTGGATTCAGATATGAATATTAATTTTCAGATTCCAATAACTTTAGATACGGATGAGATATTCGGATATCAAAATGTTTAAATATTAACATTAAATTGAATAATCAAATAATATACTAGAGAGAGATGAAAATTAAAATTAAGGTTTTAAGGTTTATTTTATCTTTCAAATATCTTACATTGAAAATTTAATAGTAATATAATATATCGTGCTTGTAATTAATTATACAAGATAACAAATATGAACAATATATATATTTTTATAATATATGTCGGATACAGATATTTTTTGGATCGAATACATTAATATCTATATCCACATTCCAGATTTGCAAATATTGGACTTTTTTTTTCTTTTTTTTTTTTGATAATTGACAGACTTAACTAAAATTCACTACCAGAGCTTTGGAATACTATTTGATTTCGGATCATTTTGTATTCATATCAAATACGGATATATTTTTTAATATTATTGATATGTATAGTGTAAAACAAAACAATTAGTTAATATCAGAACTTTAATTATACTTTCTAAAAGTCTATTTAATTTAATTTTTTAAAATATAACTATTATAAAAGTTATATAACTGATTTTATATTATAAATCAGAATTTGATATTCTTAAAGAGCATATATAACTACTGTCTTTTTATTTAAAATGTAGGTTTAAATAATAATGTACTAGTGATTGCATAACAAAGTACAAAAATGAATACTAATGTATGAACATATGAGGAGATTTATTTGTAATTGATTTTGTTTAATAACGAACACAAAATGCATAGCAACTTATACATTTACATAATAAAATGGCATCTTGAAAGAAAACATCATATATATATTTAGATAAAAAAGGACTGAAGTATAAGTAAGTTTGTAGGGGAGGTGAGAGAAACAGATAAAGATCGGCCATCCATAAATGAAAAATCTATCGATGTGATACTCAATTTTTTTACAATATAAAATACGGTCTTACAAAACTCGTTAGAAATTTAGTGAAGTACATATTTCATTAAACGATGTATAAATTTCATTAAATATTTTTTACACTTATTAAAAATGATTTCATTCAACTCAATGCATCGATATATAATTTATATCAAAATCATATACTTCATTAAATACTATTTATTATTTAAAAAAATTATACAGTATGAATTTTGATGGGTTTAAACTACTAAGTATATCAACAAATATATATATAACAGTTAAAAATTGCAAAAACCTAAAAAAAAAAAAAAATAAACGATTGTATAATAAAATAAATTTTTTATAGTAATTAGGAAGAAAACGGCCCTGGCGCATGCAGTGGCGTGCATGTAATAAAAGCGAAATACACGTGCACTTCGTACATAAAGGCCGGCGGTAAGTTCGGTTTTGCAACTTTTACTTGGCTTATTGATGTTGAAAAGGAGGCACGTGGGGGCATGGGGGAGTGAGGCGTTCTTGTCTTAAACGAGAGGCTCGGATCTCGGTCTACCAAATCGCAGCCATCAATACAGTGGACCCCGCACCTGATGATCTTTATTTTTTTTTTTTAAATTCAATCATTAAATTAAAAAAAAAAAAAAAAAACCGTGTTTGGATAATGTAAGAGAGTGGAATAAATGATGAATAAGCTCAAGAAAGAATGTATTTGTTTGTAATGAATAAGTTAGTATATTATATTAGAATAAATTAATATTATTATTTTAAATCATTTGAAATTGTGTTATTTTTTTTTAATCTATTATACAAGTATAATGGAGCATATGATAGCTTATTTGTCAGCACCTCTATTCAAGGGTTCTATATGGCATAACATTTTTTTATCTTTTTAAAGTAAAATAGACATTATCATTAAGTAAGGTAATAATAATGATTGAAAAAAGGTGATGAGAGTAGAAGAACAAATAACATTATAGAAAAGAAAATAAGAAGGGGACAACCGTCACCCAAACAAGGCAAGCAGTTTACCAAAGTCCGGTGGACGAGTGGTCACCCGGCTATAAATACAACAAAATCTATTCCTCCAAAATCAAGCGAGCCCCCTCGAAACGCACCATGCTAGCCTAACCAAGTGCACACCCTTGTCGCAATAAAAAGAGAAACCAAGTGTCATAGATTTTCAAAATAGAAATGGCGCGTCTTAAACACTACTTCATTTCAGGTAAGCCATACTACCCACGAACAGATTGGGACCATCGATCGGAGCTCACGTCCCTTGTGCGTCTTGTCATTCTGAGTAATCAAATTCTGACGAGAACGTTGCAAAACATGACCACAACCTTGACGCAATCGGACAAAATTCAAAAAGGTGGTCAACATTTTCATCAGAAGGACATTTAAACCCTTTTTTTTTACAATTATTTATTAATTTCTTATTTATCTAAGATTAATTAAACGACATAAATTTTATTATTATATTTTGTAATAAAAAAATACAATAAAAAATATTTATTTATTATTTGTACCAAAAATATAATTACCTATTCCGGGCAGTTAAACGCATCAATATATGCATGAGAGGTCACAATCACGGCCGTCCGACAATCGGGCCGGGCCCTGCAGAACACCTGCAGACGTCGTGGGGCCCACCCATATGAGGATCCTGTGGCGCCTCAGAAAGGATTCACACGGTTGCCATTGATCGGACGGCTCAGATTCGTTTCATCGATCTCTCACAGTCATTTAATGCCCGCACGTGTTATTGCTGGAGCCGAGGAATCGGCGATTGATCGGGAGCGGCGTACCGAAGATCTCAAGGTCCCCTAAAGTAAATGTACAATAACGGTTGTGAATATTTTGCTGTTCAGATGACATAAATACCTCTCTAAACCTATACTAGAAGATGAAATTTTACTTGATTTGATAGGGGCATAGACATAACTTTCATTGTGTTGGCCAATGCTTTCGCAGGATCAGTGACTGAGGGGGGTTACTTTCCTAGGACTGGGTTCTGTATACACCAACTGTAAATAAGAAAAAAAAATTAGTACAAACCATTCACCACCACCAATTAAATATTTTTTAATTAGTTGTGCTATTATTGAGCTCTTATATATTTTCTTTTAACGCTGTATACTCACATTAACAGAATATTTTTTTGTTAATTTTTTATATATTTTTAATAATCACATATATGCAATTTATTTGAATATATGTTTTGTTTTCAATGAATACGTGTCTTATTAATTAATGTATGTTATTTTAAAAAAAATTTAAAACATGCATGCATATGTTGAAAATGGGGCTAAAGAATTTATTGTGCGTAACATTTTTCAGTTGGAAAAGATTTGATAACTTAAAAGAATTTGATTCTAACTAATAAAAAAAATATTTTGTCCATTAAAAAATAATAGCACATGTTCATGTCATCTTCTCATTGGTTTTAATTTGACTTGATTAAAAATTTGACCATAAATTTGATAACACTCTTAGGCTCTGTCTTGATCCGCAATGAAGAGAATTCGATAGTGGAAAGCAGCATAAACACAATTGTGGATCCAAACGAATTTTTCACATTCGTGATGGCACACACAAGTCATTTAGGTTTGCATTTAAAAAACTCCAAAAAAAATGTTTTTCTGACATCGCGTTGTCACTCCCTAATTTTTGAAACACGGTGTCTCCTTCGCCGTTCCAAACAGACCCATAAATATTTACAGTACTAATATTAACTTTACTTTTTAGGAAAAAAAATCCATATAACCTCCTAAAATCTGACTGAAATCCATATAACCCCCTGATTTTTCTTAAAATCCATATAACCCCCTGAAAACACCTACTAAATCCAAATAACCCTTGAATAAAATTTTCGTTAATAGATGATGAATATTTTGTAAATATTTCATTTGGTTAACTCTCACTGAAAACACAATATACTAAAAAAAAACCACTACAATGTATTAAAAATGGAAAAAATCCTATGAAAATGACGATTTTACTCTCTCTTGATATATTATAAAACCCTATTCAGAGGGATAAAATCGTCATTTATATAAGAATTTTTGCATTTTTAACACATTAAGGTTTTTTTTTTTTTGTATATTGTGTTTTCTATCATGGTTAACTAAACATAATATTTACAAATATTCATCATCTGTAAACGTAAATTTTATTCAGGGGGTTATTTGGATTTACTAGATATTTTTAAAGGGTTATTTGGATTTTAAAAAAAGTCAAGGAGTTATATGGATTGCAGGAGTTATATGGATTTTTCCCTACTTTTTATGATATGAAATGAGACTCACATGTTTTCTTTTTTTTTCTTTCGGTGTGACATGGTTATTAAGTTGGTGGGAGTGTTATGTCATAAGACTGATATTCAAGGCAGGACATGCCATTAAACAAATATAACTACCACTTTTTTTTTGGGTGAAAGATAGATATAGGATAATTTGGGAGAGTCAAATTAAAACACTGAATCCTTGTGTACCATCTGTTTTTCTAAACAAATATAACTACCACTTTCAGGGTAAGTAAACATAGCTTTCTTAATTAGAACCTTGATGCAGCCTTGGAACCAACCTTCAGAACTTTCTAGCAATACATATGGCATTCACAAGTGGAACATGAACGAAAGACACTCATTTTAATATATCATTATATAACTTGGTTTAGGATTGTTTTGTTTGGATGATTAGAGAGAGACATTGTTAGTTTGCCATTGTTTGGTTGTCTTTTGGAGTTTTAGAAGGTAAGCATGTGTGTGTGGGGCCTTTTTCTATGTGTCGACCCGGCCACCTGATCCGATGATTGTTATGATCAAAACCAACTTTTAATTTAGTTTACAAATATTATAGATAAATAAATTAAGTCAACTATCTAGATTAGTTGTAGAAACCCTTGACCCACTAGCTAAAGGCAGTATAAATACGAGTAATAGCTATGAAAGAGTTTGTTCATATTTAGATGTGTTAGTAAGTTTGTAGTAGAATAACTTAATTTCTATATATGAAAAAAAGTATGATTGTTATATGGATTTAAGATTTGATAATTTCATAAGTATTTTTTCTGAAATATTTTATTTTTGATGAAAAAATTTATTTAATAATTATAATTATATAATGTCACAGTTTAAATTAAGTCAATTTAATAATTGAACCTGTCACTCTTACAATAATCCTATTCAATGAACTATTCAAATTTTAAAACACAGATCCTATGTCGTTTACCGTGTTAAAGTAATAGTGTTACTGTATATGTGGCATAAATAGCGCGTAAAGGACAAAATATGATTTGCACGTGCATACCGCCAATAGTGGCATTGCATGTGCCTTGGTTGCAATCAGATTAGGTATTCTGGGACAGCCATATATAGAAATAGCCAAAACAGAAAAATAAAATTAAAAAAAATAAATATAAATTAAAAAATCAAAATTCACAACACACCAAAGAAAGTATATCTTGTTTTAAACCTCCTACATGTGCATTTGTGGTTATCTGCCTTTGTTATTTTCAAGTTTCACTTATTTATTCTTTGAAAATGAGGACATGAATGATATTAAATATAATACCCATTGCCCCCTTTTATGGAGGGAGAAATAAAAAATGACACTTTAGTTAGTCAAGAAATATATCTCACACATAATAAAACAAATTAAAAAAAAAACTTACGTTATGAGACACTTGGCCTCACCAAAAGCACAAGTTCTCGTCCCAGATTACTATGTCCGTGCAAGAATATTAATTTTTCTTAACAACGTATCTTTAATTTTAAATAATCACATTTTATACAAAACACCTTTAATTTTAAATTACAAAACACAAACATCACTTACCACTGCTTGGAGTGAATGTAAAACGAAACAAACCAAAATAAAAGGAAAGTGAAAAATCCAAATAACCCGATCTGTCAATAATTGCTATCTTTTGGGATATATGTCATCGCCTATTAGGCTCTCCTTCACGTCTAGAGCTTTGCCTGTAAACTGTCTGAAATCCATATAACCCCCCCCTCAAACTTTTCTTAAAGTTTATGTAACCCCTTGAAAACATCTCTATAAATCTAAATAACTCTTTAATTAAATTTTGATTGACAAATGAAGAATATTCAACAAATATTTCATTTGGTACCCTTATCGAAAATACAGTGTACTAAAAACCCTTACAATTTGTTAAAAATACGTAAAACCCTTTGTAAATGATGAATTTACATGTTCGGATTAAAATTATAAAACCTTACTGAAGAGTTAAAATCATCATTTATACAGATAATTTTCTATATCTTTAACACATTTTAAGAGATTTTCAGTATACCATATTTTCAACATGAGTTAACTAGACAGAATATTCACAAATAATCATAATTTATCAATAAAAATTTAATTCAATAGACTATTTGAAGTTACATAAGTGTTTGAAGTGGGTCACGTGGATTTCAAAAAAAAAAAAAAATCAGGGCTTATAAGAATTTCAGACAGTCTACAGGCGGTTACACGGGTGTTTCCCCGTAAAGAAAACAAAACGGCGTGGAAGGCTTATTTTATAAGCAACAGACAGCACGAGCGGAGATGGCGCCAGAAGCCTCTCTCTCTCTCTCTCTCTCTCTGTTGTGATGTGTGGTTTTTACTAGGTTTGACTGAAAAATGAAGCCCAGCTGGTTGTGGGCGAGCGTTTACGATGAGGTCACCCGGTTTATCCGCGGAGGGTCCGAAGACCGAGCTAAGGAAGTGCATATGCATGCAGTAGTGGGTGTGGGTTTGAGTGCCAGCTCCGTCGTCGTCAGAAATTAAAACTGATGATCAGAACGCGCGTGACCTCACTCACTCGATCGGAGATGCTCTTTGTCGGGGGTGGGTGGCGTTCGAATCTATATCATCGATTCGATGGTGGTCCAATTCATTTTGATTCCTGGAGTTGTTGAAGACCCACTGATTGGTTTCGATTTATAGTATCCGCTTAGAGGCGGCGGCGCCGGTTTTAATAAAGATGGTGGTAGGGCCGATGGGCCGGCTTTGTTTGGATTGATGAATTAATTAGCTAGGTTCTTTGGAATAAATGACTCTATCACGTATTAGTAAGCCGTGGATAAAAAAATAAGGTTCGGATAACCCATTGATTTATAAAAAATGATTGACAGACCCCATCTTTATACGTCTCAAGTAAACCTCATATATATAATATCTGTTTTATCTTTTTTGTGATTTTTTCTTTTCGGTAACTGTTCCCATAATTAAAGAGACAGTAATAATTACTCTCTTTTACCTATATAGAATTAATGACGGTGATAATAAATCATTTCTATTTATAGTTTACGTTTCTTATTCTGTTTTGAGATTCATTCCAATTGAATTATTTGTACATCCATAAGTAATAGTGCATTTCCTTTTTAAAACATCATTATTGTTTTTAAAAACACCTAGCACCAGATCAGAAATGATATATGTTTATATAGTTGTGTGTAATTACTTAATTTTACAAATTTATATTTGTTGAATCTGATCTTTGATAGTAAATTATTTTTATTGGCACGTTCTTTCATTTTAGATGATCTAACATAAATCTTCTAAATTCGTTTAAAATTTTCTTTTTTATTTGATTTAAAATTTATTTTTAAATGTGTAGTAACACTTGTACATTGTTTTTTTAATTTTCTTTGAAAGTGAGTTACATTTCAAAAGAAGTCGGTTACATTTGTAAAAAGTCATCTACATTTGTATAGTCAGTTACATTTTCCGTGGAAGGCAATCCGGAGAAGGATTTCATTGTTGAATTTGAGCAGCAATGTGCAGAAGTAATCGTGTCAAGTGTTAGAATGACATTTGATTCAGAAGAAAATGTACGTTTGTTGAAATGACATTTGATTCAGAAGAAGTTAGTTATAGTTTGAAATAGATAATTCCAAATAATTAACATGTGATTTACATTTTTAACAAAAATTAGTTACATAGAATGAAAATTAGTTACATTGTGTACAATAGTAACATCAAAAACAAATAATGATAAAAGAGAGATAAATCATGATAAATATACATACAAACTAATAAATGTTAAGGTCGTTGAATTAAAATTAATTACAATTTAAAGATAGTTACATTCCTCATAACATTAACATTAACCAACCTGAATATACATATTCCTTAAAGTTGTTTAATTACATTCCTCTAATAGTTAATTACATTTTCAGAAACACGGTTAATATTGTGTGGTTCTTGTCTTTTGGTTTCTCTATTTTTTTTTTACCTGCAACAATTGATATACATGTCAGACACATGTAAACATACATACTCTTAAAGTATGACTCCACATACATAATAGAATACTGACATACAACAGTTATGTATACACGAAGTTAGTTACATTTCAAAGATAGTTACATTTTGCAACTTTAAACAAACTGAAAATAAGAATGTGTTTTTTTTAAAAAAAAAAAAAAAAGATTTCACATATTTTTTAAAAAAAGTGTACTGTAATATCACATTGTATAAACTACAACTACTAAATGATCGTTTGAACTATCGTTGAAAAGGGTAGCATGATTTGTTTCCTCACTTTGTACCACTAAAATAATGAGGTTGTTTTACAAGGCAATCCTCTTTGAATTGAACACACATAAAAGGAAGATTAGACATCCCTAGGAAAAAGAAAAAAAAAAGGCAGCAGAAGAGGTCCTCTCACTCTCTAAAACTTATTGGTGGATGAGTTTGGATAAAATTTCTTGATCAATCTATCATGTAGTATCGATAAATGTGCATGTCTCAAATTTTGAAAAGGGATGGAAGACAAAACTGGAAAAAACGCCACAAAAAGAGGGAAATGAAGTGAGAGAATGTGTGTTTTAATTAGGGGTAGATTTGTATTTTAATTTTTTGACTTTTTATAAAAGTCAACCAGGTAGTCAATAACATTTTGATACCTTATGGGGCCTATGGAAGGGGCTTATAAACTAGGGCCTGTGTATCAAAGCTCTTGATTTACATAAGATGAAAATGTGATTTGACATGTGAATCCTCTCTATATAACAATAACAAAGATTGGATAGAATAACTCAATTTTAGAGAGATCTAAAATACCGATATCAATTATATTATTTTCCTATATATATTTTAACATATATCTATATATTATACATACTAACCGAAATTGTTTAAATTTTCAAGTATATTCCTTTGTGTATAACATTTTCATTTTCAATCTTTATCATTAGTTATATATGAGCTTTTAATTTTATATTGAGGATAAGAATGAAAAGAGCACATTTTTAATATTTTAATAGATGATGTGAGATATTCATCAAATCTATTTTTTTAATATCTATATGTGTTAATGATATATTGAATGAATGGTGGTGATTGTGCCACATCATCAATTTTTTTAATAATTTTTATTAGATTTAGATAGAGATAATCATAGAATTTATGTGATAAATAGCTAATTTCAAGTTCAATACGAGTTTCAATGTTTGATCTCACTTTTCGTCATGCTATAATCATTTTTAGAAAATATCTATTTCACAGTCATAAGTATATGAAGGGGGTGTTTTTCTTCAATAAGAGTTGTTGAGTTGGAGATCCGCCTCCTGTTGAAGATCCGAGTAGTCACACTTGAGATACTGCATCAAGAGAGCCTAGGGGGACTTCGATGTGGTGCTTGTCAAAGGGATTCCGACGCTCAAGTCAGTGAAGTGAATAAGCGGAGAAGATGAAGTGAAGAAGTTGACTAATGATGGAGAAGTTGGAAATTGCCTAATGATGAAGACGGGTTGTTTTGAGGTGTTGAGAACTCATGAAAAAATAGCCTTCAACTGCACACCTTCGGGTGACAACGTGAACGCCATTTTTCTTGTTTGGCATTGGAGGTGGAGTTCCAACGCGAACCCCAAACGCTAAGCCAAACGCACACTAAAAGAAATCATGGACTTGCGAGGAATTATTATGATCTAAACAAATAGAGCTGACTTTGAAGAGCCAATGAATTAAGTTTCCCATTTGTCCTCTTTTTAATAATTTATATTAAGATAAAACAATTTATTTATTTATTTTTGTTTGGTCAGAACAACAATTTATAGTTGATAAACTTTAGACGGTGTTTGTTCTGGTAATCATAGTTGATGCGTATTGTTTTCTCTGTGTCCTGGCTTAGTAGGCCAGTTTGTTGGGTGAATTTTATAATTAACAAAGCTTAAGTGCATAAGCATGATTCATGGATTGTTCAGTTCCTTTTAATGATAAGAGAATCTTTTTTAGTTTGAATACTATTAAAATATTTAATCCATGCAAATTTCTAATTCACTTTGGTTCATAGGTTTGTTTAATTGAATCCATGCGTATTTTGTTCGTTCAACATAATGTTATGAAACAAAGTTCAGTTTATCATCATTATGTTTAGTTTGATTAATCATAAACTGTTTAGTTGAGGAATTAAGTTCAGTTCAGTAGAATGTCACGTCTCTTTTAGTTTTATAGCACCAAAAAAGAAAGTTCGATTCAATTTTTTCAGTGTTCTTTGGCTCGTAGCATCTGGGAGAGGATTGGGAGGGCTACTGGGATGAATTAGAAGTTTGACTCACTGGAGGGCATGTGAAATGTAGGGAGAAGGCTAGCTAGTGACTAAAGGGGTCGAAGTCCCACGACAAAGATTCTGCAGATGATTGTGCCCGTCGTCACATGGCCAGTCGTTGTATGAGGAGAATATGTGGGAATCGGTTAAGTATATGATCAAAGAGTGGGGCATTTATGGGGTGGGTGTAGGGAGGGTTAAGCGTGCTTGTGACAGGTTATTTGTGGACTAGTTTGGGACTGCCCATATTGGTTCGAAGGAGCTCCATAGAAACCTCTTCTACAGACTCCTTTGACCATTGATAGTTCCTTATATGATTTGTATACTTTAGACACATGTCTCAGTTTTTTAATAAAATTATGGTAGCGTGTCTGCCTTTCTTCCACAACAAAAAGAGAGAAAATAAAAAACCGATTCACTGGTATCTTGCTTAATTCGATCCATTAGTTATTTGAGACATCTTATACATACATATATTTTGTGTAGTTTGATTTATGCATGATGCTTACGGGAATTGAGTTCAGTTTGGTACAAGATCTTTTAGTTTTAATGTTACACATAATAAACATTAATTTTTTTTTATAGAAGTGTCTTTTAGGGAAGATCGAGAAGGTAACTTATGCATAGTAAAATGTCTTATATGTTTCCCAATAAGCCTTGAAAGTCCATAGCTTTGGTGGTCACAGTAGTAGCTAGTTCACTTCCAATAATACAATGGAGCCACCCATTCTTCATATATAATCAATGTAAACATTATCATATCCGTATGAATAAATTCACTTGCTTGTACTTTTGGGTGATCATATCATTATAGTTAAACTTCCCATTTATTCTTTGATTAAATTAAACACACAATTAGTACTGCAATTAATGGCCCTAACTTCCTAAGCCGCGGAAGTTACGGCTTGTTGTCACGGGCTGTAAAGCGTCAGTAAAACCGAGCCACACATGAACGGTGAGTTTGGGAATTCTCACTCTGATGCGCATCCTCTTGCGTGAAGTTTTGGTGACTCGATTTAATAAATAATTAAGCCTTCCTTTGCCATGGACCACACTAATTAATTAATTAATCATATTCTAATCCATATTTTAATCAACCAACACTTTATTCAAAGTAAACCAACCCCATCATCATATAAACTATTCAGCAAATTAATCAATCCGATCTATGGACCACACCTTAATTAGTTTATTATTGTTAAACTAAAATTTAAAATTCAACTAATGTAGCAAAACAAACAACATTTTGATGTCCATGTGATCGTCACCGGATGCGCTCGAATCTGCATAATGTTGCTGTTGGCTTTCGCTTTCGAGGAAGTCCACCTTTCCCCTCCGATGAATGGTTCTTCCTCATCCGCTAATCGTCTAAGAGAGAAGACCTTCAGAGAGAGAGAGAGAGAGAGAGAGAGCGCTTTTAGTACATTAGTTTAATCGATCTCTTCTATCGCACCAAAGACATTGTTTAATAAATTAATCAGTATTATTAATCAATAACGACCTACCGCACCGAGGACTACCACGTGATTGATGACGACCATTTTGGAATCACATCGCTCCGATGGGGATTAAACGCAGGGCATGATTGGATCAGTGTCTCATTAGATGATCCCCATTAGCACTATTTCAAACTAATTGGGGTTTATTTCTGAATTAATTAATGGTTTGTTTTGTCTTCTCTTAATCTTGTCAGCTTGTTTAGGTCTTTTTATCAACTTGATCTCTTAATTTAGCTGAAAATTTGCTAATATAGTTTTTTTTATCCCCTTGTTACAGTGTAACTAGTAGGTTTTGTCCTTGTCGCAAGGCAAACACTAATTAATTAAATTATTCTCAGTACCTCGGACGACATTACCATTTGTATGGCTTTTTTATCTATAGATATCCAGGAAGGATGAGTTTCCTTGGCTAACCCTATTATATATAGCTTCCTTTTTTAATGCTTATGTCCATTAATTAAAACCATAAGAAACTAAATGAAAATGACCACACACTTAAAATATTTTAGGATTATTTATTAGTAAATCATCAGGTCTTAACTAAAGATTCATTAGTAGCAATATATATAATAGAAAAAACATTAGCAAATGTTGAGCTGCCTTGTCAATGACCTATCAGTTTTTTGTATTTTATTTATTTTTTTCTTGGTGTTTTCCTGTCTATTTGAGACTGCCACCATGCATTTTCAAGTGTAGATTGATTAAATATTAGTTTTCTAACCTCTTTATTTGTTTATTATTATTTATTAAAATGTTTGTAATTAGACAAATGAAAATGATATCCCACTTAGTGAAGAAAAAAAACTATCTATGAATCATAAAACTAATAATAAAACTAGTTCCCATAATCCAGGTGAGAGAAGCATAATAGTACGGGTAATTTATACATCTTTCTGATTATGATAAAGTTTGGGCAGATGTATAACCTTACGAATTATACATAATAGTGAATCGGAAAAAACCTTTTATTGATGGTTTATTGATTCATAAAATGCGATCAGCAAATGCATCTTTGTATTAATGCTGGCGACCTTGAAGAGATCACATATATACAAGTGTAGTTGCCTTCTGCTTTCCAAGCATTTCATAAATATTAATATACATCTTCCAATGTGACGTCTGACTCGTTGAGGGTGTGGTAGTGGTAAGCTGGGATATAGCTAAGAGACCCAAGAGTGTCTTCCCAAGACACTCATGGATGGAATAAAGGTGAGTATGAGGTGAGTTCTCGAACCATCAATTTAATCCAACATCGATCGCTTCAACCATCAAATCAAGACGTATATTTTAATCTCATAACATACTTAAAATAACAATACCTTGTTGTGTAAGCCTCGACGTTACAATTGCTATTAAAGTCTATCCATTATGCGATGGTGGATACAACCACACACAAACGTGTTGCCCATTAAATGGAGTACGGTGATTGTGACGCCAGCTGGCTCGTTGAGAGGGTGTGGTGGGCTGGGATAGAACAAAAAGGTCCAAGAGAGTCCTAAGAGACCCATAAATGGAATGAGGGTGAGGTGAGTTCCCGCACCATGAAGTTAATCTCAATCGCCTATACGTGAGCATAAGTCTTACACATCAAGATCTCGTCATTTTCTCACTAGGAGCAATTCGTTCTCACAATTTGTAAGAGTATAATATATTTTTATTATAAACAAAAAAAGCACATAATACGGGTGTAAAAATGACAAGGTTACAAGAAGGCCAGCCTCATGCTTATGAATCATCTGAGTGCATGAGGAAAAGATACAGAGATGACCCTAGTCATGACTAATAACAAAGTGATGACAAGTAGGGGCTAGTGCTACACTCATTTGATTCTTTGCAGTTCAACATTAGCTTTCTTGAGATCAATGGCTCTCTGGAGTTCAGCTCAGGTTTGTCTTCTACTATGACCTGCACACACATTGATTTGCTACTCTGTGTATGTGGGAGATCTTCCAGTTATTCACCCTAACAAGAAATAGTTTTTCTTTTTAAGATGCGTATATATATAGAGAGTTATTTTAAAATGAAGTCTAGCATTATTGTTTCATCTAATACTTCGTTGAAAGGATTTAAGACATATAGTGATACATTCAGTTGGTATTTGCATGGGATTCACCAGTCAACTACAATGTTTCGATTAACATTTCACTTCAATTTCATATGCGTGATTTATTGTTGTGTGTGTGTCGAAAACAATACAAAGTACTCATGAAGACTGCTATATATAATTTGTCTAGTAGTCTGACTACCTAACATACATTTAAACATGTATATTTTACACTTACCATATATACATTGTTAAAGCAATATGTATTAACTCCTAATCTTTTTTATTATTATTTTTTTCAAGGGAAAAATCCATATAACCTCTAACTTTTCCTTAAGTTTACAACCATCTCAAAACACTTATGTAATAGCCTCATGTGTTAAATTTTCATTGACAGATGAGAAATACTCTGTTTGATTAACTCATACTGAGAATACAAAAAAAAAAAAAAAAACAAACCTACAATGTCTTTAAAATGCGGAAAATCATTCGTAAATGACAATTTTACCCTTCCAGATAGGGTTTTATAATCTATTTAGAGGGGTAAAATCATCATTTACATATTAGTTTTTGCATTTTTAACACATTGTAGAAGGGTTTTGATATACTGTGTTTTCATCCATGGTTAATCAAATGAAATATTCACAGAATATTCATCATCTGTCAACGGAAATTTAACTCATATGATTATTTAGATTTACATAGTGATTTCAGGGGGTTATATGGATTTCAAATAGTTTTCATGGGGTTTGAAGTTTTCCCCATTTTTTTTTATAAATAAGTACTTACCATAATAAACTTCAAAATAGTTTTAGCAGGCGGAGAGTTTATTCACTTGGTGTTGGTACATTCCAAAATAATGTCAATTAATAAACACATCACGGATGGGGCCTGGCCCGATTGAACAGTAAAGATGTGGGCTGGGCCTGGCTAGAATAGCAATATACGGGAACATATGCATAAATAAATTCAAATTTTCAAGCTAATTTAAATTAAATCGAATTAAGGGCTTTAACTTGCAAAAGGGCCCCCGTTGGGAAACAGGGTTAGGCAGTTTTTGGGTTTACAGGAATCTGTTTTTTTCAAACTCATTTCTAAAAAAAAAAAAAAAAAACTAGGACTAAAAGCTGCATACAAATTTCTGTAAAAAATTATTCAAAACTTGAGTTTTTTAAAAGTTGTGGAGAGACAATTTTTTACAAAATCAGTTTTAAATTTAATTTTTATCTAAAATTAGTTTTACAATCGTGCAACTAAACGCATTCTAAGAGTGAGTGGCTAGTTTGTTTTGCTACTTATTTTCAGTCACTATTCACTAGGTTTGTGTCTGATTTTATAGACATACAGGTAACAACAGAAGCGTTAAAGCGTTAAAGAGTTAAAGCAATGGACGGGCAAACTTTTGATCCAATGTCATGCTCTCTCTCTATTACTATCATAAAATAATATCACATGTATCTATCATCATAGTATCAATAGAGCTAATTAGAATATATTATCCCTTTTTTAGAGCTAATTAGAATATTAACCTTTTTTTAGAGGATTGTCTTTGTCCTCATGATGCAATTATTGACACGTTTCGCATCTATAGATCACACTTTCAGGGGGAGGGGGGTTGCTTGTGCTGGGGCAAGCAAAGTTTTGTATATTGAGGACAAATTTATAATCAAAGAGCAGGCTTGTATTTGCTCCTTGATGGACCCTTCTCTATCTTTTTTTAACGTTTTGAGCATATTTTGCTTTGGTTTTAAATAAAATTGAGATGCATGCTTACCATTTCATCCAAAAAAAAAAAAAGTTGAGTCAGTTTAGCTAGTTCTTTTTTTTCTTTTTTCTTTTTTTATATTGGAGGAAATATCCGTGGTTGACCTTACGAGTCAAGCTGGGAAAACTATCTCCACTTATTTATCTCGGTCCTACATAAAATTCTTTCAAATAGTTTAGCAGTTTCTTTTGATGATTCAGCATGCTTTAGATTGATTTTCATTCTACACGTAAACGCTCTCATCATGCTGAGACCAGATTTAATTAATCAAACTCCCCAAGTCTTCAGAGTATATGCCCCGGAAAGACAGAAATTAGTCCTACTAAAAACCCACTTGATACAAATGATGCTGACATAGGAAGTTGCTCTGAAGGCTCCCCGAGGGAAAATAATGTCACACTCATTCCGCCGTTTTATAGTTCAAAACACAGTCCTACATTTATGTTTATACTTTTATAAAAATAATAATCATGTACTCTAAAATGAATTAAATAGTAATATATTAGGGTGTGTTTGTGCTAAAGAAAAAATAAGGGAATTAAAGCAATGAAAAGTGAAAATTTTCTATTTAACCATCCAAAAATCTAGTGTGTGTGTCAAACAATAATAATAAAAAAAAAAATTCATCACTTTTTTTTTCTATTTTGTCTTAATAGAAAAGGTAGAAAAAAATTTTCATTCCCCATAAGTAATAATTTGAAAGAAAATGATGAAAAATTTTTCAATCACATGTACAAATACAATGAAAGTTGGTCAAATAATTTAAATTGTCTCATTTTTTTCTTTAAATTTGTACACAAATAAACACTAAGTTTAAATATAAAAAAATTCTAGAAAGATATACGGGGGAATTGCATTTTGTACTGAGTGTAAGCGCGCTCTTCCAAAAATCGTTGAAAACTTATTCGGTTCCACAGCCCATGCATCTTTATTGATTGTTTGCATGTGCATGTGTTGGTGCAGGCAGCAGTATCTCATACATACACAAGAAATAATATTAGGTATGCTCTTTCAAACCATGAAACAAAGGAGACAGTTTTTCTTACTAGCACACGAAAGGTAAAAGAAGACTCGTTAAAACACAACTCTGTTGGCCGACATCATGGACCGGAACTCCTCAAAATCGACACGCCCATCGCCGTCCCTATCGACGCCTCTAATCATGCGCGAGCACTCGCGCAGGCTACACATGTCGTGCCCGAGCCCGACCATCACCCGCCGCAACTCCGCCGCCGATATGAACCCGTTCCCATCGACGTCAAAGACCTTGAAAGCGTCCCTCAGCTCTTGATCTCCGTCGCCTTCGCCGCCACCCTCGACGACTTCCATGAACTCGTCCAAATCAATGAACCCATCCCCATTGCAGTCCACCCCCCTCACCATCCCCTCTGCTTCTTTTGAGGCCTTTGACTTCTCATGGCCGAGGCAGTGGAGGACCTCCTTCAGCTCCGATGAGGAGATGAGGCCGTCGCCGTTGGCGTCGATGAGATTGAACACTTGCCTGAGCTGGTTGGAGAGCTCCATTGCCGAGAAAGGTTGGGAGAAAGCTTTTAAAACGGTGGAGGGAATTCTCTTGGGTTTGACATGGTGGAGGAGGTGTTTGACCCATTTGGATGGAGAAGAAAACATGGTTAGATAGAGAGGTTGGATTGTGTGTGTCGTCTCACATTGGGCTAGCTAGCTTGGTTGTTTCACCACCACCTTTGTATAAATATCATTATATCAAACACTTTTGGGGTATATGAGAAGGTGAATTGTTTGTGTATGTATTAGGTTTTAATTTGTGTTCGGTGTATGGAACGCGTTTTCAAATGCGTGTGTGAGTTGGTTTATCTGACTTTTTTTTTTTTTATGGTTGTGCAATCTTTATTGATGATGAGAAAGTTCGACGAAGGTTTCGTCTGAACAATAACGGTTATGTTGGCCGACTGGGATGTTGCACATAACAGTTTTGATTTAATCTTTTTTTAATCTAAAATACAATTAGCTCATACTAGTCATTGATGATATTTTTTTATATTTTTTTTTATAAATGGTATTATTTAATTTATTGAAATATATATACTTCACAGTTTATAAAAAGACATACCTGGTTAGATAAGGTATAAGATTTAAAAAAAAAATGAAAAGATGTATTATCTGTGTTTTGAACTATAAAATGGATTGTGTGTAACATTTTTTTAAATTTTATAGACAAAATAGTGTCATGTACCTCGTTAGCACTCTCACTCACTTTAACGAGATAAATATATCTCGTTACAAATTTTTCACTTTTTTAATGAATGATATTATTCAATTCATTTCATTAAAACATATATTTTATCTTTTACAAAAATACACACTTATATTAAATGAGGTATATAATTTTTATAAAAAAAATATGAAAACATCACTGGATTGTTTTTTAGACCGTAAAATGGATTGATATTTTCCTTTAAAATAGAAAAATGTTATGTCAAGTTCTGTGTGTAGACACGTCTGTAGCCATCAATCACCAAAAAAATTTAAATATACATTTATTTATGAAAGTACATATTGTTATTAAAAGTGATATGATTTATAAACTGAGATACATTAGTGTATTTTTAAAAAAATATTAAAAAATATAAGTTTTTATATTCTATAATAGTATAATATATATTATGATAATATAGTATATCTATGTATATTATCCTATCACAATGTATAAATAACTGAATAATTATCTTTATATTATAGATGAAATTATAAAATAGACTAAATATATCACGACTCTTTGGAGGGTCCGAGGGGCACCAGGAAAAAGAATGCTATTCATTTAATTCGTAACACACGTCCTCCACTAGCGACTGAATATGATGAGGAAAAAGAAATGGATTAAGTGAGGAATCTGGATTCCAAAGTTGAAGGTGACAAAAAGTTTACAGGCTGACGACAGGTTTGAATCTCATAATCTTGTTATATTGTTTTGCAGGTCAAATTGATTTAGGATAGGAAAATGATATGTCCCAACACCTAGAGCAGTCATCAACGATTTTTTTTTAAAATATGCATTTGTTCATTAACGTACATATTGTTATACTTATTTTTTTTTATGGGATACAGTAGTGCATATTTCTCTTTAAAAAAATTAAAAAAAATTGTAATCCCATACACTGCAATAGAGTCCATGAAGTGTGACAGTATAGCGTCCACGCTATCATAATGTATGGGGTTATGAACGGGAATGTAAAATGGATTAAGTGTATAAACTCTTTAGAATATATGTATCCATGTATGGCTAGTGCCAACCCTGAGAGCAACTCTACTGGGCTAGGTCCTACATAATAAATAATAGGGTTTACAGTCTAAAATTCATATAACCCCCTGACTTTTCATAAAATCCATATTATCCCCTCAAAACACCTATATAAACCTAAATAACCAATTGAGTTAAAATTCTGTTGACATATGAGGAATATTATGTGCACGGCCCGCTAGGCCCGCGGCACGTTTTGTGCCGTGGGCCCCACCCCACCAACGGCTAGTCCAACTAGCCGTTGGCGGGCCAACGGGCCGGGCCGGCCCGTTGGCACGGCCCGTTGGCCCGCCCGAACTCAAAATTCTTCACCTATAAATACCCCACCCCATCCACCCATTTCTTCATCAATTCAATCACAAATCTCTCTACTCCTCCACTACTACACTCTCTTCTTCCTCTAAAATTTTCTAGTTTTGTGTTGGAATTCCAAGTGTTCAAGTGCTCTCTTTCTTTTCAAGTGAAAACTTCAATCAAATTGAAGTGGTGGTGAAAGCTCTCTCTGTCTCCAATCTCCATTTCTTCAAGGCTCTTTCCAAGGGAAGTTCTCTCCAAAGGGTGGGAAGGTTCAAGGCTCCAACTCTCCAAGCCTAAGGAGATTAGGGGAAGCTCTCTCTCTCTCTCTAGTCTCTAATCTCTACTAGTCTCACACTCTTCATCTCTAGTCTCTACTCTCTACACATTTGAAATTTCAAGTTTTACAAAGTGTATTTCAAGTTTTAAATTCAAATTAATTCCATATTTCAAAACCAAAGTGTATTTTAAATTTCAAATTTTAACTATTCAAATAGAAGAATTTTAAATTCAAATTTTAAATTTTCAAATTCAAATTTGTACTTTTTAAATTTCAAATGGCCAACCCAAACATAGAATATTCACACACTGATGATGAATTTGAAAATATAGATAACCTACTACATGATTCTCCCCAAGACCAATCCCAAACCCCCCATGAATCAGTTGGAGGTGATGTTGGTGCATCATCTAGTCACCCCCCAACTGGAAAACAAAAAAAACCCTCTAAAAGAAGTAGGAAGTCTGAAGTTTGGGAGCACTACACAATACAGAATATTAAATACCAAGGTAGAATGGAAGATAGAGCTGTTTGTAAATATTGTAACAAAAATTTTAGTTGTGCAAGCGCGGGTGGTACCGGACATCTCAAGAGACATGCTGAATCATGTCTGAAAAGGCATCAACAACAACTGAATCCCGGTACGCAGTCTCAGATTGGGAGTTTCGGTCAAACAGGTAGTACTGAAGGTACAATGTCTACATTCTCTTATAATCAATCTAGTATGAGAGAAGGTTTATCTGTATATATAGCATCTGATGAACAACCATTTACATTTGCTGAAAGTAAAAGATTTGAACGTTTTCAAAAAAGGTACGTTAATCCACAATATAGAGCTGTTTCTAGAAATACTATTAGATCAGATATAATTAGAGTTTACAATGAAATGAAAAATCATTTAATTCAATCATTCATGAACATTCAAAAAATTTCATGCACATCTGATTTATGGTCCGGTATGAATGATTTAGCCTATATTTGTGTTACTTCACATTATATTGATTCTCATTGGATGTTAAATAAAAGAATGTTAGCTTTTCGTCCACTTACATTTCCACACACCGGCACAGTAATTTATCAAGCAATAATGGATATTTTTAGAGAATATAATATAACTGAAAAAATTTTATCCATAACTTTTGATAATGCTAGTAATAATGTTAGTGCTATTTTAAAATTTAAATCTTCTTTGGGTTTACCTTATGATTTTGAATTTTATGATTGTAAATGTGTATGTCATATTATTAATTTAATTGTGCAAGATGGATTAACTCATATTGAAGAATCATTAGTAAATATTAGATTAGCATTAAAATTTATTACTTGTACACCTTCTAGAGTACAAGCATTTGGTGATTTTTGTGCGACACGCAATATTCCCCCTAGAAAATTTCCTCTTGATATGCATGTTCGTTGGAATTCTACATATATAATGTTGCAAAGTTGTGAGGGTTATGAAAATTTGATTGATTACTGAATTTAATGAAATGTTTAACAATCGTGTTGAAATTTCTCCTATTGATTGGCAAATTTCAAAAGTTTTTGTGCAATTTTTAAGTATTTTTTATGATGCTTCTATTGCTTGTTCAGGTGTTTATTATCCTACATCAAATCTTATACTTAGACAATTATTTAATATTTCTTGTGCATTTAAAGAATATAGAGATTATAGTATACTTCAAGAATCTATTTTCTTGATGGAACAAAAATTTAAAAAATATTTTGAAGATATTCCTATGCTTTTTTGTTTAGCTGCTGTAATGGATATTACTATTAAATTAGATACTGTTAAAACTATAATTTCAAGAATAAGTGATAATGTTAGATTTCCAATGGTTATAAGTGGTGAAGATGTAGAATTTGCTTTAACTGAAATGTATAAAAAAATATGCAAATAGAACTAGAGCATCATCCTCCACTTCATCTATTAGTTTATTAGGCAAAGGTAAGAAAAAAGATTATTTCTTTGATTTTGTTTCACAAAGTTCACACACTTCACATGATTCTAGTAGTGGTAGTTCTCATCTTAATGAACTGTTTAAATATTTAGAAAATGATTGGAAGTCTCTTTTAACTGAAAAGGAGATGGAAAATTTTGATCTCTTGCAATGGTGGAAAGCACATGAAGTGACATTTCCTGTGCTTTCTATAATGGCAAGAGATTTACTAACTCCTCCAGTGTCTACAGTGGCTTCAGAATCTTCTTTTAGTACAAGTGGGAGAATATTATCTGAGAGGAGGACCAGGTTGGCAGCAAGTTCACTGGAAGCTCTTATTTGTCTGAAGGATTGGAGTGATGCTGATGAAAGAAATCAAGAATTTGTAGATAGTCTTGAGGTGGATTTTACAAAATTCAACATAGATGATGATCAATGAAGATTTCACATATAAATCTTCTCATTGTTGTATTTTTTTAATTTTTTGAAAGGTGAGTTGCAAGTGATTGATAGTTTTAATAGGTGCCAACCTAGTTGGGATGTATTAAAAACTATAGTGATGCAATTATTACTCACTTTTTAATTTTTTGTATTTGTCAATGTATTTTTTAAGAATTGTATAATTTATTTTTATTCATCAATGTACTATTTGTGTATTTTTTATTCATTTTATCATTTATTTAATTATTGTTCATGTACTCAAGAAATTCAATATTCAATAAAATAAATATTTGTATTCTTAATTCTTTTTAGTTTTCAATTTTTATAAATGACTTATGTATATTTTTTAAATTTTTTTAATTTAAAGGAACTAGTAAATTAAACATGGAATTAAATATTAAACTTAAAAAATTTTAAAAAAATGGACATTTTAATGGGCCGGCCCGTTGGCCCGTCAATGGGCCCGGCCCGTTGGCCCGTCAATGGGCCCGGCCCGTTGGCCCGCCGGGCTAGCACGGCACGGCACGGTGACCCGCCGGGCTGGCACGGAGGGCCGTGCTGGGCCGCCCTCCTGCGGACCGTGCCGTGCCGGCACGGCACGGTTACATGAAACGGGCCGGGCCGGGCCGTTAGCCCGTTAGCCCGGTTGTTTAGCGGGCCGGGCCGGCACGGCCCGTTTGACACCTCTACCTGAGAGCAACTCTACTGGGGTAGGTCCTAGATAATAAATAATAGGGTTTACAGTCTAAAATCCATACAAGTCTAAAATCTATATAACCCCCTGACTTTTCCTAAAATCTATATTACCCCTTGAAAACACCTATATAAACCTAAATAACCATTTGAGTTAAAATTCTGTTGACATATGAGGAATATTATGTGAATTTTTCGTTTGGTTAATCTTGGTTGAAAACATTGTATACCAAAAATCTCATTTAATGTGTTCAAAATGTAAAAAATCCTCCATAAATGATAATTTTAACCATCCAGATAGGGTTCTATAATCTATCTGGAGGGGTAAAATCATCATTTATAGCAAAATTTTTCACATTTTTAACAAATTATAAGGGATTTTTGATATACTGTATTTTCAGTCATGATTAACCATATAGAATATTCGCAAAATATTCCTCCTCTGTCAATAGAAATTTAACTTAGGGGATTATTTGAATTTACATAGTATTTTCATGTGGTTATATGGATTTTAGAATGTTTACAGGGGGTTATTTGGATTTTTCCCTAAATAACAATATAATAATATTTCGAATACAGATAATTTTTTGATTGGATATCCGCATATCAGTATCCGATTTAAAATATTTAAGATTCAAATTTTTTATTTCGGATATAAATACGAATTTTAAAATATCAAAAAAAATTTAAAATTTTCTGGGTGTGGATTCATATTAGATTTTACTTGTACTTCAATGAATGTCAATGTTTTGGAATGTGTTTTGGTGTGAATGTTGAGGTACAATATTATTGACCTTGAACAACAGTGTATAATTCACTTTGAAGAAAATCAAACAATTTAATTCAATTTGGATGTCAAAGTACATTACATTTTTATCTCTACAATGTTGAACAAAAAAAAAAAAATTGAACAGCTTGGTTGCTCTTCTGCTGCTTCTTATGATATGTTTCTGCTACTTGGTTGCTTGTTGCTCTGCTTCTGTCATAGTTTGTCCAAGTGTTTTGGCTGCCACTTGGTATAATTGACTTGGAGCTTTTATGGTCATGTGTTTGGTTTCTCTAAACTTGTTATTACTACTGGAATGAATTGCTACTGCTTCAAGGCATGAACTGATCATGTTGCTTCAGATCCAATTAAATGAACTAAACCTACTGCTCCAACCTACTGCTCCAAGTTCCAATTCACTGAATTGAACCTGCTCCAGGTGTTGGAATGGAAAAAACCTATAATGAAATAACTTGGAAAGAGATAATTGGGACTAAAATAACCTGGAATAACTTGGAAAGAGATCATTTGGACTAATATAACCTAGAATAAGAGAATTTGAATTGAAATAACCTAGTAGATTAATTTTGAATGAAATAGCTAAACTGAAAAATAACATGGACTGATTTGAATGAAATAACCTAAAATTAGATAACCTAGACTGAGATAAGACTAGAATAAACTGGAATGAAATAAGCTTCTCCCATTATTCTTTTATTAGACAGAAATAACCTACTCCAGGTGTTGTACTGAGATAACCTAGATTGAAATTCTGCCTCACATTGTATAAATAAAAAAAATCTAACTGCTCTAGTCCACATACATAGTTCAAACAGTTCAGGAAACCAAATATCCAGGACAGTCTTCAACCCGCATGAGACACTTGTGTATTCAATGTTTTTGTATTCAACTAGTTACCACCCAAAAAAAAAAAAAACTTCACACCATGAGTTGGTGGTAACTTACACATAATCCATAGTTATTACTAGATGGAGTTTTGATACCATAATTAAAGAGTATTGTGAACCATCAGTAAAACCCTAAATGAAAAGGAGGAAATAAGTAAACTATCACAAAATGCTTGAATCAGGGAACCCATACCAACATATATGTGAGGCTTCCGGGGTACAACGGATCGGAGGGATGGGCTTCCGTTGACCAATGGATCTGTGGGGTTTCTGGAGTACACGACTGATGAGGGTTGGTGTACACGACGGATCGGAGAGGTGAAGCTTCCACCGATATTTTTAGATAGCCAGCTCCGAAGCGTGGAAAGGATAGAACAGTATTGGAGCAACCAGAAGAGAATAATCTGTGTAGAGATAGAAAGTGGGCAAGGGTTGATGGAAGGTTTTCATGTGGGAGTACAATTGACATTTTACATGTGAGATTAATAAATGGTCAGGTTAGCCAGACAGAAAGGGTTATCCGGATACATGCATATATTTACAGGGGGTTATATGAATTTTGAGCAGATTACAGGGGTTTATATGGATTGTCCCTTTAAAATATTATGTCTCGAACTCAAGCAGACAGTGAACGAGCAACGAGAAATACGCTTTATTGAAACTAATCATCCAAATTTGTAAAAAAAACATCATTTTTCATCTATCGAACTCAATCTCCTCCAACAGAGGAGACACGCTTTTTCTACATATTTCAAAATATATATCTCTACCAATAACGCTATCTCTCTTTCACAGATCAGCATCTACATACCCTGAAACATAAATTACAAAAAAAAAAAAAAAAGGAACAAAAAAGAGAAAAAGTCAAGGGGAAAAAATGGGAATTAAAACACTAAAAGAACAATAAAGTACACCATTTCAAGAACTCATACTGGATCTCAACAAGACTGGAGCAAAACCGGGCCGACGTGCGAACTGAGCATGTCACTCAGCGCAACCTGAACCTCATTCGATCCGTGCTCACAGCTTATCAAGCCGGACAACAGAGGGAAGAACCTAGCCAGGTTGTTCTGAAATGACGGATCCCCCAGACCACATATCACTTGGAGAGTCGAGACCACAAGAGGAGCCCGAGCCGCCAATTCCCTCCGTTTTGCGGACCCCAGGGGGATGAGCCAACCATGTGTTTGTTGGGCAATGATGGCGGGACGGGCTGTGTCCAGGTAAATCTGGAGGACTTCCCCACACAGGTCAATGAGGTTGGTCTCTGCTCTGATGTCCTCGTCATCTGGGTTTCTGTCAAGCACGAGATTCTGAAGCAGAGTGAGGCATATCTGGTAGGACTCATTCTCGAGGCGGAGCAGCGGTGGGTCCTGCATCTGGGTCATGGAACCGAGCTCCTGCAGTTTTGACCGTAGGTTGATGTCGCTGTTGATCCTGTGTGCATGGGATCCAACTGCATGTAGTGCTTCAAAGATGACCATCACATTCTTGGGAGATAGTTGTGGCTGGTACATTCCATAGATCTCCATCACGGCCTGCAAAACAACAGACAAGAGGGCTGAATTCAATCCAGGATCAAAGATGATGGCATAATCTACATGTGCAAGACAATATCAAAGTTCATCTTCAGATATAATCCAGAGAATTTAGACAAGTATATTGATTCATAAACGTCCCTAACATTATTTTACTCCTGTAATGGGCATTGCATCAATCAGAACGCAGATGCTAGAAGAGAACAGCAGCTGCAACCAGCGGGAAAAGATTAATACTGAAATGGATGTGTACCAAAGGTTGATCAAGTATAACTGTCACGAAACTGTGGATGCTCTAGCGCATGGGGAAATGCATTCTCTATTTTTCCACCATCTTCTAAAGCTATGATAAAATTCTATCAGGAATAATATCGAAATGAATGTAATTTCATTTCTCTATTGCAGGAAGAATCCCCATAGATCTGATGGGATCCATCTTTATGCCAAAAAATTTGCACAAAAATGATCGTGAGTGCGGAAACATGTGCACATTGTGCATGTAAGGTAATTGCTCGTGGTCATTGCTGTAGCTTATTAAGGTGGGAATCATGGAATACAGAACAGAATTCACATTTAAGCTGTGTTATGCACCTGTGCTAATGGATGTTTAGTATATTTCAACCAATTATAGATATTGCTAAATTATTGAAGAACATTTTAGTGCCCATAGATCAAGGAATCTAAACCAAAAACTAGAAGATGCACACAGAAAACATAGAATTCAACATATGCATAATTAAATATCGCAATGATGTAACCTGAACAATGCATCAAATTATATGTTTAAACATTGGGAAAAAGGTAGAAACCTGGATCAACAGAAGTTGAACAGCGGCTCTGCATTTAGCATCGGTAATTGCAAGGTGGAGACTGTTTTCTCTTGAGATTTCTAGGTCATCATCAGTTGTAACTGCCCCAGAGGACTCTACATTACTTGGTTTGAATGAAGGATCTTTTTTTCTAGGCAAGTTCTCACTGTCAATGTCATCAAATATACGCTGAAAATCTGGAAGTGTGATTAGCGCTGCTTCTTTCAGCGATAAGACCACTTCTGACCACTTGTCATCGGAAAACAGGTGGCCAGCATGACTCATTAAACGAACAAATGCAGCAATACCAATTCCAGCAAGGCTTTGGTGAGGGCGTTTAATGAAACTTGTAAGCAACAATAACACCTTTTTTAACAGTGGATTGACTGTATCATAAAAATCAACAAAGAGATCCACCACTAGTTGGAGAGCTAATGTGCATGTTTCATAAAGCCAAGAATCTTGATCTAGCTCATTTCCATCAGATTCTAGCCCTCGGCCTTCCAATGTTCCTCCAGATGGATCAATAGCATGCCTAACATAATCAAATATTGGGAAAAGAACAGAATCGAACACACGCTCCCACAAAGGCAACGAGAAAAGATGGCCATGGTTGCGCAATGTTTCAAATAGAACTTGAAGGGCACTTTTCCTAATTTCAGGTCTTGGATCAAAGCTAAGTTCTGACAATCCTGCAAAATTTAAAAGATAAGTCAATAACAAGAGGTTGTAATGGCAGCATTTACATGCATAACAGCTTTTGTTTAAGATGCACCTAAGAGCAGAAATAAGACATGCCACAAGCATGTAAACTATGCTCCTTGCCCTATCTGAAACAAAATTTGAGACAGATCCTGATTTAGTTTGCTCACCAGCAAGCAATGGAAACCAGAGGTGTAGATTATCATCTTTGTCCACAAGTAGCGAACTGTCTTGTTTTCCAACTCTTCCCACATGAGATGATGAACGAACAAGCTTTCCAGAAGCCTCTTCCTTAAGCCCCATGGAGGAGCCAAAATCTCCTTCTGCAAGCTTTGCAGCGCAATACCTTATCAATGCAATTGCATTCATGCTGACATCTTTGTTGAACCTACTATTGGTAAATGCAATCAGACAATTAACACAATCTGTAAAGGTAGTGGTCTCGATTTCAGTTATGCAATGGAAGTAGTCACGGACAATCTTCTCAATGATCTCAAAAGCCAACAGTACAATATTCTTATGGTCATCGTAAGAAGCAGTCGCAAAAACCTGCATAAAATAAGTTGCACATGTGTAAGGATTAGGCAAACTCATGAAATGTGGTACTAAGTAAACCTCTGCCTACATAGTAATAGAAAATCCAAACATATTAAATTACCATGAACATGCTTTTCCAACCCGACTTGACATTATTGACACGAGCCAATACCATCTGAGAAACACATCTGATAATTAGTTCTCGAATTTCAACAGCTCTGCTCTTTCGCATAACAATGACAAAAGGCTTCATAAACTCATTCTGGAAGTTGTAATTAGCCAATTCCTCTCTCTCCAGGAACTTCATCGCTAATTGGCGAAGAGAGTCCATTGCAAAAATTGCGATTGAGAGGTTTTCTGAGCAACCAATGTTGACAAAAAAGTCTGCAAGTACATGCCATATGCTTGACCACACAAGCCTGATGCGGTTCATGTTATAATGCCTGTATGCAACAAGGAAAAAAACACCTTAAAAGAAATTGAAGCAGTTCTAAGGCAGCTCATCTGTATCAATCACGGTGGATCATAGGGATAGATCTTTATAGATATGGAAGAGAGAAAAGATTAAAAAGAGGAGCCACATCTATTTTGATAGTTAAACATCTCATAATGTGGCTCCCTGCCCAGAAAATAATTGATTTATAACAGCAATGAAGTTCAGAGTTCATGAAAACGGAATTCCACAAATCCACTATTCAGTCTAATTGCTTAATCAGCAGAGTAACACATTAAGATCGCAATTTCTTATTTTTATTTTTTCTCATAAAAACAGGAACAAGAAAAAACAGCTTTTTTGGAGGGACATTTTTCATGAAGAAAACTACTCCAGTTTTTAGTTTCAAAAATAAACCGCTTCATGAAAAATATAACAAACATCATTTCATCCTTTTCATTTCTTTAAATCAAAAAGATACAAACAGACATTTTTTTAAGAACGGTACAATCCCGTATGGGGCCTACAATATTATCATAGAATGAAGTTTTATAACCCAACCAAAATCAATATAAAATTCAAATTGTGAAGCTGATGGTTTCAAAATATACCCAGGGCTACAACATTTGTTTTACATGATCATGGTACACCACTCCATTACTTTAATTTGTTTGATGTGATAAGAAATGCTCTGGAATAAACTTCTCATACAACATGAAGTGAAACCTTGTTGAGATAAGATATGACATGAAGAATCTGTACTTATTAATGCTTAATCCTCAATTTGGAACATATTCTCAGCACTTTTGCATATCATTATTAAATTTCCTCTTAAGTTCTCTTGCTCTCTTTTATTTTATTTTGATTTCTTGTTCAGACCCTGGGAACTGTACCCTAGAGGAAACATGGCGGTAAATTCCTACCAAAATTCAAAAAATAAATAAATAAATAAAATATGTGCCTGATCCTAGTCTTAAATTACTGAGTAGATAAAGAACAAATGGTGATGAAAGAAGAGTAAACAGAGTTTCTTACGCAATCTCAACAATCTTAGTAAGGCTGAAAACTCGCGGATCAGATGCTGAGCGCAATTCCTCCATAGATACTTTACAAAGAGCTTTAACAAAGTCAATGACACCCTCACTGTTTAGCCTTTGACTTCGGATAAATATACGATTCATTTCAGAGGTCCCAACTTGTTCCAACATATTCAAATTTGAAACCAAATTGTTCATCTGTTCATTGGTGACCACCCCAGAAGCATAACCACCGACACCAGCGCTGTCATATGAACCCCTCTTGGCAGCTCCAGCTGCGTGCTGAATGCGACCAGGTCCCTTCCTTTTTAGTGCAGGAAGAATTCCTGACTTTGTCTGTTTAGATTTCTCTAGTTCATTTTGAGGAATTGCAAAGAAAGTGGCATCCGGAGGAGCACCCTCCCCCAAGAGATGCAAATGTTCAAATCTTGAAACACATGTCAAAATATGCTCCCACGCTTCTTGTAAGTAATTTCCATCTGCATCAGCAATAGCTACAACTGCCTGCAGAATACAATTAATTTTCAAACCACAAAAGAAGGAAATTGATTATGAAGAACAAGAAATTAAAACTGATGGAAAATCAGTCAAAGTCACACATGCATGCTTAACAAGAAAATAATAAATCCTCCTTAGAGCCAGTCAATGAGTCTGTTCAACATTCCGCAGTAGACAGCCTAATGTCAAATTTCAGTAGGCAACCATATGTATAACAAACTTGCAATTCTCTTCACCCATCCAAAAGAATACAATGTTAAATGTATACACAACAGAATTAACCATCACGTGAAATTATTAACCTATTGACCACCCTGTAATTATTTTCCAAAGTTAATTTACCAAATGACAGTTTGGAGAAGACTTGACTGAGTTTTAAATAGAGCCAGGCTAGTTCTATGTAGCAGGGAGTATGAATGAATGGAGAAAAGTAGACTATTTAACTAGATCAAAGTTGCAAATCTGCAATTTCTTAAGTGACAAACATAATCCAACTGAATTAGCCATTCCTGAGTGCTTGAATGCAACTAAAATTTTAGTTAACATAGCATCTTTAGACCACCTCCATTCTCTTGTAAGATCCAGCTATTTCGATATGTTCCACTCAAATATTATTTGTTCTTTTTTTTTCTTTTATAATATCTGGATTTGGATCCATAACTGACTTGATTTGGTGTTGCAAAGCTAGTGAGAAAGGTTGGTTGAAAGGCTATACCCGTCACTGGCAATTGTCCTTCAGTCAGGAAAAAAACAAGCAAACTTCTATGAACCTTAATTTATTTGTTGGGTAATTCAAAACAAGAAATGAGAAGGTATGCACGAGACAAGAGAGCTACGTGGAAAACCGTTGGGCATCTGCAATGTGTCCTAAAGCATTGATTGATGCATCTACATTTATAAGATGATAGGGTTTCTGTAAGGGGGGGGGGGACCTTTTACTCTAGAGAGAGGTCATAATGTGAGCTTCGGGTCAACGGATAGGATATTAATCCTGATATGTAGGCCTGTCAATCGCACGGATACGGAGCGGATATGGCCATATCCGTATCCGAACTACATATCCGAAATATAATCTGTATATGATATCTAACGGATATTAAAAAACATGTATCCGTATTCGATCCGAACATTCGGATACGGATTCGGATAATTATCCGAAATATCCGAATATGTTAAATGGAAAGAACAAAAAATCAAAACACAATGAAACAAAACATGAGATGTGTGAACCCTTCTTCTCTTCCTAACAATTTTTATGAACCAACATAAATTCTATAAATCAAAAATCATATAGAAAATAAAAACCGACCCCAATCGCCCAAAACAAAAGGGAACGCCAAACAAACCCCAATCGCGGACATCTGATCGAGGCTCACCAATTCCAGCATCCGCATCCTCGACCACAGCTCCTCCAAAGTTTGTACAAACACCGACGCGTCGACCGCGTAGAGGAGGCCGAGGTGGCTCCAGGGAAAGCCAAGGCCGGCGAGGGCGAATGAGGTGGGGAGGAGGCGAGGGTCCTCGCTGAGGAAGAAGCCGATGTCATAACGCGAGGGGGAGTCGGACTTGGAGGGGGAGAGGCTGATGCTCTCGAAGAAGAAATCGAACTCGTTGAGGGGGTTGAAGGAGGGAGGGATCACGTTTGAGAAGAAGAAGCGCAGAGAAGAAGAGGAGATTGGATTTTCTTTTTTGGGTGGGTAAGAGAGCAATGTTGGAACCCTAACTTAACTAAAGTGTGTGTTGTGTAAGTGAATATGGACCCTTGGATTTTCATCCAAGGGTTCAAAACACCCTCTGATAACTAAAGCGTGTGTTGTGTAAGTGAATCTGAACCCTTAGATTTTCATCTGAGGGTTCAAAACACTCATAATATTCATAATAATAAATAATTCATGGAATACGGATATTGTTCGAATCGGATGCAGGCATATCCGTCTCCGATCCGAAAATTTTCGGATGCAGATAATTTTTTTGGATACAGATACGGATTTTTCGGATATCGGATTTTTCTGCATTTTCGAATACGAATTCGAATCGGATGCAGATTTTTTTTCAGATAATTGACAGCCTTACTAATATGTTATCCTTGGTAAATGTTTTATGTTTTATTTCTTTTGAACCTCTCATGGTCTTGAGTAGTTTACCAAGTTGCTAGTAAATCTGGTGACAATCTTTCATTGAAAAAAAAAAATCTTTTTTTCTTTTTGAAATAAATGATAGGCTTCTACCCTTCTATTAAGAGGAAAGAGCTCAAAGTGGTAAAAAATATAAATCGCTAAAACAAAGAATCCCCTAAACTGATATCCCATAGGAGAGCGATCTACAAGGGTGTCATTCAAGGGACTGAACACAACCTTCAACCTATTCCTTGATCTGAAATTGACCCCCCAAGAAAAACATATGCCTTGCCCCCACGCAAAATCTACCCCAATCCAAAATGCATCTAACCACCGCCTCCCAATGTTTTCCGCATAAGGAGTACTCCCTTTGAAAATGGAATGGTTTTGTATGAGCCAGATAGACCAGATTACTGCCGGGACGAAAGAATAAGAAATTTTTTTTTAATTTTCATTGAAAAAACTTGAAAAAAATGCACCATTTTAGATTATTGACTTTCCATATTGACGCTTGACTACCAGACTAACAAAGAGAGTAGATAAATTCAGTTCACATGGTTGTCCAATGTCATCATTGACTTCTTCTTGTTTTATTATTTAAATCAATGTTTTAGAAGCAAAAAAGGACAACAACCTATTCTTAATTATAATAACAAGAAAACGCATTTAGTATATGCTTAGTGTTTTGCAAATTGTTGCCTTGTAAGAAGCTGCAATGCTAGGTTTCACACTCATATATGGTCTAGGGTATGCTAGAAATAATTACTCTCGTGATAAATGCACTCATTAACATAAGCATAAACTTTATATCAGACAATTTAGGGACAGCTTCATGGATTTAGCCATAGATCATAGCCAAAAAAAATCTATCTAGAACAAGTGCATGCAGGATTCAAGTCCTACTGAAGCTATAGCCCTCCCACTAATATATCCTTCAAAAAATTAAGAATAATGAACTCCATAAAGAGAATGGAAAAGTCAATATGTAACTATATGACTAAAACCAATATACTTGTACCTTGCACTTTGCCTCGTTCCCATTTTTGGTGAACTGGACACACTAGGGCTGCAACTTGGGTCGAGTTGAACCCGAACCCGACGGGTTGAACCCGATTTTTTCATGGGTTAGGTTAGCCAAATCGGGTTCGGGTTCGGGTTGACCAATTCGGGTTGAGTCACAAATCGGGTTGGGTTCGGGTTGGCCTCACTCACAACCCGACTCAACCTGAACCCATAAACTAATAGTAAAAAAAATGATCATGGCCGTTCAATCTCTAGTTTCTAATCTGGACCGTACAAATTTTAGGGAAATCTAACTAATCTCACACAATCAAACATTCCATAACCCTAGCCGTCACTTCATTTTCTCCTCCCTCTCTCACTCTCTCTTTCCCCCTCCCTTCTTCCCTCCGGCGGTCCGGCCCTCCCTCTGTTTTGGTCTTCGGCAGATCGGCTTCTCCATCGGCAGATCAGCTTCGATCCTTTGGCAACACCGCAAAAACGGACTGAATATCTCTCTCCTCTTCCTATTCTTCTTCTTCAAAACATACAAAAATATGGTCTATTGGATCTCTCTCTTCCCTTCTTTTCTTTAAAAAACCCCAAAAGGCCATATCTATCTCTCTTTCCATTTTCAAAAATACTAAAAAAAACTGGTGATGGTAGAATCAATTCAACCAAATGAATCATCATATATCCCTGTTGATGGTGATGATCCAAAGTATGAACCAATTTAAACCTTTCATTTGTTTGAAAAAAATTATATTCGATATGTATTAGGTAAAATGGATAAACAGGTACTTTTTAAATCTGGATTACTCTGTTTTTGGTGATTTTAAATGGATTTATCTGATTTCTTTTGGTGGACATCGATTGTTTGAATGGGTGATTTCACATTTTCACTATGTGAAATGAGTTTCTGATTCATTTGTTTTTGTTTAAAATTTGTTCGGTTCGTTTTGGGCTCTATTTTTGGGACAAGGCGGGAAATTGGGTTCCACGGGTTGGGTTCGGGTTAGTTATACTGGCAATGGGCTGGGTTCGGGTTAGAGTCGTCGGGTTGGAAATCGGGTTGGGTCAGGTTAGGGTTAAATATCTTGAATCTCGGGTTGGGGTCAACCGGAACCCAACCTGCCCGAGTTGTAGCCCTAGGACACACTTAGCACAAGTGGAGATGACCCCAAGTAATGTTAGGGCAGGGGGTTGAGATTCCATGTTACTGAGGTGAATCAGAGTTCATGATATGTCAGGTTTCCAAGTTTAATTTACCAAAACCTTCTCAACTTCAGTCACACTTTTCATCTTAATCATAGGCTTCAAGTTTTTTGTGGCCTAATGATCATTAAGGAGATATCTTATCTCCCCTTTTTGGTTTCTTCATCTCTGGAGCTTTCTAGTGATTTTCTATAAAATAACAGGTAGTGAGCTCCCATCTTTCCTATAAAATAATAAAATCAAAGACAAGTTAAGTTGGTTAAACCGAATCCGAACCGATCCAAACCAACTTTTTGCAGTTTTGGGTCAATAGTGTTATTGTTTGGTTCGGTTATGGGTTGAAAAATTGGGTTGAAAAATTAGTAAACCAATTTAATTTTGTTTGGGTTTGGTTTCTCTACCAAAAAAATGACTTAAACCGAACTAAACCAAGTGAATAAAGGATAACCAAGGATCTAATCCCGGGGGAAACAATCTTCATCTCTGGAAAATCAGCTAGCACCCCCTCTCCTTAAAGGATGACCAAGGATCAAATCCCAGGGGAAACAATCTTCAAAAAAAAACGAACCAAATTAATACAATAATACTTAAACCCATGTTTATTTATAATCAATTCTTCATTTAAACCATTCCTTTTATATCCAAAATATCACTGCCTAGTGAATGATTTATCTCCATCCAAAAGAACCCACTAATTAGTGCATTATCAATCATATCCCCTTTGAGTTCATCCTAGTTGTCCATTATACCACTAACAATCTCCACTTTTTATTTCCAGGTGTTATGTGATGTTGTGAACTACTCCCTAAAATCAAACCCCTTCATCCTTCCCACCCCAAGCCCACCCCCTTTAGTCTACAGGTTAATTTCACAAACAAAAGATATTGTGAAAGCTGACACCCTCGTTTCCGTGACAAGTCAAGATCATCCACCTCCCCCTTCCCTCAGTCATTGGGTTTCTGCAGTAACTGTATAAGGATTTGTCCTTTGGAAAGTGAAATTTCATTCTCATAAACAGGAAATGCCATTCTCCCTGGTTTCGTAAGTCAGGATCCTTTGAAAAGTGAAAGGGATTTTGTTGGGGTGCAGAGATGCATTCACATGACGCCAAGTAAATGCCATTCTCTTATAAAGATTAGTGTAGAGTGTAATGTGAGAGTGATGAGCTTTTTTCTGCTTGCTCCATCTACTCGATCAAACTTCAAATTTATCTTGTTTTGGTGCCTTTCGGAACATTTATCTTTCAATGTCTTTGTATCTCAAGCTTTACTCATGTTGGAGAGGCAAAAAGGGAACAGATCCATCTTTAAGCAAAAGAAATTTCCCATGAAGGATATTACATGTGTTTTGATTCAGTTTGGTTCAGGTTGATGAAACAAAATTCGGATCGGTTCACAATTTTAACAATTTAGTTTTAAAGTCAGTTCTTATGGATTTTGGGTGGGGTGTGATGATAATTTGATTCAATTTGGATTGGCAAAAAAATAAAGCAATACGACCAAATTGCAACCCTAATATCAACATTCTATTTTAATTTATGCCAAGTTTAACTTTGGGCTACCAAATCCATACAGAATATGCCTTTCTAATACCCAACATTTCCAATAAGCTTGTTTCAAGAAAATCAAGCAACTTCCCAGGCAACCAACCAAATCAAGGAAAAAGCTATATCAAAGCAGAACACATGCACCAGAGGGTGCATGTGCACTGTCTTTGACTATTGCCATTGAGGAGTTATTTATTGGGCATGGGAGGGGTAGATTTCAAAACAATGACCTTTGTGAGAGACGGGGGTGTCATCCCTACACACTCCTTTAAATCAAATGGGCCTCAAACAAAAAAACTCACCATCTGATTAGTTCCAGGTTCGAGTCCCGGGCAACCCATACCAAGCCACTGCCTATGAGTCGCCGACTCATTCTTCAGAAGGCACTAGAAATTTTTAACGTCATAAATGTTCTATCTGGTAAAATTTGTGCCCACATTTCCATTTCTGTTTTTCTAAACCCCACAAACAAATGAAAAAAAGGGGGGTCGCTCTGTTGGACCATAATGAAAACGCAATTTCTGTTTTTCTTCAAGATGAATACGATATTGGGAAGTTTTATATTCTTAGTTTATCACGTCACTTCACGTGTTTATACTATAACATAGACTTCACCTGAAGAAAAAAGAATCAAAGCAGATTTGCAACAAATTGCAGAATCCATGGGAGGGGAAACAAGTTATAAAACATAAGAGAAAAAACAAAGAACCTACCTATTGTACTGAAACTTTTCAACGAGGGGAAACAACTGTGATCCACATTGAAAGGCCCCCTAAGTTCTTTTTATCTAGAGAAAGGTTATCAGTATGAGACATCAGTCAACAATGTATCTTAAAAGATATATTGTCTAATTGTAAGAAGCAGACTATCCCCACACATTCACATGAGAATGGTAGAAGGAGGAGAAGCACAATTATGCTTTTGAACTGCATCTGAATGACTTGCACAGCTACAATAATAAGCCTTGTCCCACCAAGATGAGGTAGGCTATAAGCTATATAATCAAAATTCTGGACAATGGCCCATCCTATAGCTTTCTCCCCTTTAAATTTGAAAAGTGATATGCATGTTTCAAACTATGGAACTAAAGCATTTCAGAAGTATTTGAAAAATCTTTGGGTGATTATGATCAGGAGCAGCATCAGAGTATAGAAAAGGAAATGACAGTTTCCATTAGCTTGCAGAACTGTGTGTTTTTAAAACACGTAGAAAATGTTAGAAAAGAGCATACCTTAATGGCATCAATGTTTTTCTGTTTGATATCTGCAGCTGAGTGTAGAGAGGTGAACTTTGCTAGTGAAGTAACAAAAGCATCTCTATGAGTCTTCATAGACATTACTGCAGTAACATGGATTGCACAACGAAAGCCCTCTAGGCATTGAGATATGACTGCTTCATCATCACTTTGGTCAAGTGGTACACTAAAGGCAGCCAACATTGGAGCCCAGCATACCTCAACCATGAATCTCAAAGTAACAACATCAGTTGCAGCATAATAAACTGACCTGCAATATCAAAGCACAGTTAAATAAAAAGCTAATAATGAATCTCAAAGTAACAACATCAGTTGCAGCATAATAAACTGACCTGTAATATCAAAGCACAGTTAAATAAAAAGCTAATAATGAACTTCCAGATCTTTCAGACAAATATTTAAACCATGCATAAATCATGGCATTCATGTTAATTTGCATATTATAACTGATAATAAAAAAATATTCATTGGAAACCTCACGAGGGTGCCAAGTGCAGAGATGTCTCAGGATGCATCTATGAGAATATAGGCATTGGGGACATTTTCAATGATAAATAGAAAGAAAGGTTCACATAAGAAAGGAGGAGAAAAAAGGTTAACATGGCTCTAATCATCGCTAATGAGCAACAGAGTATAGAAAAAAAAATCCAGATATTCATTGAATATTCTAATTGATTTCAAAGGGATACTAGACCTTTGGACTATACAGGAAGACCAGGTGATGATTGTCAGCTGCTCCCTACACCTCCTAATTTCAGAAGTTATAGAAAAAAACAATGAACTAAACAAAGAATGATATTAAGTTTTCAACATGCAAGCTCTTGGCCCTTGTAATCTACCATCTTTAACAATAAAATTTGAAGACACTGTCTTCCATTAAGAAAATATTGAGGTTATATTAGATGAAAAAGGTGACAGAGAAATCTTATAGCAAAATTTTCTAGAGCTAAAGAGAATTGAAGCATGAAAATAAAATTAAAAATGACCTGCTGGATCCTTTAAAAAGATGCTAGAAATACTTACTCAGATTTGCGAGCCTTTTCCTTAAACTGCTCCTGCATGTGCCTGATGAGATCATCGCTAGTCTCCATATTTTCCCCCCTCTTGCGGACCACAATATTTAAAATACTATCCAAGCCCAAGAGTTTATTAGAATTCGTAGATTGCTTGAACTGAGGTGTCAGACTATCTTCCTTCATTTTGATCTCATGTTTTGAAATTCGTTCAAATAATGATCTCAAATATTCTTCAGGTAGGTCTTTTCCATCATCAATGCCACGATTATTCCTAATGAAATCATCTGCTGACATCTGCATCAACCAAACACATCAAAAAGTGGCTCTATAATCCACCTGAGATGTAGAATCAAACATGATATAAAGTATAGAATATAGAAACAGCAGCAAACCTTGTTCTTGACCATCGAGTTGTGTGCATCAGTGTTGAGCATTATTACAGAGTAAGCAAGAACATATGCTGTATCTGCACTGGTGAAAGCCTTTGGATTGCATTTACAATAGCGTTCAGCGAATTTTTCCATGATTCGGTCAATCTTCTGTGCCTCACCAGGCAACCTAAAGCCTTGCAGGAAGGACCTGATTGCTTCATCGAACTCCATTCCTTGGAAGTCAAATGAATCCACATATGCATGCATTACCTTCAGTGGTAACTCTTCCCTCTCTCCTAGATAATCACCAATCATAGTCTTGTTCAAGCCAGATGCATCCTTAAGGAAAGTAGCAATTTCCTCCGGTGAATCACCTACCTTCTTCACATTGATGAGGAATTCAATTCCTCTCTTGGGCTTCTGATTAAAAAGAGCAATGCCTTCCTGCCACATATAATGAAATTAGAAGGGAATTCAAGAAAATCACTTAAGCAAAACACCGTTGAATGGTAAGTTTTTGACAATATGGAAAAACATGGAAAGCTCATCTACCTGAAGCTCAAGCTTGTAGGCCCGGCGCTGCTCAAGAACCACAGCCTCTGAAACTTCGTTTGTAGTTTCAGACTGGGAATCTGATGCTTCTCCCTCAGCCAATTCCTCCCCGCTCCCATTTGCCATAGGAAGAGCATTCACAGTCTCAGTATTGTTCTCAATTATTTCCAATCTCTTAGGAGAATGGGGGTCTGGCAACCGTAGCTGTTTATTCATCCAATCGCCCATGGATCTCAAAATTGCAACTAAGCACTTCAGGGCTTCAAGTTTCATGGCGGCATCTTGAGGTGGTACTAGTGTGGTCACAACACCTGGGGGAGGCCCTTGAGCAGTTTTGAGCAAGCCACTGACCATCCTGTAAGAATCCAGCAGTTGATGGGAAAACCATAAAGTGAATTTCAACAGGATAAAACATCCAATACAGCTATATGGTGGTGACCTCAGAAATCAAATTAGAAGACCAGATCCAGAACCATAAAGGAGAATGAATAACTAATCAGAGACATAAGAACCATGGAGCAAAAAGAACTCTGGTATTAAAAGGGGAGAATATGGAAGATGGCATGCAATACCTCTCAAATATGTTTGAAGAGTTGACATCACAGTCATAATTAATGAAGATATCAACCAATATCTGTGAATCAACGCAGAGCTTCTCCAGGAATCGGAGCACAATCATCTTCTGCTGATAATTAGGCTGGGCTACATTTTCCAATACTCTAAGAACGATCATCGGAAAGAATACCCCAATCTCTGCCTTCAACCCTGATCTGAATCTAGATACCAGGCTTATAAAGATGGAGCAGGAAAGCTGAAAAACAATCATGAGATTGGAAGCACTATTCTTCAGCAGTGACAAGCAAAGATACTGCTTGATTGCGCCTAAAAACCTGCCCATATCAATCAAATTCATGAGATCACATAAAATGAGGCACACTTAAAATCTACAATGCAGAAAAAGTATGGAAAATCATGACCTGAAAATTGATCTTTGGAGGAAAAACAATTATTGCATAATGAAAACTATAGAAATACAGAATCACCACTAAAAGCATAAGGTATCAGGTGCTGTATAGGCTAAGAAAACTTCATATGTAATTGTTTCAGATTTGTTAAAGAATGAATGATTTCTCAAAGAGATGACTTCATAAAGAGTGATATTTTATCTTTCTACTCTTCATTTTTTCCAATTCGATAAGCCTTAAGCTTATCTTGGTTGATTGATGTCGTTAATTTTCTCACTTAAGAAACAAACAAATATAAGATGATGAAAACATAAAAACTAAAGGAAAAATGAAAAATCCGCATATAATTTTGACACTCAAAGTTTGGATGTGTTGTCCGAATATAGAACAAGTTTGATTGTTCAATATGCAAGACTATATGACTCAGCTTACAGTTTAGTAAATGGTGTTAGCTATAAAGCAATATTCAATTCCAAGCTATACTCAATATTGACTTCATAATAAATGAAGTTTGTAATGATATAAATTTGAAATGGACTCCAAACTTCCACATTATCTTAGCTGATTGATACAGAGAGTCAGTGAGAGATATTCAGCTTTCTGAAGCTGAACATGGGTTAAAAAACTCTAATACATAAAAAAGACTCAACTTTACTGCAACAACAGATCTGTATAGCAGAGACGACAAGCATGGTATAGCAAGCAAAATTGAGCCCTTACATAAAATCAGTTACCTCTCACTGGTCCTGAAGACGGCCCCAGCATTCTCGAGCAAGATCTTGAGCAGCTCGAGTGCGACGATCTTCCCCCGCATGGATGCTGGATCCGCCAAGGCATCCTTCGGCGGCGTCTTCATCGACAACTTACAGAGAGCACGGAAGACCAAGAATGCATCCCTCCTAAGCTTGTTCCCGATCTGCACCTCCTGATCGTCCTCCCTCTCCACATCCCCATCCGCCAGCTCTCCCTTCCTCCCCTCCAGCGCCGTCTTGTACATGCTGATCTCCCAGTACTTCGCGTCGAGCATGTCCTTGTCCGTCGAGTCCAGCAAATCCGCCGGATTCGCCGCCTCCACCACCGTGGACTCGAACGCGCCATCATGACCGCCAAGCCTCGCCGGCGTCGAAGGGTTGAGAACCCCATCGATGTCTGTCATGATCCGCGTGATGAACCCCTGCACGAACGCCGCGTCGGGATCCGTCCCCGATCCGCCGCCACCACCGCCGGACGCAGGGGGATCCATGAGCTCGGCTACAACAATGGGGTGGACGGGGACAGTGGTCGAGTCAGCCTCCATGCGGCGGAAGACGATGACGAGCATCTGGATGAGCGACGCCTTGGCCGTCGTTTTATTGACGTCGGAGCGGCTGTCGAGGTAGATGTCGTAGCAGGACCTCACGATGAGAAGGAGGGAGTCGCCGTGGACGCGGAGGTGGACGGAGGTGACGGCGGAGAGGAGGGTCTTGAGCACGAGGAGTTCGGTGGGGTCCTCGCCGAGGTTGCGGCAGGCGCAGGCGGATTCGACGATGCGGGAGAGGAGGGCGGAGGAGGGGCCGCCTGAGGGGTCGGCCTCGCCGCGGAGGTAGGCGTGGGAGACGAGCTTCTGGAGAAGGTCCAGGGCGGGATCGGCGATCTTGTGGTAGCCGGAGGAGAGGGCGGAGATGAGGGGGGAGAGGACGGTCTCGGAGTCGGAGAGGGAGAGCTGGTGGGGGCCGTCGTGGAGGGGGCCGGGGGAGGAGTCGGAGGAGGGGGAGGAGGGGGCGGAGTCGGAGGTGGTGGAGGAGGGGGATTGGGAGAGGAGGGAGGGGAGGAGGTCGATGAGGGACTTACATTGGTGGGCGAGCTTGGAGTGCTTGCGCCATGAAGCGTTGCGGACGATCCGTTCGAAGGAGGGGATGAGGAGGGGGAGGATACGCGATTCGGAGTCTGAGGAAGCCATTGTTGTTGAGGTTGTCGTTTGTTTCCCTCCTCTCGCGGCCGCTCGCCCTTCGCCGATCGGGATCGGAAGGGGGAGGGGAGGGAGGGAGGGGTGTTTTGGGAAGGATTGTTTGAATCGCTGTTGTTGTTGTTGTTTCTGTCGTGACAGATCTTCACAGATCTGAAGAGGGGGAGGGGAGGGGAGGGGGGTGTGAGATCGGGGGATTTGGTTGCTGGAGTCAGTGGTTTATAATAATAAAATTGTGAAAAATGGGGATTCTGGGGTGGAATTACTTTAATGGACTTTGGGGTGTTGATTTGGGGTGGGGAGGTTTTTCAAGGAATAGTTTAGTTTGAGGAGGGTGTTTGTGGGAATGGAGAGGTTACTGATGAATGTTTCGCGGATTAATCATTGATTATGATGGTTGACATTTTAGCGACTCCTGCGGATGGGGGGCTGCATAGATCGACCGTATTATAAAACTAAACGTTAAAATGGTATTTAAATAGGTTGTATTTATTTTTAAAATGCATAATTGATTGAAAGGTTAGAGACAATAAATGAATATTTATTTTGAGATGTGAAGTATACACACATGATAACACATGAATAATTAAATCTGGAGATGTACATCTATTAGGATAATTTTTATTGGATTGTAATTTTTTATTATGTCATTATTATTTTATTTTCAATGTTTCTAGATTGTATAAGATATGGAATATGCTATCTTAACCTCTTTAAAAATACTATGATTTCTTCTTGGTAGAGGGGTTCACTCATTCTCCTAATCTGATTATGTTTAGGATTTGAATACACTCAAAATAAATACAATCAAAGTCATTATTAGGGCGCTTCTTTTCTATGAATGAGACAAAACAAATGCATGAATGAAAAAATAATATTATTATTATAAAAATGACATAAAAAAATTTATATGGTTTGATATTCATGGGACAAAAAAACTAGTAAGCAAATTTGCTAATAATTTATTAAAAAAATACATTATATGAGTACTACACATGTCATGATGATGGGACGGATATTCCCACCATCTATTTTCCCGTCCCGTCCCACCACACTATGGACCAATCACTTATATTTTTATGAGAATATTAAATACAATTTTTTGAACTTCTAAGCACACTACCACCTATGAGATCACTACATCACCACTACCACGAACACAATGACCTCTCCGCCTCCCTGGCCCTTTCCACCTACCGTCCTCGGCCCATCACTCTCCTCCTCCCCTCCCCAACCTTCTCTCCCCCCATCCCACGTCTAGTCATCGCCCAATGGCCCTCTCTCTCTCTCTCTCTCTCTCTCTCTCTCTCTCTCTCTCTCTCTCTCTCTCTCTCTCGTGTCCTCCTTTTTTATTGCCATGTTCTTCTCGTTGTCCTTGTGCCCTTCTCTATTGTCATCATCCTCGTGCACTTGCTTTCTTCATAAGAAAAGAGTTGGGGATGTGTAAGATTTTTTAGGGGGTTGTGAGGATAATGCATTTTTGAATTTTTTAGAGTTGCGGGCTAAAGAAACTTGTTTGTGGGTATAATCACACTCTCGATTATGATATTGTTCATATTGTATCATGTTGCTACAACTAAAATATTTGTCTGATCCGTCCTCAATCAAAATATGAGACCGAACTCAAACCTAAACCCAAGATTTATAACCCAAGCTCTCTATTCAACCCATCGGGTCGAATTGGATCCAATCCAAGTTGTAGCTTTCTTGGATTTGTTTTAAAATTCAGCCAAAGTCCTAAGCCATTTGAAATCATGCAATAAATCTCTCTCTATCTCTACCCTTATCTCACATACATATACATAACATAATAGTACTCGTTGACTGATAAATATACAAAATAAACATGAGATGTTTAAGTTAAGTAAGACAATCAATTATTCAAAAAATATGTGTATTTGCTACAAATGTGTATCTAATAAATCATATAGAAATTATCTGGTATTCGAATCTCCAATAGTATATATAGATGCAAATAGCAATGTATCTGCCCTCAAAAATATATAAATATGATATAAATAATAAACTTATATATAATTGTATTACATTTTGTTCATATTCATTATCCCTGCAAGATTAATCAGAATCATGAAAATTTAAGAAACTATTATACTTTCTATATACAAGCTCTCTAAGGGAGGATACGACATGAAATCTCGATTGCAATATTTCATCTTTCTAATATATCGCTTGATCATTTAAATTAGTATTAATGTTTAAACATTTCAGCCATACAGGAAAAAAATGTGGATTGGAATCTATAGAGATTCAAGTTTGATAATCAATATGGTATCCAAATGATTTAGTATATAAAAGAAACTGAAATTCAGGTATACGATTCATTTACTGGTTAACAGTATGAAGTGAAATTTAAACAAAAGGAAAATGGACAAGAAGCTCACCTGTGGCCTGTGGGATGCCATTGGCTCTCAAAAGAACAAAAGCAAAAGCTCCACCTCTCTAGTTGTTCTGCCTTTAATAAATATAAAATCTTTGAAGAATGAGTGTGTTCTGAGATCTCCTTTGATTGAGTTTATATATTGGTCTCGTTGTGAATATTTTTGGAAAATTTACTCCTCTCTATCTTCTACATTACCATAATAAGTCGTCGACATCTATACCCAGATAAAGAAAAAAAAGTTTCCCTAACAGAGATTTATATAATTTAGAATATTTAATAAAATATTCTAAATTTTATAAATACCAAAATAAACCACTTTTTAAAATTATACAAAAAAATTTCTTTTTCTCTGGGAATCTTGTAAAATAAGACTTAATTGTCTTTATCTAATCTAATATCTATACTCCCGCACTCTATTTAAAATGTTTAATCAACCCATAATAGATAAATTAATTAATTTGTAGGTTAATTTTTTATTTGAATTTCTTTTAATGAGCTAGCGTGCGTAAATTAACTTTTTGAATTTTAGATGATTTCTTGGGTAATCCACAATTAAAAGATCTTTTTAAAAACTGACCTTTAATGATTATAGAAAAAATTATTATTTAAGCCATTTGAAAAATAGACTAAAAAATTCTAAAATTTAAGATATTAATCTTCTTTATTTTAGAATGCTAATTTTGTCATGTCAATTGAAACTTAGAAATGTAAATAAAAGTAATAAAAATATTATTTTAAATAAAATTTATTTTTAGGATTCATTGAATTTATCATTTAAATGGGGGTGAAAATCTTAAAATTAAGAGAGATTTTAAGTATTGTATTGTTGTGAATATGGTGGTGGATAACCACCACTTTTCTAACACATAACCTCCCCCCCCCACTCTTCAACTCCATAACCCCCTCATTCAACTCCATAACCTCCCCCACTCTCCTATTTCATAACACTCCCATTGATGCCCCACTATCTACTTCTCTTCTCTATATACTTGTGTGCTTTGTTTATATACTCTTATATATCATATTCTATTTAGTTTACAACACGTTATCAGCACGAGAAGCTCTTTGTTAAAGAGAAAGGTTTGTATTCGGTGGGTTCTTAATGATCTATATCAAAAATATACTCCCCCTTGATGTTATGTATTTTTATGTAAATCATCTACTACATACATATGATTAATTTTTTTTCAATATGCATGGAACCGTATGCAAATTATGTGTAGAACATGTATACATCTATATTTTATTTTTATCGATGTACTGCATACATCTATCTTTTATTTTCCATGCATGCAATCCCCGTGAAAATTTTCCATACATATGTTATGATATGATTAATTTATGAAAACTAGTATGCAATTTTCCCATGCAACAATATGCGGCATCTATCATTTGATTATTTATTTTTCATGTAACTGTTTCATGTTTGTCATCTTTTATTAAAATTTAAATATTATACATCTATGTGTAGAACCAGAAGTTCTCACAAATATCAATTAATTTGATATTTATATTTGATTTGAAATTCATTTTAATGTTACAATGTCATGTGTCCCTATAGGATCATACAAAAATTGTAATTACATGGATCCCTGAAGGACCATGTAGAAGTTATGAATAATGTGTTTCAATTAAGACCATGTAAATTTTATTCTATCCCTGAAAGACTATAAAATTATTACATGGATCCTTGAAGAATCATGTAAAAGATATGATTAAAAATGTCCTTGAAGGACTATGACTATATTGTATCCATGAAGGATCATACAAATTTTATTTTATTTTATCCCTGAAGGATTGTATAGAAATTATGATTATATGAATCTTTGAAGGAACATGTAAAATTTTATTTTGTTCTATCCCTGAAGGATTATACAAAAATCATGATTGTTCGTGTCCCTGTAGGACCAAACAAAAGTTATATGATATATTTTTCGGGTCCTTGAAGGACCAAATAATAAAAAAAAAAAGATCCATGTATCCCAGCAGGAACATGTAAAATTTTATTTTGTTCTATCCCTGAAGGACTATACAAAAATCATGATTGTTCGTGTCCCTGTAGGACCAAACAAAAGTTATATGATATATTTTTCGGGTCCTTGAAGGACCAAATAATAAATAAATAAAAAGGATCCATGTATCCCAGCAGGAACATGTAAATTATGATTAGATTTCACCATCATCATCATAATGAAGAGGATTTAAAGATTAATACCTCATTGACAAAGGTCCACCGGCCATTATGCCTCAAATATGCTCCAGTTGTAGCAATATTGAGAGCATTAATTTTATATATTCTCGTTGCCGAACAATGATTTTTTTAAAAATATCATGTAACTCAACTCAATGGCATAGCATCATTACCCGAAGTAAATGCATTTTATTTTATGTTCGCCATGGAAGTTGTGGTCATGAATGATGAGATCATGATTTATATAGTTGAGAAAGCACAACAATCATAGAGTTTGTAAAATATCTCAAATCACTAGAAGTGATTTGGTATTAAACAAAAGTATAATTGAAGGGAAAAGGGTTGCAGAACAAACCCCTAACACAAGGAAAATGATTGTCATGTATTTGGTGCTTTAAAAATATGGTCACGTACCTGATGTATGATCAGACTTTTATAATTTTTATAATTATAATTTTTCTTTGTTATCTAAAATCCATTTTTCTTACTTTCATATTTATCTTATTTTTTGAGTTTAACATTAATTAATGCAAATGATAATATTATTTTTGAGTTTAACATTAATTAATGCAAATGATAATATTATTTTTGGTACCAAGGCTCCAGAAGGGCAGATATCATGTTATCAAGAGATACAAAATTTTGTATCAACGATGCATTGTATTCATGTAGATCCAGAAGAAGTCTACTGAAGATACCTATCTCAACATATGCCATTTTAAAATTATGGAGTATCTATGCATTAATAATGTCTCATGCCAGAAGCATACATTAGAAAAGCTTTATGCTCTCTCCTAAAGGTTATTATAAATATCCATATTTACTCATATAAACTAGAAGTTTTATGATCTGTTCCTGAAGAACAACGAGAATTATCGTGGAATACATCCACTCTGTCTTATCTAAACTCACGTATCGCTCAACGTGAAAATCAAATTCCTAATGCACGCCAGATGCGTGATAGACCTATAGGTTCAAAAACAAAAATTCAGCTCCCCAGAAGTGGAGATCAAATGTAAAATCATGCTCTAATAATGCTCCAGAAGAAGTTATACATAATATTCCGAAAGAGATTATGAACAATAGATCCACTTTCTCTAAAACTCTAGAAAAGTATAATGTTCATGAAGAGAAACAAGTTCCAGAAGTGACTACACAAACTCTTGAAGAGGAAAAGGTACCTAATAATATTAAGATCTCTATATTTTATATGCATATAAGAGAAATGTGGAATCGCAAATAAATGATCATCGATGACATATTTATCATACAAAGTAGATTCTCCTTCTATTATAAGATATCTTGAACCATTGACAGGGGATGTTTTTACCGCTCGATTTGCGGATTGTCATTTTGATGAGACAATATTCCCGTCATTAGGGGGAGAAAATCCGTCGCCAGAAGAACAACGTGAACTTACATGGAAAACTCCATCTTTGTCTCATCTTGATCCTCGCACTAATCAATGTGAAACTGAAGTGCAAAGAATCACCCATCTTCAAAGAATTGCGCATCAATTGCCAGATGCATTCAATGATGCAGCAAAAGTGATGAAATCACATATTCCAGTTGCTAATACTCCAGCTCGAATTAATGTTCCAATAGGAAAAACTGTTAATATGCCGGCTAATGAATCAACAAAAACACGCCTGAAGCGTGGAAGACCTATAGGCTCAAAAGATTCAGCTCCCCGAAGGAGAAAAACAATGAAAAATAATTCTCTAGAAGAGTATGAAACACTTGAAAGACCCACAATAATAACTCCTACAGAGGAAGAAGTCCCTGAAGTGACACAAGTCCCTGAAGAGACTGACGTCCCTGAAGTGACACCCGTGCATGAAGAACAAGTACATGGAAATGAAGAAATTTTCATAAATTATGCAAATTTACAAATATTGTGGGATCGAAAGCAAGTGCTTGTTGATGATATATTCTCATTTGTAGTAGCTACAGAAATCATTTCAGATAATGATTTAGAACCACATTCAGTGGATGAATGCAGACGAAAAAATTGTTGGCCACAATGGAAAGCTGCTATTCAAACAGAATTGGATTCACTTGCAAAACACCAAGTATTTGGACCAGTAGTCCTAACCCCTGAAGGTGTTAAACCAGTAGGATGTAAATGGGTGTTTGCGAGAAAACGAAATGAAAGAAACGAGATTGTTAGATACAAAGCTCGTCTTGTGGCACAGGGTTTCCTGCAGAGACCTGGGATAGATTTTGAAGAGACATATTCTCCTGTGATGGACACAATCACATTTCGGTATTTAATTAGTCTTGTAGTCTCAGAAGGACTTGACATGCAGCTAATGGATGTGGTTACTGCATATTTATATGGAAAATTAGATACCGACATTTATATGAAAGTTCCTGAAGGACTAAAATTGCCTGAAGCAAAACCACGAAACATGTACTCAATCAAGCTAAGACGATCCTTGTATGGGTTAAAGCAATCTGGACGAATGTGGTATAACCGTCTTAGTGAGTACTTAATAAAAGAAGGATATGTCAATGATCCAATATGCCCCTGTATATTTATTAAGAAAACGGAACTCGGATTTACCATTATTGCAGTATATGTTGATGATATTAATCTAATTGGGACTCCTGAAGAGCTCGAAAAGGCTTCCGAATATCTGAAAAAGGAGTTTGAAATGAAAGATCTTGGAAAAACAAGATATTGTCTCGGCTTGCAAATTGAGCAAAGTTCAAATGGGATACTTGTTCATCAAACAACATATGTTGAAAAAATCCTGAAGCGTTTTAATATGGACAAATGTCATCCATTAAGTACTCCAATGGTAGTAAGGTTACTTGACCCAAAGAAGGACCCTTTTCGTCCAAAAGAAGATACTGAAAATCTTCTTGGTCCTGAAGTACCATATCTTAGTGCAATTGGTGCCTTATTATATTTGGGCCAATGCACTAGACCTGACATTGCATTTTCAGTTAATTTATTGGCCAGATTTAGCTCTGCACCAACTCGAAGGCATTGGAATGGTGTGAAGCACATTTTTCGTTATCTTCGTGGAACGTCAGACATGGGTCTATTCTATGCAAAGGATTCCAATAATGGTGCACAACTAAAGGGTTATGCAGATTCAGGATATCTTTCAGATCCTCACAAGGCTCGCTCACAAACAGGTTATGTATTCACTTGCGGTGGCACAGCAATCTCTTGGCGATCTACGAAACAGACTTTGGTCGCCACGTCTTCTAACCACTCTGAGATTCTTGCACTCCACGAAGCAAGCCGGGAATGCGTGTGGATAAGGTCTTTGGTTCATCATATTCGTACTGCATGCGGACTATCTCTCATTACAGATGTTCCAACAACTATATATGAAGACAATGCAGCATGCATTGCTCAAATCAAAGGGGGATATATCAAGGGTGATAGAACAAAGCATATTTCTCCAAAATTCTTTTACACTCATGAGCTCCAGCAGAGACATGAAATTGATGTTCAACAAATTCAGTCAAAGGACAATCTTGCAGATTTGTTTACTAAAGCTTTGTCGACATCAACATTCAAGAAGCTGGTGTATGAAATCGGGATGCGACGAGTTTGCGACCAAAATTCTTGAAATCTTGTACTTATGAGGGGGAGTAATTTTTTATGACATTTTGCGAACTGTACTCTTTTTCCTTCGCCTAGGTTTTGTCCCATTGGGTTTTCCTGGCAAGGTTTTAATGAGGCAGTGTCAAACGCATACACTATTATACGATTAAGTTACATTGTACTCTTTTTCCTTCGCTTTGGTTTTTTCCCATTGGGTTTTCCAAGCAAGGTTTTAATGAGGCAATTTTCTTAGCGTGGTGGTCATCCAAGGGGGAGTGTTGTGAATATGGTGGTGGATAACCACCACTTTCTAACACATAACCTCCCCCACTCTTCAACTCCATAACCCCCTCATTCAACTCCATAACCTCCCCCACTCTTCTATTCCATAACACTCCCATTGATGCCCCACTATCTCCCCCTCACCTCTATAGACTTGTAACTCTCCACCTTTGGGATTCCTCTATGCACCCTATAAATAGAGGGGTTCTCTCTTGTATTCAACCAAAACAAAATAGTGAATAAGAATCTCTCTCTACTTCTCTTCTATATGCTTGTGTGCTTCATTATATACTCTTATGTATTTATATTCTATTTAGTTTACAACATGTATGATATAAAAGTACTTAAGTAATTTTAAATTAGAAGATTATCATATTATTGAGATTTGAAAATTAGTTAATAATAACTCTAAATCAAACGAGTATATTGAAGAGATTTAGGAAATACATTATCGATGACTCTTAATCAAATATTCATTGAGATATACTAAGTTGGGATGTTGTTGTCGTCGGATCTAAACGGGCCAATAGGCCGGGCTAGTTGATTGCAGGTCACCTAGGCCGCAGATCCTCATATTCAGGTTATGGGCCGGGAGACTTGTACATTAGTCCTCATCCATGTGTGAAATAAAATTAATAAATGTAATATGATATATTTGATGATAAAGCCCCTTTTACTCCAGTGAACTCTTTTGTATAATTAGAAAAACTTATTTAAAATCCTAAGATAAAACTAAAAGAAAAACAGTGGTTTAGAATAATAACTGATTTTAATAAATTTACAAAAACAACAATATAAAAAACGTCACATATTAAAAGGTTGAAAAACACTAGATAGTATAATAAATAGAATAGATTGATAGATGGCTGAAGATAAAAATTTCTTTTATTTTTGTGATTTCAGATTTGTTTTTATTAAAAATTTTGCATATCTAACAATTAGATAAATACACCTGTAAAATACATAGGACTTAAATATAAAAAATGTATCTAACAGTATTGAGTATTGACTATGGACGGAAAGGTTTATATACCAGGGCAAAAATATACCCGATATCCAACTTATCTTTCCCACGACAAAAAATTATCAAAATGTCATTATTTATTTTATTTTTTTGTCTCCATTTTCCACTACCCAGTTCGACAGCGTTCAGTCGAAGTTTTCTTTACTGGGACGACAGAGGTCCGTCGTTTTGTCCGAATAAGTGTCAACAGAGGCCCAGTTGAAGTATGTTTCACTAGGACAACAGAGATCTGTCGATCTGTTTGAGCAGGTGTCGACATGGATGTGTCAAACCCTTCAAAACAACAACTCTCTTCTAAGAATCAATCACTTGTACAATCATTTAAGTCATTACGAAAAACAAAAATGTCATTTAAGTCATTTAAGTCTTTTTCAAAAATCATTCACATATATATTTATTTAAGTATAAGAAACAAAAATATCAAACAAAAAGTTATTTGAACCAAATAAACAGTAAACATTTCATATGGACAAGAAACATTATTTTATTTTCTAAACAAGTGGAGGCTCATGTCGAAAGTATATGAAATGTTTTTTGATACTCCACTTGTGTATATGGAATGCTTAATGTTTATTTTATTTGTATGATTGTTTGTTTTTTCATTTTTACATCTTGTATTTAAATGACAAAATATGTGAATAATTTTCGGAAGAACTTAAATGACTTAAATGAAATTTTTGTTTTTTTGTAAAAACTTAAATGACTGTATAAGTAATTTATTTTTAGAAGATATGTATTGTTTTAAAGGGATCGACACATCCCTGTCGACACTTACTCAGACAGATCGATGGACCTCTGTCATCTCTGTGAAACAGATTTTGACTGGGTCCATATCGATACTTATTTAGATAGTTCGACGGACTTCTGTCGTTTCAATGAAGAAGATTTCAATTAGGCGTTATTGAACTTGATAGTGGTAAAAGGAAACAAAAAAAATAAAATAAATAATAGCATTTTGATAATTTTGGGTAGTGAAAAAAATTAAGGCCCTGTTTGGTTGCGCGTTGGAGCGCGCTTTTACTTTTTAAAAAGCTGAAAAGCTAAAAGCGTACAGCCAAACGGGACAGCTTTTTACAGAATCAAAAGCTAGATTCTTTTTAATTTTTTCCTCGAAATCTGTGTTTTAAAAAGCTCAGAAACAACGCTTTTTGGTCAGAATCGATTTTTTGAATTGAAAAGCAACTTTCTATGTCAAACATTAAACTCCTTTCAAATATTGATTCCTGATTTAAAAAAAAACATCTTAAAAAAGTCAAAGTCTAAAATCATCTTAAAAAACAGCTTTATTCTAAAAGCTACTTTTCAATGTGTGTTTCCAAACGGACCCTGAGTCGGGCAGTGGGAATAGCTTTGCCCTTCTATATCATCTAAAAAATTCTATTTAATGTTAGAAAATCAAAACCGACGACCGCTCTTATAATCCCGGGAAGGACGCGTTTCGGATGCACGCGAAACAAAACCCAAAACAAAAAGAAGAGAGAAACCCTAGACAGTTCTCGTAATCTCGTTCAAGCCAATCCTCCCCTTGAAGAGGAGACACACAAAAAAGGAAAAAATGAGGTTCATCGTGGAGATCCTGAATTCCATCAGATCTCTTAATGTCAGGCAGCTCCTCTCTCAGGCAATCACCGTAGGTTCGCATTTTTTTTGTTTTGTTTTTCATTTGATCTTCTATAATCCGTTTTGATTCGCGCAATTCTCTGTTATTTCTTGGTCAGGTTTGATCATGAGCACGGCATTGATGATATGGAAGGGACTTGTATGCGTATCCGGTAGCGATTCGCCCGCCGTGGTCGTTCTTTCCGAAAGCATGGAACCTGGATTTCAGAGGGTGAAGATTGGTTTTGTTTCTTGTGTTCATGTTTGATCTGACGCGTAAAATGTTTGATTTGTTTTGATGTATCGACTGTTGGAATCTTGATGATATGTGTTATCCATTGTTTTCGATATGAAAGTTCCAATCAACATTAAAAAAAAAAAACAAGAGGGAGCTTGACAAACATTTTTTGTTTGGATATGCGACTTCTCATGGTCGTCATTTATCACAATGAAACATGTTATGTATAGCAAGCTTTTGTGCATTTCATATCAGATTGTGATACAGAGGAGGCAAGAGGGGTTTACGTGTTCTTCTTTATTGTCATGTATTACTAATGGAAAATGATATGTCCAAACTTGTTTTCTTTTTCTTTTTTAAAAAATAAAATATAAAAAATGTACACTTGCCCATTGAAGTATATACTATTATAAAAAGTGAAGTATAAGATACATTAATGTATTTTTCTTTCAAAAAACGAAAAAAAATTTAATTTTCATACACTGCAATAGTGCAGTGTATGTTGCATTATCTCAAATTCGCAATGTATAGGCGACCAGGAGACTTCTTCTGGATTGCAAACAGGGCTATAAAAGGACAAGTGTATCAACGCTCATTACTAATGAATGGGCGAATGAAATGGTACCTTGTAACTGGTGTTATCTCTGCTTTTTGTTTATGGTATTCATAACATTTGATAATACTGGTCAACCAAGTTCTGCCTAACTTCAGTCCCTCTATGCCATCATTGTTCATAAAGCATGCACGACATTCACATGCATGCATTAGTCTAAACTGGCAGTTTTGTTCAGTGATGGTGAGATTACATCCTTGTCAATGTCAGATTGGAAAGCAAGCTTATTGTAAATGTTTCAAGCTACAATGTATAACCATCTCAACAAGGCTGGTGAATGATGGATATAAAATGAGAACCATTATTTTTATTTTTGTTTACTCAATCAACATTTTTTTCTTTTTTTATTATTTGTAATTGACATTTTTTTATATATATATAAATTTTGTGGTTCCATATTTGATTTTCATACATAAACTATTGCAGGGCGATATGTTGTTCTTGCGTATGACTAAAGAACCTATTCGCGCTGGAGAAATTGTTGTATATAATGTAGATGTATGTATTCCTTTTATGTTTTTAATATACTGCCTCATTCTAGTCTGACATATTTTTTTTATATCTAAGTGTAAGTTTTCAAGACTGTCCATGCATTTTCTTGGATTTTTCCTTAACTTATGTTAAGGAAGTTTAGTGGCTGCTCATGTTCAAGGTTTTTTGGGCATTGAAAGTAGATATTTTTTTTTTAATTTGGCTATAACCATGCAAGTGAGAAGGTTGATACAATGGGGATTTTGATATCTTTTTCTTTTGATGAGTTTTACAACTTTTGAAGCATAGATGATATGTGGATTTCATTCTCTAATTATTTGTTGGAACTAAAATAACATCATTCTAGCTTCAGTCATTTTTTAATTCAAAGATACTCACATATGAGGTTAAGCACAATTGAACATCTAAAGAGTTAGTAATGTGTATAGTTTCTTGTAGTGCAGTTAATGGTATCTCTCCATCTTTTTATCTTTTGAGTTGATCATTAGACCTATAATGTATGATCATAGTCCATATAAAACATGGAAAAACCCATATAAGTCCCTATTAAAATTGAGACTGACGTACGAGTCCCTGAAAACTTAGAAAAACCCAATTATCATCCCTGAGTTAAATTTCTATTCAAACTTAATGGAATATTCCCAGAATATTCCATCACATATATTTGTGTAGACATTGAAGTCCTTATAAACAGTCATAAAGACAAATTAGTCCCTCCAAAAGATAAAATTGTCCTTCAAAGACTTTTACATTAAATTGTGTATACATTGCAGTCCCTATAAACAATCATAAAGACAAATTAGTCCCTGCAAAAGACAAAATTACCCCTGAAAGATTTTTACATTTAATTGGATAGACATTACAATCCTTATAAATAATCGTAAAGACAAAATGATCCCTGTAAAAGACAAAAATGCCCCTGAAGAATGCATTCTACCGGTTAAAATATTGTTTTTACATCCAAATTGTGATCTTCAGGTGGAGTCTGATTGATGTAATAGATGAAAAAATAAATAAAAAAATTATATTATTTGTCTTTATGATTGTTTATAAGGACTGCAATGTCTACACAATTAAATGTAAAAATTCTTCAGGGGTATTTTTGTCTTTTACAAGGATCAATTTGTCTTTACGATTGTTTATAAATATTGTAATGTCTATTAAATTAAATGTAAAAGTCTTTTAGGGGCAATTTTGTCTTTTGCGGAGACTAATTTGTCTTTATAATTATTTATAGGGACTGCAATGTGTACACAATTTAATGTAAAAGTCTTTTAGGGACAATTTTGTCTTTTGCAGGGACTAATTTGTCTTTATGACTGTTTATAAGGACTTCAATGTCTACACACAATTATATGTGATGGAATATTCTGGGAATATTCCGTTAAGTTTGGATGGAAATTTAACTCAGGGATGATAATTGGGTTTTTCTGAGTTTTCAGGGACTCGTACGTCTGTCCTAATTTTAATAGGGACTTATATGGGTTTTTCCATGTTTGTAGGACTTAGATGTCTTTAACCCAAAACTTTTATATCTGGTATTAGATTCTTAGTGGTATGCTTCCCCTCTATTCCAATGCAGATTTTCTGATAATTATTGTTTCATACATTGGCGTAGTTTGCTCTCTTCCAAATTCAAATAACGGAAGGCTGTACTTTTTTGAAGAACGATGTACAAGAAAAAAATGAGAATAGAGATCCCTTATAGCCCAGCGAATTAAACAAAAATGAATGATCATGTATAAATATATTGTTTGATATAGATTCTTTTGGTAATGTGTTTTATGCAAAAATGTAATAATTAGGTTACATTGTAATGAACATGGATATTGAATAAGTAGATCTTAGTAAAGCTGTAGTTTAAAAATCACATTTAAACGGAAAAATTTCGAGAAGTGTACGGTGTCTTCATTTTATAGGAATTTAGGAACCAAGGGCACAGTAGTTACTCTTCTGCAATTGCGAGTGAGGGGGCAGATGAAAGTCTTGAAGAGAAGGAAAATTCAGATTCTAAATCTATCTAAAAATTGGTGGCCTGGATTATGAGGAAATTGTATGAGTATTGTATACTTACCAGGGGAGTATACTTTCTCCATCTCTGGTGTCTTTCTATTTTTGGCATGGGAAGGATGTTCATGTTATTTGCAACACAATGTTACATCAAAAAAAAAAGAAGAAGGTTTGGGAGGGGATGGGACTCCATCATCCCAATTCTGAAACATGTGATTGGAAGTTGCAGATTGAGCTAAATTGTATGCTGCCACTTTGTCATCTCTAGAAATAAATACAATAGAACGATTGGGAATGGCTTTGACAATAGAATGACAGTTTTCAATGATGATTCTAATCCACCATGAGAATGAATCTAAGTTGTTCAAAAGTTGATGATTCTCTTGCACATGATCTTCCATGATAGTTAGAGACTGGTCTCTCATAATCTCCAAATTCAACAAAATAATCCATTCCATTGGCTTCTCCTGGTCGCCTAGATCTATCTTGACAGCTCAGCATCCTATAATCCTTCTGGTGGTGTTCCACATGATTATAGCAGCCACCAGAGCCTTTGACCTAATACTATAACAACATTGATTTTCAAGGTTTCTAGGAGAAAATCATTGAGGAGGGTCATTGTGAGGAGGTGAGTGGTTGGACAGATGTAGGTGGGCCTCCAAATAACCATATTGGAGAAATGACTAGTTTCCTTCACACTGTGCATCTTTAGTGTTATGCATCACTTGAATAGTCAGACAACTACATCATTAAGATTACATCTTTGATTGGACTGTTTTGAATCATTCCATGAAGATGTTCAAAATGTAACATCAATTAATTTTTACTACCTGTTTTCTTAACAAGCTTGTGTATATGTTCTTATATTTTTCTTCTTGCTCCTCTCTTTTTTTCACTTTTGTGCCAGTTCATGTTTCATACATTCTGAAATTTTAGTTGGATGTGTTGCACTCATCTAAGTTTTGCCTGTTCTTTTTCAAATTTTTGAAATTTTTTCCTAAAAGTAGTAGCGTTACTGATGCTTCATATTATCTTGCCTTTATTGGTCTTTCAGGGACGTCCCATTCCAATTGTCCATCGGGTGATTAAGGTTAGTGATTTTTTGGGCTACCTTTTACTGCGATTTTGGTATAAATCTAGTAAAATAATTTAGGCTGTTGTTTCTTTTAGGCTTCATATCCATTAAATATTCAGATGGTCACTTTCTTAGTTCTGAGGATTGATTATTCTGTGCATCTTGGCTTCAGAATACATACTCAGCTCAAGCATGACATGACTATTTTCATGATTTGGGGAACAATAATTTCTTCTCCTGTTTTCTTGTCAAATATTCAAATGCTCTTAGATTTGAAGCTTGACCATGTATAAACATACACTAGGATTTGCAGTTGTGTTTAGACTCTTATACCTCTTCTTCTGGCAGCCAATTCCACAAGTCTTGGGGACCACTCCAATAATTTTAATTGTGTAGTTATCTCCCTTCCTTTTTAAATTTGAACTCTTTGTTTTAAAAGCCTAAGGATCCTTTTGCACAGTTTTATTTAGCTCTCCATGTTTAAGCTAATGATGTAGATGTTTCTGCTTTCTTTTTTCCCTCGCAATTGACAATAGTTCATAAAATGTTAGTTACATTTTGAAAACTGGGAGGCCAATATCTTGGCGATTTCTGGTGACATGGGCATACATAAATGCCACTCTAAATATGAGTAGCATATGTTGATGTTGATTTGGATCTAAACAGATGTACCAAACAAAATTGTCCTGCTCTTTTTTGTGCTTCTCGAAATGGAAATTAGATGTTTATAACCTTTTCTCCAAATTCTGACTGTGATGCAGATTCATGAACATCGAGACACAGGAGAGGTTGATGTGCTCACTAAAGGTAATTTACTCTTGGAATCATTATATTTTTTTTACTGTTGTTCATGTATGAGCATCAATCTCTTATTTTGAGGGTGCATGTATAACCGTACTACCGTAGATGTTGAATGTTTAATGTTCTTTTTTTTTATGTCAACATATCTGAATTATCGAACTCTGATGTTAGTACTTAACGGAAACAGCTATTATATGGTTTTAACTGCTACCAGAGGCCCTTGGTGGCATAAAGGTTGCAATGTACCATTCCTACAGATCTTAACAATGATGACTTTGAGCATAACAAATGTGTCAGGCATCCTTGTGACTAATAGAAGGAAATGGAATAGATGGATGAATATTTTTTTCCTGTAACACAGCTTAACCTAATCAGTTAGTCAAATATTTGCCTCTAGAGTGTTATGTGATACCCCAGGTAATAATGAGGGTTGTCGTAGGCTAGATAGCTAGAAGTTGGTTCATTGGAAGAAACTCACTGGTAATAGTCACTCACCTCTAAATCAATGGAGATTTTGATTGGGGTTTTTGGATGTGGTTTAAGAATTTTATGCAATGAAAGCCATAAATGACATCTGTGTGGCATTTGGTTTTGAGTAATGAACTTGAAAGGAAGCATGTGTATATGTTGCGATCCACCTTCACAAATTTACTCTGTGTAATCTCTTCATTCCATTTACATTTCAGGAGATAATAATTTGGTGGATGACAGGTCATTGTATGCTCACAGACAGCTCTGGCTCCACCGGCATCATATTGTGGGCAGGGCTGTTGGGTAAGAATTCGAACCTTTCCTCATTATTATTTTTAATGGATAGATGTTGGGTCCTATCTGCTGCCTGACATTCTTATCCTATACATGACCAAATGTGTTGCGTGTGTCTGCAGATTTTTACCATATGTTGGCTGGGTGACCCTCATCATGTCCGAAATGCCAGTAATCAAGGTTTTTGTTCTTCCATACAATGCCCGGTGGTTGATATTATGGAAAGAAGAAAGCATTTCATAAACATATTTGCATAAAAATTTATTCTCCTCTTTTTCAAAAATTTAGTACTACATTTATTTTTCCCATTTAACAACCCTCATATAAAATAAACTTCCTCAAGTTTCCCTTGAGAGAAATGATATGATTTCACACACAGGTTTACTATGGATTCACATAGTTCAAGATTTTTTCTTGCATGATCATTTTACAGTGATTCTGCTTTTAGTCTCTTTATTAGCAACTCTGCCATTTGCCTTGGCCACTAGAGAGGCAAGCCTCCCAAGAATTTAGAGGTTTCATGTTCTTCTAAATGATATACAACTGACTTGAGAAATATTGAGATACCATCTAGTGGGATTTTTTTCAAGATACCCTTCATTGTTTATCATTTGGACTGCTCCTGACATACAATCTTGTTGCATGAAACCTGCACAACTAAATTCTGATATAAATTACTTGATATTGCAGTATTTGGTCATTGGCGCTTTAGGGTTGTTTGTCATGGCAAAGGATTGAATAGCCTCCAAGTATGAGCTGCGGGTGACTGATTCTACACTGATTTCCTGACAGGCATACACTGTGAGCACACATTATTTTCTTACTATAGTAACATTGAAAGCAAATGACAGATATTGAGAAGGACTAGGTTCATCATTTCACAAAACATTTTGACCTGGTTTTGTTCCCTTGTTATTTTGAGATGCTTATACATGACAAAACCTATACAATATATAAATAATAGGCTCACTTTGAAGTAATTATGCGATCCATTATTCTTCTTTACACAAATTGGATTCCTTGGCTGAACATGAATATTTGTCAGTGTATTACTATATAAAATATATTTGTTCACACGTGTGGATGCGACTCCACAAGAAGATGTGTGAGTAATTGTCGCGCTTGATCTATTGAGGTGATGGTGGACCGAGATAGCTAAGAGACTGGAGAATCTAAAAAGGCCCATAAATGGGGAGGGTGTGGTGAGCTCCTGCACAACGAATTTAGGTTGCATTTGATAGCGGGATTGCAATTGATTTTATGTAAACGCTGAGTTTAAAACTGATTTTGTAGGAAGCTGTCTCTTTTTAGTTTTCTTCAATCGCAGTTTTTGAACAATATTTACTTGAAATCTGTTTGCAAGAAGCTGTGATTGTAAAATTATTTGGTTGTATGATTACAGAATCAGTTTCTTACAAACGTAAAAGTTGTCCAATCGTAGAACTAAACGTTGCCTTAGTCTCTTATCCTGACAGGTATAGTCAGGTAGTTAGGTGCTCTTTCAATGCACATTCCAATCAAATGGCATGCATCTTAAGGTTGCAGAGGATGTGTGCTACTGCACTATGGGTGAATACCCCACAAGCTCATGTAGCGGATCGGTCCGGGCTTGCACGGGGCTTGGCATCAAGCCCAAAACCAGTCCTAGGCCTGCCTGTACTCCGGGCCAGGCTTAAAGTCCGGACAGGGCTGTGGCTCAGGTTATTTTTTACTATATTTTATATTTTTATGTCTTTTTTATTTAGTTTAACCTAAAACATATTATGAAAAAATGAATAGAAGAGTTGAGTAACTTGAGTTGGAAGAAAAAAATGTTGAACGAATAAAAATTATTTGAATCAAATATTGATGTAAACATTATAATTTACAAGTTTGCATCAAGAAATGTTTTAATATTCAAAGTAAAAATATTTGAATAAAACATTACAATAAATAAACATTAATTTATGGGTGATAATTGTATCGCAAGAACGACACTATATTTCAAAAAAAAAAAAAAAAAAAAAAAAAAGAATTGTTGGGTCCTAGATCCTAGCTAGGCCCGGCTTTTCCAGCCGGGCTGGATCTGGGCCGGGTCCAGGCTCGCTGGCCAACCCTAAGATCATGTGTACGCCACGTGACAATGATTTCAAAAGATTGTGGGACTATGGACTGTTCCTCTCTCCACACTATCTATATTTTGAATTTGATTAATATAGTTAAATCAGATAAAGAGTGCTCCGTTTATAACGTTTATAACAATATCTTGATAAAATTCTATATTTTCAGTGGTGTGGATTAGGGTTCAATTCTGTCGGTATTGATTCGATTGGCTACCAATTCCTATTAAACCAAGGTATTATTACCCCCAACCCAAATTTGAACCAAACTATTAAACCCATACACTGAATAGAATTTGTTTAGTCAATGTAAAAGCAAACCAAATCGATTTTATAAATTAAGTTTATTTGATCTCATTAGAAATAATAATTCAAACAGCATATCATCACAAATAATTTTATTTAAAATGAAATATATATAACATCTTGTGCTATCACAAGCTGTATTATCAGCGTTACCAGTGTTCTTCTTCTCCATCTTCCGGGCTCCCCGAGGTGTCATAGGGCGCATGGAGACGATACTACGTAAGTTTTTCTGGAGAGGTGCGTCACTAGCTTCGCATACCCCCTACCCAGTGAAATGGGAGATGGTGTGCTTACGCAAAAACAAAGGAGGACCGGGGATCGTGAGTCTCGATCTCATGAACAAGGCTCTTCTCGGAAAATGCTACTGGAGGTGGGTCTCTCGACCACAAGCGCCGTGGGCGTAGGTCATTCGCGAGTGGCATGACTTACTGAACCGTTCGGTGGGTGTATTCCCAAGGCCTTCAGGACAATCCTCCCATCTATGCAATGGCTTGTTTGAAACATGGCAAGAGTGCGCAGGCGAATTCACATGGCTGCTAGGGGTTGGCGCTTCAATAAGCTTCTGGAAGGACAGGTGGTGCGGGGACCGGGAGCTCAAAGACCTTTACTCACGATTACACAACAAAGCCACAAGAACGAGAGGCTGTGTGAAAGATTTCTGGCGTGATGACACAACAAATGGGTCGTGGGACACTTGCATGCAAAGAGGACTGAGAGGGGCGGAAATTGATGAGTTTGCTACACTGCCGACTGCAATCGAATCTCTGAGGCCGCTGCGAGCTGCACGCGACAAGGTGGTATGGGCACGGGATCACAATCTGGGTTACACAGTCCACGACGGGTATGATTGGTGGGCACGCAACTTAGCGACGGATGAGACTAAAGAACGACGGGCGAGATGGATATGGAAAGCTAAGATCCCTCCAAAAATGAAATGTTTCTTATGGCTTCTTTTACAGAAAAGGCTTGTTACGAAGACTTATCATGCAAAATGGAGGCCCCTAGCTAGGGGTGGTAAATGAGTTGAACGATCCGAGCTTTGACCTGCTCAGGCTTGGCTCATGGCTCGGCTCGGGAACGAGCTTCATTTTGTGTTTAAGCTTGGCTCGTTGGGCTCGTGAAAAGCTCGGTTGAAGCTCGGCTTGGCTTATTTGTTAAACAAGCGAAGCCGAAGCTCGAATCAAGGCTCGACTCGGGCTCGTTTAGCTAAAAAAAATTTTTGTTTAGCATTTGAGAAGTCACATTTCACAAATCACAACACCTTATACATGTGAAAGTAACATAAGTTCGGGTTGGGGCTCAACTCGTTCACATTTTTTCTATTAAGTAAACGAGCTCGTCTAGGCTCGTTTATTAACCAAGCTTTAAAAATTGTTCAAGCTTGGCTCGTTTGTCTAATCGAACGAGCCTGAGCAAACTTTAACAGAGCTGAGACAGAGTCGAGCCCGAGTTGCTCGGCTCGTTTACCAGCCCTACCCCTAGCTCTAACAATATGTGCTATTTGTGGAATGGAGTCGGAGTCCCTCGACCACTTGTTTTGCCAATGTGCAGGCACAACTAGGATTTGGTGTTGCCTTAAGATCATCACCAAGCAAAGATTTTATATACAGTCATTGAGTGACTTTTGGGAGATCTGGACGGGCAGAAACGGGAGGGACGAGCATGGACTATCCAAGAAGGTGGCCCTCTCTTTTTTCCCACCGGCGGTGTGGGCCATTTGGCGCATTCGGAATGAAGTGGTATTTGAGGGTAGTACCTTCTATTTTGAGAACTTATGGGAGCTCATGCGGCAATGCATTCGGGATTGGGAGAAAGCTTTAGCAGGCGCACAAGGAATATATTTTGAAGAGGATGGATGGAGGGTGACTTGTAACGTTTGAGAGGTAGCGTGGGTGTAAGCATGGTAGAAACCTTTTCTATCAAAAGTTACACCAGGCCTCTCTTTGACCCAGCGAGGCTGGATGCGGATTCCCCTCCCTCCTACTTCTTTTATCTTTACATTTTAGTTATTTAAATTTCTGTTTCCCCTTTTCACTTCGAACATTTTTATTACTGAAATAGAAATGACCACATTTTTATTTAAAAAACATCTAAAAAAGAGGACTATGAAGTGAACAATGGTTATAGGAATTCTAGGGGTGCAACTTGGGTTGATTAAATCGAGTTCAAACCAGTTCAGACCTATTTTTAGGTTTGGATTGATATTTTTTTTTTTGGTTAGGTTATGAGTTGAATAATTAATAACCGATTTAATTCGGTTTGAGTTTAGTTTCATATTCCAAAAAACTGAATTAAACCGAACTCTAAATAGTTATCCATATTATAATCACTGGTCACTACCCACTCTTCAAGCTCTCCATCCTGGTTGTTTTTGTTACCAATATAATGTTCACTTATCATTCATTAGATTTTTGTATAAGTTTTATTTTAAAAGTATTTATTTGTTATGATATGTTTTTGGAATTTATATATTTTAGTGAGACCAAAAAGCCTATTTTCCAATTGGGTTCAGCTTTATTCAGATTAACTAAACAAATTTGGTTCGGCTTGCTTTTGGGTTGGGTGTAATTATAATTCGATTTCAACCAAATTACATCTCTAATGGAAACAACTAGGACTGATAGTTTAGAGAGTGAATAGCGATTATAAATTTAGAGATTATTACATTTGCAACATTACTAAAGTAATATATAAAATCGTCTAACTCATTATATTTTCACTTATCTGAGTATATATGTTACAAAATCATATATAAAACGCATTAATCATCATACTAATATATTTTATTTTATTTGATTAAAGTACATACTTAATTAACTAAGTATATGCATAAAAAATATTAAAATTATAGGAAACTTGGTCCCGTACTATTTTTCTTACAAAAACATTTGGGCGGTATGTAAAAAAAGAACCGAAGGTAACATTTTTTTAATATTTATGAATCCATATAACTCTTTGACTAACAACCCCCTAAAAACATTTATGTAAATCTAAAAAACCCCATGAGTTAAATTTCCATTGACAAATAAAGAATATTTTGCGACTATTCTATTTGATTAACCATGACTGAAAACATTGTATATTAAAATGTGTTAAAAATGTAAAAATTAATTTGTAAATGATAATGTTATCCCTCCGAATATATTATAAAACTTTTTTTTGAAGATATAAAATCATCGTTTACAGATGATTTTTCATATTTTTAATACATTGTAAGAGTTTTTTTGATATACCTTGTTTTTAGTCAGGGTCAATCAAATAAAATATTCATTATTTGTCAATAAAAATTTAATTCAGGAAACTATCTAAATTTACATAAGTGTTTTTAAGAGAGTTACATGTCTTATATAGATTTGAGAAAAAATCATGGAATTATATAGATATTTCCACATGATCTATGGTTTAAAATCATCTTTGTACCATGGTCCACATATTGGAAGGGTGGAAATAAAATGGGCCCCACCAATAAGGATAGCTAACAATGATTGCTGTAGGGGTGGACTGCTACATGAAAACCTTCCATTTCGGTCTTTGTCGGTTGCGTCCACTGCACCTCACCCAAACATCATCTCCACCTCTCCTCATCTGCTGCTCTCTGTTCCTGCTCCCCCCTCTTTGTCCCACTATTTTTTTTTATTTTCATTCTGTTCCCCTGTAACTCTCTAACCTTACTTTTATTAATTAATTTAACAAAAAAAAGTTAGCAAATTAAGAAGGGCATTCATTAACTATAATTCATGTTTTATTGGATCCCACACTTGTTGATTAGGTATTTAAAATATATGAATAGCTCGTGACCAAATATTACAAGCACCCACTGCAACACATGGAGATTCACATAATTTAGTCCCACATTTCAAACAAGTTGACAACCGATCGAGTGTTGCAATTGAGTGCACAACGTGCCCATGCATGATCTCCCGTCCATTTCCGCATGCATTAATGCATATATATATATATTTGAAACAAAATCATCACTGTCTCCTATTTATGTAATTAATAACAAAAAGGTTGTTCCTCCGTATGATGATCCTGTTTTTAGCACTTAATGACCATCGATTGTGTTGGGCTTTGTTTAAAAATCTGAATTAATCAATGAGTCAACCAATCCATTTTACCGGTAATCCAATACGAAAGTATTTTAAGATATATATGTTAAAATACATAATAAAAAAGGTTAACGTATAAAGTCAGTGATAAATAAATAAATAAATTAATATAACTCTATTAAATTAGATGTGTACTTGGCCACCAGTTGAAATGTACGATCAAATTAAAATTCAACATGAAAAACATATATTGAATAAAATTTTGCAAGATACAGCCATATTGGTTAATCAGGTGAGTGACATTCATTTTTTTTTCTTGCAATTGTTTAGAAAATTATACACATCTGTTGAGTCAATAGACTCAAAAACAGATCACATTCTATACCGAAGACTTCCAATGACAGAACGGATTCTCCACCGTCCGATCCAGATCCAACGGATACACACACACACACACACACAAAAAAAACTCACATTATTATATTCAACAGTAATCGAAAAGTCAGAAAAAAAAAAAATCACAAAAATCAATGCCGAGATTTCTGTTAATGATGAATCAATCGATCGTGACCGTCCGATGAAGCCGACAAGCCTTTCGCGCTCATCTCCATCTCGAACCGCCACAAGTAATTCAGCCCCACCAGCAACTCCACGATCGCCGCCTCCGCCTTCTCCGTGTTCGCGTAGTGAAGGGTCTGAACTAACATCACGTGTTCCCTCTCCTTCGCCGGCGCCTCCGCCCCCGCCGCCGCATCCGCGGCGGAGGATCTCCGCCGGTCGAAGCTCCGGTCCGCCTGCCACCGAATCATGGCGTGCGCGAGCGGCGAGAGCCAATCGAGGATCCTCGCCACGGCGGACCTCCACTCCTCCGCCAGCCCCGCATCGCCGGCCCCAACCGTCGCCACTCCCCTCAGCCGCTCCCGCAGCGCCGCCCGGAGACTCCCCGTCAGCATCCCGTACAGATCGTCCCTTGCGTCGGATCCGATCAGCCTCGGCGACCTCACCATCCTCTCGATCACAACGATCAGGTTCGCGTAGTGGAGCCCCAGCCCGGCAAACCCTAGCGTGCTCGGCGGGGGGGACAAAATCGCCGATCCGAGCTCGAAAACCCCCCGTCGCTTCTCAATCGCCGGCGATTGAGGCGGGGAGGGGTGGACGGCGGAGGAAACGGAGATCCGAGGAGGCGCCGGAGGGGGGTCTTCGTCGGAGAGGCGGAATGCGCGGCCGATTCGGAAGAGGAGGGTGAAGGCGAAAGGGGCGAGGAGCGAGACGGCGGAATCGAAGGATTTCCCCCAAAGAGAGGTCTCTTTCAGGTACTTCACCTCCTGTTTCAGATACAAAACCCTCCTCTGCGCGTCATTTAGGGTTTCGATTTGGTGCGAGAACCGCCGAATCACGTGCTCCGCCTCGGAGAGCTCCTCCATCTTCTTGTAGAGGGAGGCCGTGGAGGAGACGAAGCGGTCCATCCGCTTCGATTTCACGTCCATCTCCTTGGACGAGAGGATCCAACGGTGGTGGTGGTGGTGGTTGGGATCGGGGGATCCGGAGCGTTCGAGATGGGAGAAGAGGGAGGGGAAGCGGCGGAGGGTGGGGTGGGAGCAGAGGAGGGAGAGGCGGAGGAGGGATGAGGAGGAGAGGCGGAGGGAGTCGGAGATCTCGGCGAGGGAGAGGGAGAGGAGGAGGTCGGGGTCGGAGGAGACGATGCGGAGGACGCCGTCGGTGGCGATGGAGGAGAGCGTGAGGGAGGAGAGGGAGCGCCAGATGTGGAGGAGCTTCGACATCAGACTCGCCACTTCGAAGGAGAGGACGCCGATCTTGGTGGAGGAGGAGGACGGCGGCGGAGGTGGGACGTTGGTGAGGCGGCGGGAGTCGGCGACGGCGTCCTTGGAGGGTCTTAAAAGGGAGTCGAGGCCGGTCCTTGTGAGGACGGTCCGGACTTTGACGAGCAATGACTCCAGAGCCATTGATGAAGGTAAGCTCTGCTACTCTGTTTTGATTCCTTCTACTCTGCTTTGCTTGTTTTTAATAAGTTATATATATATTACATATAAATATATGTACATATTATGGGGAGGGGTAGAGGTGAATTATTGGAGATGGGAGGGGGGATGTGATAGGGAGCTTGTGTGGGGTGTTTGAATGAGCTGTTGGAGAGGTATGGAAAGAATGAGAGAGAGATGAGTGAAAATATAGAGGGAGGGAGGTTGGCAGCTGTTTTTCTTTTTGTTTTTTTGAGTTTTATTTTGCACATATCCCCCCTTGAAGAATTTTCTGTGTATCAGAAACCCCTACATAAATATATATATATAAACACTTATTAATGTGCATGATGCTCCCAATTTTGGTTGGCATTGAGCTACTGACAGATGTCTGATATTTTTAAAGTTGGAATATTCATATTGAGTTAAATTACTTTCTTTATCCACACACTCCATTTATTTAGGGGTGACAGTTTAATGAGTTTTATGGGTAATATGACCTGATCCTACCTTATTAGGTGAGATTGAATTAGTTGTTTTTCAGACTCCTCCCAACCCACCCATTACAATGCACATGTTGGATTTGAGTTTTGTGTTTAAAATTTGACTCAATATGCTAACCCTATCTAACTAAATTAGGTGATTAAGATTTATAAAAATGAAAATTAATGCCTATGTTAGTTGAAACTCAACTGCCATCATTCTTTTTTTTTTCTTTCTCAATCCATTCAATTTTCTTTCTTTCACAAAAAAATAACTCAAAATACATTCATCCTTGAATACAGTCAATCATATGTCGCTCATATATATATATATATAATAAATGATGCCATATGACATTTCCATGTTTGATATTTTATGAGATTTTAATTTTATCATTTACCTTATGTAGAGGATAAAACCTACCTCGATTGAATAAGGAATATGTATATTCGAACAAATTAGAAATCAAGAAAGGTTTACGCTGAATTCTGGCGGTGTTCACCTTGGAGTCTGAGTCTCAGGTGCATCTCAGGTTAGACTTCTAAGGGCTACATGTCTGAGGTGTGAAGACTTGGTCATCCTAAGATCAAGCATGTTTGAGAATGTGAAGCGCATCTGACACACATGATCGACTCATCTTAGAAATATCACACCCAAGTATATCGAATTATACTAATACGTCTAAAAAGATGTGATAGTTGGAGTCAAGTCACTAGGTAGACTTAGCCTCCGTTTGGAACGAGAATAAGCCCTTGGATAACCTAGTATTGACTGGAATATGGATTTTAACCTGTTTGTTTGCCTGGTATAACCTGAGATATCTTATGCAGAATAAACTGGTATAAAGTGGTATATAGATTCCAACCAACCTCTGGAATTAAAGTTATCCTAGGTCATTTCATCTAAAGAATATGTGGGTCCACTGTTAAATCAATTATCATCACCTTTTATAAATCACATGTCAAATCAACTATCATTATTTTTTTACCTTTTATAAATTCTTATCCATACTTTATTCACATTTTACCCAAACAACAAAACATTTATTGTTACGTTTATCAACAAGAATAATTCAAAACACAACCAAACATAAAATCACTTTATCCTTATTTATACTCACTTATGCCAGAATAAATATATACCCAAGAATAAATCTTATTCCCGTTCCAAACAGGGGCTTACTAAAAAAAAGGGAAAAATGAGCATATGTGGCAACCACAGATTAGGTCCATATAGAAGATTCTTCCACTTCAACAAAGTATATTCAGCACACCATCATCAACCTATAAATAGAGGAATACCCCCTCAAATCTTATCTAACTTGAGCATTGGAGTTTATAGGCTGACATCACACCAGTGTGAGAGAGGATTTCGAATGTCGTAGATCTTTAGCTTCAGAGCCTCTCTGCGACAAGATTCTCAGATTGCAAATCTTTGGATTCTATCTTACCTGGGTCAATCTAGATCAACTGAGGATATCCAGAGTCCAGACCTCTACACCTTGTGAAAAACAAAGCCAAGAAATTTATTTGGCCTTATATGTAATTTTGAGTGAATGATCTATCTACGTTACGTATTGTGAGATATTTTGATGAATTTTCAAATGTTTCGTGTACTATATGTAACGACTATTTAAGTTTTACATATTTTAAAGGTTGTAGCATTTTCTTGTATTATGTGGACACCACATTCTTTATTTTTATCTTAGAATAATTTATAATTTTTCTTTTTTGATGTAATTTCTTTCATATAAAAAATAACTAGATTGTCTTATAAATTTTTTATTATATATATAGGGATCCATCCGATTAGAGTAACCTTCAACGGAGTGGGGTTAGTGTGTATTTAATGATGTAAAACCCAGAGGGAGACAAATAGCAGGTATGAATTTCAAAGTTGTAAAATCTAGGATGGGATGTAGTGGATACGCAAGCGAGCATTATGAACCAGATTAGTTTAGTTTAAATATATATTCTAATTTTGTAGCACATGAATGATAAAACAGAAAAGAAGAAATTTTTTGTTTAGTCGAGGTACACATGAGTGTCAAAAAAAATAGTGTATGAACAAACAAAGGGTACCAATAGGTGGATCAGCACGTTGATAATGATATTATCAGGCTTTTGACTATATAGAATGAATGGGTTGATGATTCTTTTTTTTTCTTTTTTTTTTAATCGGAGGGATTCTCTGTGGTTGACCTTATGATCGAACTGGAAAAGCTACCTACGCCTGTTTGTCCTGGTCTCACAAAAATTTGGTTGATAACTTTTAGTTCTTATACTCAACTGTTTTTTTTTTTTTTTTTATGCTTTGCTTTATTTACATTAAGCCTTGGGTTTTGGTGTTTGTCAATGGGTTAAATCTAAAAGCTTAAATATGCATTGTTTATCAGTGTTCTATTTTGAACAATGCATTGTTGATGACTTGATGATTCCACCCACAACTTTTTTTTTTAGAAACTCTGATCTCTAGTATATTTTGGTTTTTTTAATTGTATATAATTCATCTAATGTATGATAAAGTATGTATCTGAAAAAAATCATTGTAAAATAATAACAAATATTTAAGAGGTGTTTATGCACAATCTTAAAAGGAAAATGAAATAAAGGAAGAGCTAGAATTTAGATCAAAAGAAAAGTGATGAAAAATATAAAAAAATTTTTTTGATCGATTTCATGATATTTGTGAATCTAATCTTCCTCTCCAATATGATATTACGGTATTAGTATAAATAAAAATTCCGTTGCGATGAAAGTGATAAAATCATTTAATTTTGTCTTTTTTTTATTTTTTATGCTGGCTATGGGGTTCGAACCCATGCGCACTTATGTGCAGAAGATCTTAAGTCTTCCCCCTTAACCACTCGGGCAAACCAGCCTTTTTGTTTTAAATAAAACAAAATAAAAAAGGAAAATAAAAGAAATGTTTTGCTTTTCATTGTTTCACTTGAACATTTATTTTGAACGATTATTCCTCATTTTTCTTTATGAAATGTTTACATTGCAAAACAACGTGCAAAATGTTTTCATTTTTTTTATTTTGGTGTAAAAAATGTTTTCATTTTGAATTGACTGCGGATCAACGCCCATTAACAATTATTTATTGAAACCATCTTGGATTAATGCAATAATGATATTGCTTGGTATCGCGTGCACATGTGAAACACAAAACACTCATGTCTAAGTACCCGCACGTGTGCTGTACGATTAAGGAGGACAACCATGAAAGAACCTCACGTGCGTGCTCTAGTGTATAAGGAATTGACTATTAATAAGTGATGGAAGATACTAAAATTCAGTCAGAAAAAAGGGCATGCAGTGGACTGTTAATGGGTTCTGACTTGACTTTAATACTGTCGAGATTATTTTTTAAAATTCACGTAACTCTATAAAAATACTTTTTAAATTTAAATAACACCCTAAATAAAATTTATATTTATAGATGATGAATATTTTATGAATAATATGTTTGGTTAATCATAATAGAAAATTCAATATTCTAAAAAAATCATATAATGTGTGAAAAATGGTGAAAATCTTTTATAAATAACGATTTTATTCCTTTAGATAGAGTTTTATAATACATCCAGAAAATGTACAAGCGTCATTTTCATATGATTTTTCACATTTTTAACACCCTGAGGGTTAATCAAACTAAATATTTATAAAATATTCATCATCTATAAACGAAAGTTTTATTCGGGGGGCTATTTGGATTTATTAGATATTTTCAAGGGATTTTATGGATTTTAAGGAAAGTCAGGGGATTATATGAATTTTTTCCCTTTTTTAAATGTTTACGTACACATTCTTTTAGCTCTACAATACATTAGCCATGAGAGATAAAAATATGAGTTTAAAATCAAAACTACTCATTTGATTATACAAACCTAGCTACCTACACCCATAATTGTGTTTTCGGTACTATCTGATGTTGGTTTAGTTTGAACTCGTTTACCCTAAGTTAAAAAATAATTTGTGAATGATTTTTTTTTTTTTGGGATAACATATGAGAATCTTATTCCAAGGAATTTCAAGGAAAAAAAAGACGAAGTATCTCTTTACAAGATTAAAAAGAAAGGAAAAATACAATGATGTTTTTTTCCAACAATTAAATTAGTCTTTCATGTTTTTTGTTTTTCTTAAAAAAAAAAAAAAAAAAAAAAAGAGGATCACGTTTTTTTTTTCTTTCCTCTCTCTTTATTGTCCTTCAACTGTTTTGATAACAGTGGATCTCACTTTGGATCCACTTCCCCTTGATTTGATAAGATACGGTGGGATCAGATCATTCAGTCAAATACAAAATCATTTTTAAAATATTGAGATGATATAAGGTTGCACGTGCATGTGTGAGTAAATCATGAGTGTAGTCAAAGATAGTGACTCATCGAAGGCACATGTCGGATCACCAATGAACCATTAAGGACATAGCAGTTAGTGGTTGGTCTGACAAACACACGACATAACACGTGACAGACAGTGATTGAGCAAATAAATACAAGTCCTAAATTGTGCAAGTGAAAAAATATATTAAAAAGCAATTTATTATTTAGTAATTATATCATATTATTTTCACACAAAATTTGATAGAATCTTATTTTGTAAGAGAACTTTGTCTTCATATACATGGCTGAAATTGCACTAGAATCGAAGGATTTTGACACATACAAGATCCTCTACATTAAAAGATATGGCTCAAAAATTAAAAGTTAGATTACTTAAAATGGGCCCCTTATATATCTTTATTTGAACGGTTGTGATAAATTTTTTTTTTTTTTTTTTGTTGTTGTAATGATTCATTTGGATAGGAGGCAGAGGTGAGTGGTTTTCGATGAGACCCTCTTTTTTGTTATTGCACGCCAAATGGGTGGGGACAAAACCATGTTGACTTGTCGGAAGATTTGAAAGCCAATCCCATTATATAAATTAGGACGTCTCTTCTCGTTTTGAGGATTGTCACATTCTATAAAATTGAATTATTTATAAAAGTTATAGATAAGAAAGTATCATTTCTGTCGAATCTTATATGTAAACGAAGAGGTAGTACATAAACTTTTACATCATTTTGACCTTCTCATGAAAAGATTTAATAAAAAAAAGTTGACATAAAAATTCGATTCGTATGACAATCAATCCCACAATATCCCCGTTTAGAAGTGATAAGATAATATATCATTTTATCATTGATTAAAAATGTGTTTGGTTTTTTTTTTTTCAAATTGAATCACATGATCATGACTTATCTATAGAACTTTACAGTATATTTGATCAAGATTATGATGTTTTTATGTAGTCACCACTAATCCCTTGGGACCTAGACTGTCTTGTGACAAAAAAAACCATGATTGAATCTAATAGCAATGAGTAAGATAATAAATTTGTTAAATGAAAATTCAGTATATGTCCAAACAGAAAACTCATAAATAACTCAAAAGTCTCTTTTTAATTAAAAAAGAAATAAATAAATTAAGAGGGTCCTACACAGTAATTAGTGTCCCGTGAGATCACCACAAAATTCAATGGATAACTAATTTGTTTTTAAATTTTCATGAATTTAAAATCCTATAAAACACATTTGGTGAGAAAATAAGAGATATAAGTGTACATGTACGGTACTATGATTTTTCCAAAAAAGAAAAAAATTGGGGAATGTCCGGTAGGTTTTGGTCAACACTAAAGTGGAACATATTAATACTCTAATTTGGGGCCAGACAAAATTAATTGCACACATTATATATACATAATGTGACAATAACAATTTGAATTCAAGTTTAAACCACATAGCAGAGTTTGTCAATATCATATTGCAGCCAAAGACTCTCACTTGTCCAGAAAAAACCAACCCATTAATCCAAATGCAGCAGCCTATGTTGGGTGGAAATCCAAATCAACCCACACTCCTTCCCTCACAACCCCTCTCAAAAGAGTGTGACATCAGACCATTACAGAGACCACCCTCCCCCACCGAAGCACTCCCCGACGTTGACCGGAGAACAATCGTCCACCCAGTAAAAAAAATCCGGTGGGCTCGGCCGCCCAACGCTGACCACGAACCCCGACAACGACGCGTGCCCGTGGGAGTCCACGCGGCGCATCGATCCACCATGACATTCCTTCACCGCAGTTCACAATGTCAAAAGAGAGAGAGAAATGGAGGTAAAATCAATCAGTAACACAGATCCCCACCATGCACTACTAGCATTGCAAGTGTGTTTTGAGGACCTCCTAATAGTGTAGTCAAAAGGAACCAAAGATGCTATCAAGCATGAGTGAGTCCATAACAACCCATGCGCATATGCACCTTTGCAAAACATGGGACCTCTGTCTCTCTTTAAGTGGACAGGCCTGGAAAAACCACCTTGAATTTTTTTTTCAGATGCCCCTCCTCACCTTCCATGAATGGAGTGCGACGGCACGTTAAAATCATCATCGTCGATGTTGTCATTATGTACAGCTTGATAATTCTAATGTTCAAAATAGAGATCTCTAAGGGCATTGGGGAAAGCTTAGATTTTGTTTTGACCGAAATCCCATCGCATGTTTGCGATGGGATAAAGAAATGTCACCTTCTTCCATATCTTGAATAATATTAGCAATACTGTCAGCATTGATGATCACACATTCACATTGATAGTGGATAATTACATTGGAAAAGATTACCTATACAATACTTGCATGGTAGCTTATACACATTTCTACACTGACTATTCTAAAATCTGACAGTCGAGATATCAGAGCAGTGACATAAGAAACATAGATGCATATCTCTGCATTCCATCATTAACATGACCTGAATGTCCTCAGCATTCATGTACTTTCTTAAAATTTATGTATTTATTCCAATAAATTGCAAATATACCCACTTCTTTTGTGAGGAAAAAATTACATGCTTCATTTAGCAAAACACATATCTCATGGAGAAATGAAAAGTCTGTTCCAACGAAAAGCAAATAACAGTCTTTCAGCCGGTTGACATGACACATCACCTGAAGTCTTCAATTCTCAGGAATGCTTTCTGTTTTTGCTAACATGTTGTTGTTGTTGTGGTATGCACAGAGAAACTTGTTTCCATGTTGTCTGCTATCGTGAAAATTGTCCCAATCGAGGTCACCTAAGTTAGAAAACAATTGAACCTGAGTGTTTCCAATTTGCTTCGCAATCTCCAGCTGTTCTTCCAGTAGATGCATTTTGTAACTGTAAAAGGCACATAAGCAGGTGCATTCCGAATGTTTACTACCACATTCGAATAGATTTTAGTATCGAATTCATCTAAACTTGGAATGGATCAGTACAAATATTTGATCCCATTAATTTCTCTGTCAATTGGGAGAAGATCAAAAGTTGGATTGACTATCAAATAACAATGATATATATATATATATATATATATAACAATGATATATAAATATATAAACGTGCATCATTGAGCTAGCTATCTGAGTGGAAAAGAACATGCCCCATCCAAATATACAATTTACTATTCCTTTTCAGTAATAACAAAAGAGATAATAAAACGATAACACGTGTATAGGATTTTAATTCATTCTTGCGGAGGGATTTGTCTCAAGAAAACGTTCAGATGCCACATTGCATTGTCTAAATGCATTTCTAAAATCAGGAGAACAAAATTTTAAGCAAAGAGAAATAAAAATGGAAAATGGAGACAATGATAACTTTTTGATGTTTCTTTTATCTTACTGGATAAAAGCATTCTTGTATGATTTCATTGCACATGGACAAGAAATGGTAGTAGGATAACATGTGAAGAGAAATATTAGAAACATGGCCCTTCACCCACCTACCTCACATCATAACCTATATTGTCAGTATAAATCATTTAAACTGGAAACATGAGAAATTACCTCATGTCATAATGAAATGGCTTATCTGGGTACTTAAACACAGTCAAAGTCAGATCCTTAATGTTAATGTGGCTGTTTTGCTTGAAACAAATTCTGACAAAAGAATACAGGGCCAAATGGGCAACAAATGTAAATACCATGAAAAGCGGAAGACGGATCCATCACTCACCCATTTGCATTTCAATTTTGAAAACAATAAGGAAATATGGTAAGAAATGATGATGCATGAGGCAAGAAACTACCCCTTGTCAATGCTTTCCCTATGCGGTTTTTTAAAAAAAAATTGAGAAAAAAGGAGATTGCAGCGAATATGTGTAGTTCATTCAAACTACCCCCATGCTATGATTTGGTCAATTCGGCTAACAAGAAACAGACGTGTTAGTTAGTATAGGAGGGTCTGAAAAGAAATTGACATGGCACCTTCTTTTATTCTTTCGGAATGAATGGGGAAAACATCACTAAAGGTTAACCTATTTCTTTGAGAAAAGAGGGGATTTCTGGTCACTTATGGGTGGTGTTTTTCTTGCCTGTCTTGATTCTGACTGTTTATTGTAATAGGAGACATCTCATTACTTTTTTCAAATTTCTATTTTTCTTTGGAAGCAAGGCCTTAAAGTCAATATCTATGTTTCTGGAGTTCACTGCTATTATTAATGATATTACAAGTGTTGTGTTACCACCTTTCCATGAAAAAAAAGGAAATGAAATATAAGAGATTCTTTATATAAAAAAAAAGGTAATGGTAATGAAGATAACAATGTGAGAAGGAAAAATAAGATAATTTATTAGTACAGCCTCATCATGTACCATAAATTAATGCACCACAAAGAATTTAATTAAGATGGTATTCTTTTGAGTGACTAAGTGGTTGACACGGATATAATTTCCACAGAAGTGGATACATCTTACATGAGGCTCAAGCCATTTTAGAGACCGAAATCATCCCATAATTTTTTTTCTTCAGAATTTGGTTTCTTCCTTGTCTTCTACAGACCCCGTTTGGGCTGAGCGATAGAGTTATTTGCCCCTCATAGCTATACTAGGATATATAACAATCTATGAGAATTAACAAAAAAAATTTCTCGTTATTCTCATTGGAAATCATAAAAATCACCTATATCTTGTTTGGTTTGTTTAAGATGAAGTGAGGATAAGGGATGGATAGTACTATAGTAGTTTATCACTTTTTAAATGATAACTTTACTTCTACATAAATTATTTGTGTTTGGAATATGTGTGAGAGATGTGTGTGATATAATAGATGTGATATTTTTTGGGACATGTATGAGAATGTTAGGTGGATTTTTTCTTAAATGACATAGAAGAATATTTTTTATCCATTGACATAGATAAATCCTGATAAGCAATTCCAACCCCCCCCCCAGTCTGGAATAGTTATTAGAGCTTAGGCTAGCTTAGCAGGTATAACTAACATAGTTTATTCTTGTAAAACAAATAAATTTTTCTCTTTTTTTGCCTATGCTCCTTTATTCCCCCTTATTTATGCCACACCCCAAAAGGGGGGATAAAGTTTTAATTGAATTGAGTTCTACAGAACTATGTGTTTTCATAAGCCAATCGCGGAAGATAGATTTATACATGCAAAGGATGCTTGCTGTATCCCATCTTGTAACAACTTTGTTTTGTTATAAAATGGACTACCACTTCTCAAAAAAAGGATGCTTGCTGTACAAATGAGGAAACAATCAAATGTTTCTAATGCTTTCAAGACAAATATAAAGAGACTGCTCGTAGACTCAAAAGAGGAAACAAAAATGAGTTCTGCTTAACAATCAATAGAAAACCAGCCAAATTTCATAGGTAAAAAATGAAACAAAAACAAATTGCACAAATATATTGGAACTTAATTTCTACTTACATGTCAACTCATTTTAAATTGAAAAGTGTATAAGCACTGCATAGTGGAAGACACGTCATGTAATGTAAATCAATGCACTCGAGTATTCAAGATGATATCCCTTCAACATCTATTGAACCCACCATAAAATAAACAATCAAATGAGATGAAAAAGAATGGAGTTTAAAGGAGAAAGAATAACCTGGGCAGCCTTGAATATGATCATTTGCAGATCTTATATAAGGACACCACCACACCTTCCTTGTGTATAAAGGGCCTCTAAAAGGACCCTCAAAAAAAAAAATCCTACCAAAGGGCCTCTAGTAAATTATTTTCCACCTCTTTTCAAATAATGAAATGTGGCCCCTAAAGAATAGCATTGAACTGCAGAAATTCCAAAGAATTATTAATAATACATTACGTGAATCAGAATCCATTGGCTGATCAAGAATCCATGATCATGTATATATAAAATATTACCTAGAGTGACAAAAACACTGGTATTTTTTCATCATCTCAATCCTCCCTATCTCGTACGAAGTCCATGGACTGATTCATTTCATCATTGTTCAGTACTGACATCTTTGCACATTTGAAGGCCAACACTATAGAATCTCCATTTATGGGGAGATCATCACTGCTAAGTGCCAATGGATAATATTGCCATCTTTTCCATGTTACCATGCAATCCATATGTACATGATAGAGCATGTTACAGAATATTGCAAAATGAAATAAAACTACATTTAAAAAAGTGTAGACCGATTGATAATCTAAACATTTGTTTTTTGTTAATGACCTTTTTATTTAATGCTCTGAATTATTGATTAATCCGCATATTAATCGCACATTTTTAATTGAAAGTTTAATTCTCATTTAAATCATGTATCATTAAACATTACATGCCTTAATCAATAAATACTAAACTAACTGAACACTTAAAAAACACATAACATGTAACTTACCCGTGCAACAGAACAAAAGTTAAAAAGGGAAAAACACTCGACTATGTTTTGTTCTTAGATTATCAATGGTTTTGCTTGAACAAAAATGTTATAACTTAAACTGACAAGTTTTTGAAATATTTTCATGTTATGACATCATTGGGAGGCCCTGGATTTCATTAATGCTGGTGATTTGGCAAGCCGGGAGCTAAATTTTTCTATTTTATATATTCATTCAATTATTCTGAACATTTCAAAGTATATTCGGAACTTTACCTGAATTGTATCGAATTATAAAATTTTTCCCTCACCAAATAACTTATGAATTCCAAACTGGTGTGACAAGGGTTAACAAAAGTGTCTCACATGCCAAAAACTCCATCGTTGGTCTAGAAAAAAATGATAATTTACAACTCCTGAGCAGTGATCCAATTAGGGTTTCTTCTTTGCAACCCAATAAAATACTTTAACACCAGTGGCCTGGTCGGAAGCTGATCATTTGACATGAACCCCAAATCCAATCACCCTGCCAAGTAAATGGTAGAAGATTGCCATATAGGTAATTCGCACACGTAACATATACATTGTATAAACATCGAGGAAACAAAAACCAAGTGGAAGCAGATTTGGCTAACAAAAACACCTCTCAAAGTCAAGGTTTTTATGTGGCAAGTGTACCAGTAGCGGATCCTCACTCGAGTTTACAGAGCTAAATGGCGACCTCATGATTCTACACTGTGCGCCCTTTGCGGTGCAGATCAAGAAATGGTTGGTCACTTGTTTTGCGTATGCCCCGTATCCAGGCTGTTCTAGGCCAACTTGGAAGCAAGAACGGGGCTAAAGTGTACCTTTACATCGCTGGAGGAGATGTGGCTTGCGGGAAAAAGAATGGGAAGGCGAGGTGATTGGAGTACTACAGCGAAGATCTCTCAAACTCTCATTGCGGCGGGTGTAGGGACAATATGGCTCACCAGAAATCAAGCTGTATTTCGGGACACATGCATATATATTGAGAACATGATAGAGATGGGGCTACATCTCGTTGTGGACTAGGGGAGATTTATATCGGGCGCTTCGTCGGTCAGCTTTCACGGTGGGAGTATGGCAATCACAGGCTATATGCTTTACTTTCCCTTGGTGTGGTAGGTAGTCTCTCGACTACTTAGCCATCGTGGCCCGGTGGAGGTCGTGGCTGTTCCCCCTTTGTTTTCCTTGTTTTATGTCTTCTTTCACCCATCTAAATTCGGACCATGTATTGCATTCTAAATCTAATATATGGTCTAACTTGAGCTCCAAAAAAACAAAAAAAACATATATATATAGTTTAATAAAGTTCAGGTGGTATGCTCCATATATCCTCAGAAGATAACATATTCATATAGAATATGTGTTGAAAAGATGAAGTGAGAACAACATAAGCAACAACAATTTCAGCGATGTAACATGTTTGCATGTACGTTCATGTGCTAATGCTAGAGATATATGATATTAAGATGCAGATTTATATCATCATGGATAAACACTTGTTCCTTGTTCAGTCAAGAATGTAAGGCGTTCTGTTTCCTTCAGGGGGAAATTCATATTCCTGTTTTGATGCCATGTCTATTTCATGAATGTCAGTGTTTGATATCAAAGTGCATTGGTTTTACCAGGAAATACATTATTTAAATCCATTGACCATACATCTTGACCGAGTCTTACCCTAATGCAACTTCCTTTTTCTTTTTGGAGAAAGATTGTGTCATCATGTTATATTAGCTGATAAACTATAAAGGGGTTTCAGAGAGCCAAGAAAAGAAAAACAAGAAGAGAGAGAGAGGTATGAAGAGGTGGACATAAAAGATGCCATCATCCCCTCCAACAAGATTTTCCACATGTTCACTCTAAAATAAGAGCATATATCTGTACTACTACAATGGCAATTGTGCAGTGGAAGCCACAAATCACAGCTCATCCTGTACCCCTTTCTCATCCTCATTTCTTAGATCCTCATCTATTCGCAATTGCCTTTCAGCCCGAAAGAAGTATTTTTCTGTAGAGAGGTCCTTAAAGCCTTCTCTAGATGATTACAATTGAGCAACTATCAACATTGATATTCACAAAATAGGTCTCAGAACAAACATATAACTGGTAAATTTCAAATTAATCATATATAAATTGATATTAACTAAACAGTCTCCATGGAACTACACTTTCGGCAAATCCACCCAGATAAACATATTAGTGATTTTATGCTATACTATTATTTTTCATGTGTTTATTACAAATGACCAAATAAATTTTTTTTCACATTTGGGTCCAAAACCATTTTCCGTATGATTAAACTAAGTTTCACTGTGTTTGGCCTAGTAAGTTGGATCTAAAATGGCCATTGTTAGACTTCACATGCAATATTATAAGTTTTATATTGCTCACCCGTGTATATGCAAACAACTCTGGACAATGGTCTGTATATATATTAAGTCTTCACTCAATCACTCAAAGTGCCTATTTACAATTTCCTAAGGCACAAGGGATTTCCTGTGATCTTTCCATTCTCTAGTTGTTACACAAAAGTCGATTTTATTGGCAAGTCACTTGGATTGTTCAATGGACGGGTGGAGGGCCAATTAACAGGTCCACACCACTCATTCTCTCCATTTTAAATTGATCAATTCAACTGATTTAACGTCCTGCATATATACACTTTCCTCTCCTTAATTGAACTCAACTCTATTCAATCCCCTCCCTCTCAATGAAGTCGACCAACTCATCTCTCTACAAGACCACTAGCTCAGGTTTTGTTGATTGAAAAAGGGAAAACAAACCAACCTTGTGTTTTATTCAACAATAATGTTAAGTAATTCTTCCACTTCCTTCTTATCAATAATTTCCTTATCACACATGTTCCATTTGCTTTTTTCTCCTCATTAGTGCAAGTGTTTCAATTTTGAGTAGATAGAAAATTGGACAATAATTTTATAAGTACAAGTTTGTTGTTGATTAAATCTCTATTTGACAGTTGATCTTAACCTTCACCATTATCTTTTGCAAATTATTCATATTTGACATATACTTCATGTGCATCGTTGTTGTATATGTGCATTTTTATCTTAATTAGCACAGATGTGAAGCCGAGTGTTTCATGGGACATAAATAGCTTGGCTAAATGAAACTGTCGAATGTTTTTATTGAACTTAGAGTCAACTGACATTTAAAACTGTGCACAAAGTTGTGCTATAGAATATGTCTAATGCATTAAAGGATAATATCTAATGTTAGATTGATAGATTCATAGATGCAAACAGTACTATGCAATAATGGTTTATAAAACTTAGGGCAAGTCTGACCAAAACCATATGCACTAAAAAGGCTAGACTAATATACTTAGTAAATACAATATTCAATGTATCTCAAGACACATATCTGTTTATCTTGTTAGTCTAACTAGTATATTTATAAATCAGTGTACGGTTTGATTTGTCTCCACACTTAGTGCAACTTTTTGATGTATGTATATGTGTGTGTATTATAAAATATTGCATTTAATTTTTATTTTTGTACATCAGTCCAGAGCACCAACATATTCAGTACATGCAAAGTTAGCACCTCAACTATCGCTTCCCCAACACCCCCCCCCCCCCCCCCAACCACACACAGAACATAATAAACCAGCTAAAGATCATCCAGAAAACCAGAAGTAATATCTTTCTTTAACTAATCAGAAGATCATAAAATCTACTATCACCCCATATTGAACCGTCTACCATCACTCACAATTATACCAAAAAGCTACGCTTATAAAACAACCCCTCCCCTCATGCTGCACACACCACAAACCATTTTTTGAATAAATGACATGCTAATTACATTGAATATCAAATGCCTAGAGACCCCTTTCTCCAACCAGCCAGAATTCTCTTATCACTTGACCAAGTAAACCTAACCCCTACACAAAGCAGGCCAGAAAGTCTCCCCTGTTTCACCTTTCAAAACAAAGGTGCAACATGCAAACAAGCCAGGAATTGTCTTGATACCATTTCTTATTATGTGGAACCACCCTAATACTAACCATCATCAATTCTTTACCTATGAGATAGGCATCACACTTTCAGGATATGCCCTATGTTTTGCAATTCAGGACATCTTTAAAATACACACACACACAAAAGCTTTTCAAGTCCTTAATCCCTGGAACAACTAACAATCAAAAGCTGCCTTATTGATGCAGTCTTATTCGGTAGCAAAGAACCAACTCTCGCTGCCGGCTGCCGCACAATAATATGCCACTGACAAACCTCCAAACAAAACTTCACAGCACCAAAAGCTTCTTACCTGAGATCCCATCCAAGACTCCTCCTTTCCAGGGATCGCTCACCACGCACGCCACCGTCCCCTTGTATCCTGGCGTGGTATACCTCGAGCACGTTCACGTCGGGCGCGGGGCCCGAGGAGGCCCGCCCGGTCGGCGGTGAGACCCAATCCGCTTCGAGATCGTCGATTTGGTGGGTCACGAATCCCGAGGCGCAGTTCTCGATGCTCGTCGTCCGGTGCAATCATCTTCAACGCGCGCTTAGCCTCACCTTCGCCGGACGGGAAGGGCCTTCGGCTTTAAAACCCTAACAGAGGAAGCTTTGGTTAGCGATTGATGATGGTCTCGCTATTAAAAACAAAAAAAAAGGACCATTGTGTGAGGTCCACTAAATAGATGGTGTGATGTGTCATCAATCATCAATCGTTCATTCTTGTTAGATAGCGTTCCCTTCCTCAAATAGCTCCGCTCGCGGTTCCTCTCCTCCGCTAAAATGCTCCGCTTTCCTCCGCCCGCCCCCTCCCTCACCACCGCCTCCAGAAACCCTAACCCTCCTCGCGCATGGACTCTCTTGCGCCATTGCCGGTTCCGGCACCGTCTCAAGCCCTCCTCCTTCCGAACCGCCGCCGTTGCGACAGTGGAAGAAGGAGTGAGAGACGGAGGAGGAGAGACGCCGAAGAGGCTCAGGTGGGACGAGATTTGCAGGGATCCGACGGAGGCCCAAGCGGAGCTTATCGTTAGACTGTCGCCGAAGTTGAGCAGGAGATGTCTGGCCCTCGCGAGGCGGGTCGTCTGCTTCTCTCCACTCCGTGACGGGGATCTCCGGCTCTTGCTTTTGGAGTGGGTGAGGGTGATGAAGCCGAGGAGGGCCGATTGGCTGGCGGTGCTCAAGGAGTTGAAGAGGCTGGAGGTTCCTCTGCTACTGGAGGTAATTGAGAACTCTTGATGCATTTTTTGAGAGAGAATTTTGAATATATCGAGCTTGATTTGTCTGAATATCAGGAGTATTTGTTTTGGATTGTTGATCATATTTAAGGCATTGCATTTAGTTTGGACGGTGAATTTGATATTGAAATTATTGTATGTCAGATTTGACAAATGACGATCTTAAAGAGTGTCTTTTTATTTATAAATTCACCGACTATCAACATCCCCATTCGTGCATTTTCTCTACTTCACTTTCAATTGTGTCAATTATACATGTATAAAATGAGAGCACCTTGAGAGCAGGCGATGAGCTATGTAAGTTACGAGTGCATCATTTTTCGGGTAATGTGTACTTTATGACCAAATTGAAGGCACCTCAAGTAGAATTTTCATTCAAAATAGGCAATACAGAATGCAGAGAGCATTGTGGATTTTATTGTATCATTGTCAGAATCGGCGGGTTTTTGTTCTTTCCAGTTTGAAAGAAGTGAAGAGTAGAGATGATGAAACATAACTTGGTGAGATTTCATCAGAATACATGTATAATTCTGAAAAATAATTTTTTTATGGCTAATATGACAATAGTATTTGCAAAGGGACCATCTCTTCTTCAAGTTTTCTTTTTGTGCTAGTATATGGGAGAAGGTGGGGATGGCCGTAGGGTCCTGTTGTTCCTTTAAGGATCTTCATAACATGTGGAGATGGTTTTGGAAGCAACGCAGGTGAAGTGATCATGGTACCCTTGTAAAGTTTTAATGGCTGAATCCTCATGCGGTGTTTTGGAACATATGACTCACACGATACGATTTTGTATTTTTTCAACACAAGATTTCTTACACCGAGAACACTTGGGTGGTGAGCATTTCTCTTCTTAGGAATTCAGTCATCTCAATTTTAGGAGTGGAGACTCCTACTATTAGGGGCAATAAATAGTTCGAGTTGTGAGGGTATGATATTCTATGTTGTGGGGGTTATCCTGCTTGGGAAGGGTTTTTTTTGTTTCATTTCCTCCCTTCCTTTCTTTTGCGCGGAGATCTCTCCTCTCCTTATTGTTTGGGGTCAACTTTTATTAATAAGATTGCTCCGATCTCTATTGCAAAAAAAAAAAGTTTGTAATGTGATAAATTTTGGAGACTTGGAAAAATCTTGGCCCGTGTTTGATGGGATCTGGGACGTCCTCAGATTACAATTCATGATTGATGATGAAGGTTGAAAGTGTAAAAGAGTCTAGGTTTTTTTTTATTTGACGCCTAAGTATTGTAAAAAATGGATAGGTAAACAGTTGATGAAATCAATTCAAAGTGCATGTTTCTGGTAATTTTGTTGTGCGTGTGTACGCGTGTCTGTTATTTTATTTATTTATTTATTTACTTTTATTGTTGTCAGACGAGATGAATAAATTGATTTGGAACCTCAGATTGCTGAAGAGCGTCACTTTATATATTTATATATACGTTTATGCATGTGCGTGTGATTGTGTGTGTGTGTGTTGCAGTCTGAGCTATTTAGACTACATTAACATTTTTTTGCCAAGGTGATGTGCAGCTACTTTTCCTCCAATTTCTATTCCAATACCTTTTTTTATTAGAAAAGAATGTGAATATACATAAGGATTTCTGGTGTACAAGAGTGCATGTGCCACCTCTAATTTGTGAGCCCCAGTTTTCTATTTTTTGTGCTCCTTTTGTGCATTCATCGTTTGTTATGTATGTGAGGATCTAGAAGGCAGTTTACGATATAATTAGTAAGATCTAATAAGTCAGGAAAAGTGTAAAGAGTATATTTCCAGAGTAATCAACATTTATTCTGAAATGTTGGGCTGAATCACTGTCAAATGTATCAATCACTATTAGGGCAACTGTTCTGAAAATCTAAGCCTTGTTAGGGATTCAGAGAAGAGTGTCTTTCAGGTTCAGTTCATGTGTCATTTGGGAATGGAGTCCTGTTGGGAAAGATATCCCATTTTCAGATGCTAGTATCTAATTATATATTTTCATCATACATGTCATTCGTTGTTGAATGATGGTTTCTTGTCTTTGGAGAGTTGAACTGCCGCAACTAGTTTTCAACATACAGAAACCCAAGGAGGAAAAAATAACACTATTTGCTTATCATGACATGTTGACCATGTTATATGGCAAGGCTGGTTCAATATGCTCTGATGAGTACAACTTCTTTTGAAGTGACAAACTAAGTGATTTTGTGAATCCCACGATCTTGGATTGTGGATATGGGATGAAAATATACTTGCTCTGATTGGGTCAGTGTGTCCACCGTTTTGTGCATCGATTATCAGATAGAAAATAGATTTGTTTGGGGATTAGACCAAGGTTTATGGATGCATGTGAATAGTTCTAATCAAAATAATATATCATGGGTGCCTTTTGAAGAAGGGTGTTGTCACCAAGTTTTGTTAAAGCTGGTTAACATCACCAAGACAACTACAAAAGGAAAAGATGAAAGAAAGAGGAGGGGACACAAGGAATATCCCACTCCGCCCCTGGGTCCATACACCCTTACAGAGATATCTTCATTCTTCAATGAAACATCTCTTGCTTTCAATAATTACCTCTTGTTCCTTGAGGACACCCACTCCAATCTTTTAGAAAAATAAATGGCATTTGACTATCTGCTCGATGTGTAGCACATTCTACCCTCAAATAATAGTTTGTCATTCCTTGTGGGTCATATGGCCTAGCAAACTGCATAGCATGCATTTTTTTTTGTTGGGAAGGGAAGTAGGGTATACGTGTATTGGGAGGTTATGTTCGCTATAAGTTTGAGTGTAATTATCATCATGAGAAACCTTGTTGTACAGATAATCTCTTATGCTTGGTATCTTGTTTGAAGAAGGATTTAGGCACGTCTAGAGTAGGCTTCTAAGGTTTTGAGTTGGGAATGTTACCATTCCAATTTAAATGTTCTATGGAAGTGAGAATAATGTCTTGCTTGGATTTTCATTGCGAGAAGAATACTGATCTCACTTTGATGAATGTCCAACTATCGGGAATGATGGAAGAATCTTTTGAGGACAGTTTGTGAAGGATTTCTTAAGGATGAAGTTATGACATATAATATGTGAAATGTGAATTATTAGCCTAACAATGGAAGCAATAGAATCTGAGCACAGTGAGCCTAATAAAGAAGCGATTGTTTTTAATAAACAAAAACCAAGATAAATAGATTGGCTCCCCTGTATGTATATTCGATACATTGATACATTGAACAACTGATCCGGGTAGATTTGGTGGAATGGAAAGCTTCTACTAGGCTTGGGCTCCACATATTTCAAGAGTGGATTTATGCTTTTAGATGGCATTTATGGTTCCAAGATGCCCTTGTCACAAACAAAGGGGCTTGGAGTTCTGAACAGGGCTTCGTGTGGTGGCAGTAATTTCTGTGGGAGTGAAGTGGTCCATATAAAGCTTTGTTAAGAAAGAAAGAAAGTAAAAGTTTGGTCTTGATATTCTAAGCTGATGTCACCCTATTGAAAATGAATTAGGTGTTTTTTTATTTATTTATTTGATGGGTATAGTGGACTTTGACTTCAATGTCATTCAAATTCAAAACCTCTTGGGCAAAAGCCATACTTTAATAGGTTTTTCATTTTCTGATCCTTCTTTTCTAAATTCTGACCACCTCCCTAGTTATGCCATTGTGGATGGTTTACACTTATACATATTGTTCACAACATGCTTTCAATTTTCCTCTAATTTCTTTCCAAGCATATAAAAATAGCTCACCATCTAACTTGACATTTTTAAATGCAATGCACTGGTGTCAGGTATTCGAATTCGCTCTTTTAGAAGAAACATTTGAAGCCAACATCCGCGACCATACAAAAATAATTGATGCCTATGCAAAGCAGAACCGCCTTGAGGATGCTGAAAACGCTTTCTTAGCCATGAAGAACAGAGGTTTCACATGTGACCAGGTCACCCTAACAGTGCTGGTTCACATGTACAGCAAAGCAGGTCACCTCAATAGAGCCAAAGAAACATTCGAGGAGATAAAACTGCTTGGTCTACCAATGGACAGGAGAGCTTACGACTCCATGATAATGGCCTACATCCGAGCCGGGATGCCTGAAAGAGGGGAGAACCTAATCAGAGAAATGGATGCACAACAAATTTACGCGGGCAAAGAAGTTTACAAGGCCTTGTTGAGGGCATATTCCACCACCGGTGATACAGGAGGAGCTCAAAGGGTATTCAACGCAATCCAACTCGCGGGGACCTTCCCTGATGCCAGGCTCTGTGCGCTACTTGTAAATGCATATTGCGAGGCAGCTCAGTGTGATAAAGCTCGAATCGTGCTGGATAATATGAGAAAAGCCAGTCTCGAGCCCAGCGATAAATGTGTCGCATTGATGTTGCGCGCGTATGAAAAGGTGGAGAGCCTTGAAAAGGCAATGTCCCTCCTAATGGACATGGAGAAATGTGGGGTTGTGATCGGCAAGGAAGCGTCAGAGGTGTTGGCCAAATGGTTTCACAGGTTAGGAGTGGTCAATGAAATAGAACATGTTTTGAGAGACTATGCGAGTTGAGACAGAACAGCTTCTAATTCTTACTGGCAATGTAAAGTTTTTCTTCTCTTTCAGAGGACACAAACAATAAATAAAGAGTGATCCAGAAGGTGGTGTTTTTGCTACATTGCTTTTAATGTTGTGATGTTTCCCCATGAAATTGAATTCAAGCATTCTCTATCGTCAAACAGAACAGGCACACAAGGTTTCTCCTGCTCGGCTCGGCGTAGTCGTCACCAAAAAAAAGAAGACCAAAAGAAGACTCAATTCATGCATTGCAGATCACTTGGGAGGAGGGAGAGGTTCAGTGCGAGGGACTAATGTGGGTGACCTGTGTCTCTCCAGAAGCTCGCGCGCGAGCTCCTGAAGGTCTCCTCCACCCCCCGCAAGGGGACTCTCAGTCAGGCTCTGCTGCTGCTGTTGTTGCTGCTGCTGGAGAGCCCATTGAGGCTGCGCGAGAGGGTCAAAGAGCATCGAAAGGTCAAAGTTGACAGGGGTGTCCGAAGACGATGGGAGGTCCGATATCGATAGGGGAGGCTGCGAAACCAATTGTGGTGGTGGGGGCGGCGGTGACGGCAACTCTAACGTTGTTAGGTGCGCTTGCATATACGTCAGTTCCGCCTGTAGATTTACTACCTGCGTTTATATGAAAATGTGTTTCAATTAATTATCTAACACTATAAACAAAGATCATCATTAATTAATGGTTTAAAAGTATAAACTAAATTTCTTGATGAATGTCTCTGGTACGTATTAACACGTTAAAAGAATATATGGACGGAGTGTAGATGGTATCAATGAGTGAGGACTACACAATGGACGATGGAGATGCGCCAAAGCACTCCGATAAAAGAATGAAACCGTTTCCAGAAAACGACCAACCCAGACTGAGATCATCAAAATTAAAGAAGAAAAAAAAGCTACACACACAGACACACTATTACTACTAATCATGCACGTAGTTCCAAATCCACAACAACAACCTGTGTTTCTCGTGTCACCCCCTCATCATAATCAATGAAAACAACCAAAAATACTAAAGCTGACGCACACAGTCATTTTTACCGTTCCTGCAAAAGTGATCGCAAGAATGATTGAACGCACCTGTTGTTGGAGGGCGAAGATGTGGGCGACGCAGCCGTAGACGGGGTCGCGGAGCCTGGCCTGGGCTTCGTAACATATGGTGACGACGGCGTCGAGGCGCTTGTGGGCGGGGATGTGGAGGAGGAGCTTGGAAACGTTGCTGGCTCCGAAGACCTTGTGGACCGCCGCGAAGTGCGCCGCGCCCTGCTCGGAGTCGAAGTAGGGCGCGAATATGCACCCGTTCACGCACTTCCTCCTCAAGAACTTGCAGGCCCCGCACGGCCCACTCCCACCACCACCACCACCTCCTCCACCACCACCACCACCACAACCACCACTTGTGCTGCCTCCACTGCTCATCGTGGTCATCTATACAAAAGTGTCTGTTGTTGTTGTTGTTGTGATTTTTATTGTAAATATTGATTGAAGCTTCAAAGCCACGGTAGGCAGGAGGAGCCTAACCTTCTATAGCAGCTTGCGTGAAGCAAACATGCGACTGACTTCTCCACTCCTCTCTCTCTTTCTCTCTTATCAACCCCCTCCATGTCCACGTCCACGCGTGTCTGCACACGTGTGACATGTGTTGTTTTCCATATACGTACCTACTCCGAAATCCATGTTTAACCGTATATTGATGATTTTTTTTAAAAAAAAGTGAAACATCCATTTAACACCCTGCAAACTGTGAGAACTTAATAAAACCCCCCTGATTTTTCTTAAAATCCATATAACATTATAACTTCTTGAAAACACCTATGAAAATTTAAAGAGAGAATTGTCCAAATGCCTCTGCACCAAACCCTTTATTTTTTCCATCTCCCTTGACTTGGGAGAATTTTTTTTTTTGCCCTTATTTTTTGGTTCCCTTTTTTGTGTACCTCTGCAGTTGGCACCTCACAGTCAACTCACATTTTTCTTCAACTTCTACCCTTCTCTCTCATTTCTCACCCCAAATCAAGCATACTCCCCCCAAAACCTCTCACCTCCCCCCCCCAAAGCATTAAATCGATTCGGCAACCCCCCTTTGATGTCCCCTTGTTTTCCGGTGGCCAATGTGATTACGAAACCACTCCAGAAGCGGCGACGTCTCACCCTCTTATTCCACAAACTCTCTCATACTATAAATCTCTCTCATCCCCTTTCATCGAAACCCAATACCCATAATCAGCGACCTCCATCTTTTCCTTTCTGACCACTACACCGCTTCGTTGCACCTCTCCGGGCATCTTCTCCGTCGCACCTCTCCGGCCACCTTCTCCGTTGCGTTTTCTTTCTGTAGTTGTTCATTTATATTATTATTATATAAGTGGTTTGTCATATTCTGTAAGTGTTTTTTCAATTTCTGTAATGCGTTATTATAAATCTATAGCTGATTATTCATTGTATATGATGATTAAATTTCTGTGTCCTAATGTCATGGATATATCTTTGAATATGATCAGTTAAATAATTTTTCAGTGTAAATAATTTGTCAATCACTCCTTACTTTCCCATTCAGTGTAAGTATTCCTATTTTGATGGTATAATTTAGAAATTCTTTAAGAGATGACAACTATCAAAATTTTCAAGTGAATATAAATTGTGTATAAGTGTAGTTTCCTTTATGTAGCTGTTCATTTATAGTAGTATTTTGTAATTAGTCGGTCTGTACTATTCTGTTAGTAGTTAATCTATTTCTATAATGTTTTTTATAAATCTGCAAATAGTTATTCACTTAGTGTAAAAGCATCATTAGATTTTTGTGTACTATTTTCTGTATATATATACAAAGGAGGTGGATATGGTTATTTAAATAATTTTTCAATACCACTTGAACCATCTTTAAATAATTTGTCAATCACTCCATATTTTTCCTCTTGTGTCTATAACTCTTATCTCCCTTTCTGTGTTTCTGTGTTTAACAAGTTTATATAATTATCACTGTTCTAAGTGTAAGTGACTTGAGAATGATTCATAAAAATTTTGAAAGAGGGCAACTAACATACTTTCTTGTTTAGTGTTCATACACCTTAGTTTACTTTTTGTAGTTGTTCACTTATATAAGTGATTGGTTTACAATTTATAGTTGTTCACTTAAATTTTGTAATATCATTAGTGATATATATATATATGCTTTTGTTTATTATGTGCTAGATGTCATCAGGATTCACATCAACAACATGTTTTTTTTATGGGGGAATGACTGAGGGGTATGTCATCGATGGGTTCTTCGACTTACTAGAGGTGAGGATAATGAAAACCCCGAAGTCCACATGGCCTGCTTGTTTGGGAATCATTTTGCATTGATAATTTGTTGTAGTGCAATTAGATGTTTGTCTTACGAAAACAATATATGTACTTACAGAATCATTACATTTACTTACAACAACAATATATAGTTACACAAACAATATATGTACTTACAAAGACAAAATATGTAGATACAGAAAAAAAATATATATAGTTACATAACCAATACATTTATTTACAGATATATTCTCATTAATTATATATATAGATTCATCAGTTACAGATACAATACATATAATTATAAATATAAATACTGTGTGTGACAATTATTCAATCTGTATGCATAGTTTACATATTTATAATTGATTGTATGCTTAATCTTCAAATTTTAGAGCCTCTATATGCAAGCTCCGGAAGCAAATCAAATGGTTATATCCCAACACATGAGTGAGTGTAGGGATGATATTATTACTGAGGTGGACATATATTTTATGGTCCTCAATAATGATCATCATTGCACTTGTTGATGTTGGACCTTATGGATGAATCATTCCACTCCTACAACTCATTATCCCTGGTTCATTATAAGAAAAGTGTATTTAATTGGATAAAATAAATTAAGAAATATTTTGCCAAGAGCATCAAACGTCTTCATATTGCAGATTGGAACGTGAAATTTGAAATAGACTGCCCAAGCAAAACAGTAGGTATGTGTGATTCTTATAATATCATGAAGTACACGATGCTTTGACGTATGAGTTATAGTTTTCATGCTAATATTACATTCATCACAATGACCGTGAAACCTTCCAGAAATAGATTGTTTCTTTGTGATCATTATAAATAGATTGTTTCCTCTCTGAAATGATAGTTCCAATTCTGTGAGGTTTCACAATAACAGATGTCATCATATATGTTATCTTGATTTTTCTAATCCTTGATTTTTATACTCATTGGTTTGCTTTACAGAAATGAACTGTTTATCATAGATGGTCTCACCTTGTAAATGAAATGTTTCTTTTCTGTGAACGATAGCTTATATTCTGTAATGGATAGTTTATATTCTGTGACTCGCCAAGTTCTTTGACTGGTTGTTTATGTAATTCATTTTTTATTGGACATTACTTTTTTGTATTAATGTGATTTGCATATATTTTACACAGAGGAGGTAAACCACAGGTGCTACATAAAGTAATTCAATCATAATTTTGTAATATTAGAATGTATGTTTAACCATTTTTGTGTCAATTCAATCATATCTGCATCAATTGCTGTAACTTGGACATATACATATGGTATTTAATGTAACTTGGACATATATTTATGTAACTAATATGTACAATTTTCGTAACTTAATTCACAGTTTCTATAACTTGATGTTATAGTTCCTGTCTGGGTAAATCGGCCAGGGCGGTTGGCAAATCGCACGAAAAGCTGAAAATGAGTTGTCTGGGTAGATCGGCAACGGTGTGAAGAGAGACGAGGTGGACAGACGATCGGTGAGCGAGAATGTGAATAGCGGATGACGAGCGGCGCGTTGAACGACAACCATGTGAAGGATCTCAGTATCAGTGACGAATTGTGGCAAGATTTTTAGTGCTCGCTTGAGGATGAAAAAAGAAACAAGACTGGTTTGGGTCTTCTTTTTGGCTGGTTTGGGGAAGAAGAAGAGAAAAAGAGATGTGAGGCTTTGGGTCTTCTTTTGACTGATTTGGGAAAGAAGAAGAGAAAAAAGGGATGTGACTTCTCTTCTTTTCGACATCACCTCTTCAGCTCTCCTTCTTTTCTATGCTGTCTCCATCACCGCCATCACTACGGACCGGGATGCGCTCGTTTGAGGAAGAAGAAGAAAAAATTGTTTGGAGAAGAAGAAGAAGTGGTGGTTTGGAGAAGAAGAAAAAGAAAGGGAAAGCCATTTTTTTTGTCTTATATAAAGGGTATTGTTGGTATTAAGAAAGAGCAAGGGTATCAAAAAAATGGGATAAAAAAGCAGGGACAAAAAAAAAATTTTCCCAAGTCAAGGGATATGGAAAAAATGAGAGGTTCGGCCCAGGGGTATTTAGACAATTCCCCTAAATTTAAATAATCCCCTGAGTTAAATTTTTGTTGACATATGAGGAATATTTTATTTGGTTAACATTGGTGAAAACACATTATATTAAAATCCCTCTAGAATGTGTTAAAATATGAAAAATCTTCTATGATTGATTATTTTATTCCAATGGATAGAATTTTATAATCTATTAAGAGATGTATAATCGTCATTTATAGATGACTTTCTGCATTTTTAACATATTATAAGGGATTTTGATATATTCTGTTTTTAGTTAAGGTTTATTAAATAAAATATTAACATAATATTCTTTATTGGTTAACGAAAGTTTAACTCACCGAACGATTTATTTATATAAAGGTTTATCGGGGGGTTTACATAGATTTCAAAACAAATGCGAGGATTACATGAATTCGGACTGTTTACGGGGTGTTATTTGAATTATTTAAAAAAAAAAAAAGTTATGTAGAAGACAAACTACGCCACCTGCTTTTTCACAGAACTGTTTTTTTTTGTCTTTACTACAAAACTCTTAATGACGAAAACACCCCTTTGTTTTACAGCCCATGCAGACGGGGCACATGAGCAGTAACGTCTCGATGGTAGGGGTATTTTTGTCATTTGAGAGAAACAAAAGTCAATGCGAACTCAAACGCGCGAGCCGATCACGTGCGAGTCGGTGATAACGCGTACGTAATGGACGGCTCAGATGACCTCATTTTAAATTTTTTTTATTTTATGTTTTTCAGTACAATTTGAAATACGAAATAATAAATAAATGAATAAATAAATAGAGATCCTAAACAGTTCGTAACGGCGCATCACCGCGCCGTCCGGCTCCTGTCCCGCCTCTTCCAACGGACACGTGTCATCCATTCCACCGGCTGTTCCGATCACCATCGAAAGGGGTCCACCTACAGATTGATTGATTGATTGATTGATTCACATCCGTTGATCAGATGTGACCCCAACAGTCCCATCGATGGAGCTTCCCCGTCCACTGTTGATGACGTCAACGACGTGGACGGCTAATGATGTGTCATATCCTTTATACGTCTCTGTTGATTGGGTGAACGTCTATCGTTCGATCACATTATGATTTTTAGATATTCCGCGGTGAGTTTAAGGTCTGCAACGGCGCACCTTTTTTTTTTATTCCCCTCGTGCGGTCAGCGCATATGAATCACAAAATCAGTGTATGTATTTTTTTTATTATTATTATTGTTTTAAAATGTGTTTTATTAATGTTAAATTAAAAGGTGTCTCCTTATGAAGTCGGTTCAGGGGAATATGTTGAACAAAGTTTGAATAATGGGATTAAGCAAGGTTAGGAAGATGGAATAAAGAATCCCAGGAAAGCTAGTCAAAGATAGAAGTTTTAGGTGGGGATCCAAACCTACCTTTCAAATGATACCAATTAGTGATCCACCAAAAAACTCATTAGACCTTCCAAACTTTCATTTATCCTTTTGAGTTTGTGAGAGATAATATATATAAAGTTGGGTCTATCCTTTGAAAGTTTGTTATTATTCCATAATAATAAATTAAGATGAGAAGTTTGAAGTTAAATGGTGGTCAACTGTTTCACAGGATAGTAGATACACGCATCTTGCAAGTGTTGCTCTCAGTAGACATTCTATGTACATTCTTGAGTAAGACTTAATTAGAATGATTTTTTGTCACATATATTTATAAAAAAAAAATTAACTAATATAAAATATCTTTTATGCTTTTGTATAATTGGATATGAGTCCCGTCTTGCGTGGTAATCCTAGGCTGTCAGTTGTTAAAGTTGTCCTATTCATATCAAATTTACTGTGTGATGAATAATTGTTTCATTGGAAAGATGGAAGGAAAGTTCCACTTGAGATTAAAAATAATAATGACCTTCTCTGGCAGCTTCAGTTGGACATGGGGATGTCTTTTTGAGAAGCATATATACATTTTTTTTTATAAAGCTTAATTACTACCATGTAAATCTCTGTTAGATTTTATAATCCTATTATCGTTATAGATACACACATTGGAATACTTAAAACAGCATTAATTACTATATCAATTGAGGGGCTACTATGTACCTAAGAATAGGTCCATTTATCAAGGATTGTATTATGGTGTATAACGCGGAAACTTCAGTGCTTGTGGTATGTGGACATTAGAGACAGAGGGCCATTAATTAAGGTAGCTATAACCAATGCAAAAGTGTTCATAAGTCAAAATACTAGAAGCCCATCTTTGCTTCAAATCTTGTAAAAAGTGCAAATTTGTCTGTGATTCAATTTATAATGAAATACGAGAAGGAAAGAAGATTCAATGACTCAAAATTTGATTAAAAAAATTTCACTTAAACCAATGAGAAATTGACAATTCACTGAATAAAAAATGATAATACACGTAAAAAATCCCGTTGTTATTTGTTTAAAATGGGCTAATGGGCTCAGTCACAAATTATGTTATTATATCAACATGAGTGTTGTTACACATTTTTTTTTCAGCCCCAATTTCAGTCCTTTATACGTCGATTGAAAATTAACGGAGCATGTATTTAAATTAACGAGACATATGCTTTGTTAGAAATTGTAATATTTTTTGAAAATGGGTGCTTCCTAGGCTTGAAACCCTAACCTCCTTCATAGGGAGGTGCCAGCCAATTAATCAAAATAAACTTGATTCACATTTTATTATTATTATTATTATTATTATATGTTTAGGATTGTGTCATCTCTAAAAAAAAAGGGGGCTTAGATTGTTATATTGTTTGAATGAACGCAAGATGTAGTTGATTAAAGAAATCTTGACTTACCAACACAGGATACGAACGTCTTTAATTGTCATAGCACAACTGTTCAAGGCTTTTGTCTCAAATGTAAGTTTTGGATTTGAGTCTTAGCGTTGATTTATCCACCTATTTATTAACGATTATTCGAAAGAATTTTTTTTTGAGACCGAGACAAACAAACGAAAGTAGTTTTTTCAACTTGACCGTAAAGTCAATCACAGGAGTAACCCGTAACACAACATAGAAAAATAGCATTGTTTTCTCTCATCAACGTCAGCGGCTGATGCGTGGGACCAGAAGCAAAAGCACGTTTAGTTGGTGATGCATTTTGCTTCTCCATTGCTTATAGTTCATGCCATACCCGGTTGGATACGCATCAACATGTTACATGCATCAGCCATCATCACCACTAATTCAGTTTTTGCTTATGGATTTATGGACATCACATGAAACTATCCATAGTTAGCAATCTGGTTGTCAAGGCATGTGTTTTTAAGTGTGAGATTCATATATATATAAGCAAATCTTAATTTGTATTGCACTGTGGACCTGGTGAAGCTTCTGCCACTTGTTTTGTGGACTCCACTCATTGACAAGCAAAAAAGAGAGGCCCACAAGGGAAAGATACAGTACGGGCCCAAAGGCCCATAACACATTTTTTTTCACAGAGTGCTGTTACACACAATTTTTATTTCAGTCCTAATTCTGGTCTCATATGTGTTGATAGAAAATAATCAGAGCATATACTCATATTGACAAGGTATATACTTCGATAAAAATTTTTTACATTATCTAGAAATGCATCTATGCAATTCATTAGTGTTTCATTGGTTTATAAAAACATGTACTTCATTAGATCAGATATACTATTTTTTAAAAATTCAAAACACTTGTAAACAAGATTTAGGACTGAAAAATGAACTAAATATAATATTATCTTTTTTTAATACCCCACAAGAGTGAAAGCAAGGATTGAACCTAGAGCCTCTCTCCCAAGAGAAGGGCGTCTTCGCCAAAAAGTTGATACATGCTGCCTTTATATTAAACTCTACCATTTCACTACTAAGGTATTTGTTTTTTAATGAATGCGCATGTACCAAAACATAGATATTTAGGAAGGTTCATTGTGTACTCGTTTTACAGGTGCATACACTCTTTTTCACCAAAAATGTACTGTCACTGGATTGGAAAGTTATTTTGGATAGAGTTATAAGTTATTTTGGGATTTGTGAGTATTTTAAATATATATATAACAATATCAATTGATACAATCGGGTAGCTTTGATTTTCAATTGAGCAGGGATCACTTGGGTAGCTTGATGGACTGGACTCCTCATCCAATCCTCATGTTCTTCGTGTTGTATTACTAGTTCTACTCCATCTATGTTTTTACTTTTTATATGCTATGTAGCCCCACGGGCTCAAAGTTCATTGATTAATACAATTAGGGTAACTTTGGTCTACTAGTTTCAAAAAAAATAAAAAAACCAATATCAGTTGATTAAGTGATTTTATGTTTGATTGTGTTTTAGTAATATAGTTGAGAAATATAATAAATGAAGTTTTTATTGTTTGATTAACCATAGATAAATTGTGGATAAAATATGAATAAAATGTGGATAAGAATTTATAAAAAATAAAAAAATAATTTGACATGTGAGTCTTATGATTTATAAGAAGTGTTGACTAGTTGATCTGACATGTTGACCACCTTATACTAGTGAAAAGATTGAGGAATAACACAATTTTATGGGGACTTAGAATACAAATATAAGCTTATTCTCACATATTCTGACATAGTTAAACCCATATTCTTTCTAAACAACCAGCTTTGTAGGATTATTCTCCCCCTATCCCTCTTATTTCCCCCACATTCCATTACCCAAACATGGCCTTAATAAAATACGTGGAAATTGCATTCAGTACTATCCCTAACATTATTTAAGAAAAAACTTTATTACATATATTTTTATGGGTGTCAGGTCACCTAATGTATTATATAATATCTCAATGGATAAGGTGGTATACCAAAATGGGGTGAATAAAATGGTGTTAATATTCCAGGTATCTCCTATAATAAATTATTCCACTCTATTCATTGGTAGAAGGGGAGCTCACGGATTTGAATCTTTTACTTATTTTTCTATACGTGTTTTGTACTTTAATCAATTAGATGATCATAAATTCATCAAATAAAATAGATCTATTTATCCATTCACTATTTGATATGTTTATAACCGTTTGATTCTAATTGTGATGATATGACAATCCCACAATAAAAGTCAAGAAAGATAAAAACAGGAAAAAACAAGCAGAGAATTCAAACCCAGGAGCTCACATGTTATATCATTTTTTTACCTTTTATAAATTAAGGTCCAAAAGCGATCACCACACATGTCATATCATCTTTTCATGTCTTATAAATTAAGGATACATATATGTTAAATCATATTTTTCACATTTTCTAAATCTTTATCCAAATTTTATTTTCTTTTTATTTACAACTTATCCATCATCAACTAAATAACAAAAACTTCATCATTATATTTCCAACCACAATAATTATAAGTACAACAAAACTAAAATGACTTAATCCCATAATATTAATTATCTATCTCAATATGGTTATCAATTTTAAATAACGTAGCTAATTCCTTTCTCCAAACATGGATAATAGATACATAAGTGTATATCATGTTAGAAAAATTATAATAATATACACACAATTCATTTGAATACCCTTCACTTTTTATAGAAGTATGTCTTTTATTCTACATAATATAATTTAAAAATAAAATTTTAAATCATGTTCTGTATGTGAAATTGTGTTACAAGAATGATCAAGCGTAACATTTCCAAAGCAAAAGAAATTGTACAAAAAAATATGTGGAAATTGCATGCTGTATCATCCTTAACATTATTTAAGAAAAAAAATTGATTACATGTACTTTTACGGATGTCACGCCGGCCTAATGCATTTTATAATATCTCAACGGATAAAGTGATATACCAAAATAGGGGGAATAAACTATGTTAATATTTTAGGTCTCTCTATAATAGAATTATTCCACCCAATCCATTGATAAGGGAGCTCACATGTTATATTATTTTTTTATCTTTTATTAATTAAGGTCGGAGAGCGACTACACATGTTATATCATCTTTTCGCGTCATATAAATGGGAAAGACTATTTTAAAAATTGAATTATTATTATTATTTTTGGGTGGTGGTGGGGAGGGGGGGGGTTGTAATGAAATGAATTGATATATTGGGTGAGTAGTGGAGTTGAAAATTGTTACATTCAGCCCAGTTCGTAATCCCGTTTGCATCTCACATAATTTTTTTTAATATATGCTTAACTAATTAAGTACGTTCCCTCATAAAAATTAAATACATACTTATATAAGTTAATTGAATGCATATATTTTAATTATATTTTGTGTATAAAAAGTATACCGAGATAGTGTAATATATATTGGGTTACATGATTTTATATAATGCGTTAGTTACATGATTACGAATGAGTTGCATTTTTTTTAAATTAGTAAGAAAAACTTGGTTTAAGTGACGGTGGTTGAAAAACCACAATTATTTATTTGTTAATGTTTTTTTTCTTTTTATGATCACTGATTTGAATATCTTGGGCTTTTTTTAAAGTTAATTTTTTAAATATATGCTCTAAGTTCCCGTTTGAAACGAGAATACGATTTATTCTTGGGTATACATTTATTCCGGCATAAGTGAACATAAATAAGGATAAAGTGATTTGTGTTTGGTTGTGTTTTGAATTATTCTTGTTGGTAAACGTAAAAATAAATGTTTTGTTGTTTGAGTAAAATGTGAATAAAGTATGGATAAGTATTTATAAAAAGTGAAAAAATAATGATAGTTGATTTAACAGGTGATTTATAAGAGGTGATAACAGTTGATTTGACAGTGGATCCACATTTTCATTGAGTGAAATAACCTAGGATAACTTTAATTCCAGCGGTTGGTTGGAATCCATATACTACTTTATACTAGTTTATTCTGCATAAGATATCCCAAGTTATATCAGGCAAACAAATGGGTTAAAACTCATATTCCAGTCAATACCTGGTTATCCGGGGGCTTATTCCCGTTCCAAACGGGGGGTAAGTGTATCATAATGTTGTGATCAATTGTTTTTTCATATTTATTTTTAAAAAAATTTCAAGCTTATTATTGTTTTAAATTTTGTGTGAACGTAAATAATGAGATTGCAAGTTTTGTTAAAAAAATTTCAAATAAAATTTTTAGATTTTCTAAATGTGAAAAAAGTAGTAAAAAATAATTTTCTATCTAAATTGTCCATTAGTTCAATGGCTAGGTCATTATTCATCAAATTTAATTATCTTAAATTACCATATGATTATATTGTTTTATAAATATATTTTTTCTTATTCTAAATCTATTGGCCTCACGCCCCTTGTTTTAATCCCTGGCTCCACCACTGCACACAAGTGTATATCATGCTAGAAAAATTATAATAATATATGCACAATTCATTTGAATACCCTTCAATTTTTATAAAAGTATTCGATATAATATAATTATAAAATAAAATTTTAAATCTTGTTCTGTCTGTGAAATTGTGTTACAAAAATGATCGATTTCCGAAGCAAAAGAAATTGTGCACAACCAATCATAGCAATGCACAACCAACCCAAATGATATTTAAATCCTTCCCACTAAAAACCAAAGTATATTATTTGGAAAGTGATGGTTAACATTAACTTTGGATAATGACGTGGAATGACGCATATGATAAAATAATCGCATCACATGGTCTATTAACGACACACCATCAATCATGTTCATTTTTATTCGATATCACAATCAATACCCACAGAAGGACATAGATTCGACATTTCCTTCACCATGTCGTTCTGTGCAGGTCAACCATTTCAAGTAATTAATCCACATTTTCCTTAACCAAAGAAAAGAAAAGAAAAAAGTAATCCCACTTTTATGTAAGAGTGACACTGGAACAAACCCCACTTTTCACACTATTTTCACCCCCAACAAGTAACATAAGATGTAGAAACATGTTTGAAAATTTTAATGAATTACATATTTGAATAATGGTTTGTGTTGCAGGTGATCTGCTCGTATATGCCATCAAGGACCCAAGGACGGAGTAATACCTGTAACTTGACTGCTTGCTCATAGAACTAATTGAGTCTTTCATGAGTTCAAAATCCATCTCTTATCTCGGACAGATGACTCTCAGAGGCCAACAACTTCACAGTCACGGCCACTAATGGTGATGATGTAGTCCAAGTGGTCTCACTAGACGATTTGGATTGTCCTTCAACCGGACAATAGCCAGCCATGCTGGTCATCGAACGCAAGGTCCTATGCTGGATGAAACCAATTGAGTTGTACCTCTGGAGCGACAAACTACCGGTGGACCCGAAAGATGCGCGCGCACAATCTCAAGTGTGTGTGTATGAGTGGGTTCGTAATTTGACAAAAAAAAAAAAAACACTGTTGAGTGAGTTTCCAGACGGGGTGGGGTGATGATTTACGGGGTGGCCTTAACACCCCCCACCCTCCGTTAGGCTCGTAGTCAACTCCGGACCGCGAGATGCGAAAGTCACATCAAACAAAAGACTACAGTCCACTAAAGCGTCACCGGCAGCTTTATCACCACCCTCCAAAGAAAGATCAACGGTCGACATAATTCTCAACTCCCTAAACAAAAACACAAAAATAAGTTTCGTATACAGTCACCTCCGGTAAAAACAACCCAAACAACCCCCCTCCCTTTCATCCCCATTCCAACCGTCAAACACAAATCAAACGAAAAAACTAATTCAAACCAAAGTGAGTGCAACACAAATCGAATCCCCTCAACAACCCGAATGGACGAACCCAAACGATACACCCCCTCAAAAAATTAAAAAAAAAAAAAAAAAAAAAAACCCAAAATCGAGAGACCCAAATCAATGATCGATCTCCCCAAAATTTCAATGGAAGATCCGCGGCGCCCCTTCTCTTTCGTTTCGGAACTCGTCGTCTTCCGCGACGAAGACGACGAAATCGAAGAAGACGATGTCGAATCAGATCACCCCCGAAACCCTAGCACCACCTCCACCTCCACCAGAAACCCTACCCCCGCTGCCGATCCCACCCCCTCCGCCGCCGCCTCCTCACCGCCGCGGCCGCCTCCTCCTCCTCCGCCGTCCGTCCCCCTCCTCCCGCCCTGCTACGTCAACACGGAGCCGCACGTCTCCTCCCAGTTCTACACCTTCAACGCCGGCTCCCACTCTCTCATGGTTCGCTGCATCCTCGACCGCCGCCTCGCCACCCCCGACGAGATCCGCTCCGTCACCTCCCCCGAAGTCCTCCGTTCATGGCGGTCCGTGTGGAAGGACCGCAACGAGGACACAGCGTATGTCACCGCCTGGAAGCGCATCCAGGACAAGCTCGGCGCCCGCCCCGACCCCAACCCCCCTTCCCTCTTCTTCAAGTCCAACCCTTCCCAGCTAGTCTCCCACGTCGAGCAGTGGCAGGACATTGTCCTCTCCTCCCACTCCGACTCCGACCTCAAACACCTCGGCTTGAAGGACACCATCGACCGCATCAAACAGTCGTGGACCGTTGGGGCCAAGTTCTACGGGATCCCCGAGTCGTTCATCCGCGTCTGCATCTCAGCGTGCCCTGTATGCTCTGGTGCTTCCGCTTCTTCGTCAGCTCATCTGTCAGCGCTCGCGGCGAGGAACAAGAGGAAGCGGTTCGAGTACACTGACTCGTTCGAGGTCCCTGCAAAGGATGTCCCTCGCCGGCTCCAACAGCTCGCGGCGAAGCACAAGGTCGTGCTTTGCATCCGTCAGAAGTACATCCGGTATAAGCCTTTCATGGCCGAGGTTAAGGATTACGCCTGCCACCGTGCCGGGGAGCCCACGGGAGCCACCTCTGCGCTTGCTCTTGGGAAGCGGTCGGGCGGCGGAGGTGGTGGTGGAGGTGGCCCGGGCTCGTCGGCTTCTGCTTCAGGAGGGATCAAGAGGGAGCCGTATCAGTCAAAGCGGTGCGGGTGTGGGTTCCGGATCCGAGCGATCGTGCCCATTGCAAACTATAATGAGAAGGACAAGACATTCGTGTACCAGGAGGAGGGGATGGCGGTGTTTAAGTTGTATGCGGTGCATTCAGGGCATGAGCCAGGTCCGCTTGATGGGAGTGCCCGCATCATCCACCGTGTCGTGGGTCACAAGGCCGCAGCTGGGTTTGATGGTGCTCATGATGGGCTTGATGCGATGTATGGCATCCATGAAGAGTCCGATGACTTCCAGTTATCGTTAGTGCTCCAGCAGCTCCAAGACATTAAAGCAGAAGCCGGGGTTTTGGAGTCAAAGATTATGCATCTGCCGCATGAATCTCTCTCATCGTTGTTGAATGAGTTGACTGATATAACAAACAGGCTTAGGAGCCTAGGTGGCAATGGGGAGGACCGGACAGGGTCCACCATTGGGGGTGAGCCTGTTGAAGGGGTCATGATCGGGAAGCAGTCATCCTCTGATGAAATTTTAGTCAGCGAGAGCGATTTGAATAATTTGGATGACCGTGATTTCCGGGTGTACAGTGACAAGGATGCAGAGTTGATTGACGATGGGGAGCACGCCTTTGATGACGAGGTTCTTGTTCCATGGGATGAGAACATTGAGGCGGATTGCAGGGGTGCGAGGGTTTTGATGAGGGAGACTTGCAAGGTGGAGAAGTGGTACAAGGAGTTTGATGAGAAGAGCATTTTGGACTGTCATGGAGATGATGTGAAGCTGATGAAGTCGATGGGGCATGATGGGACAATCGTGGCAGACTCAAACCTGGTTGGAATGCAGGTGGATGGGTTCTATTCAGATAATGCGAAGTGGTATGAGTCGGCTTGCTTAGATCCTGGAGCGGATTGCGGGGATGGCGGGTTTAGGGATGGGGGGATTGTGTAGATTATTCTACTAGAGATGGAAAAAGGAGTATCTTTTTTTTCCCTCCCCTTGATCATGGGGAGATGTGAAGAAGGGTTTTGTAAATTATTGTATACAAGAAGGTTTGGGATCCACCATGCATACTTAGGTTTTTAGGGTGCCATTGTAACCTGTGGTGGTCAAATGACTATTTCCATTGTTCCTTAACTTGTCTGACCTTGCCTTGTAGGCTCATCATTTTCAAGAATGGGAAATCTTTTTCTTTTCCCTTTGTTTGTTTTAAATAGCTGCTGTGATTCAGTAATACTGGACTTGATTTCTTTGTTTTAGATTATTCTCCAGATGTTTTCTTGGTACACGCAGGTGATGCTTGCTTTAGTCAATTTTATTGAATTGGATACTTGGTTGTGAAAGTGCTACTGTTGAGGCTTCTGTGTTATAGTAACAACTTTGATGACTTTTTATCATGCTTAGTAGAACTCGAACTCATGGAGGCTGTGAAATGTGGAAACTGTTGTTCCTCATGGTGCATGTGTAGCATCTTTTATGTCTTCAAGCTTGTGATTCAGGTATGTACATATCAATCTCTTGTAAATTATTTACTGTTAAATTTGGGAATGAGGATTCTAATATGCTGCTGGTTATATTTTTACTTCTCATTTTTCTTATGTGGTTTTGAGTCGAAAAATATTCTGTTTGTATTCTCTACAAGTATTTTGACTTAATGGTGGGAAGACTGCCTTAAAATTTATTAAATGTCAAATGAGAAGCTCCATACAGCCAGGAGATAGGGCAATTTCTTCAGCAAAAGTAGAAAAACATAACAGAAAATAAGAGATAAAATTAAATACACAGTTCAACGCAGGGACAAGGACTTAGCCATCCTATAATAGCATAACACACATAACTCTACTGAATGACAAACTGCTTATCCCTGTTGGTCGACAAAACTTCGGCATCGATGTTGTATTTTCCCATGCAAAATTGGAAACAAACACCCAGGTTGCATCCCAAATGTTCTCCATGTAAATTTGTTTCCTTCAATGCAAGGACAAGGGCTCAGCCATCCCAGAATAGCGTAATATAAACAATTCTAGAGAATGACAAACTGCCAATCCCTGTTGATCGTCAAGACTTTGGCACCCACATTGTATTTTCCCCATGCAAACAAACACCCAAGGATTCCATCCCAAATGTTCTTTGTGTTACTTTGTTTCCCTTGGAAAGTGTGCTCATTTTTTTTATAACTATATTTTGGAAAACACCAGCTGAGGGATCAATAGGGTGAATTTCCATGGTTTCTTAATGGATTTGAAGTGAACAGTTCTCACCAATAAAGGATTGAATTGACTCCAAATGTCTTTAGAAAAATGCAACGGATGAGATGTTGGGTTTCTTCCTCCTTGTGTAACAAAGAACACATTGTGTGTTCCTGACATTTGGCAATTTGTTTCTATTAACTTTTGAAAGGATCCCTTCAGAAATGCAAACCAAATTTATGCCTAGACCTTCATATTTGTGGGATCTTATCCAGAAAATGGCAAAATGCAAACCATGTGGGTGTCATGTGCCCTTTTTTCTTTAGGCAATTGGAATACCGACATAGAAAATATTGGCATATTAGGTAGAAGAGAACTTCTTTGATGAATACCAACTTTTTGCTGATGCTCAAAACTTTGCTTTGACAACCTGAAGGCCATCTTTTGAACCTCTCAACCCTCGAGAATAAATCGAGGATTCTAAGTAGGGCTGTATGGTTGGCGAGTCTTGTTATTTCAGTGAAACATTCATTCTCGACGAAGAACAGTTAACCTCTTCATCGCGTTATTTTTTACAACACCACCTTTGTTGAAATTCATTGACAGGCCAGACACCCATTTCAAAGCATTAGAGTATGTACGAGAACCTCTCGAACTGTTGTGCCTCCCCCCCCCCCCCCAACCACCACCACACACACACACACAATTTGAAAATGTATTGTCTGCAAATTGCAGATGAGAAAACTGCTGTGCTATTTATCCCTGTCCAGCCCCACCCTTATTGAGGTTGCTCATGACTAAAATAAGAAGAATAGGGATAGAGGATCACCTTGATGCTATCCTATATGGAGGAAAAAAACCCACTGGGTGTGCATTCAAAAAGGAGTGCTCATGCAAATCCTGATCCATCTTTCCGGAAAGCTATGTATGTGAGTAAACTGCCAAAGCAAGAATTATTTAATCATATTGCAAGCCTTCTCAAAGTCCAAGTTTTCTCCTTGTGTGTGCATGTGATGCATTCCTGTGCCACAATGAACCTGTCCACCATAGAGAACCCTTGATGAAAGATGCTTGTAAATTTATTGTATATATTATCCTTGATTGCATTTTTTTTCCTTGTTTAATTTTAGTAGATTTTTTTTTGAAAGAGAACTTGTTTTATATTAAATGAAATGGTCTTTGCTCTGTCCCTCTCTCTCGGGGGGGGGGGGGGGGGGGTGTGAATCCCTAACCCTCAATTTATGAATGAAACAATAGTGTAGAGGTCTCTATTTGCATTGGAGAAAATGTGGGAGAGAAGAGGAGATAAAAGAAAAACAGTGTGCCTGGTTTTCTTTTTGTCTAAAAAAATAGTGGGACATTAATATCTGGTTCTTGCCCAAATGCACTTATTGACTTGTGTCTTGTGGCTTCTGACCTGTGACTTGTGAGTTGAATGTTCTCTAAAGGGATGGCAATTCTTTTAGATTTTAGTAGATTTTTCTTGAAAAGAAACGTTTGAAGTAGGTAAAATGGCCTTTGACAGGAATAATGGCATATTAGGATTTATAACTGATCATAAACCATTGAGAAAAGGACGAAGTGTAGGCCTGTCAATGGGTTGGGCTTGACCTGGACCGGACCCAAATCTGACCCGATAAATGGCATTAAAAACCATAGTTTGAAATATCGATCGATATATCTTTTTTTCTGAGTAAATCACTAAAAATCAACCTAACGGACACAAGGCTTGATATGTATCCAACCTGGTGGACCCATTTAAACGGGTTGGGTCCCTGACCTGATCCTATGGACCCAAAGGTCCCACTCCCATCGACCAAAATCCTGTCGCTGGCCAAAACTATTCAGCCCAACCCAATAATCCGTTACCCAACTCCAACCCAACTAAAAACCCAACAGGTTGTTGGGTTTTCATTTTCTAGGGTTTTCATTTTTTCAATTTCTCACTCTCTTTCTCTCTGAGTCGCTGCCACTCCTTCAATCGAGATCTCCGCCTTTAGTCCAGTCTCTCTGTTGGCTTGATTCCACACAACCATTTCTTTTCTTTTTTCTTTTTCTTTTTTTGTGTGTTTACATACATTATTCATGGCAGGGCAAAAGCTTTGGATGGCCCGAGATATGGGGAAAGAAACAACAGAGTGCGTGCTGATCTCTTTATCTTTTTCCTCCCTCAATCAATGATCGTTACATTTTTTGTCCTACCGATATGAAAAGAATTAGCTCTTCTAATAGAAAAGCATGTTGATATACAGGTTGCATATTGAGGTGTACTCTTTTGTTCTCTCTCTCTTCACATCCCCTTTTAATAGATCCACACTATCGACTGTTTGGATCCGGATCAGACTGGATCCGAGACAATTTTGTCCAAGGTCTGCCGGGTCCTGGACAGGATTTGGGTCCGATGGACCCCCTGTCCAGTTGGGTCCGGGTCCACCCTGGTCTGGCCTTAACCCGACCCGTAGATAGACCTAGTTAAGTGGAATCAACATTATGTTAAATTTTGGGTAAGCAACCTCCCCTAGTTTTTCTCATTCGCAATGTTAAATTCTGGAAGGAAAGAGCTGAAAGGCCTTGTAATATTGAGGTGCTACCTTAATATAAGAAGTTGTTCTTTTTAAAGGTTTTCCACAGCTTTTACTAGGATTTATTTGGTAAATAAATTGTATTACTATGAGTCAAAATTCATGTACAATGTGATCATCCCTCCAAGCTTTACTTGCTTCTGAAGGAGAAGGAAGATTGAAGGTGGCTATAGATGTGGGATTCCGCAATGCTGTGTAGGCATGCATTCATGCTGTGAGTACATACAATGATAGATGTTGGATATTCATGTATAGACCATTATTCAAAAAATTCTATCATGGTCTATCTCTGTTTTTGAGAGTTCTGCTCTATCCAAGCATGCCTAGGCCTCTGAGTATTCCCTCCCTGTCTTGTGCGTGATGTCACAAAACTAAGGGGGAAGCTGGGGCTCATTTTAATGCATCACCACACCTTCTTTGGAATAGTTTACTAAGTAGTCAGCTGCAGCATTTATCTCCGTGTGTATATGGCTGACTGCTGCAGAGTATGAAGGAACTCCCTGATTGATTTATTTGATTTCACATTACCCAAGGAGTTTTTGCTTGAGCCATTATACATCTTGCTACTAGCTTGGAATCCGTTTCAATATGTAAACATTGGATTCATTTGCTTTTAGCTAACAGCAAACCTTTGTATGATGCCTTGTGCTTCTAACACATGAATGGGTTGGTGGCAGTCTGTTGTTGCTGAATAAGTCAATAGAAAATCACCACCAGAGTATTTGAAACCATGGTACCCTGCTCTTTGTGGGTACTTAGCCTCATTAGAGTTAAAGTTTCATCCAATCTTAATTTGGGGAGAGGCATACATGCCATGTGATTTTCATCTGTGTGGGATTCAATTGACACTTGAATCTACTAAGAATTTCTTTTTGAAATGCTCCTGGAATTCTGTAATTTTTTTTTTTTGTATTTTTTTGTTGTTTTGTTTATGATGCTGGTGATTTCTGCTAATTCATGTAATGCTCTCTGTTTGGTTGCAAATTTCTGCTGAAATTTCCTCAAGTTTCATTCCCTCCAGATTAGTTTTGTGCTAGTAGTGAAGCTGGTTATTGCAATGAAGGCAACTTGGCCTTTCTCTTTGTAGACATCCATTATCCATTGTGCTTCAGCTGATTGAGTAGGTTCGTGTTTCCTTTAGCTTCTTAATATTCTGAGGATAGACTGCTAAATCCACTCTGAGAAAATAAAAACAGGTTGTCTATGGTCTCAACTCTCAACTTCTGATTGCATAAACCTGGTGTCAGGTATGAGTATTCCCATCGCCTGGAGTGTTTGTTTTGGGAGTCTGCTGTGAAGTGCTGCCGTGCATAGAGTTGCTGAGTAGATTTCCTCTACCCTAGATCAGTCGACTCCAGTTCACTTTATCCCCTTTGGTACATATTGTTTCCCAGGCTGATTTTGTGTAAACATTTCCGGTGTGCATCTTGTGTGTCCTTGGTGTAGTACATGTGAATGTTCACCTGCTCCAACTCTTGCAGAAATACGTGTCCTTCCAACACATAGTGCTCTTTTTGGAGCCCACTGATTCTCATTGGTCAACAATGCACTGTTTCAAAATGCCGTGTGAAACAGCAAAAGAATTCGACCAACAACAAGATTTCACAATACAACTCGCAAAAGAGAAGGAACACTTAAATATTATTGATGAAAAAGATGATTCTACACTTGGACTACAAGTGTCATCATATAACTCAATTAGGCTCAATTAGGAACTCAATTAAGTCAAATACAGAAAACTATTGAAAATGAAAAAAAACATCAATGCCAATTTTTATCCAGTCCTTGAAGACAGCCTGAAGTGATTAATGAGGAATAATTCAAAAATTTAACAGAAATAGTAAACTTGCCTTTTTGATGGTTAAATGAAGGATCTTGGCCGGAACCTGCATAGACAGTGGCAAAGTGACTGATCCGGATTCTCTCCCAAAATACTCTAGCATTCCCAAATTTTGTGGGATTTTGTCATTGTTGCCATTTATTCCTACCAACCGATATTTTCATAATTTATTTCTTGGACCTCATCAGGCGATCCAATCGCTACAGGAACACTTCAGCGACTCGTTCTTTATCAATCAAAGTATTCACTTTTGCATTTTTAAGGAATCTGTTTCGGGGCCCTGGGTGTGAATCAGTTAGCCTCCCTGATGGAAACTAATTATCATACATATGCTCGTTTATTCCCCTGTACTCATAAGATGCAGTGTGTACTAAGCCACTATTCATTTTGCTTGATCAACTTCCTCCATTCCCATGAAGAACTTGCAGTTGGTTTGAGTGTCCATATTGAATGGTTTCTTATGTGTTTTGCATACACCCAAGCCACCCACAGTCTTTCACTGTATGATTTATACTAATATTCCTGATTTACTGAAGCAAATGTTTTTTGAAGATTTGCTTTTATGCATAACCTATTTGAGCCTGTTTTGATATGAAGATCCCTTACTAGATCATGTGCAAGCAGCATTGTCAGTAATTTTCCTGCCAGGGATAAAAGAGGATTGATTTGAACTGATAAGCTTTGGAAGCACCTCCGTAAGACCACAGTGTGAGTATTTTGGCTATGAACTTGTACAAAATATTACACATGAAATTGTTCTGAAAATTCAAACTTTGTGCCATTGGATATATTCTTTCTTTGGTATCAGGAGATAAAGGTGTTATTAATTTGCTTCAAAACTGGCCTGATCTGAACACCATTTAGCACATCAAACTTTACCACCTCCCAGCAGTGAGTGCAGAATTCAACCGGGTACCCATCAGATCCTGGGCTTGTCCCTGTTTATATAGAGAGTATCTATAATTTCCTGGTCAGTAGGGATCCTAGTCCTCTTTTGTAATTTCGTGAGGCAAGTTTATATCTCTGTTTTGGAAATTTGCTTAGAGAGAAGTTTGATTCACTCGTTCTTCCATCTTGCACCCATTAGCGATCTAATGATGCTAAGAATTGCTTGACAGTATTCTTGCTATATGTAGACAGTGGGTTGTACTCTTTCTTGACCATTGGAGACAAAGGTTGTACTCTTTCTTGATTGCATTACTATAATGTGAATGATTTTATTGCTGTGGAAACTTCTGAAGTAAAGTTTGCATTATCAGGATGCCTGACTAGCCGAATAATTGGATCAACAGCTTCAAATTGATTGTGCATTTTGAATTTTGAGACTGTAGAAGCATGCCCCACTCACTCGTTGCACACCAGATTTGTATTTAATCAGTGAATAGTAAGATTTGGATCCTCAAATTTTTATTTTATTTTTTGTCTGTGATCGATTGAGATCTTTGTATGTTTCTGTTCATTGACACTTAATCCTGATTTCTGAGGAATGAGATCCTACTCATCTTGATTTGTTTGTTTTCCCATTCATACAGGGCTTGAATCTTTCATATCTTTGTTTGTCTAATGAATAAAACTTGGTAAACTTATATTCTCTGATGCATGCTATAAGTTCCTTTTGCCTTGTTTCCTCCCCAAAATTCCAATTGCTTATTGTGCTTATATATCTGGGATTGATATGAGAGTATTCGGCCTCTAAGTTTAGTCCTTGTATGTCAAAATACATTATCAGAAATGTTTGTGCCAAGGTTTCAGTATCGGATTCATTTTGGTTGGTATGGTTCACATAATTTCCTTTTGGAAAATGCTATGTGCAGCTCCAATTGCAGTTTACTCCGGTTTTCTTTTTTTCTTTTTAAATCACTCTTCAATTGAAGTACAAGTTGTTATATGAAATGAAATATATATTGAGATATATTACTGTATTTTTTTTCGTGTTGAAAAAAGAATTTTTTTGCGTCATAAGCCTATGAACTCTATACACAGTGTATCAACACTCTTTTCTTTTACAATTTTGCTTCCATAAAAAATGCAAAATGAATGAAGTTTTTGCGCACACCAAAAAAAAAAAAAAAAAAAAATGTAATTTCGCTTCCATGATAATTTTTTTTTTCCAAGATCTTGGACTTTGTTTGAGCTGTATGTTTGGGCCATTTGAGGACCTTAAATATAATTGCCTGTTGAAATAATTTCTGTTATAAAAAGTGAAGATGCATTCAGATATATTAGTATATTTTTTTTTATAAAAAAATTTAATTTTCATTGTAACAGTAGTTCTGTATACTGCACTATCACAGGTTATATAAATGGATGGGAGCTGCTTCCGAATCATAGAGGGGTTTATAAAACAGATTGAGTGTATTAACAATACTATAGGCATGTTAAGCGGGTCAGGTTTTGACTGGGCCTTACGGGCTTTTTCATGCTTTCTCCTCACTTCAGAGAGTTTTTAACATTTGAACTCTTTTTGGAATGTCACATCTCTTTAGTAAAATTTGCTCTGTTTTTTTTTTATATATATATATATGAGTACATATAATTCACAATATAATATATTTCATCTTTTACTAATTATATATTTTAGTTGAGGTGTATAATTTTTAAATGGGCGTGGACTAAAAATAATGTTGCAAAACGACCGGATATTACATTTTTCATCCAAAAAATCACCTCTTTGACAATGTCTCTTTATAAAACAGAAGAACAAGAAGAATAGAAAATAAAATTTCCTTCTCATAAATTTTTTTATCTGTTGTTGTTAGGGGTACTTCAGCACATTTTCTAACATTAATTAATCTCTCTCACATAAGAGAGAGATCATTAGGGAACCATTGCATTAAAATCCTTTTTAGCTCAAGAAAGGTTTGTATTCTTGTGGAAGTCATATCTAATCCGCTTATCCACCTCCGTTTTCAAGATTTGGTTCATGTAGTTATACTGTATAGCTATGCAGAATTAATAGGGGAGTTTGGGTAGAGGAACAGGGGAGGAATATGTGGGAATAGAGGTGAATGAACAAAAAAAAAAAAAAGATGTTCGGGTAGAGAGAATAAATGGTTATAGCTATGCAGAATTATGTGAGAATAAGTTGATATTTGTATTTCAGGTCCCTTTGGAATTGTGTTATTATTCTACTAGTATAATGAAATTCACTTGTCATCACCTCTTATACATCAATGCATTCATATGTCAAATCAACTTTTTACACTTTATTCACATTTTATTTTTCATTAACCAAACAACCCAATCTTTATTATTATGTTTCTCAATGAGAATAACAAAAATCATAACTAAATAAAAAATCATTTATTTTTGATAAAGTTATATCTCTATCTAAATAGAGTCTAAAATTCTCTGCGTGTTAGGTACGGGTGTCAATCCATTCATGGTGTCTCATTCACTTGACTTATACTTAAACATGTAGGAGAGTTGTGCAAGCAAAAGTTTTGGCCTGTCATGTCACTCATGAGGAGGCAGAATCAGTTGATGAGGTTAGGCAATTGGGTGGTACTGTTTTCAAGTTGGTTATCCCCTTCAAAAACTGATTCATGCAGTCATGTGAGCTGTATTTGTTCTGGAGTAAATGGATTACATAATCTGCAACTTGGGACCAGGCTTTGATATTTCAGAGTCAAGTTCTTTGAGCATGATGAACCAACTGATTGGATCTTATGTATATATATATCTTTTCCGTTTGATAAATGATAAATCTGTCATCCTCTCTGGTCTAATTAAAATATAATATATATAATAACTAAAAGTAAAAATAAAATGCAATAAAATAGAAAAGAAAGTCAAGAAATGAAAAAAAAGAAAAGTCAAAATAATTAGATTAAACTTCATTTAGTCTCCGTCTAGTTGTTTAATCTCAATATGATTCCCGCTTGGCTTAATCCCTTGAGTGAGGAGGGCTGGGCCTGATTCCTCTTGGGTGTCTGCGTAGTCCCCGTTTAACATCACTTATTACAACATTGATTCAGATAGCTTTTGAAGCAGATGCATAGGTATCTGTATCTGTACTCAAGATATTTGAGAATCGATCATTTTGATTTTTCACATATGAGGGTATGAATATTTTTCATATAATAGATATATATATATACTTATTTTTTTTGTGGGTTTTAGGCTTTAATACAAAAACGTGTTAAAACACATCCTTGTTAATAAACCTCTATAACACTGTCTTCATCTATCTTTATTGTAAATGAAAACTTATGAAAATTCATCCACGTCCCTGATAAAGTTGGGTTAGCTTAATCAATATGATCTCGAGGTTAATTTTTCATTAAAATTTAAAGTATATTCTTAAAATATTTCTTCCATCTATAAGTAGTCCTTAAAATGACTATAATACCCCTGATAATTTCCTTACAGTCAATCTCTCTCTCTCTCCTAGTTGTAAATGTGCACATCCACCATTGCCTCTGCTCCTCCCTTCACCTCATCCTGTTGTCTGAGGGGATAGGGTACGGATGTATTAGTCATTTTACTAAAGGAGTTAAGGTTAACTAGTGTTAAGTTAGTTTATACAAGCGATAGGGATGTTGTGAGAGCAGATAATCTCACCTTACACGTGGCAATTAGGGATTTGATGATGGGCAAACGATTGGTGATCGAAGATACATCGCTGAGGTAGGGGACATCAGTCTTCGTTCCACAAGCAAGGCGATATGCCTGCAAAACTTCTCCAATGTTCAAATCAGTGGTAGATTGAAGTATATGTCTATATTCTTAGTGACATAGTAAGGTGTTATTAAACCTGTCAATCGGACAGATACAAATTGGATATGATAATATCCATATCATAACTTTCGAATAGAAATATTAATTTTGAATTTTGGATTTTTTTGAATTCGAATTCTTTTTTTGGATAATTGACAGGCTTAGACGCGATCTACAGCAGTTACTAAGGCATATGGTCCTATTCCCTAGCGAGGGGTGTTATGCTGAACGAAGTCCTTAACAGCTTACAGTGAATAAAACATTTTTATGGGATTTTGAGTTCCTCTGTGTCTGGGAGCCCTAGAAATTCCCACCTTGGTAACCTATGTCAAGGGCCGGACTGGATAAAATACAAATTAAGGCAAAAAAAAAACATCCTCCCCAGTTTGGATAAAGTTGAATAATCAATTGTTATCATATTTTACATTCCAAGTTTCAAACAGGGTTTTCCAGATATAAAGATTAAGGAACAAAATCTTTTCTAATAAAGGAAATGTTGTGTTTTTTGTGTTGAAGTATAAACTAATTGGCCTCAGTTTTCAAGATTGGTTCACCAATGCATGATATCTCATTCATTTGACTTCCAACATGCATGCATGTGTTGTTTCATATATGTGTTGATGCTGAAACATGAAACATGCAGGAGAGTTTTGCAAGCAAAATTGGTGGTCTGTCATGTCAACAGGAGGCAGTATATATATATATGAATTAAGAAGGTTGGGCAATTAGTGGTACTCGTTTCAACTTGGGTCATCCCCATCAGACTGATTCAAGCATTCAAAATTCAATTTCTTTGAACATTATGAAGCGACCAGATCTTTTGCAAATCTACTATGTTTGACAAATATGTCATTCTCTCTCTCAGGTCTTGGCCAACACAGGAGGGAAAATGTGTCAAAAATTATAAATAACTTTTTGTTATTAAAAATAGTTTTATTTTCTTAAAGTCTAATGAAATTATTTTTAATAACAAAAAGTTATTTATAATTTTTTTTTTTTTAAAAAAAAAAACTGTTTCAAATTAGTTTTCAAACACAACCTTAAAAGATAAGACTTTTAACACGTTACATTAAAATAAATTGTATTACTTACAATCCTGTGTGGTTTCTAGATTTTTCTATTGTATGATTGATGTAATGAATATCCTTGTAAATGATGAAAGAAAAATATCCGTATAGTCATTTTTTAGCTTTAATTTTATTCCATGTATTTTTAATTTCAAATAATAAGGTATATATTATTATAAAAAATGAACTATATACTCCAATGAATTGAATTGAAGCATTTAAAGAAAATACAAAAAAAATTAACGAGGAATATACTTCATTAATTTGAGTGTATGGCACTATCGAAATATATAAAATTTGAATAGAGACTAAAAATATATATATTCTAATGAACTGTTCATATATATAAATTTACATAAAACATAAACTACATGTTTCATCCAATAACACTTCGACAGCGTATGCGGAAAATCAGTTTTACAATCCTGCCTTCTTTAAATGGGGCCTTACGCAAGCTTGAAAATAGATGCACCTAATAGCGCCTCATAAAATGTATAAATCTTGAAACATTTACTCCACTTATCTTAAGAATAAATTGCAGCTATTTGACAAGATTTAAACTTAGGATGGCTGAAGTTAACATAATAGAAGGATTTAAGGTGAAGAATCCAAATTTTGTGAGGACTTAAAAGGATAAGAAAATAATCGAAGCTCTTATCTTAAAAAAATATCTGTGGACCCAAAACCAAAAAAACCCAAATTTCAAATGAAGCACTTTGATCACATTCGAAGTCTGAAAAGCTGACAAGTCAATACACGGACCTTGGTCTCATGTGGTAATTAAAAACAAAATGGAGTGATTGTCAACCAAAGAAACAATTCATTGTTTTATTTGCCACTTAAAGGTGATCACAGTTGTCAGCCAAATCACTTCTCCTGCCTTTAATTTTCGAAGTTCCAAGACACATTAAAAAGAGGAACTGATTAATCAATGAAATTTATATATAGGTGGAAAACCCAACCATTGGACTTTGTTTTTTTTTTTTTCTTCCTAAATGGTATCTACAAACAGATACTTTAATGTTTATTTTCTTTCAAGTTATAGCAAAAGAACAGACATAAACGTAATACCATCCTGAAAAGTCCTGTTACTGTCTGCCCTCAAAATTCCTATAGCAATGTGGAAGACTTTAGAGCTGTTTCCATCTGTTCTCAACCCTCAGGACTTTCTATTTCTGAATTGTTTTATTTTCCTTTATATGTGTGGTTGGTGTGGATTTGAATTGAAGGCAGCATTTCCAATGCAAAGCTCCAACTGAGATGAGATTCTCTTACAAGTGCATCCCATCTCAACCCTTAATTGGGGAATTACACGTAATTGATCTTTGCATTCAGTTTTTTTCATTGTAAGTTACATGTGATTAAGATTTTTACATAACTGGATTGTTAAAATATGCGATGTACCACGTGTCAATTCTCCCTCAATCGAAGTCTGATGATCTCGCAAGCTTTTGCCTGGTGAAAAAATTGTTAACTACATGTGAAAGAAAAATGGTATAAGCTCATTCGAAACTGATTTACACAGAACTCTGGCCCTTGCCTGTTTTTAGGTCTCCAAACTCGAGCCTCAAAATTTAACTACAGTCTTGAACTGATTTATGGGCCTTTGGTTCACTTATTGTTTTGGTCACGATGCACTGAGTCTAATCACCACTCATAGTATGGACAGTGTAAGACATTTTTCAACTAAAACCGGATGATAACGACATGTTAAAAAGTCTGAATTAGAGTCATATTGCGGACCAGGTTTGTGAGACTTAGACAACGTTTGGTTGCACGATTGTATAGTTTTTGCGATTGCAGTAAGCTAGTTCTACAATCATACAACCAAACAGTTTTACAATCATAACTTCCTGCAAACAGATTTCAGACAAATAGTATCCAAAAACTGTGATTTGAGAAAGTTGTGAAAAGCAACTTCCTGCAGAATCAGTTTTAAACTCAACGATCGTAAAAAATAAATTTTACAATCGCGTTACTAAAAGGCTACCTTATCTTAGGGTGCGTTTGGTTGCGCGATTGCAAAACTGATTCTGCAGGAATCTGCGATTGCAAAACTGATTCGGCAGAAAGCTCATTTTCTCAGCTTTTTGAAATCGCAGTTTTTGGGTACTATTTGCCTGAAATTTGTGTGCAGAAAGCTGCTACAGTAGAACTGTTTGGTTGCACGATTGTAAACGCAGCTTCCTGCAATCCTTAAATGTGTATCAGTTAGTCGATTCCATTCTTTTCAGTTCAAAATTAAATTTTTCTGCCCATAACAAACCGTGGATATTGGATACCAGTCCACGGATTTGTCCGTACATGGACAACCTGGTATTGTTATTGTCATTCCATTAAAGACCATCCATCGCACAATCCGTGCCGTTCAATCAATGGGCCTCAATCACGGGTCTACTTGTCGCTGTTTTGCAGTAACAACTGTAAAAATAAAATATAGTAAAAAAATCACACAGTTATTCTGGGAGCACCCACTTTGAATTTATAAGTGCGATGGATGGCAACCGACGCCCACAGAGCAAACAGTTTTTGCCGAGCGGTACCACAATCAACACTGTTAGACCCGTTTGAAAATGGGTTAGAAGTGCTTTTGGGTTTACATGAAGTTTTTTTTTTTTTTTTTTTAAAAAAGATAAAAATAGATACCTCGATTTCATTTCTGATATTCGAAGTACAATTCTGATATAGATGAGAAGACATAGAGAAAGCATAGAAGAAAAAGAAATGAAAGGTCCATGAACGCACTATTGCTTGATCAGAAGAGGTATCTAACCAAACCAACGGTCCGCCTGTACCTTCATGCTATCTTGTGATCACCATTCGTCTGTTGCGAAAGGTAACCTCCCTCGCTCCCGCCAAGAAACTCCCCCAATTTCGAACGCAGCAACAGAATAGCTCTCATATGTTCTCCCACTATGTTCAGGCGCTTCGAAATATGGCTGCATTCCTGGTGAGCCATATGGAGCATACCGCTGCAGGGACTACGGATTGTGTGATGCAACATGTGTGCTCCTATCTCCTGCCCTTCTCAAGTTCTTACCGGCGCGCCATAGTTCCTCCACTGAGTTGAAGTTTAAGGACAGCCCCGTGCCTGCGCCCACCGCTGTCCAGAACTGTCTCAAGACCCGGCACTGGCAGAAGAGGTGGGGGATGGTCTCCGGCTCCTCACCGCACAAAATACAGGTTGTCGATGCAACAGTGTTCCACTTCGCCCGGTACATCTTCGTCGGCAGTCACTCGTTGTAAAACAGCCACATGAAGACCTTGATCTTCAAAGGGATTTGAGGTTGCCATGTTTAGAATACTTTGGGAGTAATGGCGGAAGAGTTGGCGTTGTTTTTGTGCAGCCATGCATACCCCTCCTTGACCGAGTAGACGCCCGATGAGTGAGCTTGCTAGACCAGCACATCCTCGGGTTCTGAAGCAAGCAATCATCGGGTTTATAGGAAGTTGAGTTTCTAAAATCTCACTTTCAAATAAAAAAAAACTACGGTTTAATTAAAAGCTGCATATACATTCTTATAAAAAAAAATGTTCAAAATTCAATATTTTTATAGTATGTGGATGTAAAAAAAATGTTCAAAATTCAACATTTTTATAATATGTGGATGTAGTTTCAGGAAAAACTAACTCTCTAACCCGTTTCAAAAAGAAGTTTCTGAAACGTTTGGATGTGAGTTTGAGAATTAGTTTTTCATCAAATACTGAGTTTAGAATTGAGTTTCTAAAAAGTTGTCTTTTCACGTATCATGAAAAAGCTAGTTTTTTTTGTTAATTATTTATAAAAAAAAATTGTGTATGCAACTTTTAATTAAACTATAATTTATTTTTATTTGTTTGCTTGAAAACGAGTTTGAAGATAATTTTTTTAAACTCACATCTAAACGTTCCCTCAATCTATGCAGATAATCTCGTATATAGTATATATATATCTATAATCATCTAACTTGATGTATAAGTATATATCTGATTAATTTTTTTATATTATATAAAAATTAAATTAATTCAATCAAATAACATATTTAATAATATTTAAAAAAATTAAATCATGTATAGACAGATTAATGACTATAAACGCACGTGCCAACCAGCCTCACACGTGACATCTCCTCGTACACTCCCCCGTCCCTTGCACTCCTGCAAAAGACAGTGTTGTTGGCTTGACACGTCATCATAGGTCGCTGACGTGTCAGCATCTGATCCCCCTCCCGCCACCGAAATGGCGGGAAAAGGTGCCCACTCTCCCGCCCAACAACCCTCAATAAACGAAAAGCCCAAGGGATAAAGCAAAAGCCAAAAGCCAAAAGCCAAAAGTCAAAAAAAAAAAATCTAAAGAAAATATCGAGCGATCCGGGTGCAGATCGGACGTGTAACGTAACTGTGCCGGCGAGGGTCCGTTATTGGTGAATCTATCCCAGATTAACCGTTACGATCTAGACTGTTCGTTCGGGCCCACTTGAACATGACACGTGCAGAGATCGCGTGACGTGGCGTCGGTGCCCTGGACAATTTAGCCGCACTGAGTGGCAAAGGATCCGCACGTGGTCGTCTGCCCATGAGTCAGATCTCGACACGTGTACTTTTTTTTCTTTTTCTTTTTTCTTTTCCTCTGATTGACGGTGCGAGAGTGCGTGCGAGCACATCTGTGTATTTTGAACTTTTTTTGTTCACCATACGTGACTGCGAATGGATAATGAATGCACTCTGAATTCTTGAATAATTAACTATGCATGTACAACACTGATTCAATCGGACTTTTACGACGTGGGATAACGTGATCATGTGATTTCATATGTTCAAATCAGATGGTGAGTGAATTGAGCTTTAATTAAGTTTGTAAGTATCTCTTTCAGTGAAAAAAATGATAAGAATCAAATACTATAGAGCACCATTTTTTTTTTAAATTAGATCAAATAAAATCTAATAAAAAAATAAACTAGAATATTTTATAGAGTATTGTTTCACCCATGTCAATAAATTAAATACAGAAGTCTAACTAAAAAAAACATTTCAAATTTTAGAATTAAAAGTAGTAACATAAATATGAATGTTAGTTACATAAATTGATTATGTATTAAAAATCAAATTAAATTAATAGCAAATATAATAGCAAGAAACACAGAAAAATGAAAATGATTAGAAATAAAAAGAAAAAAGTATTAGCCTTTAATTAATGTGGAAGCGAGAAAAGTTGTGTCCTTAGTGAATAGTACCCCCTCACACATTGGGTTATTAGTTGCTATTCAAAGATCGATAATGACCATGAAAAGTATTGTTTTTCCCGAGATACGCACAGGCTGCGAGGAAGATGGGAGAGAATAAATATGGATATTTTAATTAGCTGCGTCCCAAATTATAGGAATGATAGAATACCAGGTGATATATGAAGAATGAGAGATTTGATTCTCTGTTTCATTCTTTTCACAAAATGCCACTACTATATATAGATATTTGAAGAAAGGTAGTTTATGGCAAATATGTGCAAAGAGAAAAAGAAGATGCTTCTCTTCAGGAGATTCTGTTGAAAGATACAAGGTAGAGACATCCCTCTTGAACAATCATGGATATATAGTGATGTTTATAACAACTACTGAGGGATACTAAATTACATAAAATCAATGGTTCCAATTAAATAATAAAATCAAATCAATCACCGGATCAAAGTAAATCAAAAAAGAAAGATGATGAATACACATGATGGATCATAATGCTTTTTTTTTTTTTTGTTAATTTGGGCATTACGAGCCTAAACCTTATCCTCCCGTATGGCATGAGAAATAAGCCCAGAATAAGAAAGAATATAGGAGAATAGTAAAAAAAAAGTTCTTTGTTTTAACAGAATAAATCTTGATAGTTATATCTGGATAAATTAGGATAATGCTTGATAACTATTATAAGGAAATGTTATAATTGTTTATCAGGCTTTATCTATGTCAATGGATAAAAATACATATCTCTGTCATTTTAAAAAATTTATCTCACCTAACAGTCTCACACAGATTTCAAAAACTGTCACATCTATCAAATCAATCATACATTTCTCACACTATTCCCAGGGGTATAGTTGTCATTTAAAAAGTCATAAACTTTTATTCATCCTTTATTAAACATTTATCATCACTTTATCAAAAATGAACCAAACAAAAAAAAAATCATTTTTACATTTTTCAATGAGAATAACAGAAAATGCAACCAAACAAAAAATTGTTTATTCAGTCTGAATTGTTATCTATCCTAGTATAGCTATCAGGAGCGAATAACCCAATGTCACACCCCATATGGGCGTATAAGTTTAATCTCTCACTTATTAAAATGTATGAAATCTCTCTAGGTAAGGTTAGGTAAGGAATAAAACAAATAGACTTGAATCCTTTATGTACCAAGTAATGGGTGGATCTACCTTTAGAATTTAACCTAGCTATGAAGAGAGGTTGGATTCATAGAAAAAGTTTATTCACGTTTATCAGTGGATCTAATCTGCATTGACTCATGCTATGTCAAGGTAGTGAATTGCCGTCATATACCATGGATGCCTTAAAAGATATATCCTATAATATAGATATAATATTATATCTATATAGATGAATTATATCTATATGCCTTAAAAGACATATCCTATATACGTATACCCTACGCTCATTTAGATGAATTATCCAGGACATTTGTATCAATATTGTTGGTTTTTTTAAATGTTTTTTAAAAAATAAAGTTTCAAAACTTTATGTTTAATATGAAAAATATATTAATATATTTTAACTCCAAATTTGATCTCTCACATGTTTTCAAATAATCATCAATTAGCTAAGTATAGGGTTTGGATATAATATGAACAAGGGTTATATATATGTGGATGTGTAGTACATGGCATGTGGATGTGGACTTGGCATGATTCATGTATGTTGGCTAATGGAGTAGGTACATTAGACTCTAATTATGTAATTAAATATGCAAGGTTCATGTGTGTGGGATTTCTAGATGAACCTAGGATGGAATGAATCATATTTAATGCATTAATTATATAGAATTTCTATGATTAACCTAGGGTGGAATGAGAATATGCAAGGTTCTCATTCCAGTGATACATCTAGGTTGGATACATGAATTGGCTATAAAGGAGTCCATTATGTACCTTGAATTTGTCATTCCTATTTAACATTAAACAATGAACCATGCATAGAATAATTGTAAGTCCATTATTCCGAATTAAATGAGTACCTTGAATTTGGAGATGACTCTTGGGCAATCTAGATACCTATATAAAGGGACCCATGTATGCCATTCCATCCATAGAAGTCACAAAGTGTGTATTCACTCAAAGAAAGAGAGTCTCTTGTGAGAGTTTGTGAGAGATAGCCCTGACGTTCTATTATTCCAATAGCCCAAGTGCTTTTGTGGTAATAGAGTTCTAAGCCAGTTCTGATTCCACCTGAGCGTGCACTCTGTGTGGGCTTGCTGGATCTTGGGGGCAGTTCGGTTTGTGACTTCTACACCGGGAGGAGTCAAATAACACCTTAAGTGTCGCAGCGGGCTTCGTCCATCCATTCATCTCTCACTTCTTTACATTCTCTCTATCGTTTCAGTATTTGATTGTGTTGAAATTTTTTAATATTCACCCTATTTTCATCTAATCCTCTTACAAGTATGTACTATACCTTCTTTGAAAAGGAAATTAGACCCATTTAAAGCATTAGCTCAACTTGATGATGTTATGTTATGGTATAACTTTGTCACTGTAGGGATATAGTGTATAAAGGACTCTTTTACAATGCTCACATTATATTAGTATATCTTTATTAACCCTTTAGACCCTCTCAACAGGGATATCCAATCACACGGGGCTACAGGTTGAAGGATAAACTAACCTCTAAGGGCTGGTTTGGCAAGATGATAGATGTAATTATTAGAATAAGTGAGTGGGAGGACAACTTATTTTTGTTTGGTATAAAAAATAAGGGAAAAATCCATATAATCCCATGTAGACTGATTGAAATTAATATAACCCTCTAACTTTTCTTAAAATCCATATAACCCCCTCAAAACATCTAGTAAATCCAAATAACCCCTTGAATAAAATTTACGTTTATAGATGACGAATATTTTGTGAATATTATGGTTGGTTAACCCTGATAGAAAACACAATATTCTAAAAAAAACCCTACAATGTGTTTAAAATGTAAAATTTTTTCTATAAATGATAATTTTACCCATCTAAATAGGGTTTTATAATATATTCAGAGAGGGTAAAATCATCATTTTCATAGGATTTTTCACATTTTTAACACATTGTAGTAGTTTTTTAGTATATTATGTCTTCAATTAGGGTCAGTCAAACTAAATATTCACAAAATATTCATCATCTATCAATGAAAATTTTATTCAGGGGGTTATTTGGATTTACTATTCTTTTTAGGGGGTTATATGGATTTTAAGGATAGTCAGGGGTTTATATGGTTTTCAGTCAGATTTCAAGGGTTGTATGTATTTTTCTCAAAAAATAATCAAGATAAACTGCAGACAGTTGTCCCAATTTTGAAATATAAATGAAGATATTTTATTCCACATAAAGGCTGAGATAGCATTTATCCCCACTTTTTATCTCAACTTTCATAGATGTAAATATGAATAAAATTGATATATTTTTTATTCTGTAAAATTAGGATTACTTATTCTCTAAAGTTTATCTCTTGCAAAACTAGCCCGGCATGTAACGGCAGATAAGTCATTTCGCATGGCCCCAACAATTGCTCATGGATATCTAGTTATTTCAAATGAGGTTTTTTTTTTTTTTTCAAGAAAAGGTAGTCTATGCAACATAATTTTCAGTTAACACCAGTAGTGAAATATTTATTAATATTCCAATTCCATCTAACGTAGGTTAACCATAAGGGCCTACTAACATCAAGGTTTGTTAGGAATATATTGACAATAATTAAGGTTTTAGTGTTAAATAGATTGTAAGATATTGGAGATTTTAAGAGACTTAAAACATAATCCCACATTGAAGTAGAAAAAGAATTTTTCAAATTATATATTGGCTCACTACTTTAGTGGTATCTGAAAAAGACAAAGGAAAAAGTGGTCCGCACACGCTTACGTAGGGCTGGTAAATGAGCCGAGCAGCTCGGGCTCGGCTCGGTTAAAGCTCGTTCAGGCTCGTTCGATTAGACAAACGAGCCGAGCTTGAACAATTTTTAAAGCTCGGTTTGTAAACGAGCCGAGCCCGAGCCTAGAAAAGCTCGTTTACTTAACAAAAAGAAGGTGAACGAGCCGAGCCCGAGCTTATGTTACTTTCACATGTATAAGGTGTTGTGATTTGTGAAATGTGACTTCTCAAATGTTAAACAAGATTTTTTTTTAGCTAAACGAGCCCGAGCCAAGCCTTGATTTAAGCTTCGGCTTGGCTTGTTTAACAAACGAGCCGAGCCGAGCTTCAACCGAGCTTTTCACGAGCCCAACGAGCCGAGCTTGAACACAAAATGAAGCTCGTTCCCAAGCCGAGCCTGATACTAAACGAGCCGAGCCTGAGCAGGTCAAAGCTCAGCTCGTTCGGCTCGTTTACCACCCCTACACTTATGCGTGTAAGCGCGTGCACGCATAAATGCATTGTTAGGCGTACTTTTCCTTTTGTTTTTTAATTTTGAACTGAGTATGCAAGAGTCTCTTCCACTTAGTATGCATCCCTTCATAATACTTTCCAACAAACACCATTTTCTCACAACAACTTCAATCATCTTCCTTGTTCCCTAGTTTATTTAATTTTCATTTAGGGTATTGTCAAAATTGCAAAAAATATTCATAACAGATATGGTCCTGTATTATCATTCTTTTGGTTCTTTATTATAATTATACAAATATAATAACTTTCTTTTGCTATTTTTCTGTCTCTAAGTCCTTCTAATAACAATGAAAATAAATCTAATTATTGTTGATTAGAAAAAAAAAATTTAAAGAATGCAGTTAAAATTTGTCTCCACTATAGTACATTCCTGACTCCTCCATTGTTAGTAATTGATTATACACTGGATTATTCTTCTCTTATGCATTATTATGTATTTTAATATATGTATATATGCTGTTAAATAATTCTGCTACTCTGATTTTTCATTCTTGTACATAATTATTACGCAAAATATACAGCATGATTGTTAACTTTGGATTTTATATGATAAAATTTGAGTAACATTAAAAAAAAGTTGAAATTAATTTTCTCTTTCTTACTAGCAAAACTAAAATTTTGAATATTCGAAAATCACAAACCTGTTATAGTGCCGCGCACCACGACAACCGTCTAAGCGGCTTTTCTAAAAGCGAATATTCCAATTACAAGATTCTATTCCCCTAACACGTGACGGTGATTACCAGAACTCCACGATTAGCGGAAAACAAAGAGATTCCTAACCAGTAAACAGCCCTAAATGTGACTCACCTTTTATCTATTTGTTCAAACTACTTTCATTTGAGTAGTCCAGATTCAATTAGGTCTAAATGTTATTAATATTAAACTATACAACATATGAATTGAACTATATAATCTATAAATAAAATTATATAATTTAATTATGTTGCCTTTGAAATATTTAAATACCAGATAAAAAAAAAAAAAAATAGTTGTGAAGTTAGAACGTGAAAAGAGCACATGCCACCTAAGCCTAAGCAAGGGCGACTACTTTCCCACGATTACAAGGACTCGTAAGGACGTGAGATCAGACAAAACCTCGGGTTCAGCGGCGGTATTTGATTTTATGATTTTTGGTCGGCAAAAAAAATCTCTCCTTAAACAACAAGGCATGCATCCATTTCCACTTTGGGACCCACTAACAACCCCACCACTTCGTCTTGGGACTCACGCAAGAAGATCCGTCCAATAACAAAATGCCATCTGCGTCCGAATTTCATGTGTGACAGAATGAAATCCCACCTTTAGTTTTTTTTTTTTTTTTTTCATTAATTAGTTGGTGTCAAATTTTAGGTCACTTATTTTACACCAGTTATCATACGATGTAGTTTGATTGGTCCACATAGAGAGTTGTTATTCCTGATAGCTTAAATTTATTAGATATTCGTAAGCCAAAATATTTTAAAAAGTCATGATATTAAAATAATATCAATAATGTTTTTCAGATAATAGTCTATATAAAAATTTATATAATAAATATCATCATCTTTATATCAATGATATTTTTTTAAATTTTTTCATACAAATATGCACTATCAATTCACATTTTTTATATTAAAAGGGTATTTTTTTATGATTACATGTTAAAAATCTATTTCGTAAATCTAACAAACTTAACCATGGATGGAATCTATTTGTGTCATTAACACATAGAATCCGGTCACAGACACGTAACAACGGTGATGTGTGAGAAGGGGTAGGTCAGCTCGGCAGGCCATGCCATGTGAAAAGGCAGGACCCGGAGTTGTAAATAACCAGTCTCCCTCACCTTTTTGTTTAGGTGCGCATTTTATTTATTTATTGACTATTCATCCACACATAAATAAAAATATATTTATATTAAAAAAAAAAAAGCCAACACTGTGTGTGCGTTTGAAGGGGTAGCCTTTAAATAAGTCCCGAAGACGGGTGTGAGAGAGAGAGAGAGACCCACAAACACAAACCGTTCTCTGCGTTTGAAAACCCAAACCCACGCTGTCCGAAATCCGTCGATACAGTCTATAAGACAAATCAACTGTAGTTGTTTCTTGGGCTCTTCGATTCTTTGATTTTGTCGACCCCTCCCCCTATTAAAGAGAGGGAGACAGAAACCAAAAAGGGCTGTGAAACCGTTTTCAGAGATGGAGTGGAAGAAGGCTTCGTCTCTTGACGAGTACGAGAAACTCGTCATCAGAATGAACACTCCAAGGTCCTCCATCTCTCACAAACTCTGTTTTTTTTTTTTTGTTAACAACATATGATTGATCAAAGTCTTTCTCTGTTTTTAACAGAGTTGTGATCGACAATGCGGTCTGCGCATCTTCAACGCTCGTTAAGGTCGACAGCGCGAGAAAGCAAGGTTTCCTTCTAGAAGCCGTGCAAGTCCTCGCAGACCTCAACCTCTCCATTAACAAGGCTTACGTCTCCTCTGATGGTCGCTGGTTCATGGACGGTACGTTCTAACTTCCTCCGCGTATCACCGTACACAAAACTCTTAACACAAGACTGACAGACCCTTCTCTCTCTCTCAGTCTTTCACGTGACCGACCAGAACGGCGAGAAGCTCAAGAACGAGAGCCTCCTCAGCTACATCGAACGGACCCTCTCCGCGACGACCTCCTCCGCCGCCTCGGACGGCGACGTGGGTCTCACCATTCTGGAACTCACCGGCTCCGACCGGCCGGGACTCCTGTCGGAGGTCTTCGCCGTCCTCGCCGACCTCCGGTGCGACGTGGTGGAGGCGAAGGTGTGGACCCACAACGGCCGGATCGCATCGTGGACGCTCGTCAGGGACGGCGACTCCGGCGAGCCCATCGAGGACTCCGTCAAGATCGACCGGATCGAGGCGCGCCTACGGAACGTCTTGAAGGGGGACCACGACGTGCGCAGCAGCGCCGCCGTCGGTGACGGCGCCACCCATCCCGAGCGCCGCCTCCACCAGATGATGTTAGCCGATCGCGACTACGAGCGGGCGGCGGCGGCGGCGGAGACTGGGCCGTCCGTGTCGGTGCAGAATTGGGTCGAGAGGGGGTACTCTGTCGTGAACGTGCTTTGCCGCGACCGGCGGAAGCTCTTGTTCGACATCGTCTGCACATTGACGGACATGGAGTACGTCATCTTCCACGCGACTCTTGACACGGACGTCAAGCAAGCTCGCATGGTCAGACATCATCGCCAACTCTACATGAATGTTTGTTTTGTTATGGTTGTTTTTGATCTGATAATTTTTTATTAACCCAATTCAGGAATTCTACATAAGACACACGGACGGGAGTCCGATAAGTTCAGAAGCGGAGAGACGGCGCGTGATTCAATGCTTACAAGCGGCCATTGAAAGGAGAGCATCCGAGGTAGTACTATGGGTCCTCTGTTCCTTGTTTGGGTATTCTCTGTTTTGGGACTAAAAGGGCTTATTGTGACACAGGGGGTGCGGTTGGAGCTCTGCGCGCACGACCGGCACGGGCTGCTGTCGGACGTGACGCGGGTGTTCCGAGAGAATGGTCTGTCCGTGACGCGCGCGGAGGTGTCGACGACGGGGGACTCGGCGAAGAACGTGTTTTATGTGACGGACGCGGCCGGACACCCCGCGGACCCGGAGTCCATCGAGGCCGTCCAGCAGAGGATTGGGGAATTGGGGAGCCTTAGAGTGAATCACGATTCGCAGTTGGCGTGTCGGGCGGAGAAGGAAGAGGCGGCCGCCGGGCTGTTCTACCTGGGGAGCTTGGTGAGGAGGAATCTTTACAATCTTGGTCTGATCAGATCTTGTTCTTGAATGTATGGTTTGCTTGATTGATGGATTGGGTTTGGTTTTACTAGTCCTTGTGTACATGGATAGATAGAAAAATTTGGTATGGGTAGTTCATTTGATCTTTGTTTACACACATACACAACATACAACAGTCTACTGTACATGATGACTTAGTTAGATTGTAATTTGTTTTTAGAACATATGTTTCACTCTCAAGTATCTGTCTTTGTGTGCAATGTGAATTTCTTTTGTAGAAACAAGTGTTGGAAGAGATTTGTTGGAGAGGTGTACCTATCTACATGTGGGGGAACTCTGTGTGTGTACATCTGAACTGTTCGTTTTGGTATAACTAACCCACCCACGTTTGTTTTTGCTTCATCTTCACTTCCTATAAAGATAGGTGCATATATGTTGGATCAGTGATTTTCATGGAGGATCCTGGAATCTGGAATAGTTGAGGGTCCCATTTAAAGGTTGGTTCAGTTTAAAGAGCCAAATTTGGATTGCTAGTGTGGTAGACGCAAAAAATTCTCTTAAGCTAAGAATACGACATAGAAAACCTTGCGAATGCATATTTCGTTTCACAAGCACAACTATGATATTTTTTAAAAAGAAATTTGAAGTTTTAGACCTTGATTTTAGGATATGATACATTTGATAAAAACAAAATCATATCTTTAGGAGTTCCAAGTAACAGATATCATATTGATTCCAACATAATGAGTATTAATTTTTGATATTTAAAGATCCATCTTAAAGACAAAAAAACGGATGAAGTGAAGAACATGGCGGGATGTACGGCGGGTTAGACGGGGGGAAAGGGAGGTGGGCTCATACGCATCCGAACCCACCTAACAAATCACCCATCCCACCCCCCGCATTGTAGGGTGTGTGAGTCAAAACAACACTTTCACGTGATCTAACACCACCATCTCTTCTTTTCATGCATTTGTTGCCCTCCACCCCCCTCACATCACATGCCCTCTCCTTTCCCTCTCTCTTCTTCTTCCTTTCTACCATTAAAATAGAAAAATGTTGGGACAACTCAGTGTGCAGAACAATCCTTGCGTGCATTATTTTTTTTTTTTAATATATAACGAAATATGTATTTTCTTATAAATACATGTACTCTTATAAATAAGAAAAAAAATCAATACGACTCTTTGAAAATTTAGCTAAATCGGCTTTAATTTTTATAAAATTAAAAATTTCTCACATATCCTTAAAAAATTTGTATGATTAACGAATTTAATCCCTGAATTAAATTGTCGTTACATGAAATAATCCAAATATATTCCATTTACTAAACGAAGCTCCATAAATGAGAAATTACGTGTTTTGTTAAATATATAATACTGATTTGATAATGGGTTAAGATTTTGAAGATAATTATTAGGGATGTATTTTTTATTAATTTTGTATTTATTTATAGTTGTCAATATTACGTAAAGATAATGTTATTCCAACTTTTAGGTAAAATAAAAAAACTCATTTTCATTTTAAAATCGGAACACCTGTATAACTATCCAAGCTTCATTCTTATTATTTTCATAATGAATGGGCTAAGTTGTTCTTTTTTATTTATCTCTACACCAATCTCATTATCCTAATACTTATTCTTTTCGCTGAATAACATCCTTTAAAACAAAACTGAGGTTTTGATGTACATAGTCATCCACCCGAACCCAATTAAGAGTCTGTTTAAAAACACAGATTGAAAAGTAGTTTTTGAAATAAAGCTGTTTTTTGAGATGATTTTGACCTTGACTTTTATTGGGATATTTTTTTTTTAATTCAGGAATCAATATTTGAAAGCAGTTTATGTTTGGCAGAGAAAACTGTTTTTCAATTCAAAAAATCGATTCCGACAAAAAAATGTTATTTTTGAGCTTTTCAAAACACATTTCGAGGAAAAAATTAAAAGGAATCTAGCTTTTGATTCTTCAAAAAGCTGTTTCGTTTTGCTGCACGATTTTAGCTTTTCAGCTTTTTAAAAAATAGAATCGCACTCAAACGTGCAACCAAACGGGGCCTACGATATAAATTTATTAGAGCGAGGCAAGTTTTTTTGGCTTTTAATCATAGCAAAGACACTCGAGTTACTAAGACCAATGAACCATAGATAATAAGAAAATCCACCCCTCACATGGCTGTTGTATGCATGGCTTGGGCGAGCTCAATCAGCCTATATCGTGACCTAATTAGACAATACTATATAGTATATATTATATTTTATCGACACAGATTCTCTGCACAACTGATGAAATCTTGAAAACGAGGGAAAACCGCATTGGGAAAACCAAGGTGCGTGCATGAGAAACAAAGACCAGAAAAAGAGGCAGATTCATTAAAAGAAAATATTTCATGCCCTCAAACACGCACACACACATGGACATGGTGGCTGATGCCATGCACGTTTATGTCATTCTCTTCTCCACCACACACACACACACACAAAGGGGAAAAGAAAAAGCAAATAAAAGATTGGTTCATCTAAAAGCAAGAGGGGAAAATGTTTAAAGACTCATTCTAGTTTACAGTACCAAATGCACTTTGAATTTTATCTTTATTTTTTCATACATGGTATACATTATCTAACAGATATGTATTTTTATAAAAAATATTATATATATTTTAATAAATTATATAGACTCGTTTATAGATTGTTTAAAATTATATCACAGTACATACCTCGTTACAGTAAATGCATGTGGTTAACGAGTGTAAGCCCTGTAAAATGAAACATAACTCAACACGAAAGGAATGCTAATATTCATTTCATTTTGAAACCTCGTCAGCAGTCTAGAAGTGGTCCCCCAACTGTAATGCATTATTTGTTGCATCAATCCAATGTATGTACAAATTTAAGAACAATTTATATTAGTGTATCTCAGTGTATATGTTATTTTTTATAACAACATATACTTCAATTAAGGAATATATTTTTTTTATAAAAAAAAATGGTGTGGCTTGCTATTGAAACTGCATGCAAGGTTGTACGTATCATTTTCTACACAAAATTTCTTTATGGGTCAAACAGGAAAATTAGAATGATGTTAAATAATTTTATGTCATATATATATGATACACTGTTCAGAATTTCTTGTCTGCGATACAGAGGATATATACCATCACCTGCCAACCGCGTAATCAAAAGTTTAGCTATCCTGGCCAAGTTGGCAAATTCTCAGGATTCTTTATTCTTTTGTAGGGGTTTGGGTTCTCATCACCACCCAAAAGGGAACATGTGATGTCAAACAGAACAGTTTAGGAGAAAGAAACAATAGGAACAATTTTGCCTTGTCAACCACAGGAGTCACTTTTCTTTTAAAAAAATATGTTATTAAATTAAAAAAAAAATTCCAAATTTTACTACAATCAATTCAATTAGATGGCTATAGTAGAACCATAAGCTGAAACAGATGTATTTCAGCACCTAAATTTTGCACCAAAAAAGTTTTAAATGATTTAGATCATATTTTGTTTTGACGTGTAGGTTGAAAGTTAAGTAAACCTCAACAAAAGAGTGAGTGCATGCCAACTAATACATAATTCTCTTCTTCAGTCTTCATCACATCAATCAAATAATTAAACATGTTGGTTAGGTCTCAGGGTGCCTTATCCAAATAGCTGCCCAAGACCAAAATAAAATACAAGAAAACTCAGATAAGGCCATAACATAAAACAGTGATTAACAAATGCATATATACTTTAGTACTCCCCACTTCTTCATTCCTTGTTCTTGGCCTAATCAGTCCCTTAACAAACATACGTTAAAAATTTAATCAATGACTAGTCAAACATAATTAATTATCTTGAATTCTTCATTAATCCAACATTAACGACACCGACACCGACAGAATCTTGGCCTTCTTCTGGCTAGATGCTTCTCTTCAGAGCTCAGAATCTTTTGTGATGGTATCATTTTTGCAAGTGCCGGCCAACGCCATATATATTCAATTTGGCTTGCCAATGGAATATCTGGACAAGCAATTAGAGATGTCTGCGGATGATATGATTCCAAATTCAGATTGATAACTTTATTTATGCAGGAAGCCAATTCATGGAATAAGTATGCATTATCAGTGGTTCTTTCAGCATATGTTCTTGGTGAATGGTTGTTGTTTCATTGGCAGCTGCCAATTAAAGTCAACTTGATGTGGAAGTGAATTTATGTGTTTTGGGAGTTTCACCATATTGTTAAAGAGAGAATATACCTATAGTGCATACATTTTTGCTAGTTGATTTTATCTTAAAAAGACATAATACAAGGTTTTAGGCACTGATTTTATTGTGCTCCATTCATAGATCAGGCCTATCTACAAAGTCCATGAATTGTAGTCTATCTAAGAATGTGTAACTTCTAATAGGTCTTGTAATTAACACAAACTGGTGTTGCTAACAGTTATCAGGGTCCATCGCATTAAGTTGCGGGCAATATGAAAATGAAAATATATCACCATCTGTGTAACATCATATCAATGGATGAGGCCCAATAGCCGCCCAAAAAGTACTTGTTTGTTAGCATAATTCCGAAATTAAGTCGTAGAGTTATACCTAAATAAACTAGCATATAAGCTGGAAAAGCATTATTGAATATATATAAGAATATAAAAAAAATTTAAAATATCCTTTCATACCACGTAGAAACAAAACTGTTTTACCTAACTCTCTCACACATATGTCAAAATATAACGCGCTTCTTATACATCTCTTACTGATATTTACAAAAATAAACAACTAGTATTAGACATAATTGTCATTTAAATCTTACAAACCATATCTACCTCTTATCTATTGATATCCAAGGTGAATCTAATAACAAAAATATTATTTTTACGTTGTCAACAAGAATAATAATTAAAAAAAAAGATAATTAAACAAAATTACTATTTTGTATAGATTGTTATCCATCCTAATATAACAACCACGGACGGCAATTCCCAAATGGGGAGTAAGATAATTGGTTGGGTCTTAGAGGAACCAGGGCATAATAGATCATAACATTCACTTCCAACATGAACTTGATGTTTTAAAAAGATGTCTCCAAATGGAGAACAACTGATATTTTAAACTGAAATGAATGAGAAACAGAGGGATGATGTGATTTTTCAGTTTAACATAAACAGAGACATAATTAAATTGATATTGGCTTTGTTTAAACTAATATGTCCTCACACAGAAATGAGAAGCATGACCAGACCCAGGAGAATGAGTTCACTATCTGAAGAGTTTTCTTAATAATTAATGCTAATGATATTGGCTTTGCTTAAACTAATATGTCCTCACACAGAAATGAGAAGCATGACCAGACCCAGGAGAATGAGTTCACTATCTGAAGAGTTTTCTTAATAATTAATGCTAAAATTATATTAAGATTTCCAGGAATGAACAACACAAGGCCACATACATAATGTATTTGTCAAACATATTGGATAATTTGTATAACTACGTATGATAACATGTAACTGAAAACTTTTCAAAATAAAAAAAATAAAAACTCTTCTGACTTAAAAAATTATTTATACGCGATAAATAAGCGTCATACTGTACGGATTCTTATTTTAACATAAAATGTTTAGTTCAACTCATGGTATGACATTTCCAGAAACTAATCTATCAAATAACATTTTCAAACAGACAAGCAGGGCCCTCTATACTACATATAAGAACATTCATGTAACCATCAGTGGATGTTATATTGCCATTTGAGCAATTCAAACCTAGTAAAAATAATATATTCATGTGTGATTAATATAAACATGCATCCTACTTTGTTTGGTGACAGAGTTCAACTTAGATTACTTGAGTAGGAAGCCAAGCATCCATGCGTCGCTCAGCCAAATAAACATATTGAAAATCCCAACAACACCAAGATATCTGCATCCCTTTTTATAAACCCCTAATTATCATTTTTTATTGGTTTTTTTTTTTTTTGTCAAATCTTCCTCTATCAACATGCAGTAAGGCTCGAACCTATCATTTGTATGGACGTTTCTCATCGTGAGAAATTCAGTCCAATGATAATTTATGATATATGAAAAACACAGTACATTCACATACAAGATTCGAACAAATTACATCATCAGCTGATGATAGAACCTAACGCATGCTCTGTAGGTTTGAAAATAAAATGCAGGTTGACTTTGTTTTTTTCTTTATTTATTTCTAAAGTGTTCTTTTCTACCATTTTTTATGTCGCTAAATGTCATGGCCGCATGTAAGAGATTTATATGCAGTGGAAGACTTTTTAACAGTCTTGATGCATGATTTCAACAAATGGCAATGCATAGTCAGATTATACATTAGTTATAACAGATCAAAATTTGACCACATAACAACTTGGTTGTTCTGTCAAACTCATAACAGTTCAAGTTCAGCTTCAATGCTTTGAGTAATCCCATTCATATCAATTTATTTCAATGCTCTGGTTCAACAGACATAGTCAATAATATTGATTCAGATGTTTTTTGATCAACCACTTTCCAGATTCATTACAGTCATCTTTTAGTGCCAAGAAAAGTATTACCTATAACATTTCATTTTACCACTAAAACTATGTTTTTCCCTTGCTTCTCTCATGTAATCAGTGTATGTTATGAACAAAATTATCCTTGGATGAAGGAATGTAAGAATAAGAACTACAATACTTATTTACCCCAGATTTTTCAAACTAGTGTAAGCAGTATTGTTGTCATGCAGTCATCAAACCATCTCTTGACAGGGTGTACCCATCTCGTCATATAGAAGTCCTCTGTTTGAGTCTTGCCACTGTTGACAAGTGGAGATTTGTCCAAGAAAAATAAAAAAGTATTGTTAGATAGTTTCCAAACCTCCCAAACTATATTTCCTTTTTATGTCATATATCCAAATTCAATGAAGTCTTTCCTAACATAGATTCAGATTATTAACTATTTCAAAAAAGAAATAACAATGCACAAAAACATTAAGAAAAGTTGCCCATAACAATATTCGCAAGTGGGGATTGGATAATATTAAGATCTTTCCAATTCAAATTAATATATATATGCAACCCATCAATAGCAATCTCAATTGACACCAATCCACAACATGCACTCTCAAGTACTAGGAGCAAAACAATTGAGTAGATGGAACGGAAGCTGATAGAAATACTTTTGAAGATGAGATGGTTTGTTCACTGGACATGTTAAAAATGCTTAAAAATGCCATGTGTCATGTTCAAGTGTGTAGATGATGTTTGGCAATATAGAGACAAGTTTTAGATTATTCATTAAAACAACAACAATCACTGTCAAAGTTTCAACGCCTTGGGAGACAACTCCATTGGTAAATCTCTGCTTTTTGTGAGATTATAAATTGAGTAGGTGTGAACAACAGTCAGACTGATTGCAATTTGCTCCCTAATGTACTTAACAAAATTATTTTAAAATCCATATAAAAAATGGATGAAATTTAAATTTGTGCTTTAGAGGTTCTTCAGTACTAATCCTAAGTCATGAGGTGAAAGGAAGATTCCTATTAAATTTTGTAACAATTCTTTTGTATGTCCTTTGTCTTGAACAAAAATTAGATTAAATAACATGAATAAGATTCAAATATATGACCCTATCAAGATATAGTCAATGTTCTAAAAATCCCTTCTAGACCTCGACTAATCCTCCACCTAGGCCTAGGCGGTCCTTGTCCACAATGCTTAGCGTCTAGTCGTTTTTCCGATTAATCCCTAGCATGACTATAAGATATTAAGTTATTTTACATATTATATAATTAATTTTTTTATGTTATTTTATTATTATTATCTTATAGTCTAAAATTATTATTATTTATATAATATGTATGAATGCATTTGATTTATATTTATATTCTAAAAAGTGATTGATTAATCTCCGTCGAACAGATTAATCCATAGTTCCTTCTGGACTGATCGATTAACGCTTACGTTGCACGTGAATATAGACTCACTTTCACTCCACATCCTTTTTAACACGCCCACTCAACAAGTGATCTTCTTTACAAGGTGAGATAAATTTTCAATCTAACCAACGTAGGATTATCAATCAAAGAAGACATTTTCTCCCTACTTATTATAATTTACTCGACAATATGGTTTTTTTTTTTATAGCGAAATTGTAGACATGTATCCATTCCAATAGAAATCAAAATAGATACAGTCCGAATGAATGGGGAAGAGAAAAAATAAAAATATATATAAAACTTAAAACATATTTTAAAGAGAGAGATCAGGAGGTCACGCACAAGACCCCGAAGTGTATAGTAAGTATATGCATGCATGTGTACGGTGCTATTTATAAATTTTGAAAGAAAAAGATCAGGGATATCTTCGCGTATAACTTTACATGCAATCTTTAGTCTTCACATGCTTTTAATTTCTATAAAACGTATACGCTTCATATAATGAAGCATGCCCTTTTATAAATTATGAGTCCACTTATGAAAATGAATACTTGACAGTTTTATTTAACGAGACCATGTGTAGCAAGTGTCCAGTTTGAAATGCTTAACCTTTAAATGAGGAGGGAAAAATCCTAGTCTAACCTCCACACTCACCTTTTAGTGAATAATGACCAATCAAAAAGTGACGAAATGGGACAAAATGCAAAATGGTCATGCAAAATTAGATGGATTTTAGGAATGGAAAATGATACAAGTAGCCAAGTGGGCAGCCTCAATTTTTTTTTAAAGTGTATGTATTTATCTAATGAAGTATATGTTATTATTAAAAGAAAAATTTATATCCAGATAAATTAATACATATTTTTTTAAATAAATTAATTTTTCATACATAATATTGGGAAAATATATAATGCATTATGATAGTATATGCTGGGACCATTTCTAGACTACAAACGGAGCAACAAATCCGATTGAGTGAGTTTATTCCTATTTAGGAAGAAGTCAAGGGGAACACCAAGGTCACTTGAAGACGAAAATTTAGATTGTTCTCATGCTAAACTAAAATAATGCAATACCATCTCTCTAAGACAGAGGGATTGGTTTGGTTGCACAATTGAACAACTTTTATATTTGTAGAAAATTATTTTTGTAATGGTACAACCAAACAGTTTTATTGGAGCAACTTCCTGCAGACATATTTCAGATAAATAATGCTCAAAAGCTATGATTTTCAAAAGATAGAGATGAGTTTTCTGTAGAATCAGTTTTACAATCGCAGTACCAGAGAAACCCTTAGTCCAAACCTTATACATTGAGCCACATGGCCCACATCCTTTCTTAGTTGTAGCTTGTTGGGCCAACTCTTACGTGCGCGCAATGGGGCACAGCCCACAGTCCATGGGTTTGGATTCTTATTATTATTAGATGTGATGGACTAAAAACATATTAATAATATTTTTATTTATACAATATTAGCATCGATGCATGATTATCATCATAAAATCAGCTATTTATTTAAAAAAATGATATATAGCCTCTTCCGCAACCCTCACCGATGGTCTTCATCATTTAAAAAAAAAAAAAAAAAGTTATAATATATACTTGTACATTGAATTATATATTATTATACCACGTGATATATATACACTGAGGTACACTAATATATTTTAAAAAAAAAATAACAAAATAATTTTCATATTACTGCTGATGCAGTATACATTATGATAGCATGTTATATATATTATATTTATAGACAACCGAATGACCTAGCTTATAGACTATACGTAGGACTGCAAAACGAACTGTGTATATCAACACTCTTATATTTTATTTATGAGTGGTAATACCCAGGCCCCAACTCATAGGCTCCACTCATAAGTCCTATGAGGTGTCATCACCTTATTGGTTGGCTTGTTGACTTTTGAAAATGGATAAAATGATAAAATACAGATATGTCCTTCATTAAAAATAAATCTCATTAACCCAAATCCCTCTTTTTTTCTCTTATTAATCTTTCACATTAATTTGAATTTGCCTATTTTGAAAAATTATTCCACTCTAAAATTTGCCTATTTTAAAATTTAAATTTTGAAATTCTTATGAATTTTACACCAAAACTTACCTAACTTACACAAAAATTACCTAAATTATTTTTCATCAAAATTACATCAAAACTTACCTAAATAACACAAAAAAAAAAAATGTTCCAGTTTTTTTTTTTATGATTATAAGTGTTACAGAATATAACAGTGTTGCATAAATGTAAATCTAACAATCTTATGATTATATAACTGTGCTGCATAAATGTAACAGTAAATTTAATGTAGCAAAGGAGTTTACAACAATGACTATATGCTCTTCAAATAAAAAAGCAAATAAAAAATTTGCTCTTCCACAACAATACACTTGTAGTTAACTGTTACATTTACAAATATATAAATCATTACATGTATGCGATTAACTGTTACATTTACAAATGTAACAAATACAAATCATTATGTGTATGCGATTGAATATTACATTTACGAATGTAACGAAAATATACATTTACGAATGACTGTTACATTTATAACTGCAGCACATACAAATCATTGTGTATGCGACTGACTGTTACATTTACAAATGTAACACTGTTAAGAAAATAACTACTTATGTTGTAAAGATGGTAGCAGTATCATCAATTCAAACAACCACATATAAAATGTAATAGCATCTAGTGTTACATTTAGATATTGATACAAACAAATCAAAACTGTGTAAAATTATATTCAATCCGTGAATAATATTCTTTTTTAAGCATTTATAACAAAAAAACACAACACAATTCGATTATAAATCCAATAATGACCAACCTGATCGGATAGACATTGATGTGACATCCAAATTGAAAAAAAAAATAGCTTTCGTGCCTTCCAAGACCTCAAAAGTATAAATTCGGATCTGCTCCCACGTGTTATTCAATAAACAAAATCGAATCCGATATTCAAACTTCGGTTAAAATTGCTAATCGATTATCATAATCGAATAATGGTGAAAAAACAGAAGATCTGATCTCACATGTTCTTCATAAAAAAAAATCGGTTTGGAATTCATTAATCGATCGATTTTGCTGCATTATTTTAAAATTGAATTAATGGTGAAAAAACAAACAGGATTTCATAATTAATTTCATTCTACAATCATAGGGGATCAAACCGTCCAACACATTTTAGGTAGTTATTATCTAAATGGCAAAATGAGTAAATGCTTATTGCCACCTCATGGGGCCTGTCATAGGGCTTATAAATTGGGGCCTAAATAACATTATTCTTTATTTATACAATTCAGTTAAAAATATAAATATTAATATACCTTAGTTAAACCATGGACTTTTTTATAGTAAATAACAATATTGTAATGCAGATTAATTCCTAATATTTTTGTTACCAAATTGCAATAGATTATTATTTTAATTTTATATCAATATTATATCATTCATTGTTTACTTTTATTGTAACATCATTCATTGTTATCACAGCCAAATGGGGATTAATGTCTTATTAGTGGACCGCACTTCCCATACACGTAATATATTAGAGATTTTTTTATGAAAATTTTGTGCGAATAATTTAATAATATAATATTTTATTTTACAATTTAGGTGGTGGACCGATCCAGTCAGTTCGGTCAATATTGAACTGGGTAATGTGAAAATTGAACTGTACTACTTATAAATCGAACTGCACAATTAATTGTTGGATATATATTTCACTCTTTTATTGGATCCAATCAATTATTGAAGAAAATATGAATTTTTAAATATCATCGGTATCTGATAGGATAGTGAAATATATACTCAACAATTGATTGTGCAGTTCAATTTATATGAGGTGATGTTTGATTTTCACGTTGTTCAGTTCGATACTAATCGAGCTGATCAGATCATATTCTGACTGTATCCAATCTCGGATTGTGATGTTCGAAAAAAAAACTCCTTTACTGAAAGGAAATATATAATTTTTAAAATATTAACATTATATTATAAAAATAAGGTTTTGCAAAATGGTATGTGCATATATTTATATTTTTAATTTTTTATATGACATATTTATTGATACATGCACATGGGAGCGACATTTCCGAGGCTGTTCAAACCTGTTATTTTGCTTGGTCAACACTCTGAAACGGTCGGGGTAATGGTAGGCTGATTAATTTTAAAAAATCCAATTTTCTTTGAGGCTGTTTATTAAACTATACTTTTGATTTTTTATATAAAAAAAAATAATCCTTGGACTTCATTGAAAGTCGAACTTTTAACTTCTGAAAATGATGTTGGGATTATCATGATTTGTTGCTTGCCGATGACAAAACGGGAAATTGGGATGCCTCCATACCTTCTTATCCATATAAATGAGTTCTAATTAATTAAAAAAAAAAAAATTGGAAAAATTAATCACAAATTAATAACATATATATTCAACAGATCAACCTAATTATTGATATTATGGTTAGCTCTTGGATTATGGACCGGGGTTTTTCGTCCATAAATCTATAAGGTTATTATAAACATTTTTATAATAATTAAGATCTTATTTTTATAATAATTGTATCTAATTTAAAATCATTTTCAAATTGTTTTGATAATAAACTTTAAAAAACAATTATGTGAGTACAGTGGCCCCCACCCCATTTTAAGACCATCGTTATTGTCTAGATTCTTATGATCTATGCTTTAAACTCGTATTTTGAAAAAGAAATGTTATACTCTATCCCTTTTACAGTATAAAAGACAGATAGCAAGTGTTCATTTTTTCTTAAATCATAAAAATAATATTTTTAGGTCTCAAGTTATATGCATGTCACTTCCTCACGAGTAAGTCTGTCAATTATCTAAAAAAAATGTAAATCTGTATCTAAAAAATCAAAAATATCTAAAGATTTGGAGTGCGGATATAGATATCAATCTATCTGATCTGAAAAATATCTGTATCCGACATATATTATAAAAATATATATTTTTTATTATATATTGTTCGTATTGTTATCTTGTATAATTAATCACAATGATAATATATTATAATATTATTAAATTTTCAATATATGATATCTGAAAGAGATAATAAGCCTTAAAATCTCAATTTTAATTTTAATGACTTCTCTAAAATAACATTTGATTATCCAAATTAATGTTAATATTTTAACATGTCAATTATCCAAAAAATATATTTGTATCCGATATGCATCCAAGAGATCCAAATCCAAAAATTGATATCTGTATCCGAATTCAAAAATTAAAATATGAATATTAACATATCCGATCCGTATAATCCGATGGATAGGTTTTATCCATAAGGTGGTTAATGCGCAATCCCTCGTTGTATCCCTAAATGCCTTGTCCTGTGGTTGATTCCTCAAATCGAGGAGACAGTTACCTTTTCATGTTTTTTCTATGCGTATTTTAGTGTGGAATGTTTTGATTTGGTTGCTAATTTGATGTTTTCACGTTACTTTTTGGGTAGAGGGTTTCGTCTACATTATCTTAAGTTTAAAAACATGCATTTACACTCCTTACAGTTAGATTTTCTATTAAGATGTGACAAAAATATAATAAAATTACTATTTCACCTTTTAATTAATTATGTAAATATCCAAAAAAAAGTTTCATCGAATGACATTTGGATAGGCTTTGTGAATATTAATTAATATAATAGTCAATTCTAAATATATTTTGATGCATTTATTGTGAAAATTAACTCACAACAGTTGATTAAAAGATGAAAACACGACAATGATTTAATTAAAATGATAAAATTATATATTTTTGTTTTATTTTTACAAAAAATCTAACTTCAAAGGAGTTTAAGTACATGTTTTGGAATTTCAAGGGATGTTTTTTTGTAGGTTTCGGAGACTTTAGGGGATCCAAACGCATTTTACCCTTAAATAATCACAAGTGCAAAAGAAAATGCGATACCTTGGTTCTGTATTAATAATATCTTGTTCGTTCTTTTGTTTTTGTTTTTGTTTTTTTTGTTTTCCTTACAATTGGATGGTGTATTTTCATTTGTTATTTCACCAATTGAATCGTTTATATGTTGTGAAAACAAGAAACAGTGGATACAAATTTTTGTTAGAAGGATTTTCATCCACCATTTTTATATTCGGTTTGTCTATTTAGATTTGAACCATCTTATCTTTATGTTTATTTGCTGGGTTAATCATCACATTGAATTACATTTTTTTTTTTAAATCTGGTGTTTTAAAATGCAGTTACATTTTCATAACTGAATTTCATATGCATTATACTTTTTATTTTAGTGTCATTTTGAAGAGTATTTGCTTTTTTTTAAAGTCACTTACATATGTGAAACTTATTTTTTGAAAATATATATGAACATTATATGCATTATATTTTTTAATTTTTTTTGCCTTTTATGCAACTTATGGTTTTCATTAAAGTTTAAAAATTGAGTTAAATTTTCAAATGTATTTGAATTTTATATGCATTATACTCTATGTTTTTAGTATGAATTTGAATAGTATTTGTTTGTTGTTTTAAAATTCAGTTACATTTGTCGTATTTATTTTTTAGAAACGCATCTAAACATTATATGCATTATAATTTTAGAAATTTTTTTGCATTTATGCAGTTTATTGTTTTTCATCAAAGTTTTTTTACACTCCAAATCTATTTTAACTTTATATGCACTATACTTCCTGTTTGATTTGTGTTTTTAAACAATGTTTGTTTTTTCTTGAAATTTAATTACATTCCAAATATATTTGATCTTTATACATATTATATATTTTTTGTGTTGTTAAACAAATTTCATTTTTCTTTAAACAGTCAGATACATTTTGAAATGTATCTGAATTTCAAAAAAAAAAAAAAAGTATAGGTTAGAGAAGGGCTCAAAATGTAGTTGAACTACCTCTCATATGGCAGAGGACGGTGAGAGGAATCCACGAGTGGTGACGTCGATCATGGAGATGAGGAGGTTGGCCATAATGAATTTTTGAAGTGGTCGATGACTTAGGAAAGTCCAATAAAAATTTCTAAAAGAGTGAGTGTTGTATTAGAGGCAGTTACGTAATGACAATTAATGAGAGAGTGTTACATTGGAGTGAAAAACTCAAGAAAAATAGTATTGTCTTTGCCTTACTTACATTTTAAAAGATAAAAGAACTAATGAAATAAGAATACCTATTGAAGCTTCTTAATATGACCTAAATTTTGGGACCCATGTAACACAGTAGCAGGACTCAAATTGTATATACTTCATCTAATAAAGTGATTTATATACTTTGATGAATTGAATTAAATCATTTCTGTAAAATGAGAGTGAATGAGACTAACAAGTTATATAAGACTATAAAAAGATTAAGCAAAACAAAGCTTATTAAAAAATAGTTTACTTCGATGACTTTTAAACAGCGTTTTTAACAGTGAAGAAGTCAGATGTGATGTCTAGAAAACTAAGTTTAAGTCCACGTTTAAATCCGCACGAACAAAGTATTAGTAGTTTTTTAAAATGTAAATTTATGTGCCTTGTAAGTTGGGACTTTGTTTGTAACTTTATATGTTGGATTTTTAGTCCCATATCGGTTAAAGAGAAAAATATTTGGCACTATATAAAGTGTGGTGTGTATAAAATAATGTTTACTTTAGGAATGGTAAGGTGTTATGCACCGCGCAATGTGGCGCTTTGTTTGCGCACTTCGCATCGTTGCTAAGAGCTGAAGCCTTTTATTTTTTGCTAATCAGACGGCGGAGATCATTCCATCTGATGCAATCTGGACCGTCCAAATGGTGGACCCGTCAGATACAATTACACCATTGAATCATCAAGAATCGGTCACACTGATTAGGGGGTGTCATTGGGAAGGGTGCATCGGATGATGATCGATCTGGACCGTCGATCTTGTAACTGAAGATCCAACGGTCCATATTAGAGGTGGTTAAGCCTCATGAGATGTCTTGAAAGGGTGCTCCTATGTCTATAAATAAACACGATTTCCTACCATTCAAATGCTCTCAGAAAATAATCAAATAGCTTTATCTTTTTCCTAAACGTTTATTCTTGTATTGGGTTTCTGCAGAATCTAATACAGAGGTCTTGATTTATTTGGGTTATTTATTAATATTATATCTATCATCGTTGGTGCAAACGCTGGTGGAATATCATTTCGATTTATCCTCGAGACAGATTTGTAGTATCCATATGCACACTATATTGATGGCAAATATTGTCTTAAAGACAACAACGTTGTAACGCGACTTGAGGTGTTCATTGAAGTCTCAGTCATGTTTTTTAACACACAGTTCTAAAAGCATATCATAAAAGTAGAAAGAATCAATGTAAAACAATGAAATGTAGCACCCCCTGTTTCTTTTTTTTCCTTTGTTTTATTATTTTATTTCGTAACTTATATTCTAAAGTTATAAATTTATAAATGGATTATCTTTCAACTAAAAAGAAAAAAGAGAAAAAAAATCCATGCAACCCTTGTAGACTGACTATCCAAAATCCATATAATCCCTTAACTTTTCATGAAATTAATATAACCACCAGGAAACACCTATTCAAATTCAAATAACCCCCTAAATTAAATTTTCTTTGACAGATAAGAAATATCATGCGAATATTTTGTTTGACTACTAAAAAAATTCCTACAATATGTTTAAAATAAAAAAAAAATCATCTTTAAATGATGATTTTACCTCTTCCGGTAAGGTTTTACAATTCATTCAGATATGTAAAATCGTTATTTATTAATGATTTTTTATATTTGTAATCCATTGTAAAGGGGTTTTGATATGTTGTGTTTTTAATAGGAGTTAATTAAATAAAATATTCACGTAATATTTTTTATTTGTCAACAAATTTTTTGTTCAATGAGTGTTTTTAAGGAGTTATAAAGATTTGAAGGATAGTAAGAGCTTATTTAGAATTTTTTACTTAAAAAAAAAAACAAGAAAGAGAGAGAGAGACATGTAGTTCATGTTTGAAATGAGAATAAACTCCCGGATAACCCTGGATAGAAATTTTGTTGTGTTTGGAAAGCTTGGATAATCCCAGATAAAATATGCCAGAATAAACTGGTATAAGTGGTATATGGATTCCAATCAATCCGTAGAATAAAAGTTATCATAGGTTATTCCACCCAAAGAATATGTGGGTCCACTGTCAAATCAACTGTCATCACCTCTTATAAATCACATGTCAAATCAACTATCATTATTTTTTTATCTTTTATAAATCCTTATCCATACTTTATTCACATTTTACCCAAACAGTAAAACATTTATTCTTACGTTTACCAATGAGAATAATTCAAAACACAACCAAACACAAAATCACTTTATCCTTATTTATACTCATTTATGCTCGGATAAATGTATACTCAAGAATAAATCATATCCCCATTCCAAACGGGGCATAGGGTGGCCCATGTGCTGAGTGGGACAAAAGAAAAAAAATTATTGCTATGAGAAGGCTCTTTTTTTTTTTTTTTTTTTTTGTACAAGGTCTTTTGCATGCTTATAAATTCGGTTTATCAAAATTAAAGGATACATCATTTATATCAAGTGTATAGGCTTGATTGGCCTCTTGTATACACATGTATAGAGCTTATATAAGGATTAATCCACGCACGAATATGCACATCCTCCATATCAACTGTGCGTAGATTTAATTGGAACCTAGCAGTCTGTCAAGCGACATACTTTGATGCATTCACCGCCTCCCGATAGACCTTGTGAAAATGGAGAGAATCCACGTTGGAATCTAGTGAGTATATCAAAGATGAGTATTCTTATAGTTGGGGTGGTCCTACTCCCTCCCCCTGTAATATCTGCACAACAGTCTCGACATCACTGCATACATGAAGGTCCTTTGAGACCCATTCTTCCTGCCTGTGCAATCCCGCTGAGAAGGCTTTTAATTAATGAGTTGCCTATCATGTGCTAAAGTGACAACTGTCAAGTCCATTTAAAAGTCAAACACCAAACTCAAACTTTTTGAATAGTCAAAGCTGCCATGGCCACGGTAATGCTCAGACTGCAGTTTGATATTAGCGAACCGACACGTGCTCGTTTTAGTTCCCGCCGTTGATTTCAAATCAGTGTCAGATTATTTCAATCTTCCGTATACATGTTCCTATATTCTAATTTTTTAGATTTTTTTTTTTCTGGAAAACTTTTTATTATTTTCACGAACATAGTTACACACGGACGTTTTTATAACTGTCTGGATCAATTAAATGAGATATTATTTTTTAGTAAATTTTTTATATTTATTAAAAATTAAAACCATTTAATTTAAAATACAATGATATATATATATACAGTGACGGAGTTAAGATTTTTTTTAAGAGGGGTCTAACGTGATTTATGTAAATATTTTTTAAAGTTATATTATTATATTTTTTTTTCAATTTTAATAGCATAGTTTAAAAAATGAATATGTATAAAATAAAATAAAAATACTTTAAAACATATCTCTAAATAAGTTTAAAAGATAATGATCAAATTTTAAAACGATTTATCAAATTTCATATCGATGATTTAAAAAAAAATGTTAAGATCTAAATTTAAAAAGCAATATATACCTTTAAATTTGACCTCAACGAGGTTTCATATTCTGAAAATGTTAAATGATTTGATTATTTTAGATATTTACACAAATATTTTAAATTTTAAATAAATTAATAACAATACAATAAGTTAAAAGAAAAATTATATACCTTCAAAATGTTGATAGATGAGATGAGAGGATTATTGATTGCAGATTCTCAATTGTGGGATGATTAATGGAACAAAAAGTAAAAATTAAAGATTTTTTAGAGATGAGGATTGATATTAGGAACAATTGAAATACCAAAAAAAAAAGAGATTAAAAAATTTATTTATTTCAAGATGGACACCCGGGTGGGGACGCCGAGGAGCGGGGTCCATGCCTCCATGGCTGTGTGTAGGATATGGATATTGAAGGAGGCTTGGGGGTCAATGAAAATGTAGAATCAAAATAGACTTTTGTTTTATGTAGGAGGGGGGGGGGGGGGGGGTGGTTAATTAAAAGAGGGGGTGAGGGCTTAAAAGTAAATAAAAAAATTCAGGCGGGTCCTGTGCGACCCCTACGTGGCTCCACCACGGTATATATATATATGTTCTATCAAAATATATTAAAAATATATCTTAAAAATTAGAAATACCCAAATTAGTCACTTTTTAAAATTATACCTAAAAAAGTCTCATTTCACAATTTTTGAAACATAAAAGACTAATTTACCTTTATATAATTAGATCATTAATATCCCTCTAACCCTTGTTAGGTTATTCCGCACCAAAAACATATATTTCTTACAAAACAAGAATCTCTTTTTTTATGATCAAAATCAATCCCCTTAAAGGTTATGTTATTATATTTCATATATATTGTGTGTTTCTTATATATATTTTGCATGATGTTGTTTATTATTTTTTGTTATATATAATCATAACATATAATTTAAATTTGTGTTGCTCTCCAATCCAACGGATGATATTTTAATATTCTAAATCCTTATTCACTTTTTTCTTGGCTATTCACATATTTTAATGGCATCATTAGTACACATCCATTTTTTTTAAAGAACCATTAATATTTCATGGAGCTCATCATAAAAAACTTAAATTATATTGCACATATCTCACAAAACCACTTAATCACAGATAATCTAGAATAAAAAAAAATTATATATGAGAATATGTGAAATAAATTAACAAAATTAAGAGGGTAAAATATTTAACAAAGTTAAGAGCTACGCAATATGTTAAAAATCTAATTACATAAGGGTAGGTTAGTCTTTTGTATTTCCAAAATTGTAAAATGAGATTTTTTTAAGTATAATTTTAAAAAGCGGATGATTTGGGTATTTCTAATTTCTAGGAGACTTTTTTTTGTCATTTTCCCCAAAATATATAAATCATTGCGTAACAATTTTTATTTTTAAAACATTAAACATATGCAGACAATCCATAAAATTTCTTTTAAATTATATCTAAGAGCAACTCCAACCACCCTTAATATCTCCAAATTTAGAGGGTGATTAGAGGGTGGTGTGCTCCAACCACACTCTATATACACCTCCAAATTTAGAGATTTGGAGTTGACTTATTAAAGGGGCAAAAATTTCGCTTACCGGATTCCGATAAGCAGTTCTAGCCTCTCCCGTTCTACTCCGCCCGATTTACGTCTTATGTTGTCGATCAACACCTCTTAAACGCCCCCGACACAGGGAGGTGGGAGACTTGGAGAAGATCCTCTAACGCTCAAGTCAGTCAAAGTGGCCAATGAAGGAATCTTTGCAAAAAAAAATTTGCACCTACCTCTTGTGTGTGTTATTGCCCCCTATTTATAGAGGAGTTGGGATGGTGCTAGGGCTCCGTATCGACCCTTCTCCATCAAACGGATCAGAATTCATCAACCATTAGTCAAGGGATAAAAGATGTCCCCCCTGATTTGGTCAATTATGGATTGACATATATACCAAGATTCAATAGAGAATTGGTTGACAGAGTCATTGATGTCCCGATTTGGTGGTCTGTGTGATATTGATGGGGATTGATTGTTGATAATTATAATTTAATGCAGTATATTCGGGTGAATCAGTGATGATAGAGTAAATACTGACTTGATCTGCCGCAGTTAGTCGGGTGAGGGCATTCGGGTCAAACCGGTTCTGGTTAGGGCCGATTGGGCCGTCGCTTCCCCGGGCAGATCTCAAATGGACTCGCTGCCCGACCCATTTTCAGGGGTTCGGGTTGGATGGACCGTTGCCTTACTGGGCCAGATCTGATGGGATCCTCGATCCGGCCCACTGAAGGTGAGCGGAAAATTGGACGCTCACACCTACCTCCATATTTGGAGGCCAACTCCAAATCACATTTTTCATTTTTTATTTTATATACTAATTAATTCAACTTCATATATATTTAGATCAGCTAATCCGTGTTTAATAAAATTACTATAGTTGAAAAGATCTTATAGAGACCTTCAAAACGAGACTAATATTAAATTATTTTAGAATTGATTTTAAATAAATCATCATATGTTTTGTTATTCAGAAATTATTTTATTTATTTAATTAAAAAATTATTAATTTAAAAATAACTCCAAACCAATTAATATTATACTCATTTTAAATGTCTTAATAGGATCTTTTCAATGTTATAATTTTTATATAAATGGATTAATAATAATAATATTTATTTATGAGTTTTCATATAACATTATATAATTTTAAAAATGATAAGAAAAAATAGAAAGTGATGATTGGAGTGCAACACCCTCTAAAAATGAATTTCTTCCTTATATGAATGGTCAACCCTTCATATTTGGAGGCTTGGAATGCTTCAAAAGTTTCTTTAGGGAGCTTATTCTCTAATATAGAGAGCTAAAATTTTTTAAAAATGTCAAAATTTAAGAGACTCCATACAATATTTTTTCTCTAATGCTGCATATATGCATACTTGTAGAGAAGACTATAATATAACCAAAGTGAAAGAACCACATTGCCCCTTTCAACAAAACCCTTTCTTTTTCTAGCCTACTCTCTCTTCCCTTTTTTTCCAACCAAAGTAAAAAAAAATCTATCATTTATTGAGGTTGTTTTGTTTGCGAGTACGATTTATGCTAGGATTTATTTCATTTGATGTAATTTGGGTTGAATTGGTTCTCATATTCTGATTCAATGTCGACATTACTCTCATTTTGAAGCATAATTCTTTGGTATGGAATTTAATTTATTTGTTGTGATGACTATTTATTTAAAGGATGTGAATTGTGGTACATTGATCATTTTGAATGAAGATAGAGCAAGAACGAGAAGATTTTTGAAGTGATAAAAAAAAAATGCTCTTTACATGTCATAAAGATCTTTTTTTTCCTACAATATAAGGAAACAGTTGAGAGACTTTTGAATATGCTCTAACATTATTCTTTTTATATAATCATAAATGTCATGGTAGCCCTTGTTGGGGTAACAGACACTGCTAAAAACAATATTTTTTTTTTGTTATAAACCAAAATATTTCCGTTTCATAATTTTTATTTGAGAACTTATTGATTAAAATTACATTAAACAGTGCAAAACCTTAATAGACTTGATTTTTTAAATAATGAAATTTATATTAAATCTTATTTAAATTTGATCTGTGCACTTCTAATCAATTTTCTTCAATTCCAAATCAATTTTCTTAATTTAATCAATTCCAAAATGAAACATAGTTGGGTGTTGGCATTAAATACATGGAAACACCCCTAATGACCCTCCAAAGCTGAGTTGTTGGATGCAACACTTTGATGGCTACCTCCAAAGCTGAGTTGTTGGAGGCAACACTTTGATGGCTACCGGTGTTATAGCACAACACCCCTAGTCCTCAGTGGTCATAGTACAATGATTCATAGCTTATCTGTGTTAAGAGTTGGTCTTAATTAAGTTTGAATCTTAATGCTATGTCAAAAATCATATTTTTTTGATGCAATTCGAAAGAATTTTTTGTAGGACCAAAACAAACAGGCGAAGGTAGCTTATCAGCTTAGGTCAACCACAGAAGATTCCTCCATCATAAAAAGGAACACTTTGATGGCTACACCACCAGTATCCGACATTTACACATGTTTGTGAGAAAACATTGGGTTGTCGCGTGTTCTCTATATGAAATGTGTTTTTGTGGATGCAGTCATGCATTCAGCGTGACTCGATCCCTTAATTATTTAATCATGTGTTTCTAATCACATTTGACTTACTTTTCACATGTGTCAAATCTATTTTGTGAAATGAGTTTTGATTAAATCGACAAATATCTTTCACATCTATAAAAGTGATCGGGAGGTTTAATTTTGAAGAGAGCATCATTTTTCAAAAAAAAACTTTCAAACCCATTTTCTGTCTATGTTCTACTATCTCGATAGGAAACACGAGCTTGACCTTAAAAATCCAAAGCCCCACGCTTAAGAACCAGAAAAGTGAGTGAAAGAAATGATTTATACATTCGAGATATTTATGCCACGTCTATGTGACAAATCACCATGTCACTTGTTCTAAATATAAAACGTAAAGTGGATGAAGTCATGCAGTCAATGTGATCCCATTAATTAGTCAATGTGATCCCTTTAATTATTCACTCACTTAATTTTTTACCACAATTGACTGGGTCTCCATGCCCATTTTTAGCGCATTATGTGCTAAATATATCTTGATCAGTAACCCGATCAAGCAATCTTAACGAGATATCATATAACATCTAAGGATGCGTTTAGATGTACGATTAAAAAGCTAAGATTCTTAAAATCTTGTATTTTAAACTCAGCTTTTAAAAAACATTGTTTTCTTAGCTTTTCAATTACAATATTTTTTTGTCTAAAAATAATGGGTTTTTTAGTTTTCAGTCCCTCTAAACATACATATTTAGGGATCAATTCCTCACTTCTTCATATTTTGGTTTTAGTCCCCCCAGATTTAAAGGATGTATTTCTTTTTAGTCTCTCCGATCAGGGACTAAAAACAAAACCAAATAATTTAAGAATAGATTCCTCCCAGGAATTAAAAAGAAGCATATCATTTAAATCTGGGAACTAAAATCAAAATATAAAAAATTGAGGGATCGATCACTAAGTCCTATGATTTGTGGAAACTTATAAATAAAAATCCCAAAAATGATATATGGTGATTTGAAAGTTAAATGTTAAAATGTGATTAAATCTATCTTTGAACATTTTTAATTTTTAAAATACAAAAATTACCCAAACACAAATTCAAACGAATCAATAGATCTATCTGTACTTCAACGTATCATTCCTCTACGTTCCTCTATCTAAATCTTTGCACAAAGGTGTAGAACATTATCTCTAATCAGAAGTAATTCGTCACGTAGGATATATTGAATTTAGCTCGTACATATCACCATTTGACTCATGACGAATATTCACTCACTCAATCATTTCATGCAGTGTAGCCCATTAGAGCCCTTGTCCACGTATGATACGTGTTCACTTTTAAAAGCCATGAGTTTCATGACAACGGTGATATATTTAGTCATATATTTAGTCGCTTTTGTAGTCTTGATTGTAGATCACATTTATTTATTTTTAAATCATATAATTTCTTATTAAATAAAATATAATATATATTAAAATATATTAATATATTTTATTTTGTATTAAAAAAATAACAAACTTTTTACACCATGCTGTATGATAAATCTCTATATTATAATAACGCAATATATATTATGTTATCATAATGTATGAGGCTATAAAATTGATTAAGTGTATCAACGCTCCTTACTCAATCATTCAATTTCAGCAGTGAAGCCTATTAGTGCCCGTGTCCGTGATACATGTTTATTTATAAAAGCTCGCATGAAATATTAATATAAAATCACAAGTTTAATTGGTTGCATGAGTGTAGAACAACTTTATACAAAATTAATTTTAAACTTAAAAATCTCATTATCCAAACCATAAAAAATAACATGGATTTCAACCCAATCAAGCCCCCGTATGTCCATACACACACGTTCCTTGGAGGTCATCCAACGGTGTTGTTTTTTGTGTGTGTGTGTGTGTGTACAAAAGCTCTGTATTTAAAGCATACAGATATTAGATACTGAACCCCTAACATCCAGCCCAAAGACTATAAAGTAGCCCCAAATAATTAAACTCAACAAACCTTTAGCCCCGTGTAGAACGAGAATAAAAAAATTTAATTTTTTAATTTTTATTTTTTTAACTACTAAGGGTGCGTTTGGATGTGAGGTTGAAAATATGAGATTCTTAAAATCTTATATTTCAAACTCAGCTTTTCAAAACTATGTTTTATTAGATTTTCAACCGCAAGATTTTTTTGCCTAAAAAGGAAAATTGTGGTTTAATAAGTTAAATACTGAAAATGTGTTTGGATATGAATTTCAAAATTTTTAATTTTTCAAACGCAGAATCTACCTAAACTCATATCTAAACGGACCCTGAGACTAATAGAAATGGCAAACAAGACTAAATGAAATACAAAGAGAAAATATTGAATTTTTAAAATAAAAGATAAATTATAATCACATCAAAAATTTTGAATAAAATCTAAAAAAATAAAAAATAAAAATAAACATAAAAAAGGAAATATATATAAATATAATATGAAAAATAACGTGTAAACAAATCAATATGATTGTTTTTTGTAAATCACACAAATAAAATCTCAATAAAATAAGAACAAAATAAATATTAACCAATAATAAAACACAAAACCCCAATAAAATAGGGAATGAAAAACAGAAAAAAATAATTAAAGCAAACAATAAAGAGAATAACAAAAAAAAGTACCAAAGATAAATAAAAAAGAAAAAACTAAAGTTTCATTTTTATAAATCAAATAAAATAATAGATAAAAACAAATCACAATTAAATAGAAACAAAACAACTAAACTAGAAATATGGATAAGTTTTTAAATATAAGATAAATATTCAAAAAAACAAAACAAAATACAAATCCCAATAAATTATGCATAAATATTTTTTTCTAAGATTTAGGAGCCCTCCAAATGTAGGCGCTCTAGGCAACTGTTTTGGTTGCCTATACTCACGGTCGATCCTACAAACCCATAAAATTAAAGTTATCCTAGATTATTCTACTCAAAGACAATGTGGATCCACTGTCAAATCAACTTTCATCACCTCTTATAAATCACATGTCAAATTAACTATTATTATTTTTTCACCTTGTTTAAATCCTTATCCATATTTTTTTTATATTTTATTCAAACAACAAAATATTTATTTTTATATTTATCAATAAAAATAATTTAAAACACAATCCAATATAAAATAATTTTATCTTTATTTATACTAAAATAAATATATACTAAAAAAAAATATATATATATTACAAAAAATAAGGTGGCGTTTGGCGCGGCGGAATGCGGATTTTAAGTTCTGATTAATAAGTGCAGATTATATAAGTTCTGATATGTTTTAATCAGTTAAAAAAAAACTGTTTGGTTCAGTAAAAATTATCAGTACTTATATAAATAAATGTGTTTGGTTCACCACTGAATAGTAGAGCTTATTAGAAGGGTATTTTGAGTTTGGATCAAAGATAGATATGTACAACAAATTTGTACTGATATATGTTAAATAAAGATTAATGTACTGATATATGTTTAATGAATATAGATTAATGTCAAATATGTCTATATATAAAGTGGTGGGGATTAGAAAATAGGTAGTGGGAGTATCTGTGACCTTTGTTATTTTGTAAACCCAATTGTGTATAGAAATATACGTAGCGCTGTTTGGATGTTTTGTCTCTGGAAGGAGTATTGAAACCCACCTTCCCCAACGCAGAAACCCTAAAAAAAAAAACACAATGTTTCAGTCCCATGTGTCGCACATCCTGCCATCCCCAGCCCGGCTCGGCCTGACCCCGGCAAACCCCAACTCTCTGAACCCCACCACCTCCTCCTCCTCCTCCGCCTCCTCCCCCTCCATCGCCGCCTCCACCACCCTCCTCTCCCTCCACCCTCCCCTCGCACGCGCGCAAACTCTCCTCCAAATGTCCCTCCTCGGATGTTGGCCCGCGAGGAGATCCGAAGAGGAGGCAGAAGTTCGAACAGACAGGAGGTGAACACGACGGGGACAAGGACCCTCGTGAATGAGCAGACGATGAAGGAGAAGACATTTGCTCCTCAGCCTTGTTTCTTGAGGACTTCGATCGACGGGATCAGGTGTGCCGTGACGAGGCTGGCAGATCTGATTTTTCCTCTCTCAAACGGTACAGAGAGAGCTCCCCTTTTTTGTTCGGTGTAGAGAGAGGTGAGGAGAGAGAGAGAGCCACTCGAAAAAGGGGTTTAAATACCCTATGTCAATAGTTGAAATGTGCAGGGGTAATGTGGTCTTTTCATGTCGATAACCAATACGCTGAATGCGATTGCTGGAAAAAAAAGTGATGTATCGACGCTGAAATTTTGGTCTGTTTTTCTACTGAAAGAGGGTTTTTTCATCACTTATAAAGATGTCTACCAAACGGCGATGAGGTTGTATAAGCGCTTATTTTCAGTTTTAAGCATAATAAGCGCTGAACACTGGTTTAACCAAACAGCCCCTTAAAATCCTAAACGGGGCTTAATAATCAACCCAGAGGACTGCAGTACTTTTTTTTTCTTTTCCCCCATGCACCAACACTAGTACATGCACGTACGGACTTTGGACTCCCGTTGTGTTCGACAGTTAAAGCGCACCCTGACCGTCGATTCTGCCACGGTGGAAGTCCGCGCGCGTGCACACGCACCCTGTTAAGGTCCTCCACTTTCGGCTCTCACGTGACTCCGACAACTCGTTCGAATCCGCACATGGAAGGCCATTTTTTTAATTACAGAAATGCCCATTGAATTAGGTCTTCTTATCTTGACCAATCAAACACTTGTCTTATTATATTATTTTAAAAAAATTTGAAGATTTCACCATGATATATACATTTATATAATCTTCTATATCATCAATAAATAATTATATAATATATATATATAATAAAACGGGAGATTTGAATATTGCATCGGGAGAAGATATGCATTGGAGATTTGAATGGTTTTATATTATTATATATAAAAAAATAACAAGAAGCGATTGTTTTTGTCAACATTCAATTAGCTGTTGCTTGAAACATTTCCAAAAACAATAGGATATTTTATTCAAGATAAGTTAAATAAACAAATCATCCACATGATAAACAAATACAATGAAATGATGTTTAGGAAATCACCAGCCTGTAAATCATAATAAATAATTTAATCCATATAATAGCATTAAAAATAGGTGTGATACCTTAGTAATTAAAATAAAATATGCCATTTAAGTTTTACATTTCATATATTTCAGAGGTGATTTTATATTTAAAATTTATAATTCATTGATGAATTTATTTTTAACTTATTACTAAATATATTTCCACAACATTAAATATATTTCCAATTAATTATGTGACGTCATTATTTGACAATCCACTCATCCCAGAATTCAATCCTCACTCACCCACTATCATAATTGGATAAACCAAACACTCTCCTAAAAATAACAATGGCATTCGTAAATCCTTTCAACTTCAAGGTCATTCATGCAAAATATCCAATCCTTCAACATAGAAGAAAAGGACAAGAGGCAGGTCAGTGGTAGGCAAAAGCCGGGCCTCTAACGTTCTTCTGTCAAACTTTAAAATAAATAAATAAAATCGAAAACAAAAAAATATTAAATAATGATTTCAATAATAAATAAAAAAATTCAGAAAAAAAAGTCACCTTCTTTTTCTCTTTCTTGCCCCTTACTTTCACCAAATTATTATCTCAATATAATATAGGAAATCTCATTCCAACCCTGTTTTTTTTTTCATTTATTGTTTATTGCATTTAATATTATTTATATTCATTATGATTACCTGTTTATTCATTAAAATATTTTTCATTAACTTTTTTTTTTGGGGGGGTTTCTTCTTCTTTCGTTCATCTCTGCAAGGTCCGGCGAATCTCTCTGTGGAGCGGTTTTTCGTACATCGGACGGACAAAAAGGAAGGGAAGACATCGTACCTTCCATTACCAGATCGGGTGGCGACAGTTGGAGCTTCAGTTGCTCTGCAATGGCGGATTCCCGAAATATCGGTTCTTTTGTCTGAATTTTTGGGGGCGATTCGGTGTCGGAAGTGTGTTTTGTTTGTCTGTTCTTAGCAGTCGAAGTTGAGTGAAAGTGATCTTTTTGTAGGGTTTGTTTTTAAAGTGTATATGCATGGAAGGAAGAGATGTTATGAGCTCTGGATCTTCGGCGGCTACGGCCGAACCTTCCGGAAACTACGCCCCTCCTCCGCCACCTCCGGAGGCGGCGGCGAAGAGCGAGAACCCTAGCCAGGGCGGTGCAGTGGTGTCTCCGCCACCTCCTCAGCCTCCGCCTCCGCCGGCGGTGAGTGGTCCGCTGGTGGTGACGCCGCCTTCGAGTGGGGCGGCGTCGACGGGGAAGAAGAGAGGGAGGCCGCGGAAGTACGGCCCGGACGGGAGGCCCGTGATGCCTCTGAATCCGATGCCGATCTCGGCGTCCATGCCTTCCGGCGAGTTCTCCGGTGTGGTGACGCCGTCGCCGGCGACGTGGGCGGCCATGAAACGGGGTAGAGGGCGGCCTTTGGGTTCGGTCAACAAGCAGCATCAGAGAGTGGCGGATGAATCTCTAGGTGATTTTTTCAAACACAATCTCTATTTTGAATTTGTTTTGTTTTGTGGATGCTTGTATTAGTTTGTGTTTAATCACGGAAGCTTTTGAACGGTATCTGATCTGTTGGTTTTTGGTTGATTATGATTGCGTGGGACCTTTGGTGAGAGCAATCTGTTATTTGAATCTGGGTGGGGGAAAAAAGAGAGGTGGGGGTTTATTCTGTGGGGTTGGTTTTTTAAACAGGGGATTGTAATCCTGGTCTCTTGGTTCCTGTTGTATCTGAGATTTGAGTGTTTTCACCAGTCTGAAAGGGATTGGGGAGATTGGTATCCTGAAGGAACTGACTTGGGAATTTTCTGTCCCACCATGCTCCTGCTTTAGGTTGTTGGGTTGTTGTTTAGATGCTGAAGATATTATTAGTATCAGATTAATAGGATTACATATTGTGGGTCAGCATCTATGGGCCCATCAATTAGGAGGTTTCTGGAGTTTTATTCCATACGGTGTATCAGGTAAAAATTTTCGGAAAATCTGTTTGCTTCGTACTTGATCCTGTTCATTGATTCGGGGTCCTATTAGTCTCTGGTCCTTTGGAATGTCCACCAAGTTGTTCTGTTTGCCGTTTTGATGACTATGGTTAGCAAGCTTACATCATTTTCCTATGACACTATCTTTTTGTTATGTTTCTTTTTTTTCCTTCCAAACTATGTAGAATCTAAGTTTGCTATGTCATGATGCTTCAGTCAGTTTCATCTAGTTTTATTTGGTTTCATTTGGTTCTTTTCTTCGATTTTGCAGGCGAATTGGTTTCATGTTCTGCCGGGGCAAATTTTACTCCCCACATCATTACTGTGGCCGCTGGCGAGGTATCACTGTTGCTATAATTTAACTTCATTTTTCTAAATTACATGCTGTTACACAAAATATTTAAAAAATCTTCTTTCTTTTATATATAAGCATCAAGAAATCTAACAGTTTTGGAATCTTCAAAGAGCGTTTGAATTAAGTAAACTAGCTTAGCAGTGAGTCTAACTTGGTAGTTATATATTTTATCCAAGGAGTGAGGACCTTTTGTTTTACACCCACATGATCTCATGGTTGTTGATTTGTCTATAAGTTCGCTAAAAATTCTAGGATGTTTATGTCCACTTCTGTCTAGTTAACACTTTCTTCCAGGATAAGGACATGGCAGACAAATGGCGCTATAAAAGATGGATAAATAATATGGATCATGTGATAGATAAAAAACGCTAAATATTATTTAACTAGCCATTTAGAAAGAAAAAAAAAACGCTAAAATTATTTCACCAGCCATTTTTGGATGCTCCTTTAGTTTCAATTTTCAATTGTTGGTAAGCTTTTGAAGGGCATTATATTACAGAAAGCTGACTGTGTGTCATTTTAGGGTGAGGAGATGTGTGCAAGAAATTATATTTTATAGTTTTTTTTTTTAATTGTTAATTTTTTGTGGTTTTATTCTTTCATGGTTTCTCTTGCCGTTATGCTCATTATGTTTTTAATAAACCTTAAATACCCATTACCTACCTTAACTCTTGTTTTTTTTATAAAAAAAAAATTAGGGACAGAAAATTTTGCCTGAAACTTATGCATGAACAAATCATGACCTGGCAAATGCATTATTTTTGTAATAATTGACTCATTATCGATTTTATGGTAGCTAGTCTACCCTTTTCGTAAAAAAAATTTTACATTATTCTTCATATGAGAAGCTCCATCCTGTTTTCTTCATTGTGAGATCTAGAAATTTCCCTGACTTTTTCATGATAACTGAAGGATTGTTTGCTTGCCTAAGAAATTCTTTTCTTCATGTTATGACTTTTGATAGATATTTCATGCATACTATAGGGTGGAGGGATTCTATTTTTCTTCTGCAATTTAGCTTGTTAACACATATAGCAAGAAGGGTAAGTACCATATGATGAAAAGAAAATTGCAACTAGGAGGTCATGGGTTGAATCCCACCACTAAAAAAAAAAAACCTTGGGGATTGGGCCGATAGCTTAATGGTTGGCTTTTGCACCTTCCATTCAACTCAAGTTTTATCTTGTTTATCACATTCATATCTCTCTGAAGGACTAGGATTATAAATTCGTATCTTTGAAATAAATATTTTTTTTGCTAGTTGAATCTTTCAAAATTCATATTTCCAATCCAATTGCAAATCAAGTTTAACCATTTCAAAAACTATCTCAAGATTTTGCAACTGCAGATTTGGTTATCTGGAAATTGTTTGTTGTGGCATTAGTTCTGTTACCTTTTCAGTTATAGTTATTGATGCTATGTATGCATTTTATGTCATGGAATAGAGAATTTATCAGAAGCAAAAAAAGAATACAGCCTATTCTTTTCATTTCCCTATTCAAATAATTGCCTCTGCACATTGCAAAGAAAGTGTACTTTTCATATCTATATTTTTCCACTTTCTTCATGACAATGATCTGAGACCTTATGATATAAGAAACTTTTTGGTCTATTTAGTTGCAGAGATGGAGATGTCCATCTCCGAGTTGTATATGTGAGCTCTGGGTGGATGAATGGCCTGGCATTGGAAGGGAATGAATTCATAATGAAGTGCTTTCATGGCCGTGATTGCATAAAGTGTGGTGGAGTACCATGCTCTTCAGCAACCACAAATTTTCTGTGATGCAACAACTTGAGAAAGAAAAAGGACAATGAATTTAGTCTTACAAAAAATAAGCTGCACCAAAGACTCTGGGTATTGGTCATGGTCATTCATGTTTTAAGTTTTGTTATTGAAGAGAGTAGTTATTATCATTTTCCTTCAAAAGAAAATCAGATTTAAGGTACCCGACCTGGGAAACAGAGTGTTGGGTTGAAATTAGTGGCATGTGCTTTTATGAGACAGAGAGCATGGAATTCAGTTCAGCACATATAAATTTTTTTTTATCTAAATCAATGGATGCGTAAATCCCTATAAAGCATGTCTGACCTTTTGCGTGATGATTTAATATTTACAGGCTTAATAGGATAACTCTAAGCAAAATGCTGTTATATTCTCCCTGGAACCTAGTATATTCTTTGCATTTTTTTGCTGTAATCACAGGGATTTTTGAGTAATATATGATTCCTTTTGAGAGCACAGGATTGATCTGTATAATTATCCATGGTTGTATATGCTTTTTTTATCTACTTGAACTTGAAGTAATGCTAGATTTCTTCTGCTTAATAAATTAGAGGTGGCTCTGCCTGATTCCATCTGGGTTTTTGAGAAGTCACATTCTATATGCATCAGATAAAAATAGTGTTTTTTAATTTATATTATTCCGTTTTTCTTTTTATTGGATGTAGGATGTTACAATGAAGATCATATCATTTTCTCAACAAGGCCCTCAGGCTATTTGCATTCTTTCTGCTAATGGTGCCATTTCAAACGTCACACTTCGTCAACCTGATTCTTCGGGCGGAACTTTAACATATGAGGTTTGACTACAAAGTTTTTGTTTTGGGAAAATATTACAAAATTTTGAAGTACATTATAACTGGACTTAATTTTCATTATTTTGTTTTCTACTGTAACATGTAAACTTATCTTTATTTAGGTTCCATCGCAGAAGTAATTGCGTTATTTCATTTAATTGTATGAGTGAGTTGCGTATACTAGTTATTAAGCCCACGCCTCTGTCCAGATTTTCTTAGAGTTCTGGTAATCTTGGGAGGCATGTGCCTAAGCTTTCACTTTGATCCATGAAGTATTTGCCGTGCTGAATATAGTGAATTAAAGTTTTGGAAGCATATTTGATATAACAGTGATTAAAAAGTTGCTAGTATTAAGCTAGGTCCTATGTTCTTCCTCAATAACTCTTATTCTTAAGTCTGAACTAATTTGTATTGAAACTTTGGTCAATACTTACTCAAGTAAAAAAACAAAATCTGTTGATATTGCTACTCATGAGATGAAAGGGATATGCTTCAATGTGATTTATATATATTTATATTTTTTGGTACTCAGTTTATTCCATTTTGGAAAACATTTCTGTTACATCTTTTATTTAATGTGATGATTGTTTACTTGAACCATCTTACCATCTATTCTTATTTGATGGGTTTTTTGACATCCATTAGCCAAAAGCAAAGAAGAATAAGATGAATGGCATGTCAGAACTGAGGAAATTAACTTAATGTTGATGAAGTTAATCATATTTTGTATAATAGTGAACAGTATTCCTGTGATCATCATATAAAATGTACATTCCGAAGTTGAAACAAGGGTTGGTGCATTGAAGTTCGTCAACTTCTCAGGCATATTATATCAGTTGAGATCTACACTACAATTTCTACACATTTGGTACTATACTACTATCATACGAGAAAAACACACAATTATGAATAAAAAAGAGTGTTTTTCTAATTTGGCCGCAAATTTGTTCCTGTTTCTTGTAACTGTTTGTGTCTGTTTTTTATTATAGTTTCTCTATCCCTTTCCTGTTGAATCCTTACAGTTTCTGAACATCTTTTGTTTCCTTCGAATCTTTTCAAGGATATGCTGGTAATGGTCTCTTCAACCTTTTCTTCTGTAGTGACAAAATCACAAAATTATATTACCCATTGCATAATAATGCTGAGAGTATGCAAAAAACCAGCAATTGCCTTTGTGTAGTTGGATAACAATGTGCTTATCTCAATGTTCTAAAAAGTGGGATTAGCGGCCATCTTGGTGAAATCAAGCCTAGCCCGCCTCATCTAGGGGATCAAACGAGGATTAACTAGGCGGGGATTAAGCGGTGGAGTTTAATCTAATCAATTCTATTTTACTGTTTAAATATAAAAAAAATTCTATTTTACTGTTTATTTAATTTTTTTACATTTAAGTATAATATATATATTATATTTTTATTATTAAAAAATTCGATTAATCCCTGCATAATCCTCGTATAATTGAGTAGCACTGGAACTCATGACCCCTCAGTGAAGTAGGGATGTCAGCTAACTTGTCAAGATGTGGTTTCGTGATGAAGTTCTAACTTGTACACTTTTGACCCTATTTTGGCAAAATAAATAATTTAATGATCAAAGGAAAAAGATATTATTCAATGTTCGCAGAGCCTTTGTTATTAAGTTCTACTTTCATGCAGTTTTTGGAAAGTCTGCTGTTTTTTTTATTTGTCTTAGAATATAAACAAATTGTCAATGGTTTAGACAGAGTTTCCTATAATTCTGAAGCGCTCATGGCGCCTAAATTAAGGCATTCTTTCTTTTTTCTGAATTATTCTTATATATTGTATTTGGTCATCTTAACTCTGTACTTGCTATTTGTAATTGGCTTAATATTGTGTTTGGATCCCCACAAAAAATTCCATTGTTTACTTAATATAATACATGTGATGACATTTGCTACGTGGATCTTTTTTTTTCCATTTTCCTTCAAACACTGTCTTTTAATTAAGAAATTTTCCCATAGTCATAGGACTTAAATGTTCATTGAGTTCTGGAAACCTTCCATCCTGCTGGAAAAGAATATGTGGGTTGACATGGGTGGTGTGTTGCTGTAATAGGTAAGGGCATAGTTATAACAAAGCTTTTACACATTGTTTCTTATGAGTTTATATCATTGTAAAATAATAAAAAATGGCTGCCTATCTTTTGGCCTATGCATATATTTCCTGAAATATGTTTTTTTAACCTTGGTCACTTGATAAATCTTTAGGGTATATTTGTGCACAAATTTGAAAGGAAAGTGAAAGTGAGGGAATTTGGGTCAAAGGAAAAGTGGTAGAAAGTAAAATATTTTCCCTTTGACCAACTTTCATGGTGTTTGTACACGTGATGGAAAAAAATTTCATCACTCTCTCAAATTCTCACACATGGGGAAGGGAAATTTTTTTTCACTTTTTCTAATAAGACAAAATAGGAGAGGAAAAATGATGGAAGATTTTTATTTCCATTGTTTGGCACAAACATTAGATTTTTAGATGGTTAAAGGGAAAATTTTCACTTTCCATCACTTTTATTTGGCATTAACACACCCTTAATGTTAGTGGATTACTGACCATACTAGCCAGAATACAGATACTTCTCGTCTCCCTTTTTATTTTACCCTTCTCTATGCTGCAACTATTTGCGCATATGCTGAAAAGAATTATGACATTACTTCTTTGATCACTATTTAGGGCCGTTTTGAGATACTATCACTGTCTGGATCATTTATGCCAACTGAAAGTGGAGGAACAAGGAGTCGATCTGGTGGTATGAGTGTCTCTTTGGCTAGTCCAGATGGACGGGTTGTGGGAGGAGGAGTTGCTGGATTGCTAGTGGCTGCCAGCCCTGTGCAGGTATGTATTTTATTTAATATGATGCTGAAAATCCATCTTGGCTGTGCAAACTGTGTTAATATCTGATCTCTTTAATTGAAGGTATTGAAATTTTAAATGAAATCATTACAAGTTCTCTAGGGAGTAAACTAAAGAATAATTTTGACCATTGTTTTTGTCAAACAGACAAAAAAATTTTTTTTAATCAAATCAGACCCATAAATACATGTATTTCCTTTCTTCTTTTGACAAAGAAAGCTGGGTCTGAATGCAAGATCTCTAGATTGGAAGTACAATATAAATGAGCATGAATCTCTCTCTCTCTCTCTCTCTGTCTCTCTCTCTCTCTCTCTCTCTCTCTCTCTCCCTCTCTCTCTCTCTCTCTCCCTCTCCCTCTCTCTCTCTCTCTCTCTCTCTCTGTCTCCCTCTAAATAGTATGTGGTAAAGACTCTCTACATGCAATGCATTCTGTGGTGCTGAATATCAAACTTCTACACATGGAACCCAACAATTGTTTGTGAAATAGTTTTCCTACACACAAATAGTTCTGTTTCCTACTAATATCAAAATCTGAACATTAATATGCAGAACTGTGCGAGACTATGCTCCCTTGTATGGCTATCTTATAAATTTATTTTATACTTCATGATGCAAAAAGGAAACATAATCATACATTTCCATCATACGCCATCCTATCTTTACACTTGTATGTGTGTTATCAGGTTGTGGTAGGCAGTTTCATGACGAGCCATCAGCAGGATCTGAAGATCAAGAAGCCAAAATACGACTCCACTTCTGTCTCTATGCCAGCAGGTGTAATTCCAATCTCCACTGCAGATGCTGTGAATGCACACGGCGTGCATCGAAATTCATCTACCCCAAAGCCAACCCTCGCATCCTCGTCTTCATTCCGAGGGGATAGCTGGTCTTCTATGCACTCCATGCCTGAATCTGGGAATCTGACGACCGATATCAACATTTCTTTGCCGAGTGGGTGATGCAATGCCATATTTTCTTGCTGACTGGGTCGGTGGTAACTCCATTGCCCCTTCATTTTATGGACTTCGACTGAGCTTTGGAAACCCAAATTTCCAAAGTCTCGAGAACTCTGCATACATGTCTGGTGCTAATTTATGAACCAAATATTGGTATTTCTAGCTAGGAATTTGTGATTTTTATGTTTTTAGGAGTCATAGGACTCATTGGGGGTAGGCTTATTTGGTGCAACCATCACCAATCTGATGTTATTGAGACCGTCTTCTGTTGTTTGAGCTTGAATGAATTCTACATGTACAACGCATGTCTTCCTTTACATCTCTTTCACTAAATTTTGCTTGTTGTTTGAGCTTGAATGAATTCTACATGTACAACGCATGTCTTCCTTTACATCTCTTTCACTAAATTTTGCTTGTCTTGGTTATAATGTCACCAGTAATCCTTGCAAGTACAGCTTCCTCTGTAGAACAAATGAAACCGATTTCGGTCTCTCACCACAATCTCCCTTTCATAAACAAGTGACACCCTTTTCATGAAACAGTGACAATGCTTGCATATGCGAAGGTTCTTCGAGATCCTAATCGGTGCAGGAGAGCTCACTCTCAACAGCCCGAACGCGATCGCGACCTTCTCACTGTGAGGGGGATCTTCAAATCCTTCCTCCATCTCCGCCTTTGCTTCCATGTCGCCCAACATGTGCTCGATCTCGCCCCACATCGGATGCGAAGCATCCCCGACGACAAACTCATGCACCTCGCAACCAACCTCAACCCAAGCCGTCCCCGTGGGTTTCCTCCCGACTCTCAACCTTGCCTCCGCCGACTTCTCCATCCACCCGCACCGTCCGTAGATCTGCGACATGATCACGTGGTGACTCGTATCAGTGCAAGCCATTCTCGCGAGCCTCTCCATAACGCGTTCCGCCATGACAACATCATCCCGGGCTTTGCACGCGCTCAATAGAGCGCCCCAGACTACCGAATTGGGCGGGATCGGCATTTTTGAAACCATATCAAAAGCCTCGTCCAACAACCCGGCGCGTCCGAGGAGGTCCGCCATGCACCCGTAATGCTTGACCGTAGGAACGATCCCGTACTCGCTCCGCATCCGATCGAAGTAGCGCCTCCCTTCTTCGACCAGCCCGCCGTGTGCGCATCCGCATAGCAGGCTTAAAAACGTAACCCCAGTCGGCCGATGCCGACCATCCGATTCCATCGCATCAAAGAGACGCGCAGCCTCCGCGCCCCGCCCGTTCACGGCGAGCCCGTGGAGCATCGCATTCCACGATCGAACGGTCCGAATCGGCATTGAATCGAACACGGAGACCGCGTCCCTCACGCACCCGCACTTGCAGTACATGTCGACGAGAGCCGTCCCCACGAACTCCGTCAGATCCACGCCGTTCCTTCGAACGTACGCGTGGATCCAACGGCCCAGATTCAACGCGCCGGTCATGGAGCACGCGGAGAGGGCTCCCACGAGGGCGAAACCGTCGGGGGTGATCCCGGAGAGCTGCATGTCGCGGAAGAGGGAGAGGGCGTCATCGGGCCGTCCGATGCGGAGGGAGGCGTCGATCATGGCCGTGAAGGAGACGACGTTCTTGGAGGGCATTCGGTGGAAGAGGTGGCGGGCGAGGGAGAAGTGGTTGTGGGAGGCGTAGAAGGAGAGGAGGGAGGTTTGGACGAAAACATCGGAGGAGAGGCCGCGCTTGAGGGAGTGGGCGTGGAGTTGGAGAGCGGTGGAGGGGGAGGGGGATCGAGAGTAGGTCTTGATGAGTGGGGCGAGGGAGTGGTCGGATGGGAGGGCGATTTGGGTGGGTTTGTTGAGGGAGAGGTTTTGTTCGTTGTTTTGGGGTCTTGGGTGCGGAAGAACAGCGGATGCAGTTGCAGCGACGGTAGCCATTGCCGTTTCAGGTATTCAGTTTGTAAACGATACAGTTAAAAGAACACTCAATCCGTTTTGCCGCCGCTTATATGGAGTATATAAAAAGTTTAGTTTTTTTTTTTTTTTTTTATATGCGTTTTTGTAAAATAGCTTTAACTTTTTAAGCCTATTCTAGCGTTAAGTGCAATCAGGTGGGTTGGATTCCGGGTCAAATTCGAGCTTAACCGAACCTAATCCAATGTTAGAAAAAACCAATCCAAACCAATTCAACCCGACCCTCGGGTTTGAAAAATTCAATCCGAATCCAACCTGTCGGATTTTGTTTGGATTTGAGTTTGGGTTTAACTAAAAAAATATATTATTTTAAACAATTAAAATTTTCAAAAGTCCGTTATCTAAAAGACAATTATCTGCATAATAAAAATAAAAAAGATGAAAATGATAAACAATTTTATTTAGAGGATAAAGATATGGAAACTATAGAAGTAAAATGTTCTAAATAAAAATAAATTATAAAATTTCAATTGTATCATAAACATTAAAAAAATTATAACTTGATGCAAAACGGGTGGCAGACGCGTTTCAAGAGCGATGAACCCGAGAACGGGTCCATTTGAGATTTCTAAATATTTACAGAAAAATCGGCTAGTAGAAATATGGCGCCCCGAACTCGGAATCGCCTGAAATTTTTACTGGAGGTAGATATCGAGGAGATCTACAAAAGTTGTCGCTACGCCACAACACGCGCTTATTTTTCCATTTTTCGGCCCTCAAAATGGCCTTTTTTGCTATTTTTAATAACATTTTAGATTCTGCATATCTCCTTCATAATAATTCGGATTTGACTGAAATCAAATCCGAAGATCTTCTAAGATCCTCTAGAGTTAGTTATAACAAATTTTCGTTTTTGCTATTTTTAGTAACTTTTTAGTATAAAATGGATATTTGTAATTTAGGGTTAGCAGTTTTTATAATATATTTCTGAGTTTTATTATTCTCTTTGAGAATTGTGGTTTGTTGAAGGATCTCAACGCTTGTTGGATCTTTGTTTTAGTTTTTCGCTGCGTTATAACTTTACTTAGAATATTTTATTTAGATATGAAAACTTTGAGTGCGGGTTGATTCAGGTTACTCGAACCCTAATCCAAATCAAACTTAAATTAGATTTGGATTGCTCGAGTTGAATTTAAATGCTAAAACTTCAACTTAAATCTGCTTAAATTTTAGATTAGATCGGGTTCAATTAGTCCAAGATACACTCCTACTCTGGTGCAGTTATCTAAGCCCATGCATTTTCAATGTTTGACATAATTATTATTTTTATGAAGCGGTAAAAAGAGAGAGAGAAAAGTAGAGAAGAACGCCAAGGTATTATGAGGCCATCCCTTGCAGAGTATATTCGCTGATCAACACTAGTACTTCTAGAGAGTGTTCTGTTAGATATTACGACATAATGACTTCCTTAAAATAGTTTAAGAGTTTTCAGGATAAATTAATTGAGGTGGAGGCATACATGGGTCTTCCAAGTGTTCTTATAAACCATAGAAGTCTCCGTAACATCTGACCAATTTTTATGCCATTTTCTCAAGAAAGATCTAATTAACTTGAACCTGTACAAAAGTCCAACCTACTTTATATTTGTTTCGAAAGGCAGTCAAGTTATGGGAGAATCACAATTTGGGCTTGTACTCCTTATCTTTGCGTTCACAACTATATGTTCATGTATTCAGTTCCCTGCATGTAACACGCTCTAATTAAAATTGTCAGATTTCTGGGTCGTTCTTATGATGAAGTTTTAATGACTAATCATACCACCATTTTTGTGTTTCTCGCATGCAACGTGATTGTTCTCATCCTGATCCTCGTTCACTTATTATCGAAACCACGTCCGAAGAGATCCGAACAAGATTTCTCGTTGGATCCCTCACTGGAAGAGTCTTTGATTACTACAGTAACAGATGGCGATGAAAACATCAAAGAAGGTTACGATGAAGAAGGTTATGAAAGTATGAACTGTGATGTTGTTCTTGATGACGGTGGCAGTGATGAGGATGATGAGGTTTATGTTGTAGTTGATGATGATAATGAAGTTTTGGAAGATGATGATGATCATGGGGGGATGTCTGGGGAAGATGAATTCAAGAGGAGAGCTGACGAGTTCATCAACAAGCAAACCTGAACACAAGATACCCACTGCTTCCAAATGAATGGTGATCATGGTTTTTTGAGAAGATCAATGGCTTTTAGTCTTCAAGAAGTACAGTTTTTTTTTTTCCAACTCATATGTAATAATGCATGTCTTTGATGCTTTAATTTTTGTTTTTCAGTTTTGTTTTCAGCTGTGTGTACTCTAACCTCCCGTATGCCTAGAGACATAAGCCTAGAATAGGGAAGAATACTGGAGAATAGTCTAAAAAAGCTGTTTGTTTTGGCAGAATAAACCCCGATAGCTATGTCTGAATAAGTTAGGATAAGGCTTGATAACAATTCTAAGGAAATGCCAGAATTGCTTATCAGGGTTTATCTATGCCAGGGAATTAAAATACCCCTCACTGTCATTTTTAAAAATTTCTCTCACATCCTTTTACATAACCCAATGATACACCCATCTTTAATAAGAACCGTTTGATCGATGGATCCACTATTGAAGATTAAATCTCGATCACACAATATAAACCCATTCAGTACTCAATCCACACCGTTTATTCTCACCTGCAAGTCAGCCCATCTACGTACACGTGTCCCTGATCAGTCCCATCGCATTGACTCTCCCACCCACTTTTCTTTTCTCTCCTCTTTCACTCGAAGAAGCCCTCTCTTTGCATTTCGTCTCTTCGATGGGGAAACCCTAGGTTGGTTTCGGCACCATGTCTCCACCATAGCCTTTTCATTCTCCTTTGCTTCAAGTTTGAGCCGGTGAAGATTCTACTCATCAGGACTTAGGGAAGGCGGCGAATCACCATATCAGCCTCATCGCATTCAAGCCGAGGTAAATGTTGGCTCTGGCGACCTCCATATTTGGATATATGATGGTGTAGCTAAGTCATTGTTCGATTTTGAGTCCCTGATGTTAATTGTTTATAGTTGGGTTATGCATAATGGTTAGCCATGGTAGATCTGATAATATGGGACATTCTTTTTATGATCTAAGTTGTTGTGGTTGACACGTTGTTTGAATCCAATCGGTCCCTTATTAAATCTTTTCAAAGTTATTTATGCATATTGGTCAAATATGATGTTCTGATAATGCGTAGTATGGATGTTTGATGATTTTTTCCTGATCTATTGGAACGGTAGGCATGTACTTTGATATGATGTAAGGTAGTTGTAAACATGAATATAAAGATTTCATGAGTCTATCACATATCCTGTTTTTGAAGAAAGACAACCAGAGGAACTGAACATGCTTGAGGAATTTATTTGCCTTCACTTTTGTTAAATGATTGTTCGTAGGTGTTCCTCTTTTGGGTTTTCAAAAAAAAAAAAAAATGGTAGACATAAGCAATTTTTTTTGGTGTTCTTCTTAGTCTTCTCTGTCACTGTATATGTTATATATGCTTTCTTATTTTTGAGTGTTCTCAAGTGAATCATTGTTTCCTAATTTGGTTTATAATGAATCATGATTATTACGTGAGATGTTTACATATTCTACTTAGTTTACTAACTTATGTCATGCACATGATTTTCTTGCAACTCAAATAGGGTTAGTTTATGTCCTTATATTGAATGATTCATGAATGTGTATCAATTTTTTTTTTAAAAAAAAAAATTACATGACATTGGACTGTCTGTTATGAATTATATTCTGTTTTTGTTTGCATAATATCGTTGTACTTGTGTCATGAAATGATATTTTGATTTTTTTTCATGTTGCAAATTATAGTGCATCATTCTTCTGATTATCTTGTGACAACATCAATCCTTGCCTACGTAGAACTAAGTCTTGTCCACTCCAAATCCAACCAGTCCAACGTTGTGTTTTAGAGCTCATAGTGATCCATTGCATTCCTCAGCATTCCAACACTGTATGTACCATATTATTCAAGCCAATAATGTATTGGAAGAAAATATAGTGATGCCTACCCAAAAGGAGCTCATTTATATGTAGTTATTTATATAAAATAACTTTTTATATGGAGCTCATTTATCCAATCACATTTTCAAATTGAACAATATACATTTTATTTATATAAAACATCATAAGTAATGCATATGATGTTCTTGAAGCTGAAATAGGGATGTTACAAACAATCAGATCCTAGTTGGTCACATTTTTTTAATTCAGTCGGTTTTGGTTATATGTACTCGTGATGTTATAGTATTTTTTATGTTATATGGGTGTGTTTTTCTGAATTAGATTTGAGGGTGTCAATGTTTATAATGATTCAAGGATATTCAGATTTTTTTTCTTATGTTTTTTATGTCACAATAAATTGGTGTATGTCTGTTATGAGTTCTTTATTTTTTTTAATAACCCCCATATGTGATTCTGTGTTACCAAAATGTTTATTTTGATTTTTTTTTTTTGCATGTTATATTATAATAGATGTCAAAGCCCAATCAAGAAAATAGTCGTGTTGCATCCGGGAAGAACCGGATAGGGAATTGGACCACCCCAATGGATGCGTGTTGGTAGGGTTGCTTGTTGATCAGTTTCATCAGGGGAATTGCGTTAAGGGTACCTTTCAAAACACAGCTTGGAAGACAATAACGTCAACCTTCAATTACCGAATGGCAATGACACTTGACATGAGTCATTGTAAGAACAGATGGAAAGTGCTCAAGCAAACTTTTGTTTTGTACCAACAACTTAGCAACCGTACTGGATGGGGGTGGGATGATGAAATGAAAATGGCTGTTCCGGGAGATGCTAAGGAATGGGATAGGTTGATCTTGGTATGTATTTGATGATAGCTTTTTATAACATGGTATTCATAAAAATGGATCATAATACGTGGTCCTTTTGTGCTTCTCCTTTGCAGTTGAATGACAAGTATGGTGTGTGTCGGGAGAAGCCCTTCCTTTGGTTCAAGGAATTCAGTATGCTATGTGGGAACTCAACGTCCAAAGGATTTCATGCCATTTCATCCAACCTTGACATAGATGCCCTAGACCATGAATCTGAGGGTGACTCTGAAGAGGTCAATAAGATGAAGATTGATGCTTTAAATCTACAGACTGACCCGGTTGAAGAGTTCTTCAATAGAGGGTCCTCCTATGAGGCTATGTGGGGAAACAAGACACCCATTGAAATTCTTGATGAGGGTGGACCTAGTGCAAAAAGGAAAGGGAAACGTTCAATGGGGTCCACTGGATTAGGGGAGGAGGACTTTTCCATGATGAAGAAGAGGACCTCGTCAAGTTCAGCGAAGAGGAAGAAAACCCTCACCCATGAAGCTTACATGGATGAGTTTCTGGAACTTGGGAGGAGGAGAGTGGACGTAGCTAAGGAACTCCTAGAGAAAGACTATGAGGGAAAGTATACCCTCGAACAAGCAATAAGGTGTTTGGCGATGTTCAGACAAGTCAGCTCTACTTCTAAATTGGCCGCCGCAGAGGCCTTGAAGGACGAGAACAATCGCACAATTTTCATGGCTTTCCCCGATGACCTAAAAATGGACTGGATAGAGCGTCAGGGGATGACCTACCCAACCCCAGGATACATTCCAAAAGCTCCACCACAATGACATGGACCTATGTAGAAGTTGACAGTACCACTAATTATTTTTTGAGCAACCTATAAAAGGAATGCTAGTAATGTAATATTTTTTGAGCCACCTACAAAAAGAAGGCTTGTATTGTAGTATTATTATATGTACATGCATGGCACATAGCATTCCCATTTTGCATATCATATCTGGAATGCTTCTAACATATGGTGTTATGACACCATAATTTTGTAATTATATGTAATGTAAGACAACTTATGCCTTTCCAAAGTTAATGATTATGGTGTATCAAAAAATCTGTTATGTGTGTATGTTATGTGTGATTGTTTAGTTTTCAACTGTTTACATGCAATGTCAGTACATGTCCTTCAACTGTTTATGGTTTGAATTTGTCCATATACTTTGTTCCACTATAATTTGTGTATTGGTTTTCATCGTTATAAACTGATTTGTAAACTAATTAAATTTTTTGGTTGACAATGCAGTTTGGAAGGATTGATATTAGCCCGACCCTTGATCAATTCACACCCCAAGGTACCAATCTTAATTACACGTCTTGTAATATTGGTTCATAAGCTTAAGTTAATTAGATATGCATATCATATCGTCAAAGCATAACTATATTCATGCATGACTTGTACTCATGTGTTTATGCATGTGCAATGTTATTTTTCAGGACTTTCCATTGCAGTCAATGGGGACCAACGCAAATAGTAAACGGCGTAGAGATTTTCTTAGAAAATTTTTGGAAGATGACGATGATTCGTGGTTCATAGAGATGGCCTACTTCCTCAATCAAATTTCATATAGGGAAGAACGACGTACATTGACATGGAGACCAATTAGAACTGGACCTCTCTCAGGCCACAGATTCGTTCATGAGTTGCTACAAGGCCATGAGACGAGGGCCTATGACAACTTTCGCATGACGCCTCAAATGTTCTTCAAGCTTAGGGATACATTGATAAGAAAGGGACTAATCGCAGACACGAAGTATGTGTCTTGTACAGAACAGTTGGGCATCTTCCTTCACGGTCTTGGCCATGGCGTGAGTAATCGGGTGTTGGCGGAGCGTTTTCACCATTCTGGAGAGACAATAAGTAGACACTTCAATGCTGTTCTGAAAGCCATAGTGTCTCTTAGAAGAGAGTATATAAGTCTACCAGAAGATGGAGTACAAGTCCACCCCCGTGTGAGGTGTAACAGGCTGTTTTACCCTTTCTTCAAGGTAAAACAATTTCTTTTTTTATGTTCCCCTGTATGACATTAATGATCCTTATGTTGGTAGTTTATGTTTCTCAATATTGGTTTCATGAATTATAGAATGCAATTGGCGCTATAGATGGGACACACATCCCCGCGCTTGTCAGAAAATCCAAGGCCACACGTTATCGAAATCGGAAGGGGTGGATATCACAGAATGTGATGGCTGCTTGTTCGTTCGACCTTCAATTTCTGTATGTCGCTGTTGGTTGGGAAGGTTCAGCGGCTGACATGAAAGTTCTAAGATGGGCAATGGAGAGTGGTGGATTCAACGTGCCGGAAGGTAACTTGCTTATGTCTCTCTTATGTAATGTCCTGAACATAAAAAAATGGAGCTTAATTGAATTTTTTTTCTTCAGGAAAATATTACTTGGTTGACTCTGGATATGCGAATACAGATAAGTTTTTGGCTCCATACCGTTCTCATAGATACCATTTATCTGAGTTTTTGAATCATCGAAGGAATAGATATAGTGGACCTAATGAACTCTTCAATCATAGACATGCACAATTGAGGAATGCCATTGAGCGTGCTTTTGGTGTACTAAAGATGCGTTTCAAATGCCTTAGGTCCACTCCCTATTATCCCTACAAAACACAGACTAAGATGGCACTCGCATGTTTTATCATCCATAACTTTATTCGTAGGGAGCAAGGGGAGGACATTTTTTTCAATATGAATCAAGAAGAGATGACAGATGTTGGGGTTGTAGAACCTGATGATAATTTGAATGTTGGAAATGAGGATAGCATGCAAGGTGCTGAATTGCGTAGTATGATTACCGGTCAACTGTGGGTGAGTATGCAAGTAAGTTAGTAAATTGTGTGGTTCATGAGGCTTATTTTTTCTCCTTCCTTATCATATGATTTGTTCATTTTGATCCATAAACATTCTTCTTTTGCAATTTGCAGCGGCAGTGAGGTCGTGGTGGCTCTGTGGTAGTTTGGCATGTCAATGTATTGATATCCTTCACATGTTATCTTGGACCACCCCTAATTAACATGCTTATATTGAGTATTACATTATAGAGGACCAAACCAATTAATTACGTTGTTTAATGTATCAGGTTCCTAGCCTTCTTCATATCCGTCCCTCGACCATGTGTAACGAACAATGCAACAGAGGATGCTCCTCCTCCATCTGATGAGAGTGATGTCATTGACGCACCACTGCTACCACTTCCACCACCACCTACTGCTGATTCAGAATACTGAGATCTTGCCAGAATCCCCATATCCGGTCTACAACATGTCCAGTTTAATCCGCATGGTATGCTTCCCACTTGCTGTCCACATCAGTCCCCCACACATGGAGATGTTAATCTGCATGATTCTTCTGTTCTTCTTTTTCTTGCAGTGTTTGCAACACTAGTGCTCGTTGGACTTATTTTCGCACTCCTTTTGGTATGGGTCTCACACCACTGATATCATGCATGATGGTCGGTTTGATGCTAGAATACTCTTATTTTGTGCTAGTTTACTAACAAATTTTTTTGGTGGTTTGATCAGATTGTATGGATGTTATATCACTTATATTCTGTTCGGACAGTATGCTTTTTCCATGTATATGACAGCCTCAACTACAGGGGTTATGTAAATGTGAAGACTTAGTGCTGCTTGTATGTGTTTAGCTACTTAGCTAGTATGCTTTTTGCTTGTACACGAGAACCTGAGTTATAGGGGTCAAGTAAATGTGATTATTAGGTGCTACTTGTATGATCTATTTTTAATGGTATGTTTAATTACCTATTGCGTGTATTTAGCCTAGGGTCAATTTAACATGATTAGTAAGTGCTATATTGGTATATCCTATATTTGCAGAAGTATATAACAAATAGTGTATATTATATATATATATATATATATATATATATAGTTTGCAAAGTTTGATGTGTACAATACAAGATGAAATGCCTTTGTTGGTTAGGCCCGACTGAATTTCTATAGCCTGGAAGAGAGACTTCTCAAACTAGATCGTTTACAGCAATGGAAAAGGATTCCCTCCCCTCCCAGTAATTGAGTTGCAATTTTTTTGGATTTTTTTTTCTTTGGCGGTGAAAATTGAGTTGTAATGTTCATGGGTGCATTTTTTTAATTAATAAATAATATGGGTAAGGTTGTGCATCAATATCAAATATTTTTATTAATATGGATAATATGGGTACGCAATCGGTATCAAAGACTAATATTTTCAGTAATCAATAACAGACGGTTTGATAATAGGTATCAAATGCTAACATTTACATTAATACAAATGATCCTTTTTTCATACATATTAAAACCAACAAAGAAGATTTACACAAGAATCAATGGCCATGATTTAATCACACTACTCATTTTTTTATTTAAATCCATCAACCATACCAAACACAGATTAATGTACTAGGGGCAAAGTTGTCATTTTTAAAGTTATAACTCCTTATTCACATATTATCTACCATTTATCTTTAATTTATCCAGGGTGAACCAAACAACAAAAACCTGTTGTTTACGTTTTCCAATGAGAATAACAGAAAAGTTAACCAAACATAAAATTGCTTATTCTGCATGGATTGTTATCTATCCCAGTATAGTTATCAGGGCTGAATAAATCAAAGTCACACCCCATACGGGCCCTAAGAAGAGTAATATTAATATAACTGTGATACACCTATAGTGCATAAACTCCAAATGCCCTGTTTGGTACAAGAATTACAGAGGAATTAAGGGGAATAGGCAAGAATAAGTGATTTTTAGCTGTTTGGGAAGGTGGAATTCGGATGGTGGTATAAGGTGGGATAGCTATACCATCCCTTACCATGGAATAAAGAATAGTGGATGGGAGGTGTAAGTGGGACCCACCTGTCCCCAAAAAAATTCACAATACTGCCCCTGCTACAGCCATTCCATTCAATCACCATCGATTCCTCCCCTATTCTCTCCCTTGTAGTCTCACTTTTATACCAAAAATAAAAAGAAAGAGCAAGTCGACCCTGTAGTGCACCTTTTCATCTCCCCCTAATAAAATAATCTTTATTTTACCTCAACTAAACACTTCAATCTTTATTATTACGTTTCTCAATAAAAATAATTAAAAACACATCTCAACTAAAAAATCAATTATTTCATTCAAAAAATTATCTTAAATAAGCATAAACCCCAAATAACTTATCTCCGTCAAAACAGCCCCAAGTGCATTTGTCAAGTAACTGTGAATTCGGGTGGTCGAAGGTGAGATGACCTGTTGATATGATCCATGACATACGACAACTCAAGACTGGTTGTGGCAGACACGTGGCAAAAATACTATTAGACTAGGAAAATGGCCCCCACATGAGATTGTTAGTATGATTTTAAAATAATAAATGATACAGTTCAATAATTCAACCCAAGCCACATGGTTCATTTTTCTATAACATCTATATTATTAAACATTTAAACCGACGGGGTTCACATAAAATAAAACCAAAAAAAAAAAAAAATGATCCAAACTTTTTGTGAACTTCCTGTTCCTGTAGTATTTTTATGACATTCCTAGCTTCATTGACATTTTTTTTGTTCTCTTTCCCCCGTATGGGGTGTGAAATTGGATTATTCGCTCCCGATAGCTATACTGGGATAGATAACAATCCAGGCTGAATAAGCAATTTTTTGTTTGGTTGTTTTTTTTGTTATTCTCATTGGGAAACGTAAAAATGACTTTTTTGTTGTTTGGTTCACCTTGGATAAAGTGATGATAAATGGTTGATAAGGGATGAATAAGAGTTTATGATTTTTTAAATGACAATTATACCCCCAGGGAATAAGAGTTCATTGATTTGATAGATGTGACAGTTTTTGAAATCTGTGTGAGTCTGTTAGGTGAGATAAATTTTTTAAAATGACAGAGAAGGGTATTTTTATCCATTGGTATAGATAAGCCTTGATAAGTAATTCCACAATTTTCTGAGAATAGTTATCAGGCCTTATCCTAACTTATCCAGACATAACTATCGGGGTTTATTCTGTCAAAACAAACAGCTTTTTTTTACTATTCTCTTGTATTCTTCTTTATTCTGGACTTATTTCTCTAGGCATACGGGGGGTTTGTATTTTAGTCTAGCAAGGTAAAAACAGACATTTAGTCCCCCCACCCCTTTCGACCCTCTCTCTTTCGTTTTTTAGCTCCCTCTCTTTCTTTCGGCCCTCTCGCTCTCTCCGGAGAAAAAAAAAAACATGAAAAAAAAGAGCACAAAAAACCAGTGACTTGGTGCATTGAGAGGGTTTACCTAAGAATATGAAAAAAAGGTCTTAATTTCTTTTTTTTTTTTGGGTAGGAACTTCGGTTGGTTGGGGTGCAGGTGCAGGTGCGGCTGGAGCGCGCTCTCCTGGTCCCTGAGCCAGACGTTTCTCTCTCCTAGCGATCTTCCTCTCCCTGCTCGCTTTGCTCTTCGCCCTTAATGTAGTAAAAAATGGATAAAAAGATCCAATCAGTGTCGAAATCTCATAAGCTTTTTGAATCCACGAAGAAGAAAGCCTCGAAATAGAGAAAATTCAAAATATTATTGATAAAAAACTGTTTATACTAACCCTAGAAAATTTGAACCCTAGATTACAAATCTTTTATTTATACTAATAACATAAAATTAAAAAATTACTAAAAATAGTAAAATTCAAAAACTAATATTTCTGATTCTATGAGATCCTAAATGATCATAAGAATTGATATAAACCAATTCCGATTGGTTATGATTGAGATATCACAAATCTAAAACTTACTAAAAATAGTAAAATCTCTAATTTAAAGGCTTAAATAAATAAATTTTTGAAAAATAAGAATTGTTAATCTAGAAGATCTTCTCGATATATTTCACTATGTAAAATTTCATGCGATTCCGAGATCGTGACCATTGATTTGTAATTTATTTGATGGACCTCTTTGGTGGTCCCATTTGTATAATCTGTCCTACATTAGACTCCTCTTCTTCAAAAGAACTCGTCTTCGATTTCTTCCGCTCTTCAATTGATGTTTCCTTATATTTCACATTTGACAAGAGAAGAGACATTTTTTTTACTTCAAATTTTTTCTCAATCAAATCGATCATGTAGAAAATTGAATGCACCTCGAGTTGTAGCCCAAACTTCTTCACCATTGTAGTAGTCGTAAAGTCTTCATTGTTATCACTGTTGATGATGGCATCCAAAACACTCTTATTGATGGTGCATATATCCTACAGCACAAGTTTTTGTAGGGGCTCTTCCATCTTTGGGGTTACCGCTAAGGACCGTGAAAACAACTCCTTTTGTTCTCCTCCAATGACATCTTTAGAATCACCAGAAAGAACAACATCCTCTGCTTCTTTATTGCTCATGTTCTCATCGATCTCTGATTCAACGGTGAAGTTGACCCGCTCTCCTTCTTCTTTTGCGAACTCGACGCCATCATATATATCATCAACTTTTGGTTCAACTAAAACTTCACACTCTTGTTGGTTTTGATTTGAGCAAAATTCTGGTTCATTGGAATCTTCACACTTCTCTGATAATGGTAGATCATAAAGGTTGGCCCTCGAATCATCCCCATCTTTTGGAGGACTTGCTCTTATCACCTCTTGCGCCTTTGATATCTCGAGTCCTGATTCCACCCTTCCAGTTTGACGACAGTTTCGATGCAATTGGGGTAAATATCATTCATAATTTCATGGCAGAAATTAATCCATGAGGAGCTTTTTCATCCTCCTCCACGTACGAAAAAGTGATTTTCCTTGCCGTTGTCAGGTTTTCTGAAATTGGTCCCACCAAGCGGCGACACCACTTTTTAATCGAAATGCCACCAAGTTGACCATCTTCTCCTCTGGAACCTCCATCATCTCAAAGAATCTCTCGACCTCTGAGATCCAATCAAGGAAGTTCTCGATCTGCATATTACCATTGAAATACGGAATATCCACTTTCAATTGATAATCATTGTACTCCATACGTCGCCCTCTTGACTGATATACTTGGAACCCATCACCTTCATCCTCTGATTCTTCCTCATCATCAGGTTGAAAATGAGGAGGATGTCGAACGATGTTCTGAGCAATAGGTCAGCCTTGGGCAACTCCCTCAACGCGTCTCCTATCACCTTCAGGATGTCTGTTATTGGCATTGTGGTTCAGTCCAGCGATCATCACACGGATCTCTTGCATTTGATCTCGTTGTTCTCGCATCTGATCACATTGTTCCTCGACCGCCTTCCACAGATCCTCCAATCCACGACCAGTGTCATTAGATTTGTCGTCTCCCTCTCCGTTATTTTGCCATCACAACAAGGCAAATCCTCGCTCTAATACCACCTAACGCAGCGAAAAATGGATAAAAAGATCCAATCAGCGTTGAAATCTCATAAGCTCCTTGAATCCACAAGAAAGAAAGCCCCAAAATAGAGGAAATTCAAAATATTATTGATAAAAAACTGTCAACCCTAGATTACAAGTCCGTTATTTATACTAATAACATAAAATTAAAAAATTATTAAAAATAGTAAAATTTAAAAACTAATATTTCTGATTCTATGAGATCCTAAATGATCATAAGAATTGATATAAATAAATTCCGATCTGTTATGATTGAGATATCACAAATTTAAAACTTATTAAAAATTGAAAAATCTCTAATTTAAATGTCTAAATAAATGAATTTTAAAAAAATAAGAATTGTTAATTGTATAACAACTAATCCAGAAGATCTTCTCGATATATTTTACCGTATAAAATTTTGTGTGATTCCGAGATCGTGATCATTGATTTGTAATTTATTTGATAGACCTCTTTGATGATCCCATTTGCATAATCTGTTCTACATCAGCACTCTTCGCCTCGAACTGGTCAGACAAAGTCTTCTCCCTAGCCTTCTCAGCTTTCGACTTGTGGATGCATGCTCTCCATCAGCACCCTCTTGTTTTTGAAAACATTACCCTTAACTTTCATGTACATGTCATGGTACATGTGCCTGTCGATCTTCTTTGATTCCATGTACTTGCGGAGCAAACCCCTCAGGACACGCATCCTCCTCATCCACAAAACCTTGGTGGGCAGTCTCGCCTCCCTAGTACTGTACCCTTGCGCTTACCATATCCAGAATGACGGCCCTTCCTCTTCGCTTCCATAGCTCGCCTAGCACGGGAACGAGAATGGATCTTCATGGGTTTCCTGATGATGAAACCATCCTTCACGAGCTTTCTTATATTTTGCCGCCGAGAGTTGGCCATGGAGATCTCGTTGACCTCATTGGGGTCGAGCCAGGCCTTCCCCTTCCCGCATTTGAGGACGCTCGACGCGAGCCTCTTCTGAAGCTTCAGAGACACCATCTTCGCCTCCCTCCTCCACTCAATGTAACGTGATATATATCTTGTTGAAATTTTTTATATTATTCATAAATGATATCATTTAATTTATTTAAATATAAACTTTATTTTTCATAAAATACTTACCTGATCAGATAAAATTTATTATTTAAAAAAAATAAAAACATAAACAAACTGTGTTTAGGGTTGAAAACGAGACTGAGAGTAACATTTTACTTCTTTTAATCATGTTCCCATAATTTATAATAATCTGCCTCATCATATTTGGTTGCTTCATGCAGTTTATTTGTTTGACATGAACTTCACAGACTTGCTTCCCGACACAAGGAAGGTACGTCGTCGTTGATATTTTAACAAGCTTTGCCGACTCAAAACAAATGCAAGCAGTGGCGGCTCTAGGAATTTTTATAGATAGGGTCATTTAAAAACTAACATTAACTAAAAAAAATAAATCATAAAAAAGATCAAGGATTTCCAATATATAAACTTTTACAATTGTCTTCGATGATATTTCATATTTTGAAATCATTGCATGATAATTGTAGCATCAACATTATCAAATATATCATTTTCAATATATATAACCAAACAATCATTCATACAGGATTATTTCAGTATCATATTATTTATACACGATTATACAATGATAAAGAGTTTTAGATTAAAAATAAAACAAAAAAGAAAAAATAAATCAAAATTAAATTCATGACTAGATAACTAAAGCAAAGTAGAAAGAAGAAATTAACAACGTGATCATAGATGATTAGAACTTGAAAGCGGCGATGGCTGATCAACAATGTGGGTGATTCGACGCGTCCGTGTGACAAGATCCTGCCGACTTTAGAGAAGATAAAGAGTCTCAAATTTTTTTAATATATGTAAAGTGGGGTAGGGATCTAAGTTTTTTGACTTTTTGGTAAATATTAGATATAATGTAGTGAATATTAAGTACAATACGGTTGTTTTAAAAATTTAATGCACACTAAATATGCAATCCTAGCAATCCGAATATCTCACATTTTCAATTTTTTTTTTTTTTAAATGGGCTTGCCGGCATACGTTAACGTGTAAACATGGGGTAGAGGTTAGATAGGTTAGGTAGTTTAATTTTTTTAAAATAAGTTTGATGCGGTCAATTGACCGTACCATTACCCTTGCCGAGCTGCCCCTGAATGCAAGGAATGTGTATGGCCATCCCTTTCAAAGAATACTCACTAATGAACACTGTTTCTAGAGGGAGTGCTGCATTATAACACTGCATTACCCTTGCCGAGCTGCCCCTGAATGCAAGGAATGTGTATGGCCATCCCTTTCAAAGAATACTCACTAATGAACACTGTTTCTAGAGGGAGTGCTGCATTAGATATTGGGGAAAATTTTTAAATTAACCTCAATTTAATAATTATTTCTAAAAATGATCCTTTTCAATAATTATTTATAAAAATAACATTCAACATTGTTTTGACTGGCTTGACAATGACACCTCAACATCACCGTTTGATACCGTAAAAGGCGAATATTCACTAATGAACACTGTTTCTAGAGGGAGTGCTGCATTAGATATTGGGGAAAATTTTTAAATTAACCTCAATTTAATAATTATTTCTAAAAATGATCCTTTTCAATAATTATTTATATAAATAACCTTCAACATTGTTTTGACTGGCTTGACAATGACACCTCAACATCACCATCTGGTACCGTAAAAGGCAAGTTGTTTACACGTCATTAAGGTGTGCTTTTTTATTTTTTATTTTTTTGTTATTTTCTTAGTTTTTTAAATACATGTAAATAATGTAACTTTTATTACACAAATCATTTTTTACAAAATTAATACCATTTGGAATATCATTGCAAATTTTAAAATAAGATCAATATTGAATATGTTTAATTTATATTAAAAAATGATAAATTTAATGCAATTAATTAGCATTTGTATATTTTTACTAATATTTACATCAAAAACCTCATATTTGATTACGATGTATTATAAAGAAAATTTACTAAATAAATGTAATTAAATTTTAATATTAACAAAAAACGTATAAATATTAATTAATTATCTTAAAGTTATAATTTTAAATGTAAACTAAATATATTTCATATTTGTGTCATTTTAAATGTCCCAATGACATATTTCTAATTGCATGCTACTTTTGTAACAAATAATTTATGTAATAAAAGTTAAATTGTTTAAAGATATATATAAAAATAAAGAAAAAATAAACATATTTTAATGGCGTAGGAACAATGTTTGTGTATGCCTTTTGAGACACACAAATTAGTGACGCTTTAAATGGTATGTTGAGATGGCATTATCAAACTGGTCAAAACAAGGTTCAAGGTTATTTTTGTAAATTGTTTTGATATATGATCATATCTAAAAATAATTATTAAATTAAGGTTAATTGCAAAAATTGCATAACCTCCTAACTTTAAATACTTTTAAAGCTTGGCATACAAGTTATATATATATATATATATATATATATATATATATGGAACCGATGGGGTGCGGTCGTGCGACCGTGCACCCCATCGTGCGCCCAAGGTCTCAGCCGTCCGATCGCTGATCTCGCGATCGGACGGCTGTCGTTGTTATTTGTTAAAAAAAAAAAACCGGATGAAACCGGATGCCCCCTCGACCCCCCAAAGTCTCTCCACCTTCTCTCTCCTCTCATTCTTCTCTTCTACTCGAAACAACAACAGCAGAGAGAGCCAAAAAAAAAAAAAAAAAACAAAAACCCTCTCAAACCCTGTTGTTTTCCTTCTCTCCTCCTCTTAAATTAAGCTTAATTACAAAAATTGCATAACCTCCTTACTTTAAATACTTTTACAGCTTGGCATACAAATCATATATATATATATATATATTATGTATAGCAGATTTTCCAAGAAAGATCAAGTTTGTTATAGCTTACAAGCCTTCTATGTATATGCACCAAAAAAGTCCAACCCTGTAATATTTTCCACGCGTAACTTACCCAGAAAATGAAGCGCCTACTTTCACAATGTGTTTGACTATAAAAGAAGGTATACATGTCTGGAAGCCTCCCCCCTCCAACAACAAAGAAATTAAACAAATCCACACTTTGTTTTGAAAAGCAGAGAGGTTATGATAAAATCTGAGTTTGTTTTTCTACTGTCTGTGTTTGTGTTCCCGATATTTGTTCATGTATTCTGTTCACCACCACACGTAGCAAGCACTGTAATTTTCAGACTTCTCAGTCGTTCTTATGATATAGTTTTAACAACTACCCATACCACCATATTTGTGTTTTTCGCGTGCAATGCGATCGTTCTTGTTCTCCTCCTCCTCAACTTATCGAAGCCTCGTCCCGAGGGATTCGATCAAGAGTTCTTGTTGGTTCCCTTGCAGGATGAGTCTATGATGCCTCCAATAATACATGGTGATCATGAAAACATTGAAGAAGGTTATGAAGAAGTTGATGATCATGGTATGGACTATGATGCTGATGATGATGGTGGAAGTAGTGATGAGGATGATGAGGTTTTTGTTGTGGTTGATGATGATGATGATGATGATGATGATGATGATGGGGGATGTCTGGGGAAGATGAATTGGAGAGGAGGGTTGAGGAGTTCATCAATAAGATTACCTCAATATGGAGAGAAGAGAACATAAGATACCCACTGCTTCCAATTGAATGGTGATCTTGATTTGAGAGTACCAATTGCATTGTCTTCTTGAATTACAGTGTCTTTTTTTTTCTCATCTGTAATCATGAATGTCTTTGATGCTTAATTTTGTTTTCAGTTTTGTTGCCAGCAATATCTGTAACCATTGTGTATTTGTGCAAGTAGAAGTGAATTAATGATTGTAATAGTGATGTTTCCTGTAAATGATTAGTTAGTAAATTAAGACAATGTCGGAGTTGTTTATTTTTGTTGACTTGGTTGTTTTAGTCTATAATAATTTTGGAACGACATCGTTTCAGATCAAACCATTTGACAACGGAAAGCCCATCAGAACTCAGTAGGTTTTGTGTTGGTTCATTAATTGTGAATTGTATGCTCAACTGAAATCAATTAAATCAGTTATTCATACTATATACCTTATTATATTCTATGCAACTGTTTTTTTATATATATATATATATATTGGAAGGACCCATAATTGACCTTACAGTCGAGCTAGAAAGACTAACTCCGCCTGTATGTATGAATTGTGATGATTAAGTTGCATTTGTTATGAATAATGTTTGAAGTACAGTGAAATTGACTTACACGAAACGGCATAAATGTTTTGTTAACACCAACACTCATATATATTCAACTACTGAGTTTCAAGGTTTTTGAATAGAATTACAATGAGTTGCATAGACAAATAAACAAGTACGTAGCATAATGTTACATGTCAACGGAATTTAAAATACGGTATACCACATGAATAGATGATCCTCATGATCCGATTTAAATTTTAAAAAAAAACCTACTTAAATTAGACTTCCCAAAACCAAAATATAAAAAACAGATTGTTAGTATTATTTAAAAGGGTGTTGTTACACGCAATTTTTTTTATGACCTTAAATTAAATGTAATCTCATATACCTCATTAGCCATCTTGTAAAATATATATCTCTTTAGATAGAGTGTATACCCTATTATTTTTTTATTTACATTTGTTAAAAATAAGTCTGTTGAACTCGAAATGGAGTTATATACACTTTTTATCAAAGAATATATTTTAATAGATGATATTTACTGTTTTTAAAAATTCAAACATGCTAGAACTATATATGAAAGATTGTTCATAACATTATCTTATTAAAAACTAATACACATCACACAATTCAACCGCAGTTTCCCTGGGTCAGGTGGTTCACTGGCCCACTTTTCTCGTTTTGAAGATTTCTATGTAGGAAGAATATATAAAATAAGAAAAAAGTTAGGTGTGGTCCATTATTCTAACTCTAATTTCATTTCACATAATTTTTTTAAAAATAATATAACTTATCCATTGAGATATATGTTTTACGAAAAAAATATAATATTACTCCAACTAGTTATATAGATTGATTTATTAAAAAAAAAGTGAAATTTTTAACAAAGTATATGCTTTTGTATGTAGCTAACATGGTAGAGAGACTAGAATTTGGATTAAAAAAAAAAAAAAACACTGAGCGCTCATAAAATAATGGATATATGAAAAGAGCATGTACATTTAATTTCACAGCCCGCTTGAAATTTGAATCCTGGGTGGATTTGGCATTTGAAAAGTTTGAAAAATCTCCAAACACAAATAGTCAAATAGTGTCTGTTGCATTTTAAACCCACCTAACTTTTCCATTTAAGGTAACATTTAGTTTTACGATTGAATGGCTTTCGTGTTAGTAGAAAGTCGATTACGCAATCGTGCAATCAAACAATTTTATAATCGCTGCTTCCTGTAGATAGATTTCAGACAAATAATGTCCAAAAGCTGCGATCAGATAAAACTGCAAAACTGTAAAATCAGTTTTGCAATCGCGCAGCCAAACGCACCATAAAAATCCAACGATTATAAAGCTGTAAAAATAATGTTATATATATATATATATTAAGAATCTCTTAAACGTGCATCTAATGGACCTTTCCTATAACATCACATAACATTGGTCGTCCGATCACTAACCAATGATAGGGCGGAGAACACAAAACATAAACATCATTTCGTTTAAGCCTATCACCGTATGGATGGGATTCCTCAATAATCTTATCCCATAAAAAACTATTTCATTCAATGTTTCGGTTTTGAAGGAAACAAAAATCGATGAACCGGGTTTGGGATAACAGATTCGTCCACTCCCGCTCTCCTCTCACTAGATGGTGGTTGCAACTAACGATTTTGTAAAAAGAGAATTTTCACGTACCTCCAAAAAGTTGTATCTAACATGAGGGAGGGAGAAATCCCTCAATATGAAGATTTATTGTGATTCTTGAGGGATTCTAGATCTTTACATTGAATTTTTCTGATCTTCGGATGAAAAGTGGGTGGATGGGTCAGACTCACGAATAGTGAGTTATTCGGGTAGCAAACCCTCGATAATCGGGTCATGGGCCATTGACATGTCACACTCTGTTATTTATTGGGCTCAAAAAAATGTCCCCAACATGTTTCTTCTCACAGTAACTTATCAGTTACCCAATGACATACTATGGATGAGAAATGTCTTCATGAAAAAAAAATCAGGATTGGAATCAAGACGAAATATGTCATCTTATTTTTCAAAGATGACTAAAAATGCGGTGCTTACTTAAATTTTTAAGAAACATGATTAATCTTACAACTTAGTTGAATACAACATTATATATTTTTTTAACATATATCAGATTCAGATACTTTTAATACATTCCCAGTATTGGAACATAGGATAATTTCTAATATCTCTGGGTACAGATTCATAACAAATACAGATGTTTTTCTTGGATAATTGACACTTCTAATCTCCTTATCAAATTTATGCACACACAGTCCATTAAAAACAAAAAGAAGAAAAAGAATAGAAGTTCAATACATCCGAGCACTGCCATGCTTCACAAACCCCATATATGCACCTCTCATCTCCTCTTCTTTCCAGGCCTTATTCATCTTCTCAATGAACCCTTCCACTCTCGCTCTCAATTCATCATATCCCATGTCGACAATTTCGCCTCCACCACTCCTCTTCCACTGTTGGTTTTCCTTGAATCCCACTTCCTCTATCATCCTCGACACAACCTTCGTCGCCATGAATTCGCTTCCACTACTCTTCCATGTCTGGTTTTCCTTGAATTCCACTCTCTCAATCTTCCTCGGGGCGACCTTCGTCAAGTGGTTGTTATCATCAAGAGCTACAGACTTGGATTTTGATGATCCAAGAAAGAGAAGGCAGGCTATGATCACATTGCATATACAGAAGATGAGGAGAGAATTCGATGTGGCATCGGAGACCATCTCAAAAGTTGAAGCCAACATTGTTTGGATCTCAACGAGAGAGGAAAGATTGAAGTGGATTTGACTGTGGAAGTGAAGGAATTGTGTGCTTTTTTGCTTCACATGAGTGAGAGATGTGATCTATTTATAGACTCCCTCTCAAACTGGGCAGGAGAGAAGAGTGCCCAAGAAGCTCTTGAAGTATAAAAGATTAAAATATAAATGGACAAGTCGGAAGTGTGGTGTGAAAGCTGGAGTGATAATATTATATTAGCAATTCTACATATGGAAACTGGGAAGCTTTTAAGTCAGCCTAGGTACGTTTGTGGGGTCATAATCATATGCCATTGCCCCCACAAAAAGGATTCTATGAGACTCAATACACCACACCACTTCAAAAAAAAGTACATGAGAAGCCACCACATTTGAGTCCAATGCCCTCTCACATATCAATTAATTACACTTCATTCCCATGTGTAAAGCGCGATCTGAGTCATTAAATTTGTTCTATAAAGATAAGTCTCACGGAAATCTTAATAAAGAAAAAATTGTCAATTCGCATAGTGACACCATGACTCGGATTTTTTTCATGTAAGACATTTGAAAACATTATCCATGAAATCCTTAGAAACAAGTCAATAAAACTATGAAAATAGTTGTTTATTGTTCAGGTGAACAGGTGGCTAAGCTAGACATGAGAACGATAATACATGACTAAAACTCCAGTTTTATGATTTCATGAACAAATAAAATAAAATTTGAAACGGATTTTTTTTTATGTAAGACATTTGAAAACATTATCTATGAAACCCTTAGAAACAGGTCAATAAAACTATGAAAACAGTTGTTTATTGTTCAGGTGAACAGGTGGCTAAGCTAGACATGAGAACAATAATACATGACTAAAACTACAGTTTTATGATTTCATGAACAAATAAAATAACATTTAAGCAAACAGCTGAAGAGGGAGATTTTACTTTCAATCATACAGATTGAAGGCCAGAGGCTCAACCAAGGCCAGTTCCCACAGATTCTTGTCGAGGGGCATCCGCCTTTATCCGGGGTGGCCGAACAACTCTGTCGATCAGGCCATATTCGAGGGCCTCCTTAGCGTTGAAGCGCTTCATTCGACTCAAATCCTTGTTGATCTGCATTCCCCACAAATTCAAGAAGATATGTGAATAATTAATTAGTGTGCTTAACTTTGTTTTATTACTGGATACTGCTGAAAGATTTCAAAGGAAGTCAAAACTCAAAACATATATCCATAGACCCTCTAGACACACTGACTCCCCTTCCAAAACTTATAATTGTCTATATATCCTTCATATAATTGAAATTGTTACTTCCCGCTACCAACCCACTTCATTGGCCTCAACCATTATTGGGTTAAGGGTATGGCTTAACCAAAGTCAGGAAAAACATATTACCCTCTTTACAAGAAGAAGGTAACACTTGAACCATTTTAAAAACGAAGACATTATGATGAGTTTGGATTGGGTAATACATGAAAATATGTGGCTTCTAGAGCATATAGAAACAAATTTCCCAAACATATACAAAAACTAAAAATTGATGTTTTTATACACATCACATTATTAAAAAAATGAAAGCATATAAGATGAATTTAGTTCATCTGGAAAAAAATTGTTCATTATAATATTTATATACATTTTAATCAAAACTAAAAACTGATTTTTTTATACACATCACATTTTTAGATAATGAAAGCATATATGCTGAATTAAGTTCATCTGTAAATAGATATACATGCTGAATTAAGTTCATCTGTAGAAAAATATTTATATACATTTTAATCAAAGATAATATTTATATACATTGTTGTGCGGAATGCAATGATCACATTTTACAAATCTCTCCATGCCACTAAGACCACGATCAAGAATACAATTTGCAAATTCATGGGGTCAAAAACGCATGCCATTAATGCTTGCATACACCATAACCAAAAAATAAAAACATCTCCGACAGAGATCGGACTGGTCACTTTTCTTTTTCTAGTTTTACCTTTTTGGGGGGAAAAACTCCTGGCAAAGAAGCAGCCTACTGAGATATATGTGATCTTCCAAACTAAGAGCACTAAGCACATGTTCAGTCCAATTAGAACAAGGCTTAACCTTGTGACCAAAGAAAGAATGCAAGATGTGCTATTACCTTGCAACTACAAGCTCCTATTATCTCAAGAAAACATGCATAAGGTAAACCAAAACAGACAATTCATTACAAAATGCTTAATGGCCCTAATCCTATTTTAAGTCTCTTCTAACACAAAGTAAGCTTCTGAGGGGCCTTTTTCTGTTTATTTTCTTTTCTTTTTCATTTCATGTAATTTTATTTGGAGATACCCTGTCTCCTTTGCTTGGGGGCTTTATAGTTAATAAGATGGCTCCAGCTCTTTCCTTCACCGAAAAAAAAAAAAAAAAAAACAAACAAACAAACAACCAAAAAAATTAAGCAGTAATCCACAGAAATAACAACATCCATTGTCTCAATAGCTTCGCTTGCACACAAATATGCATGCATGTGCACATGCAAACATATCAGAAAAATGGGCAAATGAAATTTGATGGAAAATATCTGATAACGGTCTATGCAATCAAGGCATCTGACATAATGAGCTAGGTGAGGAGTAGAGCACTGTGGCATGCTCTACTATTGTGTGAAAAGCATGGCATGGTTCCCCAGGTTTTCAATAACGAATGGACAAGATAAAATCACATTCCATCTAGAATAAAATAAAAAAAGACCTACCTTCTCGACTGGCTGACCTGTCTTTTTTGCCAGTTCCCTATACAGGTAATCTTTGATTCGAAGCAGCTCAGTAGCTTCGTTTTGGATATCATCAGCCTGATTGAATAATGATAACCAATTAAAATAACTGAAAAGCTGCAAGTACTGTGGCATAGACACTTTTCATAACTAGCATCCAGCAGATGAAGAAGGCTAATGGAAGACAAACCTGGCCACGAGCTGCTCCAGCAGGTGACTGAAGTGCAATTCTCGCAAGAGGCATGGCCATGCGGCTACCCTTCAAAAGAAAATGAGAGGAAAAAAATGAAGAAAACAATTACAATGTGAATTAAAAAACATACACAGTGGCATCAAGGTATTCCAATTAATCAAATTATGGATGCAGGAATAGTTGTATGAAGTTCAACCCTAACCTTCTCTCCAGCAGCAAGTATAAATCCTGCCAGATTGTAGGCATAGCCGAGACATTGCGTCCCAACAGGACTTTTCAAACTTTGCATAGTATCATATATGGCCATGCTTGGAGTCAGCTGAAAAATGGTTCAATGTCAATACCTAAAAGAGAGAAATGCAATAGAAATTGACTATGCAACTTATGTGGAAGCAACAATATCATAATTCAACATGATCCAAATTTAAATTCCAGCAGTTTTTGAATAATCTAATGATATTAATCATTTAATCCTAATAATTGCATAGAGTTCAGTATAAAGAATATCTTGAGTTTCAACATTTTAGCTTTTAAATATACTGCATTCAAGTGGAAATTGCTCAAGTACAGAATTCTTTGAATCAGTAATGACTGAAGTATGGCTAAAATACTGACAAGTTGGTGGTTTATTCGTAAGATTCCTCCCATATTACAACCATCCACTTCACTTTAAAGTGTACCAATTCACTGAATACCAGGGAGAACTAATATAACAGCACCTAGAACATAAGAACATGTGTGGCAGAGCACATCAAATGCAGAAAGATACTGCCTACTGGTGGAAGGACTTCGCAGCAATGCATAATAATCAGCATTCTTAATCAAACAATGAAAGATGAATGTCGTGAATAATATGACCTTGTCTCAGCCTCTCAGGGTCAAGTTATTTCAAGATTGTTATGGGGTGAACTTCAGGTTAAATAAGTCACGTCATTTTCCTCTCCTCAGTATTAAATAAAAAAAATACAAAAAGGGTCCTCAAGTCAAGAAAACAATCATCTGATTAACAATAACAATATAAAGTATGAGTGCTTTTCTAACAACCATGAGCCATGAGGTTTCACCAGGTGAAATAGAACACTTCATCAGGCTTTTTTATGGTTTGCCAGATAAAGGCACACAAAAATCCTACAGAACATGAAAAAAAGGAAGCTCAACTGCCCAAGCCATAAGGACAACGAGTTCCATTCTTACATACTCTAACACAAGATCAAATGTTTGCCAAGTTCCACTACAACACACACTATTTCTTCTTTTTTTAGAAAAGATGGGAGCAGGCCACCTACCATTTTATTAATAATGTAGAAAGAGAGAGAGAGAGAGAGAGAGAGACTCCAAATATGGGGGACAAAGGGGGAGCATTAAGGCTAAACCTCCGGGCAAAATATGAATAACCAAAACAGGAGACAAGGAGTCCCCCAAGAAAAGGACCCAAGACACAACAGCCATCAACATATTGATTATTCTCAAAACATGCAGGCCCTATTCAACCACAAAACCACTCCCACTATCCAAGTTTTACTTTCCCCATTCCTTCAAGCTTTCCATCATGACAAACCATTATTTTCAATGTACATATTCTTTTGCCTAAATGTCTTCTCATTTCTTGTCAACTATAAGGCTCAGCACACTACATGTAGGATTTGGATTTCTATAGCCATTTTGCCGAAATGTCTTCTCATTTCTTGTCAACTATAAGCCTCAGCACACTGCATGTGGGAGTTGGATGAATTTCTGAAACTTATTTTCATCGCCCTTCTTGTTCACTCTTTCAAACCATTCTCACATTTGATGAGCATTTGTAAACAGGATATTCCACCCAATAACAATTCAGCCCACACCATATCTCTTTACCAAGAGGGCATGGAAAAAAGAGGTGATCCAGAGATTCAACTTTTTAATTGCACAACTCATGTCATATTACCATCCAGTGCTGATCTATTTTTTCTTTCCTTGGTAAGGATTATATCCTGATACAACAACCAAATGGAAGCCCTGATTTTTAAAAGGTGACTTCAAATCCAAAATCTGCTTGAATTTCATGGCCATACTATCATCCCTCTCAAACTCTCCACCACCGATCCTATGGAAAGAATGAATTAAGAACTCCGACCTCTTATAGTTCCATATAGATTTGTCTTCTTGTTTCTGGTTTAATTGAATCCTGTCAAGTCTAATTCTTGATCATCCAAGTTCCCTCCTCAGCACAGGGCACCACGTGACCACCCCAACTTACATTGCATGACTTCAAAACCTTTAGGTGTTTGCAAGCCTGAAAATTTAATAAAGAAATGTTCCGAGAGTGCTAACTGGATTGTGTTTGTGTTCCAAAGATGCTATTAGTTATTGATCTATTTTTGTGCGTCAGGGAGTTCATTAAATGGATAATTGCAGCGTTAATAATCCATGACAAACATTACGACAATGTTTGATTTTGAATTATGCCAAGATAATAATACATGAGATTATAATGGTAAAAAATGATTGAATTCATAGTACTAGGATAACTCAGTGTTGGTGTTCTTCGAGTAATTAATATGAGCGTGTATATATCTGATAGTGAAGCAGGCAAATGCTAAAGGAAACGCACAAAGAAGTGCTTATTATCAAGCTTAAAAGTAAACAAGTAAGACAAGTGAAATTTGGCAATATAGCTACTTACATCTCCACCTGGTCCATTAATATACAGATAAAGCTTCTTCGAAGACTCAACGCTATCAAGGTACAGCATTGTCGCCAAAACCTGGTTGCTGAACTCTTCATCAATGTGTTGTCCGATAAAAATGACGCGCTCCCGATACTGCAAGCAACACGTATCTCTTGTAGAACATCATCAGTAGTTCATCAAACAAACAGGAGAACAGTTTGTTTCTTACAAGAGCATTCCACAAATCGACCCATTGCCAAGATCCTTCACCTGGAGTTCTGTAAGGTACTCTAGGAATGCCAATGGGCATCATAGAAACGCGAGCACGTGTGGCTCTCTTGTTTGAAACACTGTGGCCCAAAATATTTAATATCAAAAAAAGAAAGTTAGAGAATACATATGAATATATGATAGAATAAAGTCATTTTAACTCAACAAAAGGAAGCTATTTCATAAAATATATCAGAGAAGTTTGGACACACAATGACCCATGCACCCCTCAAGACCAAACAAAATCACGCCTTGCCTACTAAAATAAAAGTGTATATCTAAGGTAACTCGGGTGTTAAATCAGTCCCAATGCAATACGCACAAACCATAGTCATGGTTTCTTGAGAAAAGCCAGACAAGTAAGCTGTTGCGCGTATAACTCTAAACAATAACATGCTCAATCACATAATAAGCAATTCCAGCATACAAAACCATGCACATGCATCAAAGCCATTCGAGAAGCAGAAATAAATCTATGGTCATGAATCTGATACACCAATTATGGTCATGAATCTGATACACCAACCCTTCTCCCCCCTCCCCCCGATCCTATATAATGCTAGGTACAGGCATACAGCATACAACAAATGTTCCATAGACATTAAAGACAATGAGAATAAATCAACTGAAAGTTTCAAATGTTCACTTGATAATCATGATCAAGAACAATTTATCAAGAAGGAAAAAACAGAAACACACATCACCTAGATTTGAGGCTCTGATGAACTCTATTATGAAACTCAGCAGTCACGTTAGGTCTCCCAAGATCAAATGGACCTGCACTTCCATTAATTAAATTTAGACAAACACACAATTAAAAAAATACTATGAATGATAAAGAAATGAAGGCAATTGAACTAACAAAAAATAAATTAATAGCAAGTACCTCCAGATTGAGGTCTTAATCCAACAAATACTTTGCTCGAACAGCTGCGGTTCAGGAGAGAATTAGAAAAATAGAATAACTTTCGAAATCAAAACAGTGAATTGAAAGAAGTGAGGATTCCAAAAGAAAGATTGAAAAAAAAATTAAACCTTGGAGGGGGGCAACGAACTCTGTTAGCAGACTGGAGAGGAGGAGGAGAAGAAGCGATCGAACTGAAAGACGTCGCCATGGCTTTCTCTCTCTATAGGGTTGCAATTCGTGGGGGACGAGAGAGAGAGAGAGAGAGAGATGGGGGAAATCTTCAATGTGGCTTCCACGGGTTGATCTCAACCGTTGGATCCAAATGGGTATCGTGTGATGAACCTCTGGAACAGATCATCAGAGTAGGTTCAATCGTCGTCCCAAAGGCGTTGGTTACACGACATTCGTGGGTTGGGTCTGGGTCTCAAAATGAGGCGCGGGCCCGGTCTAGCCCGTTAGTGGATCCGGATTGGGTTTAGACCCTTGCAATCCAGACCAATTTAACGAAGTATATATTTTAATAAAAATTATATATATTTCTATTTTAAGTTGAATGAATGCATTTTTAATAAATGTAAAAAACCAACGATGCGTATATATATATATTTGATATAACAATGAAATATTACACTCCATCAACGTATTATATGTGGTGTTCACCGTGAATTGTCGTGTCGTATTGTGTCTACCTGATTTGTTTCCCTCTACTAGAAGTAAAAGGGTTTGGTTATTGCCCCCCCCCCCCCCCCCCACCCAAGTTTAAGAAAAAAATATTAGATTTTATAATATTTTATAAGTTTGTTTATTAGTAATAATAATTAACTTATTAATTATTTCATGGTGATTTCACAACTCGATCTGATTTTTATTCGATTCAATGAACGGATATAAAACATTGATAAAATGTGTTTGAAGTTTGAACAACAAATTGGCATGAAAAAAACAGTAACACATATTCTGCAGCAAATTGGAGTGTGGGGTCGGGTAATTGGTGCTCACGGGGGCAGATTTCGCATTGTATCCTGTTACTTCCCTTGCCCTGTTGTTAGGGGTGGGCCAAACGGCCCGTGAGCCCAGACCCGGCCCAGGCCCGGACCCTTCGAAAAAAAACTCTAAGCCCAGCCCGGGAAAGCCCACCCATAGGCCCATGCCCGACCCGGATCATGGCCCTAAGGGCATTATCTGAAACCCCAACCCCAATGGCTATTTTTTTAACTTTAGTAGATTCCACCAATGGTTATATCGAGATATTCTCAATGTAATGATTTTCTAATTTGTGACGTTCTCAATAAATTACAATTAAACATTAAATTCAAAAGTCAAATTACAATTAAACATTAAATTCAAAATTCAAATTGCAAAATGATTTTTTTATCTCCAACAACAATGATGAGATTCTCAGTGATAAGGTTTCTAATGTGTGGTTTCCAATAAACTTCAATTATATAGCAAATTTGAAATTCAAATTAAAAATTGATTTTTTATCCAACAGATTCCCAATGAGGTAGGGTTTTCAATGTGTAGGGTTCCCAAATAAATTCTAATCAAACATTAATATTCAAATAGTTTTCTTGTTAAAATGTTTTCCAATTCAAATTATTCAATGGGCCACCGAGCCTGGTCCAGCCCGGACTTGGCTCATTCTGGGCCGGGCCTACAAGCGAGCTCAAGCCTGATTTTGGACTTCAGACCTGATCAAGCCCCAAGGCCCCTCAAACCCGATGAAGGCCCGCCCGATAAGAGCCCGGTCCATGGCCACTCCTACCTCTTGTTCCTTGCTTTTCTCCTCTCCAAACTCCATTTCCATGTATCTCCCCTTCTCCTTTTATTTCTCTCATTTCAGCCCTTTTGTTTCTATACCATATGAATATAAAAGGATTATTTTGCTTTTAAAAAAACACATATTCTACATCCTCTAATAAATAGCACCTTGGAACCCTGTCGAACATGCAATGTTTGCTTTGGAATTATGATAAAAGCCTCAACAAATGCAGCATAACACAAGACCAGCTCTTTCCCATATTCTACATCCTCTAAGAAGTGGCACCTAAATGTGCACCTTAGAACCCTGTTGATCATGCAATGTCTGCTTATAAAAGCTTCTGCATTGATGATAAACAAGACCAGCTAGCTCTCTTAAGTCTCAAATGAAACAACACACTTAGCATGATCATCCCTCCCCACCAACATCCCCATCAACAATGGCATGCCTCAACAGCACAATCTCCTTCACCAGGTTCCGGTAATTGAACGGCCTCACCGCGGCCCTCAAGAACATCTCCGGCGGGATCCTGCTCCTCCTGATCCTCCTCTTTGGACCACGCCCGCCCCCATTAATGATCCACTCCCTGTCCTTCCATTCCCTCCTCTGCTGCTTATTCACTGCTTCACTTTCCATCCTCTGCTTCTCCTCCTCCATCGTCTTCAGCTGACTGTTATAGAACTTCGTCGACGTCTCCATGCTTTTCTTCGCCAATCTCTCCATCGCTTCGTTGCTGCTCAACGCCTTCTCGAACTGCCCCTTCCAAAACTGCTCATTCTCTTCTGGCTCCTCCTCCTCACTCTTCTCTTCTTCTGTTTCATCCCGCATTTCCTCTTCTTGGCCAACATCGATCATCGAATCCTCCTCTTCCCCATCATCGATATCTTCCTCCATCCAATCAACAATCTCGGTCCCACGATCATCGTCCTTGTTGTCGTCATCGTCCTCATCAGGCGCATCGCAACCCAACTCCATCTCCTCCAGCTTGGCCTTCCACTCCCTCGTGTACGGGTGCAACAGCTCCATCGGATGGTTCTCCAGCAAGAACCCCAAACACTCCGACTTCCGCTCCTCGCTCAGCCTCTCGTACGCATCCACCACATCGTCCACGAACGACTTCGGACTCGCCCTGACCATCGCGCACAGCCCCCCAAAGTACGTGCGCGCCTCGACGCGCCCGTCATTGAGTCTCACCTCGAACACGTAGTCGCGCTCCGTGTCCGGGTCGAGCAGCGGCACGAGTGCCCGGAAGAAGTCATCCTGGGGCTCGAACCGGCACTGGTACACGGGCCGCTTCACGTATATGATGTCGGGCCTCACCCATGCCGCGCACTGGGTGATCGCCGTCCTCGTCAGGTTCCCGAGCCTCCCCATCAGACTCCACTTGTCGATCCTCTCCCCCTCCGTCGCCTCCACCGCGACCTCGGACGCGAGCGTCCACTGCTGCCACGCGCGCTCGCTCGGGCGCCAGTTTGGGTGGCGCACGAACACCCAGTAGTGGCGGAGCCGGTCGCGGTCGAGCGACTCGAGCCGTTCGGAGTAGTCGGAGCCCATCTCGAACCGCTCGATCTCCTCCCACTCCTCGTGGTCCCGGACCTCGCCGTAGAGCGTGACCCGCTCGTCGGAGAACCGGCCGCGGATCGGGGGGCCGACGACGAGGCCGCGCCACGAGTAGGGGCCGTACTGGCCGTACTTGTACCAGTCGTGGGGGTGGCGGAGGCGGGGGTCGTCTTTCTCCATGAAACGGACGGCGCGATCGTAGCCGAGGCCGATCATCTCGAGCTCCTCCTCGGTGAAGTCGTCCGCCTGGTTCCGGTTCTTGGGGTTGTTGCGGCGGTAGAAGATGTTCTCGGCGAGATGGCGGCTGCGCTTGCGGGCGTTCTCCTTGGCCTGGCGGCGGACCTCGGCGTTGCCCTCGATTCGGCCGGGGGAGGGGCCGCCGGGCTTCTTCTTGCTCCGGCCGGCGGAGACGATGGTGGAGGTGGGATTCCGGCGGGGGAGGTCGCGGCGGAAGAGGGGGTTTTGGAAGGTGGATCGAATGGGGAGTGGGCGGCGGAGGTGGTGGGGTCTAGGGTTTTGGGAGGGGGGAGGGGGGAGGGTTAGGGTTTTGAAGAGGTTGGGGTTGGATGGGAGGGGAGGGGACAGGGAGGGGATTTGTGGAATTGTGAGGGAGAAATGGAGGGAAGGCATGGTGGAGGGGTTTTATTGTTTGCGGGGCGGAGGTTCCGGCCGCCGGTGAACTTTATCACTTTTAGAGTGGTTGTCTCCGAGTGACTGGTGTTCAATGAAAAAACCCAAGTGGTTGCGGGGGATTACGGAATTGGCCTCATTTGTTTTTTGTTTTTAAATTAAAGGAAAAATTAATTAAGGGTACACGTGGTCACGTACATCTATTATTTTTAAGTCCTTCAAAATTTAAAGTGTTTTTTAGGTCTTTAAGATGTTGAAAAATTATCTTTAGGTCTCTCCAATCATATGTTGTTCAAAAATATTGAAACTGCTTTTGCCCAATTATGTAAGGGTTAACAATGTACTAGGGAGTGTTAACGGAGTATTGGAGATGCTTAATAATGTATTGGGGAATATTTATAGTGTACTGAAATAATTGGGTGAGAGACATTTTATGTAAAAGTTAACAATATACTAGAGAGTTTTAACAGTGTATTAGAGATATTTAACAATGTAATGAAGAGTATTAACGGTGTATTAAAATAATTGAAAGGGGGTTTTTAAAAAGCATATGGCTAGAGAGACCCAAATATAATTTTTCACCTCAAAAATTCAAAAATTCCAATGATCTAAAAATGATATATGGATGACCACATGGACCCCTAATTAATTTTTACAAAAATAAAAGGTTTATTTGCATGTATATCATAAAAAAATATGTTATTAATTTTTATACCACCTCAGATAACATATTAATTTTTACACTATTATAATTTTTTTTAAGGAAAAAATGTGTCCCTCTTTTATCTTTTTTTAACCAAAATAAAACTTAACTATAGTTAGTTCTTAATCAAGAAACAAAAATGGTAAAAATAACATTAACATAATATTTTTCATAATGTAAACAATTAAATATAATAACCTAATTAATCTATTGTTCTTTCCAAATCAATTGTAAATCATTCAACCTTACCCCTTCTTTGCTTTTCTTTCAATTAAAATCTAGGTTTGTTTTAAAACAATTATCATTTTGTAATATATAGGATTAATTGTTCTCAAAATAACTTTATTTCATTTCTACTAATATAAGTATTAATGATCACTATATCTTTACTAATAAATAGTTGATATATTTAATTTTTATATTTTTGGATTTTAGTTGAAATTTATCATTTTAATGTTAAAATTAATATTTTAATTTTTATAAATATTGTATGTCATAAGTCAAAATATGCAAAATAAAAAAATAAGGATTGTTTAATCATTTCTCTATGACTTTAACGGATTTAATAGAAATTTGGAAAGAAATTAATTTGAATGGTAAATATACATAATTTATACATATTTCAATGGTATAAGAATAAATAGATTATTTAGAGTGATATAAAAATAAATAGCATATTTTTTAATGGTATGCATGCAAAAAAACCCAAAATTAATCTATATTTTGTACTATAAAAATGATTGAGTTTAACATTTTTCTTATTATTAATGTGTATGGACAGGCCTAACACGACTTATTTTACACATCTACACTTTGGTGTGGACACCCACTCGGGCTTGTGAGCAGGTCAACAAGCAAGTTTGGGTTGGCCCATAGGTCTAGGCCTCAAATTTAGCTCCTGACCCGGTCCACCAATAGAACCCCAGGTTGAAAGGATTCAGATCAAGTGTTGATCTTTAATTACATCACCATCATAGAACGCATCTCAATTAGGCCTATCAACTAATCCAATCCAGACTCCAACCCGACTCAATGCAGACCCGATTACACATGTAATTATCTAACTCAGTGGATCCGAACATAAAATCAAGTCGGGTCCAGATTCTCCCCGATCCAATCATATGGATCTGAGACCCGATTATAAAATCTAATTATATTAGAGAGGGACTAAAGCCATTTATATACAATACCTAATATACATGTAACACAAAAATACACGTGTAACACAATAATACAAGATATATATAATCTCTACCACTGAAGAGCGTAATCTCTACACTGCATCAGTTGGTATCAAAGCTTGCGTCGATCTTTGACACATCGATAAAAAAAAGAAGAACATTGCCGTCGAGAAGATGTCCTCTTAACTAAGCCTATAGCAGTGAAGAAGCTCAGCAAACCACCGAAGTAATAAATAGGCGAATGGACAAGAGATTCGATGCGCTAACGCAACAGATGGAGACGATGATGGCATTTATGCAACGCCCAGAGCTGCCTCTGAACACCACCGCTGCCGTCGCTGTCATCCTGAGCCGCTACCACTGTCAAACCCATATCCCATTTATCTTTACCCTTCTAGTTACATCCCATTCACAAAAAAAAAAAAAACTCAACTCCATCACAACCAATCCGTATTATCTCTCCTCGTGCTCCCTTTTATTTTAAAAAAAGAAGCCATCTGTTCATTATCCTTCAAATCCAAGCCAACGCCAAAAAAAAAAGAAAAGAAAAAAAAAAAATCATTTAACCCGTCGTACCCAAATTCACCCGTATTTCTTTTTATTCCATGACTACCAAAGATAGGAAGAACGCAAACGTTATCACTGTGGATAGGTGGAATTAAGGGTCGACAACAGGACGGCCTGGCCTGGCCCGTTGAAATAAGGCCACAACCGCGGGCCGGGCCGGTCGGGCCTGCCGCGGCTGAATGGACCTCACAGGCTGGGTCTAGGTACGGGCCACGGGTTCAAATTCTAAACATCTTATTTCTTTTTGTTTTTTAACTTTAATTTATTCATTTGTATATAATGTTAAAATAACACAAAATTTAAAATATAATGTTAAAAAAATATTTATATCTATTGAATTTTTAAAATAAAAATATTAAATGAATTAATTATTTAAAAAAATAAATAATTACATGTACCTAACTAGGTTGGCACCTACATAAATGTTAATAATTTGTATAATTTAACTACAATTCAAATAAAAATTACATGTTACTCATTTATTAAATTGTCTCCCATGGGCCTACCGATTGGGCCTGCAGGCAGGCCTACGTGCCAGCCCGAACGGGCCCACTTTGGACGGGCTTGCAGGCCGGGCTTCCGGGCCGCGGGATTTTTGATGCGCCTTAGGTGGAATGCTTTTGAAGCAATAGAATCAAAATATGGTTGATCACATCATCAAATGCTTATACTTTATCACCAACTCCTTTAACCAAATTCGATGACGAGTTTTTCTCAAGAGAGAGAATGATGTAGTACGATCATGGACAATTCGATTAATATTGAGGATCACCAAATGGATGATTAAGATGATTTGCATTTCTTAATATTTTAGTTTTATTTGTTAGATTTATCATATCTTTTCTGGATAATTAGGATTATTTAATATTTAGATATTAGTCAGATATAATTTTCTTATTTTATTTGCTATGTGAATTTTAATTTGAATTTGGATTTAGTTAATATTTGGTTGTGATTTGAGAGATTTATTGAGATCCTAGTTTATGAAGGATTCTTTGCTCTATAAATAGATTTGTAATCACATGATTAATTCAGACTTGATTATTAGAATTTATTATTTTCCTTCGTTTTATTATTCGTATTTTTTAAAAAAATCAACCGATTGTTGAAACCCACGTCTTGATATTCTTCTAGAAGAATCAACGGTGTCGTTAGAAGTTACAAATTTTGCATATTTAATCAGATATGCATAAAAGCGTATTTATATGCTGCATCACCAACTCATCAGAAAGGGAACCCCAATTTAAGAATTCAAAATAATTTAAAGTTCATTGTTTTTTTTTTTTCCAAGATCCCCCGCGATAGCGCCATATCCCATCTCTCTCGGACTGTTCTAGGCAGCAAATCTAGGCACTTGATCGACGAGAGGGGAATATTTAAAGAAAAGGGTACCCCCTTCAACAAAAGAGGTACGTAACTCTCTCACAGTTCTTTTGTCTTGGATGATCCTTGTGTTGATTTGATTGTCAGAATGTCTTTGATAAGGACACGGCCTACCTTTCTCCATATAAAGGAAACGTCAGGTTGAAGGCAATGTTTGTCTGAAATGGCTGCGAAGGTATTGCGATCGGTTACACAATCTATCCTCTAGAAATTCGTTCTCACATTACAAATAGATGTTATTCAAAGGGAAAAAAAAAAGATGTTATCCACTTGACCCCTACTAAAAATATTATATTTAAAGTACATATTATTTGAATTTTATTTGTATCTATTATATATTGTGGAGCTTGATGATGTGCATAGAGGATTGTTGGAGCTACATAGAGTCAGACGGGGTCGAGCTCCCCACAGAGCTCGCGGGAATCGAGCTGCCTGATCAGCTCGCGGGGTCTGGGGACAGTGCCCTAAGATTTTTTTTTTGTGTATTGATTTTTTTGTCTTTAATGAGATGTCAGTATAAAAAAGCATCTCATATTTTTTATTAGGCTCTAGGGTTTTTATCTTCGGTGTGACCATTGCAAAAACTTCTCATTGATAGTGGATTGATCTCTAGTGTGCTCCGTGGACGTAGGCAAGATTTGTCGAACCACGTAAATTTTTTTGTGTCATTGCTTTGATTTGTTTGTTTATTTCTTTTGATTGATTGCATCCCAAAATCCAAAATCGTAACAGTATCGTGTAATGAATCACATAAAAAAAATCCACGATATGAGATTCACAATAGCGATAACCATTTAATAACTTAGATAGCGTTTGGAAACACAGTTTAAAAAGCAACTTTTAGCTTTTGCAGCTTTATGCAGACCTTTTGAGGGTGTAATGATGATGGTTGTTTTATAAAACACAGATTTTGAGATACAGTTTAGAGATAAAATCTAATAATGATGATGTATTTAAGTTAATCTGTTTGTTAACAGCTTTTAGCTTTTAAATGATGATGTTTGAATTGAAATGACCCCAAAAACTAAAAGCTGCTTTTGGAGTTTGTTGCCAAACATGATCTTAGATTGGTAAAATAAGGTTTGGAAATGAATTTGAACAACTTCCACATATTTTATTTAGGAATATAAGAAAAGTTAAGCGAAATGCTCTTTTCTCCGTATGCAACCTTAATAAAAGTGTCTCATTTAACCGAGTATATCGGACGGCATGATCACTTTTTTTCCGATTTATATGTTGCATTATCAGATAATTTGAATTATATATCAATATTTTTTTTCTAAAAATTTTACATCACTAATCAGATTTGAATAATTTTTTGAATCAAAATTTGTTTGACAGTATCTACGTTTATTATAAATGTTATACTCAATCATTTTGTTGTGCGTTTGCAATACACATTTTGTTTTTCTAAGAGTATATATTTAACTATGAATTATATTTTTATAAAAAGGTAAGTACACGTTCTTAAGAAACAGACACATATATTTTATATTTTTTTTAAAAAAATGTGTTAAATAATTTTATATATCATATTAGTGACATTAATTATAAGGGTGAGGAGGATAATTTTTCTTTCAGTTAAACTTTTCGATTTTAGGGATTAAAACTTGGATATGATTTTTTTTTTTAAAGAAGTAAATTATGTAGCTTGGATTTGACTGAACCTCATAGTGCTATCTCGCGACCTCTTTATATGCTGCCTACGTACTGTTTAGGGATCAAGTCATACGTAGTTCCTCAGTTAGATTGTCGTTCCCATTTCTCTGGTTGTTGTAACCGTCTCCCCATTTAAACACTTAATGGGCGATTTCATGGGAAACCCCACGTGTTAATGAGGCATCTCGTGTCCATGTCGCTCAGTTAATGGGCCTTGACTGTCCGACTAGTAGTTTACAAGCGTTTATATTCCTTTGACCGTTTCTTTAGTCTGCTCGTGTCTCTTTGGCCTACTCGTTCGTCTGTTACGCCTTTTGAGTACATCTGCGAGATGGAAGATCGCCCGACCAGACCTCTTGCCTGGTCGTGTCTTCCCTGCTCGTTCGCGAGGAGTAAGGTCATCCAACCAAGCCTCTAGTCTGATCGTGCCTTAACTACTCGATGTGGTATTCTTTCGCGAGGTGCCTGACCGTCCGACTAGACCTTGGATATAGTCGAGCCAGCGCATTTGGAAATGTTATCATAGCTAAGGATTCAGACCTGGATTTGTGGGCCCATAACCCCCTGAAAACACTTATATAAATCCAAATAACTCGTAAGTTAAAACTTTCGTTGACATATGAAGAATATTCTTTGAAATATTCGGTTTGGTTAACCTGACTGAAAACACAGTATACTAAAAACCCTTATAATTTGTTAAAAATGCAAAAATCATATGTAAATGATGATTGTACTCCTATCTAAAGAGGTAAAATCATTATTTATAGATGATTTTTAATATTTTTAATACATTGTAAAAGTTTTTTTGTATACTGTATTTTCAGGTAAGATTAACTAAGTAAAATATTCACATAATATTTCTAATCTGTCAACAAAAATTTAATTTTGAATGTTATTTAAATTTATATAAATGTTTTTAAATAGCTATATAGATTTTAGTAAAAGTCATTAGATTATATGAATTTTATACTATTTATCAGGGTTATTTGAATTTTTCCTAAATTATAAACTGAAATGTAAAATAGACATACCTGTACACAATACACATGTGTACATGCTCGTCTGCTCCTTGCTTCGCTCTGCAATGAAAAGCTTACGACACGTCACACGACAACCGTCCGGAAAGAAAAAAATTTCACATGCTGACGCACCCGCATACATATCAGTCCGCACCCGAATCTCCCCGTGAAGGCACATGAACCTTCCGAAAAGGCAAAACCAAAGGTTTGAAATTAAAGCCTGCACAATTAAGGCCTGTTAACGGGTCCCGATCCAGACTTGATTACACGTGTAATGTACTCGACTCGATTTGAATCTGATCTGATGGACCCGAATATACAAATGGGTCTAGTCCGAGTCCACCTCGCCCTCATCCGTTGGATCAGAGATCCGACTGTTTTATTATTATATGCTCATATATTACAAGACTATTAGTATTAGTTGACCCATAATTTTGTTTCTTATTTATCAAGTTACAAGTATAAGTTTTAACTCATTTTTGTATCCATAAGTCCATAACCAAGCCCATAAATCATAACTCATAACTAACCAAACCCACCCGTTGACAAACCTTATTAGTTTATTAGCTTTTGAATTTGTATAATTAATTGGTTTGTTGCATGATTTATGTTCATTGTTTAGGTTAATATGTTAGTGTTTATTGTTTTGAATGCTGTTTAGATTAATATGTAGTGTCTATTGTTTTGAACGTTGACTTTGTGTCACAAATAACCAATAATTCTCCCTTTTAGTTCATTATTATATTGTTTAGATTTTTGTTTACTTTGAATGTTATAGGTTAGGGTTTATTGTTTTGAATTGTACAAAAATATGTTCAAATATAATGTCAGGACACCGGTTTAGAAAACTCAAAACTAATGCTTTATATAAAAATTTTCTAATAGAATGATAAGGTAAACAAATTCATTTGCTTTTCTTTTTTTTTTATGAACTGTATTTGGGTTTGGTCGGACCTGGACCCGACTCGAGTCCGACAAGTCTGAGTTTACATTTTCAAGGATTCGCAGGGTCCTCGATTAGACTCGAACCCATTGCATCTTGCTATGGATTAGGTTCGAATTCATCCAGACCTGACAAGAACTCGATCCGTTGATAGACCCAGGGACGACTAGTTCAAGGAGCCGAACGAGACAAAGGGTTAAAGTTATGTCAGTGTTGAGTGGGTGACAATAACACTTCTCCGGTACAATATTACAAGCAGCACATGAAACCTACGTGTACTGGCACTTCACGCATGCCATCTGACATTACCAGAAAAAAAAAAACATTTATTAAAAAAAGTCATCACAACTACCAGATTCATGCATGTTTCTTTCCATGTACCCACTAAAAAATCCATTGATCAGACGACCAATAATCCAGATGAACTGAAAATAAAAAAATCTCGTACTGCTCTCTCTACGTGGACCACAATCCGACTCAGGTTAAAGACCGGATCTAGTCAGAATTACATCAGATTAGTTTGATCAGTATCAAACTGGACGAAGTGAAAATTGAACTGCACCATCTGTAAATTGAACTGTACAATCAATTATTGGGTATATATTTCATTTTCCTATTGGATACTGGTGATATTTATGAATTCATATTTTTCTAATAGTTTATTAGATCTAATAAGAGAGTGAAAGATATACCCAACAATTGATTGTGCAGTTTGATTTATAAGTAGTGTAGTTCAATTTTTACGTTATCCAGTTCGATATTGACTGAACTGACTGGATCCAGTCCCTCTTAGATTAACATCATTCGATCACGCATTCATTTTTCATTTAAGAATAATTATTGAAAGTATTTTTTTTTTCAACCAGCATATGAAACACCTCAGTGGTTAGGTCTTTTTTTTTTTCCATTGTTTATATTGTAAATTGTTTTGAGTAAAATAATAGGATATAGCCCTCCTATTAATATAGAAAGAAATAGCCCAAAAGAAAATACAACAAAGCAAAGAAAAAAAATTAAAACTCAGCTCAACACAACTTCGATTGAGAAGGTCTCAACAAAACGGTTATGTCCGAGCCCCACTAAAATATACAAACAGCTCTTGAATAACAAAAGATCCACCGACAAGCGCGACACCCATACAAAACCTCCCTTTTTAATTTATAAAATATCATTTGTTGCGAATTTTATGTACATTATTAATATTGTTAATTAATAAATTAGATAATGTTAAATGAAAGGATTTAAAATAAAATATGCCAATTAACGTTTAGATATGCTAAAACAAATTTGTAAAAAAATTAAAAAAATATATATTTATAATTATTTTTTTCTTTTTAATAATATATCTATCAATATAAAATAAATATTTCAACGGTCCTCCGTGTAGTGGACCCATAGATCTTGACCCTTTCGAATATGCTCCTCCGAGGTGCCGCCCCACGTGTCCGGACTCTCGAGTCTTTCGTGAAGGGCCTAGGGACTCTCGCATCCCGCCCGTCGAATCCTTCTTTTCAAAATCCAACGGCGGAGATGGATTTCTTTTGTGCCAGGACCTCACTCACCCCATATAAGTGCTCCTCACCATCCTTTCCGACATTTTCAGAGCTCATTCTAGAGAGAGGAGAAGAAAAACACAAACAGATCCAGTTAGAGAGATGGTTGCGACAATCAAGTGCGTGAAAGCTCGTCAGATCTTCGACAGCCGTGGAAATCCAACCGTTGAGGTCTCTGTCTCTCTCTCTCTCTCGATTGATCTGCTCTCGTCGTATTTTTTGGTCGTGTTTTTAGATCTGAAAACAAGATCATCAGTGGACGATGATTGATCGATTCATCTGTGGACGATCTGTTTTTACTTTTAGTTTTTAAGTTTTTCTTAGCGATCTTTGGATCTATTGAGATGATACAACTGTTGATTTGGTGTGTTTTTAGGGGGGGTTTTTGTTGGATGAGTGTTCTTCGTGCGTGTGAGAGAGGATGAGTGATCTTTTAATGATGTAGTCGTTAAATGATTTGTTTTGTTACTTTATGCGAGTTTTGAATTGTTATTTGGTGGATGCGTGTTTCAGGTGGATGTGACTCTTGACGATGATACGTTTGCAAGGGCTGCAGTCCCCAGCGGCGCCTCCACAGGTAAATAAGGCTTCTGTTTTGATTCAATACGCATCCTGTTCAGCTAATCTATGATTTTGTAAATATAATGATTATCCAGTAATTTATGTGGTGTTTTTACCAATTAATCAGTTTTCAACGGTTATTGAGATCTTCTTGAAAGGGAAACTGTGCAACTCATGCTAATTGTTTGTGTGTGTGTGTGAGAGAGAGAGAGAGGGAGTGATGCTAGAGAGACAGAATGATTTGTGTTAGAAATATCAAGAATTCCAGACCATTTAGGTTTCGAATTTGTCGCAAATTAGTATTATTTTTGTGTCGTTTTATATCCAGTAAAAAAAAAATCACCTGATTTTTCATTGATGTGTTGAGTGGGGATTGCTGAACACTAAGGAACTTTTGATCTTTCTAATACATTGTTATTTAAAGCTTTGTCTATATATTTATGTACCAGGCAAGATGATGTTCTTCCTTTACCTGAGATATTGAATTTCTCCTCTCCTAATATACTAATGGTGTCTTATGTTTATGCATTTACTATTTAGGCGTCTATGAAGCCTTGGAGTTGAGAGATGGGGGATCAGACTACCTCGGGAAGGGTGTCCTTAAGGTCTGAAATTCTTATTACATTTTTCTCTTCTTTCATGTTGTTAAATATTCAGATATGAAGCCATTAGGTTGGTCCGTTATTGGCACTACAAATTCTCTGGCTGCATAAACCATGAAGTTTCATTATTTTAGAATAATTACCCTTGCTTGAGCCAATGCAATAGGGATCTGATTGAATTTTGTGGAGGGCAACATGTCATTTTTTATCAAAGGACTCAATTACCATTCATCATATTTCTGACAAATTTGTTTCCTACTGCATCCCTTTCATGGTTCTTGAGATCCAGTAAATTTAAGAGACTGAAATAATTGTGATCTGGGTGAAAGTAGAAACTAATCTTCTATTTTGTTGTACATTTTCTTGTTTAGGCTGTTGACAATGTGAACAGCATTATTGCACCAGCTTTGATCGGGAAGGTATGCATTCTATGATTTTCTTTGATTGAATGTGTTAAACTTTGCTTTTGTCCATATGTTTGGTCTAATATCGACATGCAAAATACTTTTTTTTATTAGGACCCCACTCAGCAAACTGAGATCGACAAGTACATGGTGCAACAGCTTGATGGTACTCAAAATGAATGGGGTTGGTGCAAGCAAAAGGTATGTTGGGGTGTTTAGTGTTTTCATGATTGTTATGAGTTCAATATTTCCTTCAACTTATCGTCTGATTGGATGTATACAAATTTAGCTCGGTGCAAATGCTATACTTGCTGTATCACTTGCTGTGTGCAAAGCTGGAGCTAGCGTGAAGAAGATTCCCCTTTACAAGGTCCGTAGAGCTACTTTTTTAATTTTTCTTCTGGGTTTGAGGTGTTAAATATTCTGCTTATTGAAATTTATTGCAACTTTGCTTCCATTTCGCAGCACATTGCTAACCTTTCTGGGAACAGTAACTTAGTGTTGCCTGTCCCTGCATTCAATGTTATCAATGGAGGGTCGCACGCTGGAAACAAACTGGCCATGCAGGTGCTTAATTAATGCCACAACACAACTGTAGTGTTCCAAGTTGCTTCAGTGTGTGTAATTTTGAATTTTGTAATTCTTTGTTTATTGTGGCAGGAATTCATGATCCTTCCTGTGGGTGCCTCATCATTCAAGGAAGCCATGAAGATGGGTGTGGAAGTCTACCATAATTTGAAGGTAAATTACTAAGCCAAAATTGCTTTTCTTATTTCTTTCTCTCCATATCCTTTCTTTCGTAATGCTCTACTTTTATTACTACAGAGTGTCATCAAGAAGAAGTATGGTCAGGATGCCACCAATGTTGGTGATGAGGGTGGTTTTGCTCCTAATATTCAGGTTTTCTGTTAATTTGATGTGTTCATATTTTTTACATGTGATCAATGTACGGAAAAAAATGTCTGACCTGGATGAAAGTTTACTTTGCATTTTTATTTTCAAGTTATATTGTGTGTATTTATTAAGATGCCTGTCCTTGGCAGAGCCATATAATGGCAAAGGTTGAGATGAGAAATGCAGTATCAGTTAATGGTATTTGCATGATGTGGAGTTTGAGTGGGTGGGAGATAGGCTTTTGCATACTGGCTTTTGTTGACATTGATTAAGATTCTATAGTTGCTATCTCAAATATCTTGACCATCAGTTTGAGTTTCAATACTTTTAAATCACAGTACTATCAATGCTCATCCATTTTTACCACTAGGTTTGATGATAGTTTGGAGTTGTTTAGTGGAGATTGATGAAAATACTGATCCGTAGCTCCTTATTGTGGTCTGGAGTGATTAAAGAAATCTGCAGGATGCTCCTGATTGGTGAAAATACTCTTTGACTTAAATTCTCGATTTCTTTCATAAGTAGTAAATTATTGACTGAGACATTTTTTTTTACTGGTAAATCTCACAAATAATCTGTTTTCTAGGCAAGTATCTCATCTTATTTTCTTCTCATTGGCATACACATCTTACTGAATGGGAATGAACTATGGAATTTCTTTCCAATGAACATTCCCTGTGCATGGGCAATCTTTAATCAATCATCCATGCTAATCTTGTATGGCACATCTGTGCTAAACGACTTTATTTTGCTCCATTTTCAATTTGAAAATATCTAGTGGTTTTGGTTTAACTGACATGCCCTTTTTGTCTGGCGTGGTTCTTTCGAGTGAGATTTTGTGGTTTATTACATGTTTTTTCATGCTAATTATTACAGATTATAAAAGTCTATACTTCTATTTTATTATAACATTACAGCAATGAAACTAATTTGTTTCTTTTTGTGGAATTCAGGAAAACAAGGAGGGCCTTGAGCTGTTGAAGACCGCTATAGCAAAAGCTGGGTACACTGGCAAGGTAAGCCTCTTTGCTATTGTACATGGGATTCCAATGTTTCAAGTTCTTTATTGTTGTATCTTGGGGATTGTAGTGCTCATTCATTTTTTGTTGTTTCGATAGGTTGTGATCGGGATGGATGTTGCTGCTTCTGAGTTCTACAATGACAAGGACAAAACATACGATCTGAACTTCAAGGTGGAGGTGGGTGATCCATCTCCTCTTGTTACTTGCCATCTCTAGTTGTTCTTCAAATTATTGGTTACAAAAGGCATCAGAACTGTATGCTCATATTTCTTCATTCCTTCCACAATTTGTCCCCCATGTTACAGAACAATGATGGCTCACAAAAAATATCAGGAGACAGTTTGAAAAACGTGTACAAGTCCTTTGTGGCTGACTATCCGATTGTATCCATTGAAGATCCATTCGATCAGGATGATTGGACTCACTATGCTAAGATGACTCAAGAGGTCGGCGAGCAAGTTCAGATTGTTGGAGATGATCTCCTTGTCACGAATCCAACAGTAATATTTTTGTGCAAAGGTTAAAGCTTTGAGAGATAAATCTTGTAAGGCATATCCCTTTATCCCTTTTTGTTTTTTTGCCTGTTTCAGAGGGTGGCAAAGGCAATCAAGGAGAAGAGTTGCAACGCTCTGCTGTTGAAGGTATAACCAGAGCCTTAATGCCTTAACTAGATATTTATAAGGGTGGTATTTTTACTTCTTGGTGTTTGGTTTTATTTTATTTTTATTTTTTATATTCTGATGGTCCCCGTTTGTCATGTTACTGTCAAGATAGCGTGGCTTAAAAGAATCTTAGTTTAAGGAGAGAGAGAGTTCATTGAATCAATTCCATTGTGTGGCAGGTGAATCAAATTGGGTCTGTGACCGAGAGTATTGAAGCCGTGAAAATGTCGAAGCAGGCTGGCTGGGGTGTGATGGCTAGCCACCGGAGGTACTCTAGATGTTCAACCTGAATGCAAATACACATGATTAGTTTGATCGTTTTATTTTAAAATGCAATACTTATTTTACATATGTTCCATTGATACAGTGGAGAAACAGAGGACACTTTCATTGCTGATCTCTCTGTGGGTTTGGCTACGGTGAGACTCCAACCTTGTAAAACATGTCATCTTAATGCTTAGAGCCTATATTTCGTGCTTGTGGCTAAACAATCTTTATTCTATGGAACAGGGCCAGATCAAGACAGGTGCTCCTTGCCGGTCTGAACGCCTTGCTAAATATAACCAGGTAATGTTCAAACTTTCACTTTAATTTCATGTAGGAATATGAATATTAATAATAAAATATCCATTGTGTCATCTATGCAGCTGCTTCGGATTGAGGAGGAGCTGGGATCTGCAGCGGTCTACGCGGGATCGAAGTTCAGGGCACCAGTGCCACCGTACTAACGGGAGTAAGCCACCCTGAGCTTCATAAAATTTTGTGGGATGGAGGTTTCTTTGTGGAGGATATGAATCTCCTTGTTTGGTAAGACCTTTTTAGGCAAAATAAATAATTTCCATTTGTGCTGATCGATCAGTAGATCAACATGTTGGATGTTGTGTGTATGTTTTTGTGAGCATAACAGTTTGAGTAAATCCTCTAGGTAGTCTCTACTATAAACCTGTTTTTATCTCTGTTTCATAGAACAGAAATGTTAATCTGAGTGTTTTGTTGTTAACAAAATATTTTGCATGAATGAGTTTTGGTGCTTGGTAAATTTTTTCCATAAACACTGGATTGGAGGTTTGATGGATATTGGTATATTTTGATGAGAAAAAATCAGTTTAGCTTGTATCAATACCGTGAAACTGCGCTTGGGATTGAATGTTTTTGTGATTTGATTTAACATTCGTGATGCAATCATAAGATAACATATCAAAAAGAATTTCAGATGAACTGAATCGCCAAACATCTGATTCTCGGACTCCCGGACATGACAATGCCAACGCACAATCATCTTATTGTTCTTCCAAACCCAACGTTCACAAAAATCCACAAAAACAAGAAAAGAAGATCGTGACCGCCATATAATCATCAGACGATGTCTTCCACCAACAACTGATAAAGGACGATCAGATTGTAGAGCAAGTTGTTCTGCCCCGGTGACACTCCACCGTCACTCCGGAACCCGTCCACACACGTCTTTGGCGTTTTCAACGCGTCTTGGAGCTTCATATGGGCGTCCAAAAAGCTTCCCGACTTGATGTCCCGCAACGCATAAGCCAGTTCGGGGACTGTGCGTCCAAAAAGCTTCCCGACTTGATGTCCCGCAACGCATAAGCCAGTTCGGGACCGTGCCCGAGTACGCCTCGAGACAGTTGGTCACTTAGCTGAGTTGGGGATGGAGGATTGGGCTTCTGAGCTCTCGTCGCCGATGAGTTCGGCTTTGGTGTGGGTGGTCGTGGTGAGGAGTAGTGGTAATGCTGCGCAGATGAGGAACTTCATTTTGGCTTTGGCCTTGGCTTTTTGAAAGGGTGATTGTGATGTGGAAAAGGATTTTTTTTTTTTTTTTTTTAAACGCTTTTTTGAAGAGGAAAGAGAGATTAATTTGGGTTACGTTACCTTGCATGGCAATAGGTATACATTGAATTGAAATTTATGGAAACAAATAATGATTTTCTGATGATGTGGTGTATTTATTAGTTGGAGGAAATATATAATGGTGCATTTATGTGAAATAGGAAAAGTATTTTTTATTTTTTACTTCCGGTAAATTATACGATTTAGTGATCAATCTCTCACTTCTTTATATTATAGTTTAAGTCTTCATATTTAAAGGATATGTTTTTTATTAGTTCTTATAAGAGACCTATCACTAAATTGTTTGGTTTTCTTTTTAATACTCCCAAGAACTAAAATGAAACATGTTAAATTTAGAGACTTAAATTGTAATATGAAGAAGTGAGAGATCGAATCATCAATCATTGAATCATAATTTTTAATGGTGGTGAGGACTTAGAGAGATTGTCTTGCTATTTTATAATTTTTCAAAACTTTGCAAACAAGAATCAGGCAACCAGCGTGGTGGGTTCGGAGACTCTGTGGAGACTCCACAGAGAAAGCCTGTGGAGCTCCCGTGGATGGGCGACGCGTGGAGATGGATCACGTGATCTCACGTGGACGACTTGCCAAAACAGAGAAAGCCTCGTTGACGCCGTTAGCTCATTTTCCCCATCTCTCTGTGGTTCCCCTCTCCCATCGAACGTGGAAACCCTCACCGAAACCCTCACCGAAGCCTCGCCGATCTCCGAAGCCGATCGCCGATCTCCCTCACCGAAGCCCCGGCGTCAACGAAGCCTCGCCGATCTCTCACCGAAGCCTCGCCGATCGCCGATCTCCCGTGGTCCTACAGCCACCTCGTGTCTCCCTCACCGAAGCCCCGCCGCACCCTCGCCGATCTCCCGTGGTCCTACAGCCACCTCGTGAGTTTCTCATTTTTTTTATTTTTTGTAATTTGAATGTAGTTCTGTCTTGATTGTTTAGGTTCTGATATGGATTTCTGTGGTTTTCATTTGATTATTTGAATGTGTTTGTTTCATATATGGATTTGAGTAGATTTGATTTGTTATTTGAATGGGTTTGTTTCAGATATGGGGTTTGAGTGGATTTGATTATGTTATCTGAATTGGTTAGTTTCAGATATGGGTTTGAGTGGATTTCATTTCCAACACTTCAAAATCCTACTGTTTTTTTTTTTTTTTTTGTGGATAAAGCCCCTGTATGACCTTTTCTTTCTTTCTTTCTTTGGGGTTTTTTTTTTTTTTTTTTTTTTTTTTGCATCAAACCCATATTTGAAGTCCTGGTAGTTCAATGAGAATGTATATATAATGTATAAAAAAAAGTTGTGACTTCTACCTTTAACTCAACACAATAATGAAATTAAGCTCCTAAGTATGTAGCAACTCAGAAATTTTTTTAAATCCCATACTGACCTACTACAAACTCTACTGCGGTGGGGGGAGTGATATAATGGATTGTATATATTCAGAATGAAATATACTGCTTCTGTGGGAAATTTTTAAGGGAAATATGCATATGTGCACAAATTTTTAAAACCATGATAAGTTGCTTGTGATCCATACATATTTAGTCATCTTGTGTTGTTGTCTTGTGAATCCTTTCCTTCCAGTATTTCCAATCTTCATCACATAGGTTTTTTTTTTTTCTAACAGCACCATCTTCTGCTTCATGTTATAATCCTACTGTTCCAAGCTAAAAGCATTGTGCTCTATCACTTGCAATCAAAGACTTCCATTTTCTCTTTTGAGGCTTCCAAGCAACTATGTCAGAAAGTGTAAGTGTTTACCTTTTGTATACCAAGTTTTGATGGAATGTATGAATGAATGAATTTTCTTAGCTAATTTTTCACAACAGGTCAATAGCCTACGTAATTCAAATGTTAGGCCACTTCCCGTGCATATTCGGCCACGTGAATGTCGTTGTAAGAAAGGCGAATGTCCGATTTATACTTCTCGTCAAGAACATAGTAAAGGTCGGAGATTTTATTGTTGTCCTTTTAACAGGGTGAGTTAATTGATTTCAATTATTTTCAAGTTTTTCATTACTAATGAGTGAGATCTAATAAACATTCTTTTTTTGTTTGTCATTTTTTCCTATGTAGACTCCTCAAGACTGTCGATTTTTTGAATGGATCGATGACACGGATGATCCAATTGTTGAATTGAAGTTTCAACTAGAAAACCATGAAGAGACCATGAAAAAGTATTTGAAGATGATGAACAATAGGCTGATAGTGATTATGTGGTGCTTAATTGGTCTCTTGGTTATTCAATGTATCAAAGCAATATGTTAGAGACGAATGCATCTTCAATGATGTTTATGTTGTTGTTGGATGTTCAAATAGCTATGTTCAATCAATGAAAATTGTCGTTATTTGGTGAATTGTTGTTATTTGGTGAAAATTTTTGTTGGATGTTCAATTAGCTATGTTTAACCAATGAAAATTTTGAGACGAATGGAAATTATTGTTATTTGGTGAATTGGTGACAGGGACTGGGTATTAGTTGTGGTGAATGTGTTACTAAGCTTATTGGTTTCGGAATGGCAGACTAAACTTGGTTCATTGTCAGACCTGGATTGGGACTACACTGCATTGGTTTGGAATGCCTAGATTGGACTGGGTAGCTTGAAGAAGTGGATCTTGGCTGCTTGGTTTGAATTGCTTGGACTGGACTGGATTAGATTGGACTGGGGAGCCTTCTCATTGTCATAAAATAGACTGGACTGGACTGGACTGGGGAGACTGGACTGTTTTTCCACTTATAATAATAACTAATATTAAGAATTCATGTGTTATTACAGGTAATTGATTTAAATAATGATTATCAATACAAGATATGCTACAAATCAGTTAAAGATGTGAAGGAGAATCAAGAGTTTCTAGAAGATCCTTATGGAAAAAGATTTGGTTAAGATTGAATAAAAATCAATCTAATCAAATATATTCTTCCAAATCCCGTTCTACTGTTTTGATCATAACTTTTGCCTAAAGTATCTGATTTATACGCATGATATGGCGTTGGAAAGATAATTTCAAGATCTACAAATCACTATTTCATGAAGATTTCGTAATTCCATCTTATTACGGGTCAAAAAGCCATCTGAAGATTCTGTAGAAAATCAATGACGTGAATTATATCTAAACTTCATATGAGGAAGGTTGAGGTCAATCTTAACTACCAAATCTTAACCATCTATTATATTGCAAATAAAAGATTGAGATTCAAGAGCTGGAGACTATAAAAGGAGCACATGTGAATAGAAAAGGGAAGGCACAAAAAAAAAGGAGAAGAAGGATTCAAGAGTTTTGCTTTTGTTTTTATTTTTCTTTTCATCTCATATATTCTTGTATTCTATTAGATCTGAATTTTAATATTAATTTTGTGTTTTTATTTTCAAGAATTTTTTAATAATATGATGTCTTTTATTTTTCTTTTCTTTTATTTGATCATGTCTTCTAGTAGCTAAATCTTCAACTAGGGTTGAAGATGAAACCATGCAATGCTAGTTTAGGATTTTATATTTAATCTGAATTCTCCATATTGTTTGTTTTATTGCGTATCAATCTCTCATTCAATTCTCTTTTGAAACCTTTTATGTGAATTTCTTATTACCTTCTTCAAAAATCTCTTGTATTTGATTTGATAAAATATGCTTTGATTGAGTTCTATGATATTTTATGCTCTTCTTAACATGTTGAATATTGAGTTGGTAGATTTTATAAAGGGAAGGGAGATAGATCATTCTATTGGGTTTTCATAAATCAAGGTTTTTAATCATAAAATCATCTTCAAGGATCTCTTGTTTAGGGTTTGATAGGGTATGCTTGGTTAACTATTTGATATCTTATTCTCTTCCTAATATGTGAATATTGAGATGATTGTTTTGATTTCAAATCTGATTTTATGAAATAATTAATATGATTTTAAATATTTATTTTCCGATTGGTATTTGATTAACGTCAATATTGATTGAGTTATATGGTGGAGTTTCATATTTGAATATAATCCCTAAATTGGTATTGCATGGTGGATTCTAAAACCCTAGTTATCTTTTCATATTAATATTCTCTTTTTAATAATAATAATAATAAAATACTTCATCAATCTTTCTTTCTAGTTCGATTAGTTAAATTGATTAATAATCTGATTTGAACAATTCTCTATGGGTTCGACCCGTATTTGCTAGATCTATACTTCTGTAACGATCCGTGCACTTGCGGTAATTAATAACAACTTAAATATTCAATCAAGTTTTTGGCGCCGTTGCCGGGGAATTGTTTCAAATTAAATTTGATATTGATTTATCTTTCGGATTAGTTTCTTTCTCTTTGTTTTTGCTGAATTTTTTTTTCTCTTTTTATGTTTTGTAGGATATCTAGAACCTACAAGAACACAACAAGGAATGGTGTAAGGCTTAGACCATTCTTTCTCTAAACGAGCATCCAAAAGTGTTCAAAGGCAACCCCATAAGGTGAACCATTTCATCACGGCTAAAAAAGTGGATTTAATTCTTCCCTCACTGTGTGTGAGTTGTGAGTATTTCATTCACCCACGAATCTTCTGCAAGTGGGTTATTTTTGGGGTTGATCGGGATTTTCGTGTGTGCATTTTTCAATTAGCATACATTAACTAATCCATCTAAGGGTTGTTCCATATAACATAAGGTGGGGATTTCATCACCCTTCCTTGGCCCACAAATCATCATCTTGAGCATTTGTCAAACCCATGAGCCTAATTAAATTAAAATGAATTAGACTTGGCCCTAGGTTTTTGAGCTCAATAAGACAAGAGACGCCAAGAGATACTCCAGTGAGCAATTAACCATTTAATGATGTCTAGGAAAGTGATTTCATAAGGTTTCTACCTTAAAGGACGTGGTTACTTAATTGAGGAACACGCGAAAGTGTGGAAGACCCCCCACTAATCCTTTACACTTTCCTGGTTGTTGGGTGGTTGATCATAAACTGGTAAACTTGAGGTTTATCTTGGAACAGTTAGGAGCTGTCCATTTAGGGAGGAACATCCTCAAGAACTAGATCTCTTAAAAATCATCTTCCCTCACTTAACAAGATAAATCCTAATTTGTTGATTGTTGAAATATGTCTATGATTTGGGGTATTTTGATTTATGAGCATTTGGTCTAGGGATTCTAAAAACCGATTGATTCGTATTGATACACTTGATTATCCCGTGATTTCATCTGAACCAACCATCACTATGGATAACACAGGAGCTGCTATTCCAAAGACCTTGAAGGATTACATGTATCCATCTAGAACTACGCAACCCTCATGCATTGTGTTACCAACAACCAATGCTAACAACTTTGAGATCAAGCCTGGGATGATTAATATGCTTCCAAAATTTGATGGATCTGAAGATCCATATCTTTTTATTAGGGAATTTGAGGAAGTTTGTTCCACACTAAAACTTCAACAGCTAACTGATGATTCCATCCGGTTGAGGTTAATCAACTTCTCCCTCAAAGATAATGCTAAAAAGTGGTTGTATGCCCTACCTGCAAATTCTATCAACACTTGGGATCAACTAGTTATGATATTTTTGAAGAAGTTCTTTCCTAATCATAAAACTGCTAAGATTCGCATGAATATAAATCAATTCATTCAAAAGGATGGAGAATCTTTATGGAGATATTTAGAGAGATTCAAGGACTTGTTGTTGCAATGTCCTCATCATGGATTTGAGGTTTGGAGGTTAGTGCAAATTATATATGAAGGTTTGAATTACACCACAAGGACTATGGTTGAATCAATGTGTAGTGGTGAATTTACTAATAAAAATGAAACTGAGGCATGGACATGTTTGGAAGAAGTAGCTGAAAAATCCATGCAGTGGGAGACAATTAGAGAGCCTGAGAAACCCATACCTTCTAAGGGAGGTATTCATTTCATTGATAGTAGCTTTGAGTCTGAAGCTAAGTTTGCATCTCTCATTCGTAGAGTAGAGGCCCTAGAGATGAAACCAAATCAAGATTCTGTTAATCAACTCTCCACCTCTACCCCTACTACTGTCTGCATTTTATGTAAATCTTCAAATCACCTAGTGGAAGACTGTCCTTCCCTGTCATCCCACAAGGAAAGTTGGGCCGAACATGCCAATAGCTTACAATGGAGGAAAAATGATCCATATGCTCAAACTTATAATCCTGGATGGAGGAATCATCCAAATCTGTCATGGACTCAAGGCCCACATCAGGGAGGCCCACAGGGACCTCCTCAAGCTCTCATGAATCCTAGACCTAACATAGGACCCACTGTTACTCCATTTCCTCCGCCTGGTTTTCAAATAGAAAACGAGAAGAAGTTCTCCTCCTTAGAGAAAGGGTTAGATGTTCTTATGAAGTCCACTCAAAATTTAACTCAATCATCCTCCCAGATGTCTGCCACTTTGAATCAATTTATGCAATCTACAGGGCAAATCCTTCAATCCACCACCCAGGCAATCTCCCGTCTCGAGATTCAAGTTGGTCAATTGGCCACCACCATGAGTGAGAGAGAGAAAGGAAAGTTTCCTAGTCAACCTGAACCCAACCCTAGAGGACCCATTCTTCAAGGACAAATCCAAGATTCTTCTAGTAACCAGTCCAACCAGGTTAATGCAATCACTACTCTTAGGTCTGGTAGACAAGTGGACAACAAGGTTATTATGCCTAGCAATGATGTTGAAGATGATAAGGATAAGTCCAAATTTATTCATGAGGACCCAGATTCTGAACCCATCCCTCCTAGCCCATCCATCCCAGAGAAAGCAAAGCCCAATGATTCTCCTGAGAGAGTTTATGTTCCCAAGGCCCCATATCCTCAGCGATTAGGTTCAACTAAGAAATCTGCCCAGCTAGATAAAATTTTAGAGGTGTTTAAGCAAGTTCGCGTGAACATTCCGCTCCTAGATGCTATCCAACAAGTACCAGCCTATGCTAAATTTTTGAAGGACTTATGCACCCAAAAGAGGACCAATAATGTACCCAAGAAAGCTTTCCTAGCATCCCATGTAAGCTCCATTCTTTCATGTGAAACTCCAATCAAGTATAAGGACCCAGGTTGTCCCACCATTTCATGTGTGATTGGAGACACTCGTATTGATCGAGCTTTGCTAGACTTAGGTGCGAGTGTAAATCTATTGCCCTATTCAGTGTACAAACAGTTAGGCATAGGAGAATTGAGGCCTACCCCAGTGACCTTACAATTAGCAGACCGATCTGTGAAAATTCCTAAAGGAGTCATTGAGGATGTCTTGATTAAGGTTGGGGATTTCATCTTTCCTGTTGACTTTATAGTTTTAGAAACCCAACCTGTTCTAAACCCTAAAGGGCAAATTCCTGTAATTTTAGGCAGACCATTCCTGGCTACGTCTAATGCTTTGATTAACTGTCGAAATGGATTGATGAAATTATCTTTTGGAAATATGACAGTTGACCTAAATATCTTCCACATTGGTAAACAACCAGGAGATTATAATGATGAATTAGAGGGTGTGAATTCTATTGAGGAAATAATTGAAGATTTGAAATATCATTCTATGAGCACGAAAGATCCTTTAGAGTTTTGTCTTGCCCACTTTGGAGAAAATTTGGATATGGAAAAATCGATCATGGAAGTAAATGCTCTCCTAGATTCAGAACCAACCATCCCATTTAATAAGTGGCAACCAAAGCTTGAGCCCCTTCCTTTGTCACAATCACCACCCCTTCCTTCCATTGATAAGCCTCCTAAGCTAGAACTTAAACCTCTTCCAGACAATTTGAAATATGTTTTCTTAGGTCCAGCTGAAACCCTTCCTGTAATTATTGCTTCTGATCTTAATGAGGAACAAGAAGGTGAGCTAATCAATGTCCTTAGGGAACATAAAGAGGCCATTGGGTGGAGTATGGCAGACATTAAAGGAATAAGTCCATCTGTGGTTCAACACCGAATTCATCTTGAGGACAATACAAGTATTTCTAGGGAATTACAAAGGCGTTTGAATCCTCTCATGAAGGAGGTTGTAAGAGCTGAAGTTTTAAAACTTCTTGATGTTGGGATCATTTATCCCATTTCTGATAGTAAATGGGTAAGCCCGATTCATGTTGTTCCTAAGAAATCTGGCATTACAGTGATAAAGAATGATGAAAATGAATTAATTCCCACTAGAGTACAAACTAAGTGGCGTGTATGCATTGATTACCGAAAATTAAATTCTGCCACTAGGAAGGATCATTTTCCACTCCCATTCATAGATCAGATGTTAGAAAGGTTGGCCGGTCATGCTTTTTACTGCTTCCTTGATGGTTATTCTGGTTATAATCAGATTCCCATAGCACCAGAGGATCAGGAGAAGACCACCTTCACCTGTCCTTTTGGGACATTCGCTTACCGTCGCATGCCCTTTGGGTTATGCAATGCACCGGCGACTTTTCAGAGGTGTATGATTAGCATTTTCTCTGATATGATAGAGCGTTTCCTTGAGGTATTCATGGATGATTTCTCAGTATTCGGATCAACATTTTCTGATTGTTTACACCACCTCTCTCTTGTACTAATCAGGTGTAAGGAGAAAAATTTGGTACTAAATTGGGAGAAATGTAATTTTATGGTGAAAAGGGGAATTGTTTTGGGTCATGTGGTTTCAGATAAAGGTATTGAGGTAGACAAGGCCAAGATTGATTTAATTACTAATCTTCCCCCCCCAAGGACTGTTAAGGAAATTCGATCATTTTTGGGACATGCAGGCTTTTATAGGAGATCCATTAAGGATTTTAGTAAAAAAGCTAGACCCTTAAGCAATTTATTGACTAAGGATATTCCCTTTGTGTTTGATGATGAATGTATGCAAGCCTTTGAAAGCTTAAAAAAGGAGTTAACCTCAGCCCCTATCATTAGACCTCCAGATTGGACCCAGCCCTTTGAACTCATGTGTGATGCTTCTGATTATGCTATAGGTGCTGTTTTGGGTCAACGAATTAATAAACTCCCCCATGTGATATCCTATGCCAGTAGGACATTGAATGATGCACAACTTCTCTATTCCACCACTGAGAAAGAATTCCTAGCTGTAGTCTTTGCCTTAGAGAAATTTCGATCATATTTGATAGGTTCTAAGGTCAATGTTTATTCTGATCATGCGGCTCTTAGGTACCTTTTATCCAAGAAAGATGCTAAGGCCCGTCTCCTCCGTTGGATTCTATTGCTACAAGAATTTGATTTAGAAATCCATGATAAGAAAGGCTCTGAAAATGTTGTAGCTGACCATCTCTCTCGGTTGACCCTAGACCCTATTGAAGACCTTCCTGTGACTGAAATTTTTCCTGATGAGCAGTTAATGGAAGTGTCTACATTACCTTGGTTTGCTGATATTGTGAACTACCTTGTTACTGGCGAAATGCCTTCTCATTGGTCCAAACAAGATAGATTTAGATTTTTATCCAAAGTCAAGCACTTTTATTGGGATGATCCTTACTTGTTCAAACATTGTCCTGATCAGATCATTAGGAGATGTATTCCAAATTCTGAGTGTCGAAATGTCCTGTCATTTTGTCATGATCAGGCATGTGGTGGCCATTTTAGTGTTAGAAAGATTGCTGCTAAGATTTTGCAGTGTGGTTTTTATTGGCCCACCATTTTTAAGGATGCAGCTGAATATTGTGCAAGTTGTGAGAGATGCCAACAATTGGGAAAGATTACAAAAAGAAACATGATGCCACTCAATCCTATTCTAATCATTGAAATTTTTTATGTTTGGGCAATTGATTTTATGGGACCCTTTCCTAATTCATATGGAAATCTATACATTCTTCTAGCAGTCGACTATGTCTCTAAGTGGGTGGAAGCAATACCATGTAAAACGAATGATAACAAGGTTGTTATAAGATTTATTAAAGAAAATATTTTCTCTCGTTTTGGAATCCCTCGTGCCATTATAAGTGATAGAGGAACTCATTTCTGCAACCGTGAGAGCATGCGAAAGTGGTCTTATCCTTATTTTTAATTTTGTTTAATCACTTTCATTGCTAGAGGACTAGCAAAAACTAGGTTTGGGGGTGTTTGATAAGCATATTAATTATACATTAAAACCCCTTAATCTAAGTTTCTATATCCTTATTTTATGTATAATAATAACTAATATTAAGAATTCATGTGTTATTGCAGGTAATTGACTTAAATGATTATTATCAATACAAGATATGCTACAAATCAGTTAAAGATGTGAAGGAGAATCAAGAGTTTTTAGAAGATCCTTATGGAAAAAGATTTGGTTAAGATTGAATAAAAATCAATCTAATCAAATATATTCTTCAAAATCCCGTCCCACTGTTTTGATCATAACTTTTGCCTCAAGTATCTGATTTATTCGAATGATATGGCGTTGGAAAGATAATTTCAAGATATACAAATCACTATTTCATGAAGATTTCGTAATTCCATCTTATTATTGGTCAAAAAGCCATCTGAAGATTCTGCAGAAAATCAAGGACGGGAATTAAATCTAAACTTCATATGAGGAAGGTTGAGGCCAATCTTAACTACCAAATCTTAACCATCTATTATATTGCAAATAAATGGTTGAGATTCAAGAGCTGGAGACTATAAAAGGAGCACATGTGAATAGAAAAGGAGAAGGCACAAAAAAAAAAGGAGAAGAAGGATTCAAGAGTTTTGCTTTTGTTTTTGTTTTTCTTTTCATCTCATATATTTTGATTCTTGTATTCTATTAGATCTAAATTTTAATATTAATTTTGTGTTTTTATTTTCAAGAATTTTTTAATAATATGATGTCTTTTATTTTTCTTTTCTTTTATTTGATCATGTCTTCTAGTAGCTAAATCTTCAACTAGGGTTGAAGATGAAACCATGCAATGCTAGTTTATGATTTTATATTTAAATCTGAATTCTCTGTATTGTTTGTTTTATTGCGTATCAATCTCTCCTTCAATTCTCTTTTGAAACCTTTTATGTGAATTTCTTATTACCTTCTTCAAAAATCTCTTGTATTTGATTTGATAAAATATGTTTTGATTGAGTTCTATGATATTTTATGCTCTTCTTAACATGTTGAATATTGAGTTGGTAGATTTTATAAAGGGAAAGGAGATAGATCATTCTATTGGGTTTTCATAAATCAAGGTTTTTAATCGTAGAATCATCTTCAAGGATCTCTTGTTTAGGGTTTGATAGGGTATGCTTGGTTAACTATTTGATATCTTATTCTCTTCCTAATATGTGAATATTGAGATGATTGTTTTGATTTCAAATCTGATTTTATGAAATAATTAATATGATTTTAAATATTTATTTTTCGATTGGTATTTGATTAATGTCAATATTGATTGAGTTATATGGTGGAGTTTCATATTTGAATATAATCCCTAAATTGGTATTGCATGGTGGATTCTAAAACCCTAGTTATCTTTTCATATTAATATTTTTTTTTTAATAATAATAATAAATAAATAAAAACTTCATCAATCTTTCTTTCTAGTTCGATTAGTAAAATTGATTAATAATCTGATTTGAACAATTCTCTGTGGGTTCGACCCGTATTTGCTAGATCTATACTTCTGTAACGATCCGTGCACTTGCGGTAATTAATAACAACTTAAATATTCAATCATCGGATCACATCGATCTTCCCTAATATACCCACCGATATTTTGAAAACCGATAAATAGAACAGAGGGAGGTTCGTGAGTACCGCCTGTAACATCGTCAAGCGCCCTCCCCAACTTAGAAACCTCCCCTTCCATCCGGATAGCCTCTTTTCGAAGTGCTCCACCAATGGTGTCCAACTCTCTTTAGTCAAACGTCCTTTGACAAGTGGTAGCCCTAGGTACTTGGTTGGAAAACTTCCCACAGGACACCCCATGCATGCGGCCAGGCTTGTTTCCTCCTCTTGCTCCACGTTTAATCCAAACATCGTGCTCTTGCTCACGTTTAGGGTCAATCCAGATAACAATCCGAAACACCACAATATAAACAGCAGACCGCGCGTGCTCTCCTCTGATGCTTCGCTAAGTAACAATGTGTCATCCGCAAACTGGATAATCGATACTGACTGCCCTCCTCGCGCACACTGGAGTCCCCGAATCCATCCTCCCATCACCGCCTTGGCACAAAATTGGCTTAAGATGTTCGCCACTAGCACGAATAGGATTGGAGACAAGGGGTCTCCTTGCCTTAACCCCTGGTTGAGCGGGAAGAAACCCGCCACCTCCCCGTTTATAAGCATTAATGCGTGCACAATATCAATGCACTGCCACACCATCCGAATCCATCTGCTTGGAAAGCCATGCAACTCTAGCAATTGGATTGGAAACTTGCGATCGACACTATCGTATGCTTTCACGAAATCTAGTTTGAGAATCAACCCCCGTCCCCGCTCCTTTGAAACTATTGCAACCACCTCTTGAGCAGTGAGGAAACCCTCCTGTAGGTTACGTCCCAGCAAGAACGCCGATTGAGTATCTTCAACCAACTCCCTACAGACCCGTTTCAATCGATTTGCCATGGCTTTCACGATGATCATGTATGCCCCGTTTACAAGAAAAATGGGGCGATACTCCTCCACCAACCGTGCTTCCTCCTTCTTTGGAATGAGCACAAAAAAGGATGCATTGATACCTCCTACCCCCTGTGTACCCGCAAAGAACTCGACGCACATCGACGTGACGTCCTCTTTCACTATTGTCCAGAATCTTTTGTAAAACACCATGCCAAAACCATTTGGCCCTAGCGACTTCTCACCCTCCGCCCGTGTTAACACCCTACATACTTCTAGCTTCCCCAATAGGTGCCTCCAACAGCTCGACGAAGTCCGCTGATAGCCGCGGGAGTGTGTTGTCCGCCCATGCCGGTTTCCATCCCCTTCGTTTGTGGAAGTTTCTCTTGAAATGGTCGACGAGCCCGCGCTTTATCGCCTCCTGGCCCTCGTGAAGGTTCCCGTCTATCTGCATCGCGAGGATCCGGTTTATGCAACGACGCTGACTTGCCATTTTGTGGAAAAACTTAGTATTGTTGTCTCCCGCTTTTAGCCACAAAGCTTTTGACTTCTGTCTCCACGCCATTTCCTCGATCTTCATATGCTCTGCTATCTCTCCCTTTGCCGTGTTACGCTTTCTTCTCTCCTCCTCCGATAGCGGTGCCACTTCCTCTGCATGATCAAGCCCCTGAATCAGTGCCTATAGCCCCTGTAGTTTCTCCTTTCTGAGGACCCGCAACATGGAGCTCCATTCACGCAACACCCTCTTCAAGCGCCGTAGTTTGAACGCGACTCGGCGCGCTCCATTCAAACCTCTCACGTGGCCATTCCAAGAATTTCTTATCAGTTCTTCCACCCCTTCGATGTCGCACCACCACGTCTCGAAACGGAAGGGCGCTTTCTTTTTCCTCTCCTCTCTCGATTGGAGTAGGAGCGGAATGTGGTTAGAAACTGTTCGCGGCAGCCCCCGTACGTGGCATTCTGGAAACTCGGCTTCCCACTCATCAGTTATGAGAATACGATCCAACCGCGCCATCGACGGCCTCTCCTTTAGATTGCTCCACGCGAATCTGTGGTTCGGTATCGACAGGTCGATGAGGCCCTCGTTGTCAATCCAGTCAGAGAATATGCGCATCTTCATTGTCTCCGGGGCCATGTTGTTCCGCTCCTCAGCCCGTCGTACAATGTTGAAATCACCCATGAAGATCATCGGTGCATTCCATCGCGCTTTGATCTCCGAGAGCTCCGCCCACAATTCAGTGCGTTCTCCATCTTCATGGGGTCTGTATATACCTGAACAACACCATTTAACGCCAATCAAGACGTCCTCCAGGAGAACGGACAGAGAGAAGCTCCCCTCCGCTCTATCCACCCACCTCCAAACTGCAGAGTTCCAACAAATCAGGATACCGCTGGACGTCCCGCGCGCGTCTTTGCATGACCATTCGTCCAGCCTCCCTGCCCCCAGTTCCCTCACAATGCCCTGCTCGATCCTTTCCATTTTGATTTCTTGGATACAACAACACTGCACCCTATGCTTGACCACCGCCTCCTTGATCGCTCGGCGTTTGACTAGGTCGTTTAAATCCCTAATGTTCCATACAAGGTAGTTAAACATAAGACCAGTTAACACCTCCACTGCAGACACTGACACGACACCAATCAAACAAGGGCGACCGGCACCGCCTGCTCGCTGTCCAGAGTCTCTTCTCTGCCCTGTTGCTCCTGCTCCCCCTCGCTTGTCTGCTTGAAAGGGTCGCATACCCCGAACTCGCCCCGCACCTCATAAACGAAACGGTGCCTATGGCTTTCCTTCTGCACCAAGAAACCAAGTTCGATTGGGTGCGAGCATGCCGCGCCACTGCCCTCCGAGAGTGTGCCATCCCCCACTTCCGTAGGTTCCCTCGCCCCCCGCGCCCCGACCAGTGAGTCCACCCTCTCGAAAGGAGGAATGGAACTTGGTGGTTGAGAATCTTTAACAATCGAAATAGGTGAGGAAGTAGACACCACTTGATGGGCTTCGGATCCACCCTCTTTGTTTCTTCAGAGCCACACCCATTTCTGGTCCGGCCTTAAGTCCGGTTCATGGTTTTCCTCTACATCGGGTTCATGGGTTTCCATGACCCGGCCCATTTCTTTCAATGTATCCATGTCCGTCACCGAGGCCATCCCTTCCCTCGCCTCGATCTCCGCGCTTGAAGCATCCGTCAAAGGCCTTTGCAGACGATCTTACCTAACATAGGAGGACGATCTCTGCCTTTTTGCACTGGAACCGACAACGTGTATTTCAGATCTTATTTTTGGGCCCGATACAGTTGGCAGGTCTTGTGTGCCAGACACATCAAGAGGACAGGAAGCTCCTGCACCAATAGTACAGTTTGTGCTTTTCAGAGTTGATCGGTCCTGTCGCTTCCTGCGTCGTGTTCGCCGGTTTGGGTGTGAAACCCGCTTCCTCCCCTTCCGACGGGATTCCTCGTTCTCACAATCTTGTCCGGCCTCCCTTCCCCTTTCGTCGGGCTTGTTCTGTGCTGCCTCCCTCCCAAGCTCCGCCCACGACCATTTTGACGCCATCGCGGTCCTGGTCGTCTAGAGGGAGATTCTGTAGGCTTCCCGACCGTATGCCACTAACATCGATACCGGCCATGCACGAACCACCCCCGTCACCAGAGTACATTCCGTAAAGGAGGCGCCCTCCTTGTCCCACCCGGTCCGGCCAATGTCAGTGATTTTTCTGAAGCCTTGCATCAGCCTCCTTCCGCACTCCAGCATCTCCCAATGGAGTGGTAAGCCGCCGATTCGCATGTTCCATCTAAATGTTTCTGCTAGAAAGGCCCCCATCTCTGGTTACCACGCCTCCGCACGAAGGTACCCTGCCCTTCCTTGAATTCCTCCTTTCCTGGTCATCCTCGCCCTTAGCCGTGGATCTTGGACATGGATCAAGAAACTTCCCCCTCCCAGTTCCCTTTCCATCCTCCAAGAATTTGTTCCCCAATGTTCTCGGAGCATGTGTTCAACCGCCTCCGGTGCGTGATTCCCTCCAGTCGCCTTAACCACCACACAACACCTTAACTTTCTCTCCTCAATCATGGATTGAAATCGTCACCGAGTTGGATGGCCAATTCGTCCCCACCCATTTCTGTCCGCTCCGGTTCCGGCATCTTCCTATGCGTCGGGCACTGATTTGCCTTGTGACCGGTCCCTCTGCAGCGTTGGCATATGAGCGGATCCCGGCACTCCCTCCTCCAATGACCGATACCGAGGCATCGATAGCATCTCATCACTCGCCGCCCCGCTTCTGTTCCTGATGCCGTCCTCCTTCGTGTTTGGCTTCCATCCCGTCTTGCTCTCCCCCACGCCTCCCTTCCTCACCCGCGTGATCCTCTGGTTCTTCCGTGTCTTTCGCTCCAGCCATCCTCGCCTTGCCCCCCAATGGTTAATTCGGAACGTTTGAGTGTCAAATATTATTTTTTCTAAAAGGGCAATATTACACTTAGTTTTTTTTTTTTTTAAATTCAAAATGCAGTCATATATTGTTAAAAATCTAATGAACCGTATACATCTATTGAAATATATATGTCGTTAAATTATTTTTTACATTTATAAAAAAATTAGTTCATTTAATTTAAAATAAAACAATATATATTTTTCTATGAAATCATATATCTCAATAAAAGAAATTAAGTTTAATATTAAAAATATGAAAACATATGTACGTGTGGTAAGTTTTTAAACATTAAAAATAACCACCCTGCAATTTGAGGTCCATGACCTGCTTCACCTACTATAAATTCATCACCCCCATGCATAAGATTAGGATTAGCATTGATTCATAAGGGTCATAGTTCTTCGGAATCCTTATTTTATTAAACAAGTTGTGGGTTTATCATAGTTATTAATAATTTAAAAAAAAAAGAAGGTTAAAGGCAGGAGAGTCCAAAACAAAAATTATGTAGCACTCCATAAGTTATAATCACATAAACACCATCTAATAAGCTTTTAAACATACATGCATGTCACAACTCTTTATTTTAAAGCAGGAGTTATAATCTCCGACTTACAAGTTTTAAAACACTTATACATAATCATCTATACTATTTCAATATGTGAATTTCTCGTACTGTAAATCCAGATCCTTGAGCCACCATTGCCAGATCTTGTGCGAGCTCCAATGTTGATCATTTGGCTTGTTGGGGTTGACAACAAGCGTTGCCGACGGCAATAGGTGCATTGGCTCTGAATCAACACACCCCTTCACCCTCCAAAAGAGATCTAACAATGTGTTGCGCGCGACAGCCTTCGCTAGCTTCCCTATACCGATCGCTTCCATTTTCTTCCTGTGCTCAAAGAATCCCTTGTACTCCATCGAAATCTTGTCGTTGGAATTCACGAATAGCCAAGGCACCCAACCTGCCAAAGCCTTGAAATTCTTCTCCACCTCCAGATTCGCCACCTCCTTTTTCTTGGCGAGCATTGCCTTGCATATGTCTTTGATGGCATGGGCAATGAACTTCACCTTCATAGTCACAAAATTCATATACGATAGATATTCTCGTTTTAAATCAAATGAGATAAGTACGATAAAAGAACTATTATATCATTAATTTGCATGAGAAATACGTTGAAAGAAACTTCTAATGCTGTGTTTTGGATGTATGAATGAAACATTGAGATTTTTAAAATCTTGTGTTTCAAATCAGCCTTTGCAAAATGTTCACCTGCTCATTTTTTATGATTCCTTCGATCGGGAGGGAAGGGTAAGGGGAGTTGAAGAGGTATGTCTCGAGGAACAACCCCCTCTCCCTCACCACGTGCTTCGCGGTCGCGATGGCCATGACCGCCCCGAGCGAATGCCCGGCCAACCAGACGTCGGCGTCAGTCTTGGCCTCACTAAGCGTTTCAGAAACAGCTTGGATTGCGATGCGGCAGCGTGACATCTTGTGGATCTTGTTGATGAAGAACTTATAATTGTGCAGCACGTCCATGCTGTCCATTGTACCACGGAAGGCGATCACATACTTGGGATTGCTTGCGGAGCGCTCATAGATAGCGCCGAAGACGTGCGAATCGGCGTCATCGATCAGTTGGCGGCGTAGAGAGAAACCAAAGGATGTCCACCATGGGGGTGCCAGGGGGTTCGGGTGGCCTTGAATTTTCAATTTTTTATCACTTCGCAAGGAGTAGACGCCCTGAACAAGACACGCCATCACCGACCTGAACATGCACCCACTTACGACTGTTAGATTAATCGGATTTGAATCGTCACATTTTCTTTTCTTTTTGTTTTTTTACAGTCTTATATGCACAAGAAAACAGGGCATTAGCTGCGAAATATGTTGTAGTAAAAACCTCTAGTTTCGCAGCAAAAGGTATTTCTCGACGACATAATTTCGTAGCTATTATTAGTCTGGGGAAACTTTTCGCGGCGAAATTATATATTCGTAGCAAAAAGAAAAGTAACTTGTTGCAATGAAAATGATTTGGCAGCAAAATAGGTCCTCTTTTGCGACGAAATATTGGTCGCAGCAAAAGGTCAGCCATGCAGCTATGGACACTATTTGCTATGAAATATCTTCGTCGCAACGAAATATATTTTCGTAGCAAAAGGTGACATTTTGCTACGACACCATTTCATAGCTAAAGATATATAAATTAAAAAAAAAAAATTCCTTTCCCTCTCAAATATTTTGCAGGAAAATGTCACATTTTCGTAAGATTTGATTTGTTAATAAGTAATTAGTTGTAATATCTATGCATAAAGAAATGATCATTCAAACATCACGTAATATTACAACAGTTCTAAAAAATAATCAGTTTAATAGGTGGGTTAATTGTTTTTTATCAGTTCTTTTATACCAACTGATTTTGAGAATAAACTAAATCGAAATTCAAAGTAGATGAATGTTTAACCAGTTGAGCCGGCTAGGCCAGGTGAACATTGATTACATATATAGTTTTTTAGGTTTTGATGACCTACCAGTTGTGATGCTCTGACAAATGCTTGGGACCTGCAGAGGAGAAGTCATCCGGATTGAACATTTTGTGTGCTTGTTGGAAGAGGATGATCCTAATAAAGGAAAGGAAAAGAGAGTGGTTAACAAGAGGAGCAAATATTGATTATTGGGATATGTATCGGCATTTCAGTGCTCCAAATTCTAATTTTTTCTATATCATCTTAACAAAATATAAAACAAACTCATAAGAAAGGAACCACCCTTCATGCAGAGGAGGGGTACTCCAGTAAGCGCTGTATAACCTGCCAAGACCATGTGTCTATTTATAGGTCATGGTCAAAAGTCAGAACCGTGTTTCAAAATTTGGAGAAACATTCTATAACATTAACCACTTGTTATAGAAACATTCTATAACATTAACCACTTGTCTAAAGAAACATAGTCTATTCACCCAAAATATAATATTAACCATTTGTTAAAGAAACATCAACCACTTGTCTAAAGAAACATAGTCTATTCACCCAAAATATAACATTAACCATTTGTTAAAGAAACATCAACCACTTGATAAAGAATAGAATATCAACTACTTGTTAAACATCAACCACAACAAACCCATACCAGTTCATAGTAAAAATAAAATAAAACCCAACAATCAAACCCATACCAGTTCATAGTTCAAATAAAATAAAGCACAACAAACCCATACCACTTCATAGTACAAAAAATTCAAGGCGTCAATTCACCCAAAATATAACATTAACCATTTGTTAAAGAAACATCAACCACTTGTCTAAAGAAACATAGTCTATTCACCCAAAATATAACATTAACCATTTGTTAAATAAACATCAACCACTTGATAAAGAACAGAATATCAACTACTTGTTAAACATCAACCACAACAAACCCATACCAGTTCATAGTAAAAGTAAAATAAAACCCAACAATCAAACCCATACCAGTTCATAGTTCAAATAAAATAAAGCACAACAAACCCATACCAGTTCATAGTACAAAAAATTCAAGGTTAAGACATGTTAAAATTAAATAAACATAGTCTATTCACCCAAAATATAACATTAACCATTTGTTAAATAAACATCAACCACTTGATAAAGAACAGAATATCAACTACTTGTTAAACATCAACCACAACAAACCCATACCAGTTCATAGTAAAAATAAAATAAAACCCAACAATCAAACCCATACCAGTTCATAGTTCAAATAAAATAAAGCACAACAAACCCATACCAGTTCATAGTACAAAAAATTCAAGGTTAAGACATGTTAAAATTAAATAAAACCCAAAAATTAAAACATTCTTTAGTACAAGCATAGAACTGCGATCCGCTCAGTAATCTGTATTATGCTATCTGCTCAATAATATGGATTCCTCCTCTTCAAGATATATTGTTGTGGAAGCTCCTTGATGTTTCTGTGATCAAACACTTAAAACATGGCAACATTGGATACCCATAAATTTAAATTTTTTACGGCTACAAGTGACCATATCAGTAGAGGAATTATAAAAAATGCCCCTTTCACTACCACGATATCTGTGAACTTTGTATTGTATCATATGTCCCACTTCCCCATGAATGTAGATAGAACAACTAAGAGATTTTTCACACTCTGCTTGAAACAACTCAAGGATCTTTCACTACAAGAAATTTGATTATTAGCTACGAACTTTTAGCTGCGAAATTAATTTTCGTAGCTAAATGAGACTTTTACCTGAAAAAAATATTTCGTAACAAATGGTTTTACCTTTCTCCTACGCACTACACTTTCGTAGCAAAAAAAAGATAAGTTTTAGCTACGAAATTACATTTTGTAGCAATAGATGGGCCTTTTAGCTACGGCATAGATCTTCGTGACGAAAGAAATGACTTTTAGCTGCGAAGTACGTTTTCGTAGCAAAAAAGTTGACTTTTAGCTGCGAAATACCGGACTTTTTGCTGCAAAATTAAATTTCATAGCTAAAGGTTTAGGGATTTTCAAAAGATTTTATTTGTTACAAAATCAAATTATGATCTACATTGTATCATTATCAGACTGAGATCCTTTTGATTATAAATTCTTTCTATAATTTGATACCAAACATGAATAATAAAATTTGAACATTTTTTATTATACTGGACAAAAAATGTATAAATGGAAAAAATGGATAAAGATAAAAATTAGTATATTTGATATAGATATATACTTTATTTTCCACACTAGTCCATCATCGAATTAGTTGATTTGTTATATTAATTATGTTTGTAATTAAATATTTGGAAGGATATTTTAATTTGGATTATGCATGTGCTTGACGAACTCTTTTCCAGATAACATTATGTAATTGATTGAGGTGTGTTGATATTAAGGTTGAGTATATTCATTTTGACATCACGTACAATTTGTTTATTCTTGTCTCTAATAAGCCCAATGTCTATTTAGATTTTTAGTTATCACTTATATATATATATAATGTATCTTTTAGGAGCAAGCACAAACAATATATAGCAAAAATTTATAAAAAGCCAAACTTAAAGCACAAACCAATTTTTTTTTTAATTGTTAATTGTGATTTATATTTTTTTAATTGAGAAAATGTACAGAGAATCAAAACAGACCTACTTTATTTAGGATATTATACCAGAGCAGCAGAGAATCAAAACAAACCCATGTTTGTTTTGTGAATAAAAAAGTGAATAAGGGAAAAATAAGTATTTTATATTAAATTACCTTTCAGCGATCAGTGTTTATTCCAAACCAAATAAACACTCGCTGATTCGATCAGTGTTTTGTTAGGAATCTTATATTAAATTACCTTTCAGAGGACAAGGTGTACTCCAAGGGACTAGAATTTTATGACAATTCATGTAATTTTATTTTTGTAAAATGTTTTAGCCTTCTGATTTGGACATGAAAGTCATGATCCAGACTTTTCATTAGAATCTTAATTGCAGTACTATCACAACAATGTCAACAATATATCTCAGAAAAAAAATTCAATATTGGATATATGGGGGTCCATGAATCATAGAGTGACAGAGAGGTCATATTATAACATATGCTCATGTTAATCAAGTATATATTGCGATACTGTGATCTAAGTTACACCCAGAGACAAACCAAAACCAACATAAAATAGCGATCCGTGTGTCGCCATAAAAATTGAATCCTTACCGTCCATTTTCAAAAAATCAGACGGGGCACATTCAGAGAGTGAAAAGGCTTCAAAGTTTTGCCCAAACCAATCCTTCTTTCTAAACCCTAAATCGTCGTCCCGCCCAAACCTCTCTCTCTCACACACACCCACCGAGACACGCCCAATGTCGATGATCGCAGCGTTGATGGATGGAGAGAAGAAGATGGAAGTGGAGCCGAAGGAGTGGAGGCGTGAGGGAGTGCGTCTGTACCTCCCGATCATCACAATCCTCTTCATTCTCTCCAACTCGTCCTCCTCAGACAACGATGACGGTCCAGTGAGGGAGGGACCGACGACGACCTCGGCGAGTAGACGTAGTAGCTCTCAATCGGGACCCTCTCCAACTCGTCCGCCTCAGACGACGACGACGACGAGAGGCGATCGGAGGGTTTCGACGGGATCGGAAGACAATAGGAGGTCTCGATTGAAGACGGGGTAGATCGGACAGATCTGACCATTGGAGAAGATCTCTCGTCTGTGATCACGCCGGAGTCATAGACGAAGGCGAACTCGAACTCCTCTTCGGTTTTCCCATCGTCTCCTCTTCTGACGGCTGGGATTGGATCTCGATCGAGGGGGTTCATTGACGGCTGGGATTTCTTGAAAGCTCAGGGAGATGATCACGCCGTTGGAGCTCATCATTTGGACGGTCAGGATTTCTGCTCCCTCTCTTTCTCTCTCTCTTTATTTTTCGCTTGATCAATTTGCAGTAGCTGTTTTAATGAATGGTGGTTTTTTTTCGCCATTTATGTTTTGAGATGGTCTGTATGTTGCCACATCATGTCATTAAATTGCACAAACTATATAAAAATTGCCCTCAATTTAACTATTGACATTACACATGGAGTGATGGATTTTTTTACAGAGAGAAAATTTATAATAGTGTTATTATTCAGCTCATTGAATATTACCCTATTTTGAACTCCTCCGTGCTTTGGTGATTACTGATTTCATTTTGTGATTGATATGACCTAATAAATTTGTTTGCTTATTGATTTTGCATTATCAAATTTGTTTACCTAATTTGGTTGCATGAATAAGGAGGATCCATTTTCGGATCTCTTTGTATCAACTCTGGTGATGGAAATGGTATTGATGTATCTCATCACTGACTTCCCTGTGTTGCCCTAGTGTTTTTTTTCCCTTGAAAACATGATGCTCCGATACGTTAATATAGATTTTGAAAGTTTATGCTCTCCACATTCATCTTATTTAATAATATATGGGTCACTGTGTTCATTTAACATACCAAACTGAAACTGTTCTGTATGTTCAGTTATATGCTGTTTTGTTGATGGCAGTGTAATCACATTGGATTCCACTAGCTCCATTGTTTTGAAGTTATGTTTATTTACTCTGCAGACACCTACTTTTCATGTGTTTTAATTATCACTGTTGGTGCCTTTTTCACCTCCTCATCTTTACAATTTCCAAGTCCAAGGAAGTTAAAGAATTGATCTCTAGTTTGGTGAGCTTAAGTTGTGTAACCAAGAAGTTAGATTTCTCTAACTGATAATTGATTTAGACCAAGGACTTCACGGCGGGCGGGCAACAGGACTCACTCATGCCCATTAATGGGCTTACCAGGAATGTGCATCATTGATTTATTATTATTGGTGTTGTTGCTGTATGTCTAGTGCCCAGTTTAGCATTTCTTTTTTAAGAGTCCTAAGACTTAATATGATACTTTTGTGGGAATCATTAAATTCAATTAATGGTGAGGACCTATAAACACTAGATGAGGACACATACTTCTTTGGTGGAGCCAACATCTAGCATACTCTGATTAACAACTTAATGATCTAACTTTTAAGAACATTGGACTAGCTTTTCAAACTTGTAGTGTCCCAGATTTTATTTATAGCAAAAGATGTGCATGTGTTTTTTTGTGTAGTCTGACTATAAATATCACTGCTGATGCTGTAATCTAGAAAGTAATGATAAGGTGTTGTTTGATATCTGGATTGTGCATTGATTATGTTTGGGTTCAACTGCAGGTGCTGATATATGTTCACGAAATGGCAGCTTGTACTCCTTTGATTTGGTAAGAATTATAGTGGCCATATAAAAATAAATGTTTAACGCTTAAAGTTTGCAACATATTAAACTAATCTGGTGATGCATGACACGATTGAAATTATTTCCTGAACATAATCAAGCCAATTACTTGTTTGGTACTTAATCCAAACCAAGGAAGGAGTAAACTAAAATAAAACAAAACCTGGTGCTTAGAACTTATTCAGTGGTGATGAATGCAATAGTCAGAAATGCTTAGTTATGTTTCTTTTTAGCTCTTCAGTTGAGGCTTCAAAGGATGTTCAAATTAATGTCCATAAATTAAGGGACCATCTTATGGAAAATATAATGTTGCCCATGGTTAGCTTGTAAGACTTTCCAAGGTCAGTCAACCTCAACATGGTGCATTGCTATGTCCATTGGCCCTCAATCAGTAGATGCCATGGTGAAGTGTATGAAATGGAATGAGTGAACAGTGATTACTCTGTTTGGTCATTTTATAAAAGCTTAAGGACCGTTTAATTGGATCTAAAATTAGTGTTTCATTTTCATTGCAAGAGAGAGGTGGTCTGCTATGGGAGTATCAAATTGGGGACCCCATCACTTCCTTTGCATATGTAGACGAGAATATTCAACTAATGTCGGACGCCTCAGACAAACCAGACAGGTAAATTACACCAAAAAATTCAGGTTCTTGAATTTTATCATTCTCAATTAAAAATGTATCCTCTTGTTCTTCTTCTTCATCGTCTTTTTCTTCATCTTCCTTTTTTTTCGGTGGTTCTGCAGGTTGGCCTGCATTTGCACTTTCTCTGAAAGCATCCATGTGATCTGAATAAATCCAAGTATTGGCAAAGAGGGGTCAGTAGATATGCGTGCATGGATCTTCAAGGAGGTATATTCTCTTCACCTAAATGGAAGGTAGACTCTTGTTATTGTTAATTAACAAAACAATATAAACATAGAGACTACAAGTACCCTGGGTTGGTTGAAATTAGGGGGCTGCATGTGTATGAGGGAATTCTTTTGTTGTGTTTTGATTTGGTGCCAGATTTTCAAATTTTTTTTTTTGTTAAATTCTATTTTGTAGCGAGAGATAGAGGGGCTATGACATTCTTGTGAATTGAATCCAAGAGAATCCGATTCTTTTAGAGATCCTTCCTTGTCTCATTAAATTCATGAGTTGAGTGTTTTATTGTTATATTTTCTTTTAAAAGATATTATAATAATTTGTTATGTGTACAATTAGTTTTTATTAAAAACTTAAATTGTATTTAATATTATTATCATTAAATATTTATTAAATTGTAATATAATTTTTTTTAAAAATCGAACAAGTTTTTTTTTTATTTAGAAAATGTGACCTTTTCATGTGAAATATTTCACAGGGAAAGGTCTGTATTTTTTTATTGAATTTATTCACTATTAGCTGCGAAATTATTTCGTAGCAAAAGGTTATCTTTTTCTGCGAACTTAATATTTCGTAGCAATAGGTAGACTTTTGTGACGACAAAGTTTTCGTAGCAGAAGGTCATCTTTGAAATTAATTTCATAGCAAATTATCTTTTGCTGCGAAATAGTTTTCGTAGTCAAATGTATCCTTTTTGCTGTGAAATAATTTCGTAGCAAAATGTTGTATTTTGCTACGTATGTATACCTTTTGTTGCGAAAGTTATTTCGTAGCCAAAGGAGATCTTTTGCTACGAAAATAAAATTTCGTAGCGAAAGGGAATCTGATACGAGGCTTTTGCGATGATAATTGCAACGAACATGTTTCATCGAAAAAGAGCATTGGCTACGAAATTGTAGGTTTTCGCTACGAAATATTTCGCAGCTAATGCCTGACTTTCTTGTAGTGTTTGGCGTATAAACTTCTGCGACACATGACACCATCGGTGCATGAAATGGAATTATGGGGATTGTATCCATCATCCTGAATCAATATTCAATTCGCTTTCATGTCGATCATCCATAACCTTATCAAAATGCTAAAAGAAACGCAACGGATCATGCTTTGAGTTCAAATAGCGTCTCAAAAGAGCATTGAAACTTTCACTACGTTGTGTACTCTTCATGTCTGCCTAGAATGTATCCCTCCCATACAAGAATAGACATGTCAATCAAGATATAATATCTAACCAAGGAAGCAAACTCTTAACTGATGCATTAAAAAATAAAAACAAATTTCTTTAAAAAAAAAAAAAAAAACAAATTTCCTTAGCAACTTTTGACATGAAAGTTTTAAGAAACACGAATCCATTGTGTATACATGTTCATACCCAAGACTATGAACCTCGAGAGCGGTGACGGGGCTTCAAAAGCGACTAGGGGAGCGGAGATGAGGCTTCTGCAATGGCTGGGGGAATGGAAACGGGTCTTGGACAGGGGCGATTTGTGATGTTTTTGGTTGAGTTTGAGAAGAAGACGAGTTGCGGCTAAGTATTCTCGGAGAAGCAAAGCTGGGATCGAAGAAAAAGAGATCACGTGACCATCCGAACCAAAGAAAGAAAGAGATCACGTGGTGATCTACTTCACGGCGTGCAACGTCGTTTAATGCATGTGATGTTTGATAAGTCTGACACGTGAGGGTGTGGACAGGTGGAAGCTTTTGGTTGGTGTTCACAGGGTCAGCCTTGTCGGTGTTGGATTTTTGACGCAGGAGTGGTCGTGAATCCGGGTTCCGTCAAGTTTGGTTCCGTTACGCGCACGGCGCTTCGAATCACCACTTGATGGATCGTCCAAGGTTGCCCGACCGCTTCCAGGGACGTTTGTGTGATCGCCACTTGCTTTTCCTCAAAAGCAAGAAAAGAAGATTTCTTCTGTTATTACTCGCCTTCCACGAGGGATGCGGGTTCTCCTCTCAAGGATCACGGCCGGCCGTGCCTTGAGGTGTTTAAGCTCAGATTGGTCCTGAAAACCCAAAGAGAGAGAAAAATACCTTTTTTTTGTGCAAGGTTGGTAAATGGGATAAAAGGGTGTTCTTTCTGGTCAGTAGACTGGAGGCGAACTATAGGGCTTGGTGAACCAGAAGGGCTTGTTGGTCTCGACGAGCCACAGGGGAGTTGTCGAGATTGACAAACTAGGGGTGGATTGTCGGGTTCGACGAGTTAAAGAGGGGATTGTTGGCCTTGACGAGTTAAAGGGGGGTTGTCGGGTTTGACGATCTATGGGTGGATTGTCGAGTTCGACGAGTTGAAGGGGGATTGTCGGGTTTGACGATCTATGGGTGGATTGTCGAGTTCGACGAGTTAAAGGCGGGTTGTCGGGTTTGACGATCTATGGGTGGATTGTCGAGTTCGACGAGTTAAAGGCGGGTTGTCGGGTTTGACGATCTATGGGTGGATTGTCGAGTTCGACGAGTTGAAGGGGGATTGTCGAGTTCGACGAGTTAAAGGCGGGTTGTCGGGTTTGACGATCTATGGGTGGATTGTCGAGTTCGACGAGTTAAAGGCGGGTTGTCGGGTTTGACGATCTATGGGTGGATTGTCGAGTTCGACGAGTTGAAGGGAGATTGTCGAGTTCGACGAGCCAGGGGGGGTTGTCAAGTTCGACGAGCCGGGGGGGGTTGTCGAGGATAAACTCCAAGAAAAATTTAACAAAATTAGTGGGAGGCTTTATGTTAACAAGAAACTGAGAAAAACAAAAAAAACAGCATATAAACAGTATATAAAAGGGTAATAACAAACATATAAAGCAGTAAATGACAAATAAAGTAAACAGAATAAAACAAAAGGGGTTAGTAGTCCTTGGGAGGTACCCAAACTTGTAGAGGGGAGTGTTCAAATGGTCCCTAGACCAACTGACCAACGATCCAAGCTAGGATCGTCCGCCAGCTGCGTATAGTTTCCAAAAGAACTGATAATAGTCCTATGATGTACTCCAATACTCTCAACTTTGATTAAACTTATATTATTTAATTTAGTAAGCTTATTACAACTTGTTTAAGAGTTTTATGAGGAAATGATATGTTATACAAGTTCTTTTTAAGTAAAAAAAAAAGAAAGGAAAAAAAAAGAAAGGGAAGGGAAGGGAGATGAGGGTGGTGGGTGGTTGTTTGGAGGGACTGCTGGTGTAGGGAGTGGTGGTGCTTGGAAATGGAGGGTGGAGGGTAGTGAGGGGCTGTTGGTGATGAAGAAGGATGGATGGGTTCGGATGGGTGGTGTTGGGAGAGAAGATGTAGGTTTTGAGTGGTGAATGAGGGAGGTGGGTGAGTGTTGGTGTGGCTGCTGGTGTGGGAGGTGGTGGTGCTCGAAAATGGAGGGTGGAGGGTGGTGAGGTGCTGCTGCTGGTGTGGGAGGTGGTTAGGGGAGGTTGGGATGGCTTTGGAGGGCAAAAGGTGGGGTAAAAGATGAGTTCAAGATGGTTTTCCTCCTCCAAAAGCCTCCCTTTTATAGCCCAAACGAGCCACCACATTCTTGACACCTGTTTGGGGAGGTCATGAGTGCCCCACGACGCTCCCACGTTCGCCCGAAGTGGCTGACGTCGGTGGAGAGGCGGAAAAAATCGAGCCATGCCGTCCTTTCCGAGCTGAACTTATCCCAGTATTTTTGACGATCCGTCATCCCATTGTCGAGGTCGACAATCCCACCAAAGATCGTCGAAGTCGACGATCCTTCGAAAGATCGTCCAGTTCGACAATCCCACCAAAGATCGTCGAAGTCGACGATCCTCCGAAAGATCGTCGAGTTCGACAATCCCCCCAAAGATCGTCGAAGTCGACAATCCTTAGAAAGATTGTCCAGTTCGACAATCCTTTCAAAGATCGTCGAAGTCGACGATCCTCAGAAAGATCGTCCAGTTCGACAATCCTTTCAGAGATCGTCGAAGTCGACGATCCTCAGAAAGATCGTCCAGTTCGACAATCCTTTCAGAGATCGTCGAAGTTGACAGTCCTCAAAAGGGTCGTCCAGTACGACGAGTGGGTGGCCGCTTGTCTTAATCACCAAACAGATTTTAGATGTCTTGTATAACAACCCCAGACTTAACCGTTCTGAGCGATAGTACTGCTTCTCTTGAGCTTTTCTTGACTTATCACTTGTTGCGCTCATGCTTTCTTTTCTTCCCTTTCCCTACTCAAGTGATTATTCTGGCTTCGGGAAGATCATCCGGGCTTAGACCTGCAAACTAAGATATCACAAATAATAAGTGTTTCACAGTTCTGACCGATCAAAATGGGGTATCTACAATTGCCCCTCCTCGGATGGTGTTTTAAGTGAAGCTTGAAGCGCCATTCGAGGATAAGAAGAGAGACCTCATTTTGATCGGTTTAACCATCAGGCATTGTTTTCTGGTAAATACAAGTCAGGAGATAAACATGGAAGCAATTTTCTTATGATCCATTAATGAAATGATCATTGAAGGGAGAAGGAAATATTTGATCTAAATGTCAATGAGTGATCCAACCCTTGGTTGGGGTTCCTAGCCTTCGTGTACTGCAGCCCGGCGTTGGATTCCCTGTGCCTACCGTGCGTTGCAACTCAGCAAACAGGGGGATATCATGACAGAAATAAAAAGGGGACACTTTCGAATAATTGGAGAAGGATCATTTTATTAATAACTCAAAGAAAATTGGACTATGGGGAAATCAATCCTGACTTGCATGTACTGAGAGACAAAATGCCCGGGTTTAAATGCCGTAGCCCTAATGAAAATCCTGAAAATGTACCGAAATGCAACTGACATATACAATAAAATGCTTATAGATGCCCAAAATCTAAAGATGTGCCAAAAATTTGTTTTGAGAATTATGCAATAGAATGCCCAAAAGGTGCTCAAAACATAGAGAGAGTGCAGAAAAATCAGAACATCCATTGATATATGTGATATAACACCCAAAACGACCAAAGTATATGCAAGACCCACTCAAGATATATGCAATAAAAGGCCCAAAGATGCCCAAATGCAAAGAAAGCACAGAAAACCAGGACACCAATTGATATATGCAATATAACACCCAAAAATGCCCAAAATATGAAAATGTGTCCAAAATCTGCTTGAGATATGTGCAACAAAATGTTCTAAGATGCTCATAAAGCAGAACTATACAAATCCAAACCATGTATATGCTTATTTAGATATATATATATATGTACATATATGTGAGGGATTGGACATACCTACGCGGGCTTTAAACGTGGCTTGACTACTGATCGCATCGTAAGTAGATTGCCCAACCTGACGGTCTGCTTAAGGATTGTTCAAGTCGACGTTCACTATCAAGATTGTCATAGTTGACGCTCATCGTCAGGATTGTCTAAGTCGACGTTCCTGCCAGGGTTCATCTTTGTCGACGTTCCACGCAGAGTTGTCTCAGTCGACGTTCACTGCCAGGCTTGTCCCCGTCGACGTTCCACGAGGAGTTGTCTTAGTCGACGTTCGCACCAAGATTCGTCCAGAAGCATGTGTCCAGTCTTGCTTGGTTTTTTTGTTCTCTTGTATTCTTGCTCTGTTCTCCTTTCCTCTGGACCCTGTATAACAACATCAAACACAGAGCTAAGTAGATATACCCACTCAATTAAGCATATGTTCACACTTCAATACTCCCCTTTTAAAATTACAAGATGGCCTTTGTTTAGATTATCGACAATCCATACGGAAACTGTTTGAATTGATATCCATCTAGGGGGACCACGCAAGTTCTGTCTGCTTGTTTAATGATCGTTCATTCGTCCGTTCCCTTCTTGCTTCTCCTAGGCCCTACAAAACAACTTAAGAGACTAGACCAAATGATCATATCTGTTCCGTTTGGGCCCCTGCTCATCTTTTTTTTTTTTTTTTTCTCCTTGTTAATTTGTCAAGGGCCCAAATAATGATAAAATTGGGGGTAATGGGTTATGGAGAAACAAACCTGATGATGCATGGTGCTATCTTGACCTTGATGCCAGCAACGAGAGATTATTCACATGCTTACCAGTTATTAAAAGGACTCATGGTGATCAACTGTTTGCCATATCAAGGATACCTTGCGTGATTTTGTCGATGGGGATAGTTCCCAAGTCTGGAAGTTCTTGTATGCTTGATCATGTTACCAAAATGTACTGAGAACTCCATAAATGTGCCAGGATAACATTCAAAGACCGACTTTTAGATGAACAAGGTTTTAAGTAGACTCATGTGCAGTGTGTGGTAGCAGTTTAAGAAGTGGCTCACCTCTAGACTGAAAATTTCACTTGACCCAAAAGAACTGGTTTAATTCATATCTTGTCACAAAAAGGGGAGAAGTGAATGAATGTGGGTGAGAGTAGTGTCCTCCTTGAACCAACTAAAAATTGCCCCAGTCCTAGCACATGTCCTAAGTCACTCGGTCCCCCCAGCTTTCTTCTTTACTGCTTTTTTTTTTTTCTTTTTTTTTATATTAAAGGGTGGAGGACGCAGGCCCGCATTGGATACCCACTTTATCCTCTCCTTTTTTTTTTTTTTTTTTTTTTTACTATTATTTTATAATGGCCAACTTGCCTTATTTTGGAGGGTATTTCTGTTTTTTACCTTCTCCTTGGAAGCATCGACAGTGCCAGAGCCAGCTCTTTTGGGACATGCGCCAAGACTAAGGTATTTTCATGGATCATAGGCAACACGAGTTAAAATGCAAACAAAAGAATGACAATTACAAATTGCCCCAGTCTAATGTTGTGGGCGATCTTTTTATCTATCAGTGAACCAGGTCTTAAACTGGATAAGTGTGATGACAGTGGTAAGAGCGGTGAGTATGAGTCTATATAAAACACATGCTATCCTTAAGGCTATCAAATCATATCATCAGGCATAGATACTAGGATTCACAGTAAGTAATGGTAAAATTTCTCAAACATCAAGTATTAAGCATAGAATTTTTTCAAATACAGTGCATTCCATGTACCTGAGACCTCGTCCCCTTCGGCGTTCACCAAGCGATAAGCATTCCCGGAATAGGCATGGGTGATTACATAAGGTCCTTCCCAAATTGGTTGCAGTTTTCCTCTCGGGTGTGGTTGTCGAGAAGGCATGAGCTGCTTGAGCACCATTTCCCCAACTTGGAACTTTCTTTCAATTACCTTTTTCTGGAAGGCTCTGGACATTCTCCTTTGGTAAATTTGGGCGTGTTCGGCTGCTCGCAACCTTTTCTCATCTAATAGTTCAAGTTGTAGAAGGAGCGCTTCCCTCCTATCCTCGGGTTGTAAATCCTTGTCCAACTCCACTCTCAAAGACGGGATAAGCACTTCATAGGGAACCACCGCCTCCATCCCAAAAGTAAGGGAGTAAGGAGTCTGACCTGTGGGGGTCCTGATGGAGGTGCGATAAGCCCAAAGTGCATCAACTAGCTTGTCCGGCCAATCGGTAGCCTTATGCGTCTCCACGGTCTTTTTGATGATCTTCAGGAGAGTCTTGTTTGTAGCCTCTGCTTGTCCATTCCCTTGGGGATAATATGGGGTGGAGTGATGCAGCTCAATGTGGTGCTTGTTGCAGAGGTCTTGAAATTCCTGAGAAATGAACTGAGGACCATTGTCAGTAATGATTACCTTCGGAGCGCCAAATCGTGCGAGGATATGAGTACGAACGAAGCGAACAAGAGTAGAACTCTTGATCACTATGTACGACTCAGCCTCGGCCCATTTGGTGAAGTATTCTGTGGCAGTGAGGATGAAGGCTTTCTGACTGGTGTTTTCAACTGTATCCCTAAAGGGGCCGATGATGTCAAGAGCCCACATGGAGAAAGGCCAAGGAGAGGTCATGGAATGCAATGCGGAGGCAGGTGCATGGATCTTATTGGCATGGGTCTGGCACTGAACACACCGTTGACGAATTTGTGGCAATCCCCTCCATTGTGGGCCAATAGTAACCCATCCTTAGAACTTTCTTTGCGAGCATCTGTGAATTCACATGGCCTCCACAAACTCCGGAATGTGCCTCTTTCACAATAGTGAATGCCTCTTCATCTTCCAAGCATCTCAACAACTCTCCATTGAAGGACATGCGAAAGAGAATGCCTCCTCGAAGACAATATTTGGTCGCCATTCTTTTAACAGCTTTTCGATCATCACTGGTGGCGTACTCCGGAAAGGAGCCATCTTCAAGGTAGTTCTTGATGTCGAAGAACCAAGGATTTCCATCATCAGGTTCCTCCAAATCTATTGCGGAAATCCCAACAGACTTAAGAATCTCATCTTTCTTCTCTTGCTGCTCCATTAGGTCTTGAATCTTGCAGTCTCGAAGGTCAGTGGCCGGAGTTTCTAGTCTTTGGACGATGACAGTCTCCGCCTTTTTGGATATCGGGAGGGTGAGTGAGGAGGCCAACGAAGCCAAGGCATCGGCGAGGATGTTGCCGGCTCGAGGTGTGAAAATGTGGATCACTTCTTGAAACTGGCGCAACAGGATAATAGTCAGTTCTCTGTAGGGCTTGAGTTCCGGTCCCTCGTCTGGCACTTCTTCAAAGTTTGGCGAATCACTAAGAGTGAATCTCCAACAATCTTTAGATGACGAACTCCAAGAGCTAAGGCTGACTTTAAACCTGCAATCAATGCTTCATACTCCGCAATATTGTTAGTAGCATTAAAAGTAAGTTGAAAAGCGCGCGGGATGATGACACCTTCAGGGGAGAGCAAGGCAATTCCAATTCCTCTTCCTTTTGATTGACCGCTCCATCAAAATACAATGTCCATGTCTTGCGGTCATCTTCCTCAACTAATGCAAACAACTCTTCGTCAGGGAAATCCGTCCTGACAGGCTCATAATCCGGCAGTGGGAGGTGAGCAAGGTGGTCGGCGATGGCTTGTCCCTTGATGGATTTTTGAGTGACATACGTGATGTCAAACTCATTTAGTTGGACCTGCCATCGAGCTAGCCGACCAGTCACTGATGCTTTCTCAAACAGATACCTTACCGGATCCATCTTTGCCAGATACTTTACTTGGTGCGCAAGGAAATAGTGGCGTAATTTCTGAGAGGCCCATACCAGCGCTAAACATGTCCTTTCCATGAGTGGGTAGGCCTGCTCATATTCAATCAGAGTTTTGCTCAAATAATAGATAGCCTTTTCCTTCCTTCCTTCTTCATCGTGTTGTGCGAGCACCGCGCCAACAGCTTCTTCAGTGGCCGCCAGGTAGAGAAGTAGCGGACGCCCAGGGACAGGGGCTGAGAGAACAGGGGGGCTGAGTAAGTATTTCTTAAGTTCATCAAATGCTTGTTGACACTTGTCATCCCAAATGAATTCAGTCCCTCCTTTTAACAGCTTGTAGAAGGGTTTACACCGTTCGGCATGCTGTGAAATGAATCGACGAATAAACTGCAGCCGACCGATGAGTCCCCTAAGCTCCTTCAAATTTTTCGGAGGGGGCATTTGAGCGATCGCTCTTGCTTTAGATGGATCGACTTCAATCCCCTCTTACTTATCATGAATCCCAATAGCTTTCCAGATGACACTCCAAACCTACACTTCTTAGGGTTCATTTTCAAACTGAATTTTTTACACCTCTGTAGAACCCTTTCAAGTGTCTCTGCATGACCTTCCCGCGTCTTAGATTTGACCAAGATGTCATCCACGTAAACTTCCATTAATTTGTGCATCATGTCGTGGAAAATCGAGGTCATGGCGCGCTGGTACGTTGCCCCGGCATTTTTAAGGCCGAAGGGCATTACAACGTAGCAGTAGGTCCCCCAAGGAGTGATGAATGATGTCTTCTCTTGATCTTCTTCTGCTAGACGGATCTGATTATAACCCGAGAAACCATCCATAAAGGACAGCATCTCGTGTCCCGCAGTATTGTCAACAAGAATGTCAATGTGTGGAAGAGGGAAATCGTCTTTCGGGCAAACCCGATTGAGATCTCGGAAGTCTACACACACACGGACTTTGCCATCTTTCTTGCTTACCGGGACAATGTTGGCTATCCACTTTGGGTACAGCACCACCCTGATAAACTTTGCTTGGTGTAGCTTATCTACTTCCTCCTTCACCTTCATGGCTAACTTCGGATGGAGCCGCCTTAGCTTCTGCTTTATTGGTTTGGCGTCTGGTTCCAGAACTAGCCTATGCTCAACCAATGAAGGGTCAAGACCAGGCATGTCTTCGTAAGACCAGGCGAACACATCCGAATAGCTCCTCAACACCTTCTCCAAACTTTCTCGCTCGCTCGGATTTAGTTCCGCACTGATCAAGATGATCTTAGGATCAGTGGCGGTCCCGAGATTCAACTCCTCCATCCTTTCCTCCTCACTTGCCGTCTGCTCATCAAAGTGCTGAAGGCTTTCTGCGAACCCCTTTGACATCTCCTCTTCTTGCTCTGCTTCTTCATCATCGTCACAAATCTCAAATACCCCCAAGCCGTCATCGAAATCTCCAAGGTCCTCCAAATCAGGTTCTTCGATGACAGCTATTGACTCGGATCGTTCTATTCCATGGATTACGTGAATACGTTCCCCGATGTCATCGATAATCCGAGTAGGGATTTGAAATTGTGAAGCCTTGCCAGGTCCTTGAGACACATGGGGCATTGACGCCTTAGGAGGGTCGACCAAACTCCACAGCTTGTCCAGAAGATCAGAATTAAAAAGCGAGGGGTGCCAACCACCAAAGCGTCATCCTTTATCTCAAACAGGGAACCTAATGTCTTAGGTTGTTCTACATTGTCCATTTTTAGATCCCACCCCTCCCTTAAAATTGAGTTTTTTTTTTTTTTTTTTTTTTTTAGCAAGCAAAGCAAGAAGTAAAGCAAAGAAATTTTATGTACAAGCAGAAATTGATTTTTTTTTTTTTTTTTAGCAAGCAAAGCAAGAATAAAGCAAGAAATTTTATGTACAAGCAGAAATTGAGTTTTTTTTTTTTTTTTTTTTTTAGCAAGCAAAGCAAGAAGTAAAAGCAAAGAAATTTTATGCAACAGCAGAAATTGATTTTTTTTTTTTTTTTTTTTTTTTAGCAAGCAAAGCAAGAAATAAAGCAAGGAAATTTCATGTACAAGCAGAAATTAACATTTTTTTTTTTTTTATGCAAGATTACAGTGCGCAGGATCGAAAGACAGGAAAGAGATGAACCTTAGATATGGGAAGAGAGTACTTACCTGAATGGCGCCCTCAAGAATAGAGAAAATAGGATCATCCTTTCACAAGGTTGAGGGCTGAGTTCACTCCAATCACCCTAGAGAGTCTTGCTCCCCAATGCTCCCGAACTGCATGAATGCGGCATCTCATCAGCAGAATTCGGGTCTTCAACATAGTATTCTGGCAATTCATGAGAATCGCCGGGCAATTGTTCATGTGATTCAGAAAATAACTGGTCAAGAGTCTCAATCAGAGAATCAATGTCTTCCTCTGGTGGAACTGAAGAGGGGGATTCTGATTGGCTCTCAATGGGAGTCAGTTGATTGGATGCGGGTTGTTCTGATCCAGTGCTACGGATAAAGTGTTCTTCCAAGCTCCAATCCGTAATGCCATAGAATGGTCCCCAATCATAGACATCATAAACTGTGAGTGATCCGATGCCCATGTGGTCCGGCCATATGAAGTTGTGAATGATGTCTGTGGTGCCTTGATTGTACCGTCCCAGACCTTGGCCTCGATGATAACCCATTTGTTCCATGAGCCGCCATCCTGGATTACTGTCAGTTGATGCGCGTGCTTTACCTTTGCCCAAAGTGCTTACCTGTAGTGCCCCATCACGCGCCCAATCGGGTGGAAACTCTGATATGTGCACGACTGGCTGCTTGCCTTCTCTCCTGGAGGGGCTTTTCACTGTTGTGATAGCCTCTGCTTCTTCTGCTTCATACCGGATGCCTCTGACTGTGTCCCCACCTATTTTGATGATCTGTTCTCCAACAGGAAATTTGAGGCATTGGTGGAGCGGAGAGGAAACACCTTGGATTGTCGCCAACCATTTTCTTCCCAAGATCATGCTATAATCAGAGTCCATCTCCAGAACATAGGCTTCAAACGTGGTCTTGAGGGGACCGATCTCCAAGCTAAATGAACGGAAGCCCACCACATGTCGGGCACTCCTGTCATAGGCAAAAATTCGCGTATCGGACTCCGTCAGTGAAGTGATATCACCATTGACGTGCTGGAACGTTTGGAGGGACATGAGGTTGACACCCGCACCAGTATCAACAAGGATTCGATTAACCAACGTTTTCTCCACCAAGGCGGTGACGCAAAGTGCCGAAATGTTGGTGAGGGGATCATCGATGACTTCCTTGGGCCAGAATGAGATCACAGGGCCCAATCCTTCAGAAACTAGCGCAGCTGGCACATTAAAGGCAGAAATGTGGCGATCCACCTTGACCTTTTCCAGGAAAGCCCTTATCGCCTCCTGATGGTGTTCTGAAGTTTTGATTAGCTCCAATATCGAGATCTTGGCTGGGATTTTGCGCAATTGTTCAAGCAAGTCCACCTTATCACCAGCTCTCCCTTCTTCCACTTCCGCTTCTGGATTGGTCTGTCGGAGAACTTGAGAGGGCATATTGTTGAAGATGCGTCCTGTCCTGGTGGTGTGGAGAACTGCAGTATTGGGACAATGATGCCCGGAGGACAAAAGTGGCCGGATGGGGCTGAGGCTGCTGGCTCGGATGGGACTCCGGATGGTGGCGGGTTCATGGAGGGAACCGACTTCTAGGAGCTGAACGGATGATGCCACCTGGTATGATCTGGGGTGGAGGATCGTCCTGAGGCTGATATGCACAGTTCTTTGGCCCAGTATTTAGCTCGCACATTTGACAGTTGAAGAACCTTGACCAGTCATGGCGGCGTGCCTCCCCCCATACCGAGATGATGTCCCCATTGCTTGGAAAACGCAAGCATTGATGACGCGTAGAAGAGACACCTTCGACATTGTCAAGCCAGGGCCTCCCAAGGATCATGGAATGAGGCGACTCGATCTTCATGACCTCACAGTCTACAGAGGTACATACTGGCCCCACCTTTAGAACACAAGAGATCCTCCCGCATGAAGATTGGCTTGAGCTGTCATATGCGTGGAGAAGGGTTTCTGATGGTTGGAGCTTGGGGAGCCCACGCCGAAGCTTGCAGTAGGTGGAATGGGTCATGATGTCTACTCCGGCTCCTGTGTCCACGAGGACATTTCGGAGAATTTTACCGGCAATGGCTACTTTGATCACAAGGGGGCATGTGCGTATGCTAGGCTCGGCGAGCTCATGAGGAGCGAATGTGATGGAAGGGGAACATGTCAAGCAAGTGATCGCGCCATGCTCCTCTGATGAGTCTTCTGTTGATGTTGGGGAGCCAGATGGCTCAAAATTCAAGGAGTCTTCTTCAAGCTCCTCCTCTCGTATTTCTTCTTTCGACTCTTCTTTCATCCCCCTTTCTATCCCTCCTTCTGAGCCAACGGTTAACGCATTAACAGTCCAATTTGGTTCATTCGGTCCCCCCCAAAGGATGTTTTCCCCCCATACGGAGACAATCTTTCCCCATAGTGGAAACCGAAGGCATTGATGACGAGTGGATGGAACTGCTCTGGCATTATTGAGCCACGCCCTCCCGAGAATTATGTTGTGGACGCCCCCTTCGAGCTTTACGACATGAAAATATACCTCAGTGTGCAACGGGCCTACCATCAAAGGAATCGTAACTGTTCCGACCACCGGTCGTCTGGTGCCATCGTATGCTTCTATGAACTCATTAGAGGGCTCAAGTTCAGGACGGTCCTCCACATCTTCAAATGAGCAATAAACTCCATATGCCATGATGTTTCCTCCTGCCCCGGTGTCAATATATGTATATCTGAAGGGGATCCCTGCTATCTCCACCATGATACGAAGAGGGCGATTACGCATTGCTGGTGGGGCGAGCTCACTCTCGAGGAACACAATAGGTGGCGGTCCCACCGGACCATCAACAGTTCCGGTTGATGCTTCTGGTTCTTGAATTGTGCTTGCCAATGTGGACTGCTCAGATGGTTCTTGCTCAAGGGCATCTTCACCAAATGCCAGTTCTTCCGGCTCTTCCATGAGCTCGTCTTCAGGCACTTCATCCTCAGGGTCCTCTTCTGGCTCTTCCTCCTCAGGGTCCTCTTCTGGTTCCTCCTCAGGGTCCTCTTCTGGTTCCTCCTCTTCAGGGTCCTCTTCTGGTTCCTCCTCCTCCGGGTCCTCTTCTGGTTCCTCCTCCGGGTCCTCTTCTGGTTCCTCCTCCTCCGGGTCCTCTTCTGGTTCCTCCTCCGGGTCCTCTTCTGGTTCTTCCTCCTCCGGGTCCTCTTCTGGCTCCTCTTCTGGGTCCTCTTCTGGTTCCTCCTCCTCCGGGTCCTCTTCTGGTTCCTCCTCCGGGTCCTCTTCTGGTTCTTCCTCCTCCGGGTCCTTTTCTGGTTCTTCCTCCGGGTCCTCTTCTGGTTCTTCCTCCTCAGGGTCCTCTTCTGGTTCCTCCTCTTCAGGGTCCTCTTCTGGTTCCTCCTCAGGGTCTTCTTCTGGTTCCTCCTCAGGGTCCTCTTCTGGTTCCTCCTCTTCAGGGTCCTCTTCTGGTTCCTCCTCAGGGTCTTCTTCTGGTTCCTCCTCAGGGTCCTCTTCTGGTTCCTCCTCTTCAGGGTCTTCTTCTGGTTCCTCCTCTGGCTCGTCTTCTTCCATGGGTTCCTCTTCAGATTCAGATTTACCACTACCAGGTGTTGCCGGTGGGGTGACAAGGTTGGCCCAAAGGTGTGAGGAGGAGTTGGACTGGTTGGGGGATGGAGGGTCGGTCCCAATGAAGTTGACAACTGGACCAGATGAAGTAGACGGTTGAGTATGGGAAGGAAGTGGGTCAATATGAATGCCAAGAGGTGCAGATGAAGTGGAGGATTGAACAGGGTGGGCCGAGCGGGACCTAGTGATGATATTTCGTAATAGTGCCCAATCAATGCGATCTTGTTCATGAAGATCATAAACAAAATCTTGAAATGTGTAGCAACCACAGATATCATGACCATGCATTCGGTGGTATGGGCAGTAGCGTGAACTATCGACACCAGGGGGTGAGGGTCTCTCGGGTGGCAAGGTGATGCTGTTGGATTCCATCAGTGCCATAAAAATGTCGGGCAAGGACTCTGGCAGTGGTGGGTAAGTATCACGTTTGCCCATCCTTCGAGCCTGGTAAGATGTGGGTGGAGGGACAGCTGTGTATTGTCTTTCAGGGATTGGTCGGGGAGTTATTTGATTGGGTTGCAAGGCTCGAACGGGTTGGGCTTGGGGAGCTGAGTGGTGATACTGGAATGGTTGGCGGAGAGGTGGGTGGTGGGTTGGAAATGAGGAGATTGGTGTGGGGCGTATCGGATGGTGCACCGGCGTCTGTTGAGGAGCAATCCCTTGATAACGGGTTACTGGTCGAGGCGGAGTATACCTAGATGGTCCAGGTGCATACGGCCGTGTTACCGGTCCTCGACCAGAAGTTGGTGATCCATTTGGGTAGAACGCTGAGATTTGTGGGGTGACCCCTTCTACCGTGGAGGATGGAACATGGTTTTTCTTGAAGGGAGGACGCTGGTTGCCAGCTGGTGAAGCAATGGTAGTGTTGGCACAACGCTGAATGCGGTTGTGGCGATCAATCAGCATTTCATAAGTAGAGCAATCACCATAGGCGAGATTCATTCGCAACTCTGGAGTGAGATTTTGCAGCATCATGTCTATTTCCTGGCTTTCTGTCAATTGCAATCCCGTCCTGTGCACCAACATGCGCCAACGTGCCACAAAAGATTCAAACTCTTCACGTGGCCTCATCTTCTCTGCTGTAAGGTCTGACAGGGATGGAATGCGCATTCTCTGATACCCATAACGCCGGAGAAACCTCTCGCTCACAGCAGAAAAATCATGGAGGCATTCGACCGGGAGGGTCGCATACCATTGAACTGCCTCTCCTTCAAGAGACTTCTGGAAAAGGAATACTAGAAGTGACTCATCTCCCAGGAATGGACGTGAGTCCATATAAAAAGCAGTCAAATGAGCATCTGGATCTCCTCGACCATTATATCTGCGGTACTTGGGGATTTTAAGGTCGAGTGGGAGAGCAATGGGGGGAATTTGGCGTAAATTGGACTGGTGGGAGGTTTGGAGCAAGGTTGGGTTGAGTTCTGACACTATCCTTCGGACAGTGTCATCCAAGGTTTCAATAGGTTGGGGGTGGGGTTGGACTCTTAGCTGTGGTGGAGGAGGAGGAGGTTGAAGAGTAGTGGGATTTGGATTCCGGGAGGCTGAGTGAAATTGGTTGAGGTGGTCGAAGGCATTCATCATTTCATCAATCGAGTGATATCCCATGGCCTCCATTCTTTCCTCGAGTCTCCTCCAGGCTGGTCTTTCTGAGGTCTCAGTGGTTTCCTGGTTGCGCGTGGCTTGCCCATGGGGCATTCTGGCATCGGGAAACACTTGGTTCTCATAAAAATCATATCCCATGTCTACCCTTGAACCTTCAGGTCTAGGGAAGGGATCCATGTATGTGTTTCGGGGTGAGCAGCAAGCGATATAGAAGTGGAAAGCACACAATTCAACGACTTAACAGATCAAGCAAGCAATTCCACAATCTAACAGAGCATGAAACTTCAGAAATCAGATAGTAATGGGATGTTGGTGGCTCTTGGACAAAACACCTAACTGGGTCAGTAAGGGCTGGACGTCGAAGATTCTGCTAGAAATTTTTTTTTTTTTTTTTTTTTTTTTTTACTGAATGAAGGAAATTTTGGAAAAGGAGTCAGTGAAGGAAAGAGAAATTTGGTACTAGAGATTTTGAAAATTTTTTTTTTTTTGGAAAAGCAAGTAAAGAAAAAAAATTTCTTAATCAGAAGAAAAAGAAAGGAAAATTTTGAGGAAAACAGAAAAATAGGAACTGAAATTCAAAATAGTGCAAATAAAGAAGTGGAAATTTTTACTTTACTTTTTTTTTTTTTTTACTTACTGAAGGAAATTTTGGAAAAAGAGTTAGTGAAGGAAAGAGAAATTTGGTACTAGAGATTTCGAAAAGAAATTTTTTTTTTTTTTTTTTTTTTTGGAAAAGCAAGTAAAGAAATTTTTTTTAATCAGAAGAAAAGGAAAGGAAAATTTTGAGGAAAACAGAAAAATAGGAACTGAAGTTCAAAATAGTGCAAATAAAAAAGTGGAAAATTTTTTTTTTTTACTTACTGAAGGAAATTTTGGAAAAAGAGTTAGTGAAGGAAAGAGAAATTTGGTACTAGAGATTTTGAAAGAAAATTTTTTTTTTTTTTTTTATTTTCTTTTGGAAAAGCAAGTAAATTTTTTTTTTTTTAATCAGAAGAAAAGGAAAGGAGGATTTTGAGGAAAACAGAAAAATAGGAACTAGAGTTCAAAATAGTGCAAATAAAAAAAAGTGGAATTTTTTTTTATTTTTTTTATTTTTTTTTTTTTTTGCAAAAATAGTAAAGCAGAAAGACAGTAAATTTTGGTAGACAGTGCAATAAAAAGAGGGGATTTCTTTTGCAAAAATAGAAAATCAGAAAGACAATAATTTTTTTTTTTTTTTTTTGGAACAGGAAGGCAAGAAATTTTGATTGAAAAAAAGGTGATAAATGAGTAGCTAGAATCAGACGAAAGCAAGAAAGAAACAGAAACTTCGACAACCACCTAGGGGGTTCGTCCAGGAGTTAACACAGTACAGATATTCAGTAGCATACAACAACCACCATCATGCATTCATGGAACAGATTAGACTCAGTCTTATTGAAGTTTAGTGAAAGTCGCAGGAATTCTTTTCAAACTAGCACTACTCTCTGCCTAGGGGTTTTAGAGGACCAACCTGATTGAGCTTTTCACGAAGGGAGTCCCACCGTGATCGCCAGACTGTCGGTGTTGGATTTTTGACGCGGGGTTGGTCGTGAATCCGGGTTCCTTCAAGTTTGGTTCCGTTACGCGCACGGCGCTTCGAATCGCCACTTGATGGATCGTCCAAGGTTGCCCGACCGCTTCCAGGGACGTCGATGTGATCGCCACTTGCTTTTCCTCAAAAGCAAGAAAAGAAGATTTCTTCTGTTATTACTCGCCTTCAACGAGGGATGCGGGTTCTCCTCTCAAGGATCACGGCCGGCCGTGCCTTGAGGTGTTTAAGCTCAGATTGGTCCTGCAAACCCAAAGAGAGAGAAAAATACCTTTTTTTTTGTGCAAGGTTGGTAAATGGGATAAAAGGGTGTTCTTTCTGGTCAGTAGACTGGAGGCGAACTATAGGGCTTGGTGAACCAGAAGGGCTTGTTGGTCTCGACGAGCCATAGGGGAGTTGTCGAGATTGACAAACTATGGGTGGATTGTCGGGTTCGACGAGTTAAAGGGGGATTGTCGGGTTTGACGAGTTAAAGGGGGATTGTCGAGTTTGACGATCTATGGGTGGATTGTCGAGTTCGACGAGTTATGGGTGGATTGTCGGGTTTGACGATCTATGGGTGATTGTCGGGTTTGACGAGTTAACAGGGGGTTGTCGGGTTTGACGATCTGTGGGTGGATTGTCGAGTTCGACGAGTTAAAGGCGGGTTGTCGGGTTTGACGATCTATGGGTGGATTGTCGAGTTCGACGAGTTGAAGGGGGATTGTCGAGTTCGACGAGTTAAAGGCGGGTTGTCGGGTTTGACGATCTATGGGTGGATTGTCGAGTTCGACGAGTTAAAGGCGGGTTGTCGGGTTTGACGATCTATGGGTGGATTGTCGGGTTTGACGAGTTAAAGGGGGATTGTCGAGTTCGACGAGCCAGGGGGGATTGTCGAGTTCGACGAGCCGGGGGGGATTGTCGAGGATAAACTCCAAGAAAAATTTAACAAAATTAGTGGGAGGCTTTATGTTAACAAGAAACTGAGAAAACAAAAAAAAAAACAGCATATAAACAGTATATAAAAGGGTAATAACAAACATATAAAGCAGTAAATGACAAATAAAGTAAACAGAATAAAACAAAAGGGGTTAGTAGTCCTTGGGAGGTACCCAAACTTGTAGAGGGGAGTGTTCAAATGGTCCCTAGACCAACTGACCAACGATCCAAGCTAGGATCGTCCGCCAGCTGCGTATAGTTTCCAAAAGAACTGATAATAGTCCTATGATGTACTCCAATACTCTCAACTTTGATTAAACTTATATTATTTAATTTAGTAAGCTTATTACAACTTGCTTTAAGAGTTTTATGAGGAAATGATATGTTATACAAGTTCTTTTTAAGTAAAAAAAAAAGAAAGGAAAAAAAAAGAAAGGGAAGGGAAGGGAGATGAGGGTGGTGGGTGGTTGTTTGGAGGGACTGCTGGTGTAGGGAGTGGTGGTGCTTGGAAATGGAGGGTGGAGGGTAGTGAGGGGCTGTTGGTGATGAAGGAGGATGGATGGGTTCGGATGGGTGGTGTTGGGAGAGAAGATGTAGGTTTTGAGTGGTGAATGAGGGAGGTGGGTGAGTGTTGGTGTGGCTGCTGGTGTGGGAGGTGGTGGTGCTCGAAAATGGAGGGTGGAGGGTGGTGAGGTGCTGCTGCTAGTGTGGGAGGTGGTTAGGGAGGTTGGGATGGCTTTGGAGGGCAAAAGGTGGGGTAAAAGATGAGTTCAAGATGGTTTTCCTTCTCCAAAAGCCTCCCTTTTATAGCCCCAAACGACCACCACCTTCTTGACACCTGTTTGGGGAAGTCATGAGTGCCCCACGACGCTCCCACGTTCACCCGAAGTGGCTGACGTCGGTGGAGAGGCGGAAAAAATCGAGCCATGCCGTCCTTTCCGAGCTGAACTTATCCCAGTATTTTTGACGATCCGTCATCCCTTTGTCGAGGTCGACAATCCCACCAAAGATCGTCGAAGTCGACGATCCTCCGAAAGATCGTCCAGTTCGACAATCCCACCAAAGATCGTCGAAGTCGACGATCCTCCGAAAGATCGTCCAGTTCGACAATCCCACCAAAGATCGTCGAAGTCGACGATCCTCCGAAAGATCGTCCAGTTCGACAATCCTTTCAAAGATCGTCGAAGTCGACGATCCTCCGAAAGATCGTCCAGTTCGACAATCCTTTCAGAGATCGTCGAAGTCGACGATCCTCAGAAAGATCGTCCAGTTCGACAATCCTTTCAGAGATCGTCGAAGTTGACAGTCCTCAAAAGGGTCGTCCAGTACGACGAGTGGGTGGTTGCTTGTCTTAATCACCAAACAGATTTTAGATGTCTTGTATAACAACCCCAGGCTTAACCGTTCTGAGTGATAGTACTGCTTCTCTTGAGCTTTTCTTTAGACTTATCACTTGTTGCGCTCATGCTTTCTTTTCTTCCCTTTCCCTACTCAAGTGATTATTCTGGCTTCGGGAAGATCATCCGGGCTTAGACCTGCAAACTAAGATATCACAAATAATAAGTGTTTCACAGTTCTGACCGATCAAAATGGGGTATCTACAAGCCTGTGATAGTCTCACAGGAGTTCGGAACCCTCAATCGCCAACCTCGGTCCGAGTTCGAGTCAGGGCGACGAGCCTCAACGATACCAACTACCTCCAGATCCTCGGAAAGTACCAGAAGAAGCCACCACTACCTTTTGTCCCCGGATCCGACTACTTTGATGTCGTCGACTCCGTCTCCCGGTTCCGACCCAGCCATCGAGTCTACTTGTTTCTGGTGCCAGATGGATGTGATTTGGTGGCTGCCGGTCCCTGCCCGTCGCGTTTGGGACATCACCTGTCGATATATCGACGATATAAAGTCGATATAGTCGATACATCATTGATATATCGATGATATATTGCTGACGTCAGGGAGTTTAGCTAAAACTTCACTTACATTTCGTAAGTGAAGTTCACAAAGACCACACACAACCACAATCTACACAAGAGGAAAGAATAGCGTGAGGTACGGCTAACTAACCATATGATTCCCCTGGTTCTAGACCTGGGGTTTGTCACAAATCCCCTTGTCATTACCCTAATTAAACTGATGTGTGGATGACCTAACATAATATATCCAAAAGAACAATATGTGGTTAACCCAACCTAACATGTCCGAAAGACCGTAAACTAAAATAACCTAAATGTTATCAATACTTTATCTTGTAAGAGATTTCCTCAATGTCAAGACTTCAGGAAGCCTCTCATCATCAACAACAAAGACAACCATATGTGATTCTTCCATGGAATTGGAAACCTTCATTTTCATCTCCCACTCCACACAACCAACATCATCAGCTCAGTCTCTGACCTAACCACCACATGTGGGTTGTCCCCGAGAGTGACCCTCAGAGCATCCCAAGTGGGTCATTCTCCATACCACCAAAAAATGCAAGACTTGGTCCTCGAATCGATTGAAACCAACCCACATTGCGAAAACGATCGCATCAACTCCACAGTTGCTCACACTCCATCCAGAGTCAGAAACCTTATCAGTACCTTCTCGACCCAAAAATGCACACTCCATCCAGAGAGATGACTAAAACCTTATCAATACCTTCTCGACCCAAAAATGCAGAGAAAAATGGTGAACAACATATAATGAACAAAAAGATAAACCCAGGTAATTACATAAATGAAAACATGTTATGATATATAAGTATCAACTCTCGCAAAATCAATGACTGGACCACACTATATATCTCTTTGAATCAGTGATATAAAACATATAGGTAGTAAAAAGTGAAATATATTACTACTCTACACTATCTTCTCCAACTCACTATTTTGACCAAGCTACCGCGTCGATTTCATTTTGGGCGGCTTTGTATAATTCGAGCCTCTTAGAAAGTGCAGTTCTCCTCTCCATGACTGCTGGATCCTCATTCAACAAGGAAGCCAACTGCTTAGGCTGCAGAATTGGGGAAGACGAAAAATTAAAGCACTGTCAAAGCTAACAAAAAAACTGCAACTAACAATATGGACCACAAGCTACACTACTGAACTTGGGAAACATATGCTCCTGAGATATAACACCTTCGTCGTTCATTCGAATGATTGATTTGTAGACATAAGTTCCGGAGATATGAACATGCATAGGCCCAACTAAATTTACAATGATGAACAAAATGCAGTAATACGGCACCATAGTAGACTATATAATGTTGAGCGTTAATACACTCAATCCATTTTACAGGCCCGTCTGTAGGGCTCTATCGCAATGTTTGGGGATGCAACTTTTTTTTCATTTTTTCAAAGAAAAAAAAAATACACTAGTATATCTCAATGCACACATCAATTCGTATAACAGTATACACTTCAATAGATGAGTGTGTGTGTGTGTCTATATATATATATATATATATATTGGAAAAAAAACCGTCGAAGACTGCAAATGGGCAGCACATATCATTTTCCTATAATTTTTATTTCAAAACCCAAAACAAGAACATGTTCAGAAAAGCTGCTTTGGATATTTTTATTCATTCCACAGATTTAAGACATGGTTGATAAACATACCAATGATATTCACCATGAATCATAGAGATTTTAGAAAATATATATTCATGAAGTTCTTTTTAGTTTGCATCGGGCAGGGGAGATTTTAAAAAATATACCAATGATGTTCATTACGTAGAAAAGATCATTACCTCCATTTTCCCCAATTCAGTTAAGAAATGATCTAGCAGGGTGCGCTTGGCTTCGCGTACTTGGCAATAAACAATAGACTTTGGAATGGAGTTCCGCAAGCTTGCACAGACCATATTTACATATGACAAAACAGTGGTTCCTGTAATTTTGAAACAAGAAGGGACTTAGATAATAACTATTTAACAGTAAGAACACCAATGATTAGAGACGCACATCAAATAACATACAGGCCTGGTGGTCCACCTGTTCTACTATGGCTAACATGTCTTATGTTCCAGTAATTGCTTCTTTTAGAAGTATCAACCACATCAGGATAGATAATCTTGAGGAAGTGGGCATGTTATTGATGGATTGAGAATAGGAGAATCAAGGGCTTCTACTATGTTACCATTTAGGTGTACAACCATCAGTGATGCATCAGTTGTTCTTTGCTTTAATACAATGGTTTATATATTTAGCAAAGAAAAAGAACCTCCTTATTTCATTCTTTTCTGTCAATGAATTAATGTTTAAAGAAATATTATTTATATAATAGCAATATTGCCACATAAGGGAACCAAATTTACCTATTCTTCTGAGATAAGAATCGTTATATCTATAAAATATTGAATGCGTTGGATTTCCACCCTTCTCAACATCTTGAGGAAGCTTCCTGAAGAAATCAACGGTCAGATAACTGCACTCCATGTCAACAAGTTTTAATGTTGCTTTCTTGCTTTCTTCCCTCATACGGTCCAATGAATCGAGAGCCGCATTTCCAACCTCCACTCTGAGAGTTGGATATTGCCTAAGCTCCTGTAGACATTAAAAAAAAAACAGGTTTTTTACTTGGATATAAAAAGGAGGGGGAGGGGGGGGGGGGGAGTGGATGATTCATGTCTTGGAGCATACTTGTGATCCCATAAGCCTTGTCATTGTTATAAAATAGTCCAAATTTGACCTGAATATTTATACTTATCACTCATCCAATCAGTTTTAGGGAACTAGAACTCTTAATTCACACCGAATCTGAATTGAGTTCGACATATGTACTTTTTGTGATGCATTGAACAATTCAATCCAATTTAAACCAACACATGACACAACTATGCCCAACTACATCAATTCCTCTTTTACTAGTAAAACTTCATGAAGATAGAGCGCGCAGAGCGGGTTTGAAGGGTTGTGTAATTCTCATTATGTTGCTGAAGCTTATGCACCATTTGTTGCCAAAGGGTCATCTTCTAAAAGCAAGGCCACTCATATCTCTGTGTCACAACAACACAAGATAATTCTGAAACAATTCGACGAGCAAAGGGGATGTAACTCAAATTGTACCTGAAATAGTGCAAAAATGCTGAAAAGTAAAAAAAAAGGTTGAGCTGTGAATAATAATCTGAAGTTATAAAGAAAGAAAGAAAAAGTCCTTAATTTGCAATATAGAAACGTAGCGGATCATGCTTTGAGTTCAAGTAGCGTCTCAGAAGAGCATTGAAGCTTTCACTACGTTGTGTACTCTTCATGTCCGCGCAAAATGTGTCTCTCCCATACACTAGAGCCCATTTCTCATTTTCAGCAAAAGTTTGTTGTAGCCATTTATTGTCCTGAAGATTGTAATTTTGAAGCATGTTATTCCAAGCAGCTAGGAACTCCTCCTCCGTCTCGTACCCAAATATACAAGCATAGAAGGAACTTCTGAAACCTTCAATGGCATAAAGATGTCCAATATGCTTTGTTGCATTTTGGGTCAAGTGCCACACACATAGCCGATGACGAGTCTCTGGTAGAACAACTGAAATTGCTTTGGCCATCGCCGCTGACTGATCTGTTAGAATAGTCTTAGGATGTCTCCCAGACATTGCTTGAAGAAAAGTTTCAAACAACCAAATAAATGAGTCAGCTGTCTCATCATAAAGTAATGCACCACCAAAAATAATTGTTTGCCGATGATTATTCACCCCAACGAATGGTGCAAATGGTCTTCCATGATTATTTGTACGATAGGTCGTGTCGAAGCAAATTACATCACCATAATGTGCATAATCGACGATAGACCTAGCATCGGCCCAAAACACATTTGTTATTTGTTCATCGGCATCAAGTTGCATTGAGTGAAAGAAAGACGGATTTTGCTTTTGCTTATTCTTGAAATACTGAATAAGAGCACCCGCAATTCCATTCTCCATTCTTGTTTCCCTTTTGGTGCGCAGGTAAGACTTCACATCATTCAAAATAAAACCAAGATTCCTTCTCCCTCCAACTTGTCCACTCATCAAATCCATAACTGCTTTTGGTGCTAATCCTGAACCATCTATGATATCAACCTGAGCAGCTTGAGCCTTTTCTATTTTTCTATGTGACCTCAAATTATGGCGCAAGGGGGTTGATACAAGATCATGATTATGGTTTTGTTCAAATTTAGTGACATGATAAGCACCAGAAGACTGATAAGAGATAATCATATGTGCCTCACATCCTGTTCTTGTATCGGGTTGTGGGTGCAAGACTTTTCGCTTATCAACCCCTTTCCTCCCTTCTTTAGAACAACAAAATTTTCTCTTTCTCACTATGCCATTGGACTTGAATGCATCACTTTTTCGGATACTAAATCCAATTGACCTTGCATATGTGTTGTAGAATTGATGGGCACTATCTTCAGAATCAAATGCCATACCAACTTCAGGTATACCATTATAGCTACATTCACCCACAATCTCATTGTCTCCTTCCATAACAACTCAGTGTTCACCTATAAGAAGAAAACATAATTTAGAACATTTAACAAGACAACTGGAAGGAAAGGATTCACAAGACAACAACACAAGATGACTAAATATGTATGGATCACAAGCAACTTATCATGGTTTTAAAAATTTGTGCACATATGCATATTTCCCTTAAAAATTTCCCACAGAAGCAGTATATTTCATTCTGAATATATACAATCCATTATATCACTCCCCCCACCGCAGTAGAGTTTGTAGTAGGTCAGTATGGGATTTAAAAAAATTTCTGAGTTGCTACATACTTAGGAGCTTAATTTCATTATTGTGTTGAGTTAAAGGTAGAAGTCACAACTTTTTTTTATACATTATATATACATTCTCATTGAACTACCAAGACTTCAAATATGGGTTTGATGCAAAAAAAATAAAAAAAAATAAAAAAAAACCCCAAAGAAAGAAAGAAAGAAAAGGTCATACAGGGGCTTTATCCAACAAAAAAAAAAAAAAAAAAAAAAAAAAAAAAAAAAAACAGTAGGATTTTGAAGTGTTGGAAATGAAATCCACTCAAACCCATATCTGAAACTAACCAATTCAGATAACATAATCAAATCCACTCAGATCCATATCTGAAACAAACCCATTCACATAACAAATCAAATCTACTCAAATCCATATATGAAACAAACACATTCAAATAATCAAATGAAAACCACAGAAATCCATATCAGAACCTAAACAATCAAGACAGAACTACATTCAAATTACAAAAAATAAAAAAAATGAGAAACTCACGAGGTGGCTGTAGGACCACGGGAGATCAGCGAGGGTGCGGCGGGGCTTCGGTGAGGGAGACACGACACGAGGTGGCGGAGATCGGCGAGGGTGCGGCGGGGCTTCGGTGAGGGAGATCGGCGATCGGCGAGGCTTCGGTGAGGGAGATCGGCGATCGGGCCTCGGTGAGGGTTTCGGTGAGGGTTTCCACGTTCGATGGGAGAGGGGAACCACAGAGAGACGGGGAAAATGAGCTAACGGCGTCAACGAGGCTTTCTCTGTTTTGGCAAGTCGTCCACGTGAGATCACGTGATCCATCTCCACGCGTCGCCCATCCACGGGAGCTCCACAGGCTTTCTCTGTGGAGTCTCCACAGAGTCTCCGAACCCAGCGGCTGGGTGGGATAGCCCTGACTGCGTTGACGGGGTCAAAAATTATTTTTTATAAGTATTCATACTTTTATAGGATGGAGTTATTATATTTGTACCAATATTTAAAAATTTGAAGTCAACTGTAATTTTCCGTGACTGATCTATAGGGAACAAGAAGCACAAACAAGAAGCCACATTATATTCACCCATGTAATAGTTTTCTTTCCAAACCCAACCTCATCAAATCCATAAATACAAAGGGAAAAACAATAAGCAGACTAAAGATCAAAATACACCACCATAACTCAATGTACATCTTCAACCAACAATTCACAAACCACAATCAAATTGGAGATCTCGTCGTTCATCCCCTTCACCGGAGAAACACCGCCGCCCCCACCGTCACTCCGGAACCCATCCTCGCATCTTCCCGGCGAGTTCAACGCGTCTCGGAGCTTGAGATCGGCGTCGAAGTAATCGCCCGAATGTATGTCCTCCACCGAGTAAATCAATTCAGTGACCATCTCCGAGTACTGATGGAGACAGTTCGTCAGGTGACCCCTCACGCGCGGGTCGGACGACTTGCGCAACAGCGTCTGAAGGAGGGACACGGTCGACGTGGCTTTGGATATCGCGAGACGGAGAGGCACGAGAGAGAGGTCATGGAGGCTGGACTTGTTGGTCTTCGGGTCGGAGCGGAGGACGTCGACGCAGAATTTGTAGCTGAAGTTGGGTGTGGTGGCTTGGCCTTCTGAGCACGCGTAGCCGATTAGGTCCGCTTCGGTGAGGGTGATCGTGGTGAGGAGTAATAACATGCAGATGAGGAGCTTCATTATATTGGGATGTTAGATTTTTTTTTTTTTTTTCCTATGAAATTAAAGGGTGATTGTGTTAATGGTTTTTTGTTTATTATAAAGGGGTTTTTTTTTATAAGGGAAATTGATGAGAACATGATGTTGGGATGGCGGGGGAGGGCGAGGATACGTTACGTTGCATGGAAATCTTTTGCAATAAAAGGGAACAAGAAAATGATGATTTTTTATCACCAAAAGAGAGGAATAAATGATATCGGGTGAATGGAGGAAACAGAGATTGCTGTATTTATGTCACAAACGCCTGATGGAGAACATGTCAAGATGCTGAATTGTTTTTTTTTCTCAAACTTGTATGCCACTCATGGAATATATATCACTTTTATTTTGATATATATATATATATGAAATGAGAATACGTTCCAACAATAGTTTCATGTTAACCTGAAACACAAGGTTAATAGGTTTCGATTTGGAATCCCCCGTATAAAATATGATGCAATTGAATTGTAGGTGGTCATTATCAAAAATGAATAATTTCATGTTCAAAGTGACATGACTATTATGAAGAGACTTTTGTAGTTCAGAATTGGTCTTGTGGTAAATGCACATATTGGACAACTAAAACAAGTTAGGTCTGGATCCACCTGACCTCATTCTATAAACTCGATGGACTAGGGCCAGTCATGATATTTGAAAATTTAGGTGGAGTCCAATGTAAATTTTTAAAATAGGACCCTATTACAAAAAAAAAAAATCATATTGGTGATTTTTTTTTTTGTTTTTATTTTTAAGTTCTCATAAACTATATGATTTAATGATTGATCAATCACTTCTTCATATTTTGGTTTTAGTCCCCATATTGAAAGGATATGTTCCTTTTTAGTCCCTCCTAGGGACTAAAAATGAAAATCAAATAATTTAGGGATAGGTCCCTCCCAGGGACTAAAAATGAACATATCCTTTAAATTTGACGACTAAAAACCAAAATATGAAGAAGTGAAGGATCGATTACTAAATCCTATAGTTTATGGGGACTTAAAAAACAAAAACGCATTTTTTCGTATGGTTAAAAGAGTGAGAAAAAGTGATGTAGCACGATCATAGACCATTCGATTGACATTGAGGAATACCAAATGGATGATGATGATCGATTTACAATTTTAATAATTTTGAGTTTGTTAGAATTTTATTCCTTGTTTCAGGATATATATTTAGATTTGAATTTCAAATATTTATTTGAATTCAAATTTGAATATTTGTTAAGATTAAATAAGATGTATTTGTTATTTTTGCAGATTTAGTTAATTGTTAGGATTATAATTTACAGATTTAGATAATTAGTTGAGATCCTAATCTGTTAAGGATTCTTTAATGAGAAGTTGATTATTAGAATTTGTTTATTTTCTCTATTATATTTTGTTATCCTAAGAGGATCAATAACTATATAGAATTCTATTATTATGAATCAACAGACTCGTTGAAGCCCTTTGTTATGTTATTCTTAGGAATCAACAGTGTCGTTAGAGCCTGCAGATTTCATATCCTTAAAGATTGATCGGGTCAGCAAAAGAGCGTGATCATCACGCTAATCACGCTGCATGAGTTAATATCAAAGCCTCGTTGATTGGTCGAGTAATCCGTATCCCATCCCATTTATCTATATCCTATTAAAAAAAAAAAAAAATTCTAAAACCAATATCCCTGAAACCCATTCTGCCCGTCCCTGCCACCCCCGGAAAAAAAAATCATCACTCAATCAATGCCCCACGTCCCATACACGGATACACCCCCATATATTTAAAATAAAAAAAGGAGAAAATTTTCATTTAACCCCCTCACACCCAAGTTTTCATCTCAAACACCCAACCCCACATATTAATTTTTCATTCCAGTCCAACAAAAGAGAGAGAGAGAGAGAGAGAGAGAGGGAGATAAAAAAATGTCACCAAGAAGACGTCCGGTTCCACGTGAGGTTCAAGAGGCGCACATCCATGACATAGCACAAAAATTCATTCATCGAATGGACGCGCGATTTGATGTATTAACCAAACAAATGGAGAAGATGATAGCGCTTATACGACATCAAAAACGACCGACAACTCCCCAATTTGTGGAGGAGGAGCCTATTGATGGTGCTTTCAACAATTCGTTCGAAGAGGCGAATCTTTCACCTATCTTCGATGAAGAAATTGAAGATGCGGACCTTCCACCTATCTTCGATGAAACGATTGAAATGGTGAACCTTCAACCTATATCTTCGATGAGGAGATTGAAGAGGCGAATCTTCCATCAATCTTTGATGAAAAAATCGAGGAAACATACACTCCACAGATCATGGAGGAGTCTGAGCCCAAGAACTCTGCTCAAATATTTGATCTCGTTCAATTCACACAAGAAGCATTTCACACGTGTGACTATCATTTTGAAGATCCATTTTTTTTAGAAATCATGGTTACTGCTCCTCGATTATCTACATCAAAATCGTACAAGGAGCATTGGCCACAAGCACTCAAGGTGGACCCTAGTTGCATAAAAGTCAAAGGTGAATCACGTCTTGGACCACATCTTCAACTTCTTCAATCAAACTCGAGGACGAGTCTTTTTCAAGAGAGAGAATGATGTAACACGATCATGGACCGTTCGATCGACATTGAGGACTACCAAATGGATGATATGATGATCGATTTACAATTTTAATAATTTTGAGTTTGTTAGGATTTTATTCCTTGTTTTAGGATCTATATTTAGATTTGAATTTCAAATATTTATTTGAATTCGAATTTGAATATTAGTTAGGATTAAATAAAGATGTATTTGTTATTTTTGCAGATTTAGTTAATCTATTAGGATCATAGTTTACATATTTAGATAATTAGTTGAGATCTTAATCTGTTAAGGATTCTCTATTCTATAAATAGGCTTGTAAACCAATTGATTAATGAGAAATTGATTATTAGAATTTGTTTATTTTCTCTATTGTATTTTGTTATCTTAGGAGGATCAACAACTACATAGAATTCCATCGTTTCTGGTATTCTTAGAAATTAACAGACTCGTTGAAGCCCTTCGTCCTGGTATTCTTAGGAATCAACAGTGTCGTTGGAGCCTGCAGATCTCGCATCCCTGAAGGTTGATCAGGTCAGCTGAAAAGCGTGATCATCACGCTGCATCAAAAAGGGAGGTTGAAAGATGTAGATTTGAAACCCTAAAAAAAATGGCATGAGATTATGAGAGAAAGAGTCATTGACAAACCCCCAAAGGAGGGAAAAAACGTGAGAGACGGGGATGACTATTCACTTACTAAAATATGATCTAAAACATTAATTATGTACAAATAAATATAACAATTGGATGGATATAATTTTATTTGGATGGTTGAGATTACTTACATTTTTTCCATTTTGGGGCCCGGGTTATAAAATAAGGGCGTTGTTATACTCAATTATTTTTATAGACTAAAACACAATTTTATATGTATTTGTTAAAAATTGAGTGAAGCATATACATCAATAAACGAAGTATATGCATTGTTGAACTTTTTTATATATTTATTAAAAATTGGTTCATTCAATTCGAAAATGGAGCGATATAATCTTTTTATCAAATCATATAAACCGTTAGGTATCTAACTATTTTTTTAAAAAATAAAAACATATGTACTCTCAGTTTTGAACTCTAAAAATGACTAAATTAACATTTTTTAAAAAATAATCAGATTTGACAGTGGACAAAGACTAAGACCCATAACACAAGTCTATATACTGGGAGCTATTATACTCAGTTTTTTTTACAGTCCTGTATACCTCATTAGAAATCCAGTGAAATATATACATCATCTGACAATGTGTATATCTCGTTTAAAAAAAAAATTATACTTACTAAAAAATTCAATTCAAAATAGAGTGATATACACTTTTTATTAAAATATATACTTCATTAAATGATGTTTACTATTTAAAAAATAAATAAAAACATATGTGATCTGAATTTTAGATTATAAAAATGACTGATTTTAACATTTTTCATATAAATATAGCTATGGCATTCAGGGGCTCTTTCCTGGGTGGGGGCCCTAGGCGGGCTATCCACTGGGCCTACACCCAGGGCTGGGCATGCCATGAACTCATGCCCTCTTATCCAAATAATAATAATAAAATAAATAAATACGTGCTGCTACACTTGATCCTTTTTGTAGTTTTTCTTTCAACCCCAGATACTATGATATCGTAGTGTATATGATTTTATCATAGTTTATAAATTAAGGTATAAATTTTTTTACTTTTAAAGATAAAAAAATATATTATTGTATCTCAATATATAGTTATTAATTTTTTATAATAATATATATTTCAATAAGAGTTAAAAATAACAAAAAAAACAGTGTATGCTCAACATATCATTTTCTATAAAATAAATTTGGTGATTTTATATGCCCTCTACCCAACTCAATCCAATGCATTGCTCTGTTCAACCAAACTACCTAACAGGCTAAGCCACCCCAGTGAGAGTGATGTCGACCCACCCATGATATGAACACCCCCAATATATGGGGCTCAGATTTGGGTGCACCCCCATAGTTAGCATGCCCTCATGTTTTAATCATCTGATGATCTAGATCCCTAGCTATATTTATTTGCACGGTAATAGATGCTCTGTTTATTTTTTTATACTTCCTTTATCTATCTATATTTATATCTATATCTATATCTATACCATCTATAAAAGTATCAATCATTGAAAAACATTCATTGGACATATTTACCGTTACCAATTCATGAAAATCCATTTCTACCCCAAATGACATTTGATTAGACATATTTACCCTTTTATTAATTTTTTGAAATCAAATACCCTATATAATGTGTTTAATGTATTTAATTTATACATTTACCCTTTCAAATTCTTTGAAATCAAATACCCTATATAATGTGTTTAATGTATTTAATTTGTTCATTTATTTTAATTCTATACATTTATTCGTATTTACCATTTAACATTCTTCACAATCAATTACATGATTGTACATGAAATTTATGTTTAAATCAATCTATATAAATTATTATAAATCTATATCTATACTACCTATAAAAGTATCAATCCTTGAAAAACATTCATTGGACATGTTTACCCTTACCAATTCCTGAAAATCCATTCCTACCCCAAATGACATTTAATTTATGTTTTCAATAGAAAAATATTCCAGACATTGGGTTTTGTTCTGTTATATTACCTATATCAACTGATTGAATTGTTTTTTTTCTCATGGTTCTGTCAATTTTAATGTTTAATGTTACTTACCGGGAAGGAAAAATATTAAATCACAATGAAAGCATCCTCCAATATTTGCACAATGTAAGTGTTCTTTTACTCATCCTGTTGTGTTAGTTATTGATACTGTCCAAATTTTGTCAAAGAACTTCTTAATTTATATTTTATTATTTGTTTTTGATAAAATTTGTGGATTCATTTTTTTTTTAATTGTATATATATTTCTCATTCACATAAAAATTGGTCAGATCACAAAAAATAGGTGGGGTTACATGTAACTATAAAACATGTCGCTTATATACAAGGATGGAAACCTAGAATTTAAAGCTTCCAAATATGCATCTCTATTTTTTTTTTCATGTTTTGGTAAGTGCTATGAATTTGATTGATTGATTGCATTTCTTATTGTGTCAACTTGTAATCGATTACATGAAATTTATTTTTATCTAATTATGCAATCTCTTGAAACCAATGCTTCCTTCAGAACTTCAATGCATGATGGACTCAGTCTGAAGTGATTCTTTCAAGAGAGCACATCCATCGAATAAATGGTGACTAGCCATCTTGGCTTGCTATCTAAGGTTTGTGACGTTCTAGCATATTTGAAACGCGATATTATGACTGCAAAGTTCTCAATGCAAAACACTCTGGTTGTAGCTGTGGTTCATGTCATTGATGATTAGGGTCAATGAAATCAAGATGATATTTGGATGATTATATCCTATAATTCTCAATGAAATCTTTTTTTTCTGTCTCTCTTAATATGATATTTTTCTTAAAAAAAATAATTTAGTTGATATGAAAAATTCATTGGTTTGTGTGTTTCAATTTATCTTTTTGGTACTAGAGAGACTTTCATTTTTACTAAGCTTTGATGTTAAATTGTAGAAAGCATAACTATCACTGATCCTAAAACCCGGTCATAGATTTTCAGAAGTGGTTCTATGTTATTTTGGTGAATACATTAATGAAGAACTGAATATTTACATAGTTGTTGACTGATACCTTTTTTTTCTTTTTTCCTCCATAAGAACCAGTCAAATTATCGGATTGCATCCTCTTCATAGATTGCCCCAATACTAATAACTATAAAAATATGTATTAGTTGTTGCAAGATTCGTTCAAATGCCAACTCAGGTCATTTCTGCTTTTAAATGCAATCTTCAAAGGCAAGGTGTTTTGAATTTGAGAATCACTGATTCTCAAATTCAAAAAACATGGAAACAGAGAAAACCCAACCCACCCCTTCTTGTCACCTTCCTCGAAACTCTCCCGCAATCCAAACGCCGCCACCACCTGCAAGATGAGCTGCCCCTCTGATGCCCCCTTCTCCTCCCCCTCCCTCCTCTCCTCCACCCTCCCCTTCAAAACCCCTACCACCCTCACCGCCCTCTTCCCACCTCGGACGAGGGGACGGCGAGGTCAGAGGGTGGCGTCGCGAAGGCGGGCGATGGCGGCGGCGGTGATGGCGGACTCAGAGGAGGGGATAGAAGCTTCGCGAGCATCGAGGGTGTCAATGGCGCGGCGGGTGTCGGAGTCGCAGGAGCTAAGGGAGGAGTCGAGGGTTTGGGAACGGAGGGTTAGGGTTTAGTCGAGGGAGGCAAAGTGGGAGGTGAGGGCGGAGTTGAGACATGTGAGGTTGGTGAGGAGTGTCTTTTGGGTGTTGATTTCTTCGAAGAGGCGGCGGACGTCGTCGGAGATGGTGATGGTGAAAGAGAGAAGAGAAGGAAGAAGAAATGAAAAATCTGGGAAAGGAGGGGTGGGGTTCAGTGTTTATGTGTGATATATATATACAGGGGTGGGTTTGCAGTTCATAAGTTTTGAATGGGGGTGGATCGTCTAACTGGGTGGGATTAAAAAAAAAGGGGTTAAAATAACCGTCCCCGTTATGGATATCATCAATATTATTATATACTTCATTTTATTACATTGAGATTGTAGATCAGTTATGCATGGTTTAAATCAATTATTCATTGTTATACATGTTATCTTACTTTAGGTTTAATGTCTATATGTTTTAGGTGTCCATTGCTTCTACGGGGGGTCATCAATTTTACAAATGTACAAAAAATGTAATTCACATCTTCTATATATACCAATTGAATAATTGAGCACCAACTACATGGGATATGAGTTTTAATTTTTATTCATGCTGATTTCTTGTAGCCATTTGATCTCTTAGCTTGACTCTCAATTTTTTTAAGTTGGGATCATTTGTTCGTGATAAAACTATTAATAACCTAACCCTATACCATGTTACACATGAATTTGTTATTATTTCAATTAAAGCATATGTTCATTTATGCAACATAATAATTTACTTGCAACGGATGTGTGCACCTGTGATTTTCTTAAGTACCCAGTAGATTTTTTAAAAAATATATATTAATCATGTTAATGGTTTAAGAACACAAAAGGTATGCTTTTTATCATCTTTCCCATATCAGGAACTCGTGATGTGAGCTTACCGGAAACCATGAAATACTATGTTTCTTATTTCCTAATTGACTTTCTGCACATTACTTTTAATAACTTGTGAAAACTAATATCTCCTCGGTTATTTGTGAAAATTAAGGGTGAAATGGTGATGGTATATTATGAATGCTGTTTATAAGGATTTATTAGCTCTTATGTCGATTCAAATGCCTTTGTTGAATAATTGTTCTAATCTGACAAGTTCACTGTGACTTTGTATTTTTGTACTTTCAAGATATTGTGGTAGAGATCAAACATCGAAAAACTTCAGTCTAATTTTTTTTCTTTCTAAAATTTTGGCTATTGCATGAATGAAGGATGGATAATTTTTCAAGATGCAATTCTTATGTTCTCATAATAATGTTTACGTAGATGTCACATTGCTTTTACATTTTATTTTAAATATGCGTCTGAGTTTTGGTGCTTTGTCTCGTGGTTCAAGTCTAGGAGCTTACGGTGGATTATATGCATATTTGTGTTATTTAGACAGTCATTTGTTTTTCCTAGAACATGATTGTTGGTTAGTAAGAATCTGGGAATCCTTAAGCAGGTGAAGAAACAAACTGGTTATAAATGTGTTTACTCTGTGCGAGTTGTTATGGTTGCTAAATAAATGATATGTGACTTGTTATGGTTTTTATTCCTTTATGATAATACTTCATAACAAACCAAATCATCCCAACTAATATTCGTTCATTACAATTCAACAAAATAGTCCATGTGCAACGCATATGTATGTCAACTAGTTATATATATATGTGTGTAGATCAATCACACAATTTTAAATTCATTAAATAAAAAAATATTCATACAACTCAAGTAGATTCATTTACAATTTGATATGTTTACAACCATTTGATTTTTATCATGATAATATAAAAACATCAAAAATAAAAATCAAATCAAATATAGCAAGGAAAAACAAATAGGGCAAGAATATGTGGGAATAGAAGAGAATAGAAAAATAAAAGTGTTTGGATAAAGAGAATAACGGAGTATAGCTATACAGAATTAAACGAGAATAAGTGATATTTATATTTAAGATCCTTCTAGAATTGTGTTATTCCTCTATTGGTAAGGGAATTTACCTGACATATCATCCATGTTATTACCTCTTATACATCAATGGGCTTACCCATTAAATCAACTTTTTATATCTTATTCATTTTTTATTTTTTATTAATATAACAACTCAATCTTTATTATTATCTTTTTCAATAATAATAAAAAAAAATATTATCAAACATAAAATCATTTATTCGATTAATACAATTATTTATTTATGAAATAGTTACACTATACGCACGCCCCCTTATTCTCTCACCGAAAAAAAACCCTACAAACCCTCTCACCCCTCGCGCTGCTGAACATCCCTCGCCGCTGCTCTCCCTGTCGCCCGGTGTCATTCCCCTGTGAAAAACAATTGAAGCGATGGGCAGGGGATCGAAGGAGCCGAAGAAGAGGGGACTCAAAAACCCCAACAAAAACCCTAAAACCACCTTCCACGGCGTCCTCTCTCAAGACATGGACGATGAAATCGATGCCTGTAAAGACAGCAAGCCAGCCTTTATTCGTTCATTCGTTTATAAGTTGTTGTTTGATTCACTTTGAATTAGTTTTGATTCCATATTTTCTTAGCTTCTGAGTTTTTTTTCTTCTTCTTCTTCTGTCCCATTAGTTCATAAACAGCGTGATATTATCCCTCTTGATGTGAATGAAGACATCGATGAGTCCGACGAAGATGGTGAGGAACCTGTCTTCGATTTCAAGGTGAGCATGTGTTTCCAATTCTACGATAATGTGTGTCAAAGAGCTTTTAATGGGCCTGAATTATCTATTTATTTGGGTGGGATAGATAATAGATTATTGGATCATATAATGTATATACTTGGAATATGTGATTGTTTCTCAATTAATAATATTTTCGTTTCATCTACATTGAATACATTATTCAGGATGAGGATGATAGTGATGAAGGTGGTACTGGCAGTAGCGACGATGATGAGGATGAGGATACTGGCTTTGCGAAAAAAAGTACGATTTTTTTTTTTGGTGCAAGTTATTGTTTTTTGAGCACCATAGGCAAGACCTCTCACTCTGTTGAATAGGTTTTTTTTTTTTTCGAAAAAGATATAGGAACTTTCATTAACTAAAGGCCTCTGAACAAAGGGAGATGAGGGATCTCCTAACAAGATAATAACAAAAAGGAAAACAGTAAGGGCGATGAGGAGAGTCCACACATACGACTAGAGTACCAATTAACTCCTCCCTAACCAAGAGTTGCCCCTAATTGATGGAGGATGGTCCACTTGAAGAATCATCTTCACTCAATATTTAAGCGTATATGAAATCGACGCCCAAGTGTTTTCCAAATTTTTGTTGAATAAGTTAGTTTCTTGAGACATATGGTCTGTCTTTTGCTCTCTATGTATTTAAGAATAACCATGAGTAGTTTGATTACTTGTTAGTTCATGGTTGCCTGACGGTGACAATTATACACTTTAATCTGGCCATTTATGAGAGGAGTTACTTATGTGGTCTCTCATTGAGGTGATTCTAATCAACTCTTCCAGTGGGTTTATTGGATTAGTTGGTGTTTTCATAGTGTATCTTTGAGTGATGTATTGGATTATTTGGAACTGGTTTTTCCTTTCCCAGGGTTTGAGTCTAGCTCTGGTTCTTCCTTTCCTGTCTCAACCAAGGGATGACAAATCCCTCTAATGCTAGTAAATTGGCTTCCCAGGTATTTGTTATAGATCATAGTTGCTTGCATGCTTTTTTTTAGTGATGTAATGGTAGGCTGTAGGCTTAATTTTTTATTGAAAAAAAAAAAAACAAAAGCAATAGCCCAAAGCGTACAAGAGGCGGCATGGTAGAGTAGAGAGATGGTTATAAAACATGAATTTTTTTTTGCTTGCATGTTTTGTTGAGAGATGGTTATGAAACAGGAATTTGGTGTCAACTTTAGGTGGTTGAGATCAAGTTGAGAATTAGTTGTAGAAAATACATACAAATTTAAGACATGCGATATGCCTTATTCAAATGATTTATGGCTGAATTAGTTGTAGAAAATAAGTTCAAATGATTTATGGTTGAATTTCAAATTTCAGCAGTGCAATCACTGGTGCCATGGAGGTAGTTCTTTAATTCCCTTTTCTACATTGTTATCTTTGGGACTTTATATATAAATTGTGAACTTGTCTACCCGTTAATTAACTAGATCTCTACATCTGTTTGTGAATGTTTTACACTCCTTGTTCTCACAAGTTTGGCAAATGAAGCTTTTGAGTATAGATTTAAAATTAATGTGTCAAGCTATACCTTTATATGCTGTATTGACAAAATTAGTTTTCGTCCCACTATTGTAGTTTCTATTGTAGTTTTCCAAACTGAGAAATAGTTTGATCGGTCCATATGATATTAGTTGGGGGTTAGAAGTTGGGCTGAATCCTATGTAAGTAATTAATTTATTCTATTTTATTTCCAGTTGCAAGGCAAAAAAAGTTTATGCAGCACAAAACTGGTGGAGTTGAGGACGATATGCATGATGGTTCTGATGATGAGGAAGAAGGAAAATCTGTGTGGGGCAGGAGGAAGAATTTGTACTATAATGCTGATAATGTTGATTATGAGGTAACTTTTTCTGTTTACTTTTTTCCCAGTGGAACACAGTATTTTTCTTCTTCAATGCAGCCAAAACTGGATTATGGATATCAAATTATATATCCTATTTTTTACATTGATATGTTCTATGTTCTTTACTATTGAAGCTACTCTCAAGCGATGAAGACCTGCCTGCAGAGGAAGAAGCAGAAGTTTTGAGATTGCAGAGGGAGAAAGCAAAATCATTTTCCTTGGAGGATTTTGGCCTTGAAGATGTAGATATGGTTGCAGATGATTCTAATGGGAAGGAGAAAACCTTACAGGTGATGATTGTAGGACTTGAAATTACTCTAGTGTGTGTGTGTGTGTATTGCTGAAAATTAATTCCCTTGTACACAAGGGAAAGAATATATAGACATACAAGCATATGATTCGTGGCATAATTCTGGAGCAGTTGGCTAATTAAAGTTAATCAATGAGTATTTTTGGCAAGCAAGGTAAAAAATTGTATTGATAAAGCGTAGCAAGTAGAATAGCAATCACATTAAAAAACTAGGGAGGGAAACGGAAAAGAAACTTTTTTCGGATGCATCCCATAATTTTTAAGTAGGGAAGCTAATATACCAAAGTTTAGGAGAATATACATTTTGATTTCTGAGTATCAGATTTTACAATAGCAGAATATTAAAAACACTGGATTCTAGGCTGTGGTTATCTGTTCCAAATCTCTTTGAATCAACTCCTTCATGGTTGGATGAATGTCCTCCACCAAGTTTTAAACAGTTTCACCCATTTCCTTTCTATAACCTTCCATAAAGTCTGCAGGACAGTTAATTTCTCTCATTATTGTCCATCCTTCAAATCCAACCAACAGAGCATTAATTTCAGATATCAACTTTCTTACTCCACAATCCACATATAGTTCTACATTTGACAGTCAACCTTTTAACAAATAATTTAGAATCTGTTTCAATCTTGGTATGTTGAATTCCTTTGTCTGTAGCAAGCTGTAATCCCCTACATAGTCCCATGAGTTCCAGAATATGTATCTGCTGTTCCTGACATCTGACAGAATAGGCAAACAGAAAATCTCCTGCACTATTTCGAAGAACTCCACATCCAGATTGAACTGCAGATTTGCCTCATCAGAGTTTAAGGTAAACCAGTCAGTGGGTGGAGGTTCCCAAACATGGCATGCAATCAGTTTTGATTTAGCTACAGGCAAAATTTTACAAAACAGAATCATTTCTGGGATCAGCAACCTCTCTACATGTGCTACTTTGCATGTCAGTTTTCTTGTAGTATGAGGCAAAGCAACACTATCTTCTGTTTTTGCTGGAATATCCTTTGATTTGTTCCGTCCAAATAAGCCAAATGGAGGAAATGACACATAAACCTGCTAACAGAGCCATTTGTCCATTTCCATGAAAACTCCATTCAGCCGCTTAGCTTCCTTCCTCAGATCAGGCTGTTGTTTTCTTCAACATCCCATTTGAAGTAGCATCTTCCACATCCATGATGTAATAGAGCATTTGAATATTAGGTGCTCAACTTTTTCTCCATCAGTGGAGCATGGGACACACTGAGCCGAGGGAATAGATAATATCCTTCGTAGCTAATAGGTTTTTGTGGGTAATTTGTTGTGCAATGCAATCCAAGAACGAAAGGCTTGTTTATGACTTTATGTATAAAGCCAAATCTCCAAATAAGCCTTGATCAGTAGAATTGCCGACCTTTTTGGCTCACTATACTCCATGCTGAACTGATGGAACATTGCCCCTTGGTATCTGGTTCCAGATAACTTCGTTTGCCCCTTCATAAATAGGAACCTGCTGCAGAGTAGAAAAAAGTCAGAGGGACTAGGGCCAAGATGTGTAGGATTATCCACTTGCCTTCACAATTAGGGATATTGTAAATTGATTGAAGATCCATCTTTGACAAATATGTCAATTGAAATTTGGAGGAGGTCTGGGAATCAGAAAATTAAATGACTGGAACAAGGATGGTATGATCTGTTTATTATGTGATTTACTATCAGGGTTGCAGTCACTTTGGACACTTTGAATTAAGCAGAATTACTTGAAGGTGGGTCTATTTGGAGTGCTTCAATACCTAGTGGATCCTCATGGGTGTGGAGAAAATTAATGAAGTTAATCAATAGGTATTGTAGGGGATATATAATTTTAAAGTGGGAAAGTGATTGTATGCCTTTTCTTTTTTCTAATTTCAACAATGAGCATTTGATATGGAAATTTTGTTATAACATATAAATGTTAGTGGATTTAAGAGTAGGAATCACTGGATCTGTACCATCTTTATTTCTTCTGTTTTATGCAGGATATGTTTAGTAAAGAGAAAGCTAAAGGACACCATGCAGCTCAATTATCTGATGAACACTTGGTTGAAAGTTTTGAAGAAATAAAGAAGGATCTAAGTGCCTTAACAAAAGAAGAGCAGATGGACGTTGTATATTCGTAAGTTGCTTTATCTTCATTTTTTATGTTCTTCAGGTCACCTGATACATAAAAGTCTACTTGAGATCATTATTCCATTGAGTTCTTTTTTCATGTTCAATATTGGTTTGGATTCACACGAGTTCAAGTCATTGCGAGACATCCACACAATAGGCTGGAAATTCCGTTAGAGGTTTCTATGAGTGTCGGCTTGAACTGGATCAGTCCTCCATCTCAATAAGTTATGGCTGGAGGGAGAGGAGTGACAGAATTTAGGGCTACGATGATAAGGAAGCTCCTAATATCTTATAAATGAATGGAAACTTGTGTTTAAGTTTTGAGTGATCACCTGCACCATCAGCCCACACTTAGTCTTACATCTGTATTGTAATGCAAAGCCAGACTTCTACTCTCTAGAGGAAACATGATATCCTATTATTTTGTCGGACTTTAAACTATCAGTCAGACAACCGCTTTACTTTTTTCAAGAATTACATTTGAAATATGCGATCTTTTGATGGTTTAAAAGTTTGTAATTGTGAATAGAGATGCTATGACTCTATGACATGATTTCTACATTTCATTTGATGGTTTTGGAAAGGATTATCCTCGGGGTAATGATATATCTGTTTTCTATTCATAAAGAAGATTACTTAGAATAACAAGTTGTGGGCTCTATACTTTTTTGCCTCCCATGGGTGCCTTCAATCTGGACTGTTGTTTTTGCAGCTCTGCTCCTGAGTTAGTAGGTTTGCTGTCAGATCTGAACGATGCACTTAACGAACTGGAGCAAAAAATAAAGCCAGTTTTGGGCAAGGTAATTTATTCTCATGTAAGTCATAGATTTTGTAATGAACATGTGTACTATTTACATTGTCCAGTATCATTACATGGCGGTTGTGGCTGAGGGGTGTGGTCCCAAAACGCCATGGCTGCCTTGTGAGAACTCTGAATTGATCATTCGATGAGGGTGCCTTCTGCTTATGCTCTTATGGTGAGGGTTCGCCTTGAGCCATTGTACTTGGCAACTGAATAATTCCTTCGATGAAAATAAATCCTGATTTTCGTCTATATAATGTGGATGCTTATATATTTTGTCAGAAAATTGCTGATGCTTATGTAAGTTTGCTGTTTGTCTGTTTTTTATATATATATATTCATTGACTTTTTGTTGAGTTTGTTCTTTATGGCGTTGTTGACCATTTTTTCATTTTTGTTTTCTTTCCTCTTCTTCCAAATTTCAATCCGAATTTCTCTAACATATAAATAATCCATGAAGAAAATCACATGTACAACCTGAGCTATGTTTTTTAGTTATTTGTTGTAGGTTCTACTGGTGCTGGAGGCTATCTTTTGTGCTATTAACTTCCCTTTTCCTATGTGAAGGTGAAAGAGAGAAACATCTCAACTAAAGGAGGGATGCATTTTATTAAGGTGAAACAACTCCTTTTATTGGTCTACTGCCAAGCAATTGGCTTCTATCTTCTCCTCAAGTCTGAGGGGCATCCAGTTCGTGATCATCCAGTTATAGCTCACCTTGTAGAGATCAAGAACTTGTTGGAGAAGGTTTTCTATTCTTGAATAAAAATGAATTTGCTATATAAGTAGTTGGTTTCAATGATTCCTGATATAAATTATTTAATGTAATGGTTGCCATGTTTTTGAATGTGCTACATTTTATTCACTAATCTCTACCGGACAGATGAAGCAAATTGATGAAGCTCTACCTTACAACATTGAAGAAATAGTTAATCAAGAATACCATACTGCATCTGCTAAGCTGGTGAAAGGAAGTGCTGCATTAGAACTTGAACCACAAATAAAAAATGATGAGGTTCGTTGTATGTAAATTGAAATGCTGAAATTAGGATGCACAATCTCTTAGAGATGCTAGATACGTTAATTAGATATGTATGGCATTACAGTCTCTTTGCAAATCTGTCACTTGGGATTGATCTGTCGACATCATGACATGCAGTTAAACAGCATTTAGTGACCCATTTTTGTCTACTACAGGCCCACGGAACAACTAAAGTACTGAAGGCATGCTCTGCTAAAGATAGTGGCTGTAAAGATGTCAAACAGAAGGCACAGGTCAGTATCATAACCATGACTAGCACTTGTTTTCCTGGTCTCTTATTATTTGAACACCAGCAGCAACAGGTTTTAGAGGTGAACTAGTATGTCACACAGTATTGTTTCTGTAGAATGAGGAAGTGGGTTTGCAAAGTTTAGAAATGCTTAAAGTAAGAGCAAGTCTCGAAGAAAAAATGAAGCAGAAGGGTGTATACAATATCATTGCCCCAAAATCGGATAGATCTCAGAAACAGACTGTAAACTCAGTGAACAGGTATGTTTTTGGTTGATGGAATTAATGACATTCCTTATTCCTTCATAAAAGAAAATTTACATTTATTAATATACCTTTTTTAGTGTTCTTCCAAACTATAATTTTTGTTTGTACAGGCAGCTCGAGAGTTTAGCTGATTTTGATGATGAAGTTGTAGAGAAGGAAATAGTGAATCATGGAAAGAGCAATGGCCTTCCAAGTTCATCCCAAATATACAAACTCTCACAGTTGGTTTCAACTAAAGTCAAGAAACCTAAGGTAATGGTAATTTATTTTCCAGATTCTGTAATTGTCTGACATACCTTGTTTTGTGGGTCTTCTCTGTGTTAGAATCATGTTGGACTCTCTCTGTAGAGCATTCCTAATTCTAAAATTTTGATTATGAAACTCATGAGGATTTTATATTTGCATTTTTTTTTCCATAATTGTACCCCAATTTTTATTATTGAAAGTTGGTGGTAAACGTGGTATGATTATGTAATCGTCCGACATAGCTTGTTTTGTGGGCCTTTTTGCCGTGCCTCTAAGAAAATAACATGCAACTTGTTTTCAGAAAAAAATATGGTTTTGGAGATGTCCCGTCTTATCTTCTTCTGATAATACACATTCATTGATCACAAGTCTTCATGTTTCGACTGACAATAAGATTATGCTCAATGTGATGCAACATCGGTTTCTGTCATCTAAATATATCCTTCATGACTCATGAGAGAATGTGTTTCTGCTGTCATGAAGCTTCTTTCATTTTGGCTGTCAGGTGATCATGACTCATGAGAGAATGTTATGGTACTCTCATTGATAAATATGAAATGGCTGAGGACACCATCAATTTATTGAAAGTTTCCATTGGCATGGTCCAGTGCATATCTGATCTGTTTGATCTGGATCCTATTCTGAAATAGTGTAGAAATATTTCTTGACATCTTTCTCCCAAATGCCCGTTCTTAATTCTTTTTTTGTGAACAGATCTTCCTGTCAATCATCTATTTATCCTCATGAATTACATATGTATTTCCATGTTGTTTCTGTAATAAATTATGTGCTTATTGTTCTAGACCTTTTTATTAGTAAAATTCTTTTCGTGTTTAAAAGACATCCATTTATCTTATGCTCATCGTTTGAGCAATCCATACCTGGACTTCTTGTCAGTTGCTTTGAAGTTGGTCCCTGAAGGTTATTCAACTGTTGGTTTCATTTACTTGGTTTGATAATGGTTTCCTTTGAAGTTGGCTTCTGGTGATGATGACTTGCCCAAGAGGGATGATATTGGAGAGAGGCGGAGAAAGCATGAGCTTCGGGTTTTGGCAAGAGCTGGAGTTGAGCCGGTGGATGAAGAGGGAGATGAAGACGAGGGTATTGGGGGTGCTGAAACAGAATCAGATGATGGTGAAGGAGCATCTGAATCAGAGGATGAGTTTTACAGGGCGGTGAAGAAACAGCGAACCGCAAAAATGTCTGCCAAAGCTGATCTATATTCTAGGTATGTTTTCTTCCTTTAATCTTTGTTTCTATTAACATAAGCTGTGGCAAGCTAAAAATGGATTACATGCTCATATTTTGCTCTCTTTGTTTCTACAGAACTCCGATCATCCCTTCATTTATGGAAATGGAAGCGGATGGTAAAAGGAAGATAACATATCAGGTAAGCAAAACCTCTTCTTGATCCAGTCGGGTGTTTTTTTATAATATCTGCATGTGGTCGCCATATTTTTTGTTCTTTATTGCTCCAGATGGAGAAAAATAGAGGACTCACAAGATCACGAAAGAAGCTCACAAAGATACCCAGAAAGAAGTACAAGGTAAACTCGCGCTCATCAAACTTGGGACATTCAGCTAGTTTAAATGTAGCTTCATAATGCCAAATTGTGTACACATTAAAATTTTACTTTTTTTGGGGACAAATACAGCTAAAGCACCAGAAAGCCGTGGTTCGTCGCAAGGGACAAGTACGCGAGATCAGGAAGCCAACTGGCCCATATGGTGGAGAAGCATCTGGGATCAATATTAACATCAGCCGTAGTGTTCGACTTAAGGGCTAGCGGAACCACTTTTTCCGTCTTTGAAATGCCTTTTTGCATCAACTGGTTTTGCTTGTTCTATAAAGAAAATTTTGACATGCCTGTTAATTTTTTTATTTTCTGTTTATGTATTTATAAGATAAACTTCATTAGCTTCAGAAGGGAACCATCGTTACAGCAGATTTTCCCCCTTTTATGGTCAAAGGGAAAGGCATTCATTCCTCTCCATATGTTGTATTGAGATGGTTGCGCAAATTTATTAGTCACTGGAGCTAAAAATAGCTCAAAATGAGTGTGTAATGATTGTTTTTAATTTCCAGACTCTGATTATGATTACTTGATTGCGTAGTATTAGCTCCATGAATTTTACTTAATAATGTCAATATATTCTTGTGTGATTCGATCCTATTCTGATTGTTTATGTTCGTTATTCCTGGCAAGCATCTGTAGATTTTTGTTGTAGGTGGAAGACATTGTCCTGTATTCTTTTCATGCAGTATTTGAGAATGTGGTCTTCAGTCCTTACAAAGTGTTTCCAATATGCCATGTACTCATTTGGATCTCTTTAGCTCCCGTATGGATAGTGACATAAATCATTTGAGATAATTATCATTCTAGAATTGATAACCACATCAATGAAAATAAGTCATAATCTTTTCTTTTTTTTCGGTTATTCTCGTTAGTCAACATAATAATAATAATTTTTTTAGTAACCATTGATAAATGTGAATAAGGGAATAAATTGAGTTGAATAATACAATTCTATGAGAACTTGGGATATTAGTACTAATTTATTTTTAACTATTTTGACATAGTTATATCACCTTTCCTTGAAACAAGCGGATTTTTTTAGCTTTTTCATCTTTTATTTTACACTATTCTATATCTCTTCCACCACTCTTAACAGGGGTTTAATGAAGAGCATGAAGTCTTCATCTTTATACAGAATGTATGGTGCAAAGTTGTTCTCTAGAACTGTTAAAAAAAACTTATTGTTGTTAAATTTCATTAAGATCCTCTAAACATGGTCTAAGCCATCTAGGAGTCTTCATCTTTTTCCTTCTTTTTTTTGCTATTGGAGTATCCCAACTCCTTCAAGGCCACTCGAAAGTTTTCCTACGGCACCTAAATGAGTCGAGGAGGGTGGAAATCGAACACATGCCAATGAGGACCAAACTCATGCTGTTGGCAATGTTTTAAAAACTGAACCATTCTTTAGATTCTTATTAGAAAAAAGAAAGCACGATTGGATCACACTGTATCCAACATTAAACGCTTAAACAGAAAAAAAAATTGAAAGAGAAAAATCTTTATTTCAACCGTGACATAATTATAATATAATAAATATATTAATTATCATTAATAAAATATTTTAATTTTTTTTGCATAAATCTTTTATTTAACATTATAACATGATTTTAGTATAATATCTGAACTTTTATTAGATTTTATATTTTAACAAGTGATTAATCGCAATTTCTACGAATAAAGAACTATTCAGTATACTCAACCCATAGCCGGTTCATAAAAACTGTCGGTTGAACTGGTGAGTTAACTGGATTTTACCAATTTTTTATATCATTGGGTTTTAAGAATACACCGAACCGGAATTCAAAACAGATGAAGGTTTAACCGGGCGGATCAGGTCGGATTTTAAAACACTGCCTACTGACCAACTCACCAAACCCTGGTAGACATGTTTTGTTTTCAATTACAAAGGAAACATTTTCCAAAGCGTTTTGCTTCAAGTTCATCATGATTCGGTCCACCAACTCCCATCTCAATGTTGGATTGCTTATAGATACACCATCATCAACATAAAAAGAAAATAAGTTTTCCAACAATTTCAGCTGTTCTACCCATCATGAGTGGTTCTTTCTTTCCACCCTATATCCTATGACATTGAAGGTTAAGATACTGGCTCAAATGCCCCTGGTTAACCTTTCAAAAGTTCTGCCTCTTATCATTCCTGTCTTGAACAATCTATCCTCAAAACTTGTCTTCATTTTTACCAATATAGATACAATTTGATTATCTGGAGAATGCGTCATAATGTGCAAAAGCTGAATTTTAGAACCAACAAATTGTGTGCACGATGCGCCTTTTAGAATCTGATGCAGCGGAATGGGAAGGATAACATATTTTTACTCCAGAAACTGAGAGGGAGATATACACTGTATGTTATCCTAGGAATTTTTTCTTTATTATTACATGATATGTGAATGATACAAGTATATTTGAATATATATCCAACAGAGTCAGACAATCAGCACTTGCCTATATTTTTTAGCTATCAATATTGATGCAGGTGTGGCAGGATAGAAACGGAGTCACTGGGAAACACAAGGCATTCTGTGGTGAGCTTCTCGAACTTATGAGAACTTGGCGAAAATTAATCACTTCACTTTCTGCTTCTTCTGCATTTCTAGTACCTGAAATTGAGGTAAATGATAAAATAACAAGTACCAATCTAAGCTATAAATTTTATTTGAACACAACACTTGTCCAAACATATGCACACACTTTTTTTTTGGTCTATTGATGATAAATTCTGATGATAAGCATTTTCCGCGCATCACCGAGCATATCATGTTGAAGGTTTTTAGTTAAGCTGTAAGCGGGAAACACACATCACTCCAGGATCCCAGTTTTTTTTTTTTTTTCCATTTTGACTACTTATCAAAAATATATAAGCAACACAGAACATGCAAAAAGTTAGTGATGAAATATAACCATTAATGGTGGTTCTTAGAATCCGCCCTCTGAAGCCCATCCTTTCTTCTCCAACTCCAATCGCAATGCCTGTTATTAATGAACCAAAAAACTATAACTGATTGTTTATGATCACTGACAATCTTGCAAGTTGAAAACTAGAATCTACTATTTCAGAAGCTGACAGAGAGAGAATCAAAATCAAGCTTCAGACACTGAATTAACTCACCTTGATTCTTTTTCTATTTTTATCAAAATCAAAGCTCCCTGTACGAGATGCCGACCTATACTCAACAATAGATTTCTTGCCGGGAGGGAACCAGAACTCGACATCATCGACAAACTACAACGAACTAAAATAATGTGACACAGCAATCCATTTTCAAGAACCACGAAAAAGAATGTTCGCAAACGACAAATTATAGCTCACCCCAAGTATAGGACTCTCGTATTCAACTAGGAGGTAATCATCCGTCTTCTCTGTTATACGGGGCGTAAACTTATCCGGCATCATCGATTTGATCTACAAAAACCAACAATCCATACAGTATTGGCCTTTTAGACATAGTAACAAAATTTGACTAATTTTCAAAAATTCATGAACAATGATTCACAAATATTTTTGGTGAGCCAGATTCCTTCACCAATTGAACACACAGTTAAAATATATTATCATATGAATCACGCTCTATTCATGAATTACTATGAATAAAGTGACAGATCCATCTTGACAACTAATATATTCAATTAAAAATCCACCTACTTAAATATGATGACCTGGTTTGGTACGATAAAGTATACAAAGGTTATGATGATTAACAACATGCGTGCTAAATTCGATGAACAAATTAATTTTTAGCATGTGTTTTACATGTTTTGATCACTTTCACATCCTCAAAATTCTAATTTTCCATCTTATCAAAATGTCCCTAAGTCCCGCATTTGTACTTCATTCCCAACCCAACACACTTTCATGATTCATGATGCCACATACAACAATCATAGAGTTCGTGTACAGTAAATATTCGATAAGTTTTTTTTAAGTAAAGTAACTAAGTAAGTGTACATTCATAAATGATATGAGACAAAACATGACAAACATAAGAGAATTAAACAATTTTCTGAATGTATTCTGATCATAAGTACGAGAATAGATGCAATAACGTCTATGTCAGACATGAAGGCAACAATGACAATTAGGGCTAAATTTTTTAATGGTAACCATCCAAACCAAATGGATACTTGGACCTTCAAGATACTAAACGCACAGTCGAAACAGAACGTCGTTTACATGAGGTATTCAATCACTAAATTTTTCCGAACATCCAATAATTTGTGACTATACTACATACCACTTGAATAAGCTCAGCCATCGCTTCCTCTCTGCTGACCGGTTTCGTCTTCCCACGTCCGTCCCCCGGGTTGTAATTCCTGAAAAAACCAATAGAACTTGAGATAGTTCAGAGAATCCCAACCCAAAAGGATCCAAAAATGAGATACCCACTCACCAAGGAGGGGCATAGTGGGTGGCATCACTGGCCTCCTCTGAAGTGGAAACACAGTTGTTGGTGGCAGGACACAGAGCCAGTGATGGTGGGTTCTTCTGCACCCCTAAATAGCTGGGCTTTGTCCCACTAAAACCCCAAAAACAATCAAAACCCATTAAAGCAATACATCAAGTACTATCATTAGAATGTGATATTGTGTACCTGAAGCTGAATATGGCGGCAATGGAGGCCAATTCACTGCTTCTCAGCACAATCTCCCTTTCAATTCACACATGAAACAAGTGATTCATGTTGTTCTAACGTTGCAGGGAACAATAAAAGGATTGATTTGATTACCTTCTGCTTATCTTCACCGGCGGCTCCTGCGAACTGTTATTCTGGGAAGAGATTCTTGGAGGGCGAGAAGAGATTGAACCCGTCGAAAGGGAAACCATTAATGGAAACTGAAAGTGATGGGTCTCAGCTTCAATTGAAATATCCTTTTTTTTTTTTTTATGAGCGTTTGATGCAGGCAATTCTGTTTGTTTGCAGCCACGTTTGCAATATAGAAGCGGTTCCTCCGGTCCAGCATGTTGTTCTAGTGCATTCGATTAAATATTTTTATTTTTTTTTTGAAAAAATTAAAATGTGAATTATCTTATTATAATATATATATAGTTAATAATATGTTTTATCAAACAAGTGTATAATTAAAATAAATAAATAAAAATAAAATTGGGACAGCGGGGCGAACGAAACTATAAATGGGTTAGACATATCATTTGTTTTCACCTCTCAGTATATCCCAATATACCTCGTTTGCTATTTTAATGAGAAATATATCTTGTTAAATTTTTTTATATATTTTATAAATAATTCTACATAATTCATTGAGTTATATATTTTTTTTAAAAAAAAGTATATACAAATATACTATTTTGAAAATAAAAGTTTGCAAACTAAGTTTGAGACTAGAAACAAGACCAAATCTAATATTTTACTTTTTGAGTGCTACTCAGTATTTTTCACAGTTTCAAATGTAGTCTTATATATCTTGTTAGCTCTCTTTACTTATTATAGTAAGATATATGATTAGTTAAATTTTTTTACATTTTTTTATAAATTATACCATTCAATTATTGAATTATATACTTTACATTTATAAAAATACATATTTCATTAGATATGCGGTATATATGATTTTAAAAAATTATAAGATTCAATCATTTTTACAGTTTTAAAACCAAACTATATGTGTTTTTATTTTTTAATATAATAAACATTATCTAATGATGTATATGTTTTGATAAAACCTATAAATTCTCTCTCTATTCTGAGTTAAATAAATAAATTTTAGTAAATGTAAAATAAACAAAAAAAAAATATTATGTATATACTTCATTGAATTCTTAATTATATATATAGAATTATATTTTATATACTATAAAAGGAATTGAGCATAACAACTCCCTTTTCGTTCCTTTTTTAGGCAACAGAGCACTGTTTACAGTGGAAGAGTACTTTTTAGCATTCAGTGTGTTTGATTGGGAGAAAAAAAAAAAAAAAGAGCTTAATATAAGCCCTTAATCATCAATTTCAACCCTGAAAATTCAGTCCAACGCGAGGCACTTTTTTTGAGGGACTGTTATTCCCACCCCTCTACTTATCTAACCTGCCCAATTATCTGACCCACCCCTTCCATTTTTTCAAAAGTGTGAACCCACCCACAATAAAAAAGAATGGCATCATATCCAATAAACCCACCCACCCGTTATTTCTGTAGCCCCTCTCTCTCTTTCATCTCTCCATTCGAGCTCCTCCCTTCCATGGACGTGAAGAAGCCGCGGCAGGCGTAAACAATAAAACCCAATGAGGAGAGAATGGAGGTGGTTCGAGATGCAAGGTCTCAAACTCATCCATCCCTTCCCTTCCCCTTCTCTCCCGATCCAATCTGTCTTCATCTTTGACAACAACGAGCGATTTGCGCTCAAGCAAGAACACGTTTTCCGTAGACCCTCCGAAGAGTTCGTCGCTATGGACGACCTCGATAAATCCACCTTATTGTCCTCTATAGTGGAGGACAAACACCCACCTCCGATTCCCCTTTCCGTCCCCACTGTTACCCTCCTTGACCTCTTCCGTTTCGTCAATGACCTTGACCTTCTCCTAATGTCAATCGACACTGTCGGTGTCGTCGTCCACGAGTGCTCCCTCCCCGTGTTCCTTTGCTTCTTTGCTGACCTCGCTAACTCTTGTGACTCCCACACTGAGGATCTCAACAAGATGATGTAGGAGGTCCTCAAGTACGCTTTCTACTTCCTTCTCGTTGACGTCGCCATCTGAGCCGAGAAGAGTGAACAGATTACTTCAACTCCATCCTTGTTGTACAAACAAAAGAGGTAGGTTCCTCTCTATAAAGAAAAATATAGTTTTAAATTTTTTAAGGGGTGTATTGAACCCCCAAGCAAAATATGGATGTTAAAAAAGACAAGTATGCCGAAAAGCATATATTACCACAGGTATATAAACCAAAATTTACTCATCTATTCTCTCCTTAAACCCACCAAAAACCTAGCCGTCTGAGACACCCCTTCGACCTCCTCTCGTGCTCCTAGGATCGACCTCCTCTCCTGCTCGTCGACGACCTCCTCTCCTGCTCGTCGACCTCTACTCTTCGGATCTCCACGGCAGATCGAGTTCAGGTCCAGTCGCCGACGCATCAGGCCATCCTCGTCGCCTCTGGAACCACCCGTCGCCACATCAGTCCATCCTCGTCGCTTCAGGAACCACCCGTCGCCGCATCAGGCCATACCCATCGAACCAGAAACCTATCCTAGGTATAATTTTTTTCCAAAAATAAACCCTAGATTTGCAATTTTTTTTTCTATGTAATTCTTAGGGGTTCTGGTTCTCATTCATAAAACATGTGAATTCCTTTGGTTGATTAGAAGTGCAAATACAAATTTTATTATATGGGTATCCTTCTAGTCCTGAAGTACTTGCATGCTTGAATTATTATGTGGTGTACAAGGACTTGTAGGGTGTTATAGATGATTCTATACGAGGAAACAGAGGAGTAATTGTATAAGGGATAAAATGGTGAACTGTTGTTGAGATTTATAGTTAAGACTGATTAAATCACATGGTAACATGAAAAATTAAAATGTACGGATGATTTATATTAATTATGGTATATGAATGATTAATTTAACACGTACAATGCTTTTAATTACTTAAACTATATAGATGATAAATATGATGATATATTATTTTGAGTGGTAATTAAAATGATGTCTGTGCTACCCCATGTTTTTCTATTTCAATGAGGAGTATATGACAGAGGTTGGGTTGTAAATGCATATTTTTAGCAAGACAAACAAGTGATTGAGACTAGTGTGAGTTGGGATGTTGAAGAAGTGGGGTAGTGACATATAGTGGAGTAGATTTTAGAAACCATGGTTTTTCTAGGTGATATGAATATGGTTTCAGAATTAGCTTTACTATATCAACGTTGGTGGTTGATGTGGTTTGATAAAGTATATTGAAAATATTGATAACCACACTGGTAAAGATAGGCTGAGCTGGGGTCAAGGGTCTTGGGAAGGAGAGGAGCCTAAGAAAATTAAGGTTTATTTCACTATAATAAGGAACTTAAGACAAGATGTTCTGTCAGCCATATTTGCTGTCATTAGTTATTAGGTATTAGGAGGCTTATTGAAGTTTCAAAGATTAGTTCAGTAAGTAGTCCAGGTAGAAATTATGTAAACATGCATTCATATGACAGATTCCAAATAAATGGGTTTCCAAACAGTTTTTCAAACATTTTCTGGTGCAATACCAACATAATAATTATTTATCAAGTTCTCCAATTTCCAAGTAAATATGGTCCAGATCATCCACATTTGGATAATGTGGTCCAGATCTTCTCAATTTCTTCAATTAGAATGACAGTTTTTAACAAAGAGCAGTTTTGTTATAAGAAGGTAAACTGACGTTCCAGACCACCAAAGTGTGGAACTTCATTACAGCTTCATTACAGTTGCTTCTTTGTTTTATCATAAAAAAATCAAGATAAATCTCCAATAATCAATATTTATGGATGACTGGTGTGCATATAGATGATGGTGCAAAGTGTATGTACAACAACATATTAGTAGAGCACTTGTAATCTCTCCATGCAAAGCTTTTGATTAAAGGAAAGCCTGATGATTTGTAGATTTGGAAGTTTGTTAGCTAAGCTGGGGATTGCTTTGAATGAAAATGAGCAAATCCCATGAACTTGCATTCTGTATTAGTAATTTTTTTAAAGTTACAAACTTTTACAATGTATTGGTTACATATATTATATTTGAGGCATACATTGATACATTAATAGTGGCTGTGTGTGACCTTAAGTACATATTATGGAAAGAGATTGTATTTATAGGGATTATTTATGGTGTAGGTGTGTTAATTTTGAGGCATATATTGATATATTATAAGGACTATTTATCACAACATAAATAGACATATGTCCCATACATTTTTAGCATAATCTGTATAGGCTTCCATCTAGTTCTCATTTGGTTCAAATTGCAGTGGTGTAGTACATGTATTTTATTGATCCAACCAAATTATCTTGTTTTTTATTAATGGAAAAAATAAGCAAATCTTCAAGTTTTTAATCAAACATCAAATAACATTCAGCAATTATTAAATGGACTAAAATACCTTTCTAATAAACTCTGCTGTTCAGTGGTGAACCAAACATACTTATCTACATAAGTGCTTATAATTTCCGTTGAACCAAACATTTTTTTTTCTTCTGAACTGTTTAAAATTATCAGAACTTATATAATCTGCACTTATGAATCGACACTTAAAATCAACATTCCGCTGAACCAAACGGCCCCTTATTGTTGGTTTATTTCAACTTATTTTGGACACGCAAATCCTGGATTCTAAAACCTCTCTTTTGGTACTGAGTGAAATTAATGACTGATTGTATTGATTGACATGGATTGTCATTATGTTTTGTTAAATAAGGTGGAATACCACCAAAGGTGCATTAATCTAGGATATAATCTTGAAAAACAGAGCTTTTTAATCATTGCTTATTATCTGAAGGTAACGACACTTGAACTGTCGACATTTGAAGAATATGTCAACAGTTGAATGGTCGATATGCCTAGGATTTGTATCGCTATTAATGGCATAAATACCAGATTTGTGCATACATTGACAAAGCACCGTCGAAAGTGATCGTAGTTTGTGATGTCAACCATAGTAACAAATACCAACAGCCCTAATTGACATTCTAATAGAAAATATCAAATGAAATATAAAAACAATATGAGAATCCATTGTTCATGTACAAATTCATACAAAACCCTAAACCCTAATAATAATTTACAAATCCTAAACCTATCCAAACGAATATAAATAAAAATCCTAGATAAATTGTGTAGCTCATTATTTGGTGAAGAAAAAGACATGTCCAACTACAATTATCAATGAATCTTCTCTCCTCTTCTTCCCGCGCAAAGAAAAATATTTAATTTATATGATATGGGTGGGTGCACTTATTAAAGGAATGTTAATAAAAGATTTTTCCAAAAAATTAGGTGGACTTACTTATTAGGTATATTTAAATGAATCCTTAACAACGAGATCCATTTAAGGGGGGCTTATTTACAAATTAGAGGGGCGGCAAATAGAGCCACCTCGAAGAGAAACCTTTGAGCAAGTGAATGAACGAGAGAGAGGTCTGTCTCTGTTTGTTTATGTCGATCGAACTGATTTATGGGTCTCAAGGTTTCTAAAATGATGAATTTTGTTTTTTTTAACTGTTTAGGAATGATGAGCACTGCCAATATAAGGGACATCTTGACATCATTCAGTCCCAATCTGGACTTCTTCGCTAGTACTTCCGGTGATGGTCGAATCAAGGTATCGATTCGCTTCATATTCTGTAAACCTTGTTTTTGTTCTTAAAACGATGGTTATTCAATTTCTTTCCTTCTCAGATTTGGGACACTTTAAAGGGTCAGATACAGACAGAGTTCACAAACATCACCGCATCCGATGACACTGGTTTGTTCTCCGGCACGACGAGAGGCCATCTCTCGCTCGATTATACGTGCATGAAGTGGGTTCAGTCGGATGCTAAGGTTAACACTGCGTTAGCACGATTGATGCTTTTTTGATGTGGACTTCTAAAGGTGTGTTGTTTTATAGTGTTGATCGGTTTTGAATTGATGTTTTGCAGAAGAAGAGGAAGCCGGGGCACTCGTTGCTGGTGTTGGGGACAGGGTCTGGTGACATCTTGGCTTTTGATGTCTCCGCGGGTCAGTTGAGATGGAAAGTCAGTGACTGCCATCCTGGGTTAGTCTTTCTTTTCTTATGGAAAAAATGAACTTTTTTGGACCATCTTTTCTTATAGAATAACTTTTATGGTCTTTAAGTGATTTTGTTTAACTGGGTTTTCTAAGTATGGATGGTGTCTTAAATATGTGTGTTTCGCCTGGTTACACGATATAATCTTTTTTGTGCATTTGATGACTTGCAGGGGTGTCACTGCTGTTTGCTCCCCTAGAAATGGTTTGTGCGTCTATACAGCAGGGGCTGATGGTATGGTTTGCCAGATTGAGTCCGCCACAGGAAATGTTACACGGATGCATAAATCATCTACGAAGGCTATATCTGCATTGTCTGTATCTGCTGGTACTAATGTTTTCCTTTTAAGATTTTCAATATCCATCTATATCTAAAATGATGATTATTAGAACGGGATAGCTTGTCTGAATTCATTTTCTACAGAGTGTTTCTTATTTGGAATATGTACAAATGACCTTGCAGTAAATTCCTCAGATATGTTAGCTGGTATTTAGGCAGGGACGTTATTTGCAGTTGCTGCCATCTCCTTTTTTACTCAAATTTCAATTTCTTTTTGTCCAATGTTTAAGGTTGTCATACCTATTTTTTAATCTTTTAAGGATCATTTATTTGATTGTACAAGGTGCTATATCATACCAAATTGAGGTATAGACAATCATGTGAACCTCTCTTTATTCCAACAAGAATAATATACCCTGATAATATTGAGATTAGATGGACCATTCTCACTCTTTCTCCTGGAATGGTAAATGTGAATCATGATGATTTTATGCGCTGAATTTTGTTGACAGATGGGAAGATATTAGCTACAGCTTCTGCGCAACTGAGGATTTTTAATTGTGCGGATAATAAGAAGATACAGAAGTTTACTGGGCATCCCGTGAGTAAAAATTAAGCATCTTCTTTGCTTATGCTTTTGGTCATATGGGACACTCCTCTTTTTTTTTCCCCTTCACATCAACTAAACTATGCATGCTAGTTCTGAATAGATGGCTGTTCGTTGTTTGATTTTTACCGAAGATGTGAAGTATGCTCTTTCTTCTGCTGCTGGAGAGAAAAATATTGCTATTTGGAGGATTGATGGTGTCAAAAAGCAATCTTCCTGCTGTGTTCTGTCGATGGAGCATCCTGCTGTTTTTCTGGATAGTAAAGGTTCAGATGGCACAGGTGTATATGTTTTGGCCATTTCAGAAATTGGTCTTTGTTATCTTTGGTATGGGAAAAATATTGAGGAATTGCGTAATTGTAAACCTACAAAAATTTCATTGTCGATTGAGTCCTCCCATAGATATAACTCTGGTCCTGCATCTTCCATACTTGCTGCAAAATTTCAAGGGGTTGAAAAACCTGCATCAGCTTTGGTGCTTGTTGCTCATGGGTCTGTAGTAAAGCCATCTTTTGATAGATGCTCAGTACAATATGGTGTAGACATAAGATTGAACAGCTCTCAGAATGGGGTTCTTTTGCCAACGAGTCAGTCATATGATTCCGTCAAAGGCCAAAAGGTGCAGAACAGAGGTATGCCTGCCATATACAATTTCATTCTATTCATTGAATATTAAACAATGATACCATTACATTAGAAATATGAGCATATTTTGACATATGACAAGCAGTTGAAAGAGGTATACTACAAGTATTGTTAAATGTAGTGTTCAGTCATGTTTATTTATTTATGTATTTCTCATTGTTAGAATTTCAACTATCTCAAGTTTCAAATATTTTTCTTAAGCAATTGATTACTATTTGTTGACTAAACAGTGACAGCTCTAGATCGTGCAAATGCGGAAGATGCTTTACTGCCTCCAATGCTTCATGATTTCCATGACAAGAAAAGAAAGCATGATCATCATTTAACCAGAGACGATAAAGATATGATGTCCAATCCTGAAAAAGAAACTCCACCCATGGATCTTGAAGGTAGGAACAGCCTTTTTCCCATTTAAATGTAAGTCTATCAGAACACATATCTTCTTTTTTTAATTGTTTAAAATTCACTTCGGAAACTTTTATGCTTATGTGGTTCTTTATATGAACATTGATATAATTTCAGGGTAGCTATCAATTAATTGCCTGTTTCTCAAATTATTGCTCATATCATGTTACTTAGGCATGACTTCTATTATTGTAAATGTTTAGACTATGCATTTTGGCAGGTTATCTTATATATACTCTAATGTGATGCAGGGCATTTATTAGGTTGAAATGTCTCTTTTCTCTTTCAAATTTTGTTTTGTTTTGTATTATATTTTTGAGTTTCGCTTCTGAAACTGAAATTCCAGCCTTCCCATCGTAGTATAGCTTGGATTAATGTTGAAGTACTATTAACAGTTATGATATAGTTGCATTGATCATGTGAAGAATGTGGCGTCAATTAATATTGCCACCTCTTTGGTTTAGTTTTTAGGATGGCCCGCTGATCCAACACATCAGACTCAAGGTCTGGTCTTTGATGGGGGTGTGGGTCCAAATTCACTTCTGATGTAACTATATCTTTCAGTCCCAAAGCTTTGGTTTCTTATTGTTCGATTCCAAGCTGGCACATTGTGGTTTTTGTTTATTATTTTTTTAATTAATGAATTTATTTTTTGAAGAAAGGTAAGAGCAGTCTTCTCAATAAAGTTGCCCCGTGAACGAGAAAAACCAGAGAAAAGGGATCTCCGAAAGGAGAAAATGAGGAAAATTAGTCAAATCAAGCAACGAAGAAAAACAGAATACCCCTACCATACATGGATAACCATGCAGCCACAAAAAACAAACCAATAACTTGCAATCACAACTCAGACCAATTCATGCCCTTAATTGAAGGTTGCGTATCTCCAAGAAGCACCTTCATCCAAGATTTAAGGAGAGATTCAATGGTTGCCCAATTGTTCTAGACATAGATTTTTTTCCTTTGAAAGAAATATTTCTTCGAAAGATACAGGGGGAGGATTTTCCCCCTATTAAGGCAGAAGTAATCTTAGATGAATGGTTCCACCATCTGGGATCCTGGTCACCATGGGTGTTGCACAAAATATTACTTTGCAAAAATTAATATTTCCACCTAACCTTGTTAAATATGTTCTGAAAATAACTTCTCTTGTGGTTGTGGACTAGGATGTTAATCTTTTTATTTTTTGTTCTGGTGGCTGGCATTTACGTGGTACAAAACAGATGATGTTAAGTTCCTCATCAGTAGTATTTGTTTCAGGATTTGTTACACATTACGTTTTACAAAACTTACCTTAAAGTTTGATAATATTAATACTAAATAGTAATACAAAATAGTAAGTTATTCTTTCTTCAATAGTTTATCCCATTCACTATTGGAAAATTGCTCTCTGGCAGTCATTTGACAGGTTTGTGTTTAATTTCTATTGATTCATTGATCTGATGTTTGCTTTATTTTCTTCTATGAAATTATTCCATGTGCATATTTTTCATGTTAAATCTCATTTGCAGTTGACTGGGGAAATATGGAAGAGGATGGCATAGTTCTGGAGGATAGGCTGAGGTCAGCTGGGATCCTTGGTGATCTCTGTGGGGAACATAATCCTATTATGCCTGCTGATAACATCACTGATGACACTATGTTAAAAAATGCAGAATTGTTGGTTAAAGCTAACATGCCAGAGAAGAAGGTATTCTTCCAATACCACTTAACCATTAGTTGCAATTGGCGTGAGGGCTCTACAGCTTTTTTAGTCCCGCCCACCGAGAATGCTTTTACCTTTTTTATTATTGAGTATGTATGCAGGACAACTAATTGTACTAAAATTTGTCCGACAGATAAGAGAAAAGGTTTTGTCTATGAGCCATAATGATGCTTACAGGTTTCTGGAAGTCTTGGTGGCTTTGTGGGAGAGAAGGTTTGTGTATTCTCTGTCTTGTGTCTTTTTATATTGTGACAAAATCTACTTTCAGTGTCCTGGAGCAGCACAACTTGCCATGATCATGATAATTGCCTTTTTAGTTTCACACCTGTCATTCAGCCTGAAATCATATTATTTCCATGTCAAGGCACAAATCTTTTGTAACAGAAAAATGTTAGCCGCCAAGCAAAAACATGAGCACTTTCAGTAAGAGAGCACCACATTTCAGTCTTCTGCTACAGTTCATTTTTTGGTATACTTCTACTTATACCATAATTTTCAATAAACTATAGATAAGATTGGTGCTTTCCTGTTGATGATTAATAAAGGCTGCACGATGGGGAATTTTCCTTTTTCTCTACTTACAATCTAGAATCCTAGATTTTTACCATTTAGCTTGTTAGACACTGTTACTTTGAGAAATATGCAGATGCACTATAATAAAATCACATAATTCTACTTCAATGTGAAGGATTAATCTTTCTATCACGCCTAACAGAGTTCACAGAGTTATTATATGCTAATAGATCTATTCAGCATCTATTCCTTTAGTCTGAATGCACGGGCACATGCTGTGATTTTGCACCAGTCAACTTTCATTTCTCCATATTATATTCAGAATTGTTGTAATCTGTCCTCAACAGGTCAGCCAGTGGAGTTCATGTACTTCCCTGGATACATCGAATATTGGTGAATCATGGTTCCTGTTTTCCCCAGGAGTCCTCTACCCAAACGATCGATAAAATATACAAGGTACACTTTGTAACCATGATCGTTTTTAGTTGTGAATGCTAAATGATCAATTTATCTTGAGTGTTTACTGGTTCTCTTTGCATATGAACTTTCTTTCTTCTAGTTTGCTTGGGTGATATACCAGAATCTTTCATTTCGGTGGTTACAAGATATGCTACAGCTAGGTAGCATTGAAGAGTGGTATAGCAAGATTTTAGGTGTTAGGATAGTCAAGTTGTAATTTCCAAATAGTTGCATGCACAGAAGGACACTGAAACAATAACTTCTCAAGAAGTTCTCTTTATATCTTTTGCTGTTTCATTTTTCACTGCCTGTAGTCATTCATTTCTTCGCTAGCATGCCAGGAAAAGGAGAGAACGATTCTGCATTTACGAAAACAATTAAAAGCATGAAATGAATTAGTGATATAGTTTCCAGCAATAGATTTGAAAGCCTGAAATGACCCTGTACTGGAAAGCATGTGTGCCCCTGTACTTTAGTTTCCAATGTCAATACTAAATTAGTAAAGGCTCCATGATCCTAAAACATTTGTTTCATTACATCAGATTATCATGGTTGCACCTTTTTTGAAAAAAATAATAATGGCATTGCCTGTTCTCTCAAAAGTGACACCCTTAAAGTTACACCTCAAAAGTTACACTGCTCTGTGGATCTAATACAGTTTCGGGCTTGCCAGCCCACTTATTGACAATGTTGCTTTCATTTTCATTCTCAGTAAGAACCTTAAACAATTAGTGTGCGTGATGTTGTGCTGTGTTCAAGCACTGAGGAACTCAAAATGCTTTAGCGAAATGTGGAATTTCTCAAGACCATGAATACGAGCAATGACGTTGCCTACTTGAAGTACTGTGCAGCAGTGAAGTTGAAGTAATAACAACTAACTAAATTGGGAGCTCACCAGCTTCACCAATACAAAACACACAATAAGTCAATAAAAATTTCAAAATTGGATGAATATGGAGAAATTTGAAATCAAAGCAATTTCAAATCACAGATTTTATGGAGAAAATTAAAAATAATTATAATGGGTATCTTAGCAACTTTAATGTACAAACCCTCACCGAATCCTTTTAAATTTGAACCTAAGTCAAATTCTTGACTCAATTCAAAATTTGGAATTTGGAAGTTGATTTAGAGTCTCACTTGTGGACTGGATCATCTGGATTGGTGAAGGCCATTTATTGAGGCATCCTTGTTTGCATCATCATCTCATTTCACCCAGCAATTTTTGTGCAGTCCTATTGTTTTTTCTGTACCTTTTCTCCATTCATAACAAACACTAAGAAAGGGCTGCATCTTCTTGTTTACACAACAATTTTCTTGGATGCAGATGGCGAAATTTAAATGTGTTTCTGTTCAACCACTGTTGCAGTTATCTGGTCGTCTTCAACTTATCATGGCACAGGTTTTTTTCCCCTTTGTCTCAGCTAGTTAATTCAATAATTATTTTGACTAAGATTGATATTTAAAATCTCAAATATCCTTTTTTGCTTCATAAAATTTGAAATTTTATCTGCTCAGATTGACAAGGTGGGGCAGAACCTGCTCCCAAACATGGATGATTCCGACGAAAGTCAAGATGAAGATGAACGTGAAGAAATTGATGAAATTGTTTATGGGGAAGAAGAGGACAGTGCCCAAAGTGGTAGTGATGATGACTAGTAAGAGACTTCAATTCTGAAAGGTAGTTTGGTGTGTCAACCCATGTTGTATTCATCATATTTTACATGATCTCTAACATGTCTGTATATCTTTCAGAATTGATCCCTTTATTTGAGGTGGGGGTTACTTTCTAGAGTTTACAGAAATTTTGTTCTTTTGCTTCAGCAGGATGATGTTTGGGTTTCCATTGTATTGACATGTGCTTCATAAAATTTTGAAATGTTATTCATTTTTGCCTAAGATATTTCTTAGTTTTCCTTTTTAGAGATTTGCAAAAAGCAAAATCCATATACATGTATACCACACTGTCAGGAGATTCATTGCAAATTATGTATGGCCGTCTATCCCCACCAAGCATTTCCTTTCACCCACCATAAAAAAAAATCCGGTGTTTGGCAGTTCCTACCGATTCAGGTCGATCCAACTTGGTTGTCATTTCAGATTTTGGGCGATCGTCATTTCAGGTTTTGGGCGATCAAACTTAGTTGTTATTTCAGGTTTTGAGTGACCGAAATTGGTCAAACATGATCTAGAATTATATCTACCTATTCTTTGTAAACAAATAAATTTTGGGTTTTTTATGTTTAAGTCTCCACAAATTATAGAATTTAATATGTTCATTTTTAGTCTCTCCCATCACTAAATCCCATAATTTGTGAATACTTAAAAGTAAAAAACCTATAAATTTTTTAGTTTATCCATCATATTCTACATTTATTCTTTTACCTAAACTGAAAAAAATGTAAGTATGTATACTTTTAATTAATTTAAATTTTTATAGAAAAATATCTTATAAGACAAATATATATTATTTTTAAGCTTCGTTTGAATTCATAGTTAAACATATTTTTTGTTTGAAAATAAAAAAACATACCAGTTAATTCAAACACATTTTATATTTGATTTTTAAAAATTTGTCTGTCATTTATATAAAAAAAAATTATTTTTATGTTCTACATTTAAGAATAATGATTGATTTTCCCTACATTACAACTCAGATTTGGAGTGGCATGAAGGATCTTAGGAGAACACATGTTATGGGATTTGGTTTTTAAGAAAAAAATTATAAATTTTATCACAAACCCTGTTCGACCAAGTTTGGTTGTTCAAAACTTAAAATGACGATCAAGTTAGGTCGCCCAAAATATGAAATGATGACTAAATTTGGTCGCCCAAAACTTAATGTGACGATCAAGTTTGGTTGAATTGGACGAATCGGTGGGAACAAAAAAAACACCGATTTTTTTTTTTTTTGTATTTAGTGGGTTAAGAGAAATGTTTGGTGGGAATTGACGGGGGCACATTATGTATTTTGTTTTATCTTTGTATGCTTGGGGCACTTTTCTTATAAATTTAAGGCCGTTCCCTACCATTTTATTAAAAAAAAGAAAAGAAAGAGATTGATTATAAATTATATATTATCTTACACCTGTCCGGTCGACATGTACTTGTTCTTCTCATTTTGCATGGGAGTTCATGTCAGATCTGGTAATAATTAGGACTGTGATCAGGTTCTTCTATATGATAAACAAGATATTTGTTTATTGGGTGAGAGGAGTGGAATCTTTAATTTTCTTATTTTTGTAATTAAGTGTTCTTCTTCTCACCCTTTTCAGAGATCCCTCGTCTCTTTATGTTTGAGGGGCGTCATTTTTATATGAAAGAAACAAATAAATAAATGTGAACTTGTGTTTTATGAATGAAAAATGTTCCACTCGATCACATTCATTAATCAAAACTTAAACTTTATAGACACGTTTGGATGCAGTGATTATTTGTATGTGTTTTTTTACACATGCAAATTTTACATTGCACATGCAAGAAACATTTGTACACTGTTTGCACATGTTTATTTGTTTTCATGTTGCGCTATCATTTACACATATGTTTTTGTTAATAGTTGTTTGTCTCACATATGTGAAATTGTTTGTATATGTGCCAATTTATTATGTTAAAATATAATAATATTATAAATAGATAAAATATTTTTTTAAAAATGATTATCAAATATATTGTTTTTTGAAAAATGAAAAAATATATGAACAATATATTATATATAAAAAATAAAAATTTAAATATTGCATATATTAGCTTTTTAATCTATATATAAGTCAATTTCGTTAAAAAAAAAATAGTTCTAATATCAATAGAATATAAAAAAAAATAAATCTGATTTCAACTAACAAACAATCCCACAAGGTTTTTTTTATATTTTATAAATAACAATTTTGTTAGATAATATCTATGATAGTTAGTTAAGATTTCTTGGTATATTTTAATATAATAACATTTATAATTTTTTTATGCCACATTAATATTTATAATCCACAAAATTATATTATTCTAAGTTATATAAATTTAAAAAATTTAAATATTGCATATATTAGTTTTTTCAATCTATATATAAGTCAATTTGGTTAAAAAAATGGTTCTAATATAAATAGAACATAAACAAAAATAAATTTGGTTTCAACTAACAAATAATCCCACAAGGTTTTTTTTATGTTTTATAAATAACAATTTTGTTGAACAATATCTATAATAGTTAGTTAAGATTTCTTGGTATATTTTAATATACTAACATTTATAATTTTTCATGCGACATTAATATTTATAATCCACACAATTATATTATTCTAAGTTATATAAATTTATAAAATGTAATTATCTATTTTAATTCTTAAGATAAGATTAGGAGATGAAATATTTGTTTTGGATAATATGGATTTTAATAAATTTGTTAGAGGGTAAAAATGTAAAATCACGTTACATGCAATTGAGAGGTGAGGAAATAAAAACTGTTACAAATAACAACACATGGGGTTGGTTGGGATTTTGATTGCCCCATTTGATGGAGCAAATGAGAACCCTGAGATTTTATTTGTTATACTTAATTATCATAACCAAACAAGATTTTGTGTTTAACCTAGTGTAAATGAAAACCCACCCGCATTTGCACAGTATCCAAAGAAGCTCTATATGTTTTCATTTTTTTAAAAATAGTAAATATCATGTAACAAGGTATATGCTTTAGTAAAAAGTGCATATCGCTCATTCGTTTCCCTGCACTCTGTCTCGCTAGCCCTATTAACGGGTCAGGTCCGAGCCAGGTCGGGGTGGACCTGGACCCGACCTGGGCCTGGATCCGTCAGACCCGGGCCTTGGATAGGGTCCGAGTAGCTCGATTTGGGCCTCGATCTATAAGTAAACCCCTCTAATCTATAAGTAATTCCGGGCCTCGATCACCCTGGGACCGGTTCAAATATGGGCCGAAGTTGGGCTTTATGTTGAAGGCAGTGGCATTTTCGATAATATCACCAAATACCGGGTGTTTTCCACCACCTCTCACACACAGTCTTCAAAGCCTTCCCTGACAAAGCTCTCGTTTTGGTTTCCCTCCTTCGCGGGTTCGACTTCGAGCGCCCAATATGGCTCCCAAGGTTTTTATTCTACTCCGCCCTAATTTTCAGCTTCTCTGTCCGTTCTGCCTTTTATTCTCTCTTTATTTTGCTTGATCAGTGTAGTATTTGAACGATCCGTCTGATTCGTACTTGTTTGGGATTCAATGATTCAATGATCGTTCCTTTAAAAAAAAAAAAAAAAGACCAGCGATTGAGTGTGAATCGTCACTTCAAATGGTGAAACTTGGATGAAAATGAAAATCAGGAAATGATGGGTTGTGTTTTTCCTGTACATCTGTTACATGACTTGTTTTCCTAAAAGAAAGGATGTTATGAAGATACGTGTTGTATGTTGGTGTTGGGTGCAAGGTTTTTGAATTTTCTGTCGTCGTTGTTTTCGTTCCAATGTTTTGGTTTCATCTGTTTTGTTTTGTCTGTTTTGCAGGAATCATTAGTGTTGCTTGTTGATGTTGGTCCGTCGATGCATGGCGTTCTACCAGAGATCGAGACTTTCTGTTCGATGCTTGTACAGAAGAAGGTACAAGTTTTTTGTAATCATTTTTAAAAGATGATGTTATGTTGTAATGCCATTTTTGAATTTCCTGTCCCTATATTAATACTGTAGTACCAAGAGTGGCATGTTTGTATAATGTATTGTTTTGCATTATGTTGGATAATGGTGTGATTTTGTTCCTCCATGCAGTTAATTTATAGTAAGACCGATGAGGTGGGGATTGTCTTCTTTGGAACAGAAGGTAAATTCATCTTCCTCTTCTCAAGATTGAACTGATTCTTTGGCTTTTGTGTGACTCAAGGATAGTGGTCAGTCTAAGCTGATAGATTGTGATGATGAATTATCCTGCATATTCTTTGTATGTTTGTTTTGAATGTTTACATGACCTGTGGATTATGAATTTTATTTGATAAGTTGAAATATATGGTCATGTGAAAGAAAACAAGTGCTGCTTTGTCATAAAAACAGTTTTAAAAAAAAACCATAAATATCACATCATATGTATCTTTGGCTCTTCATATGCTTTTATGTTAGAGCTTTTGTGATTGATGTTCTAGTACTATATTTCTGAAGTTGGTTTCTTCTTAGTTGTGGGATTTGCCTACTTTCATATGCAAACCCACTCCACTTTCCCTGCTTGCATGTGCCGTTGTGGAATAGAATGAGATAGATTCTGGGTATGTGGTATGCCTCAAAAACACTCCTCTTTAGCTGTTTCACTAGATGAAAGTAGATGTCTTGTCTTACCAGCTTGTTGAAGCAAAGGGATTACCTGATGTGAACTGAGAGTTGTGAATCTGACACATATCTCAATCTGTAGTGAAGTAAAGAAGATGACAGTTTCAGTCTACGGCTGTGTGCTTTGACTAACTTGACATTTATCTCGACCATTTAGTTTTGATGTTTTTGAATGATTCATCATTATGTCAGGCCCTGCTGTTCTTTTATAAACAGATAATGCAATCTTTTAGCGAGAAGTGTTGAACATGGAAACCTGACAGCGGGTGTGTGCTTCTGGTGCTAATGTTTGGATCACTAGCTGAATAACTTAAAAGTCTGGTAATCTTTTATGAGGTCTGGAGAAATGATTACAGTAAGATCTGTGTTCTCAAGGGTGAGATTATTTCTATTGGACAAAGGTATACATAATAGTCAAGTGGAGGTTGTGAACTGTAAGAGTTTCAGGGAGACTGGTTTATGGAGACAGTAAGCATCCTATGATTCTATACAATACAATATGATGGTCCAACTTCTGCACAACAAATGAAAAAAAAACGACAATAGGTGGAAGAAGTTGCTCTGCTTCACATGATAATGGTAGAGTGTTGGTGTCACTACTCACTAGTATAGGTGTTTGGCTGTAGTTGTATGAGGACTGCAGGGCTGTTGGCCATCTTCACTACCCGTGGTTTTAAAGATTGCGGCAGTTAAGTTGATACCATGGTAGAACATCTGACATGAAAGCCATAATGGTTATGCAAAATATATGTTTAGGTGGTGATAACTGAGGAGTATAGGACATCTAGGATGGAGATCAATAATGACACTGTCAGTTTGACCTAGTGTATAATGGTTGGATGGGTGTCATATGAATGTTAATTGTCCTGGTCAAACTGAAATGAAATTGACAACTCTTATTAACATGGTGTTTTTCTGTTATCTAAGAAAGTGGATTGGAGTCACAAAATAGAACATTCTGCAGGCATGAGTGTCAATATAAACTGGTAGTCCGAGTGTTCATCTTGAAGGCTGCTGCAAATATATCTTGCAGGCTGCAAACAAATTACAGTTTCTGAAGGAGGCTTCATTGTGGAAGGGTGCAGTGGTCCATTTCTTATATACCACTCACTAGACCTGTCTCCCCTCTTTTTTTGTTTCTTCTTTGTTTCCAGTGATCTATCAATCATAGAAGTGAATGCCACCTTTCATTTGGGGGGGGGGGGGGGGTGGGTTGGGCTAAACTGGTAGTCTAAGTGTTCAACTAACAAATTTACCCTTTTAGTTCAGAGCTAGAATAAGTAGATATAGGGACTCCTCTGCCAATATTTATTTTGATGCTAAATAAAGGATGCGTGTTGGTTCTTTTCCAGAATGTTCTTTGCTTCATGTATGTCAGTTGTACATCTCATTCAGGTTTGTTTGTCTAATGTGTTCTTGAATCTCAGATACTAACAATGAACTCGAGGTAGAAGTGGGTGGCTATGAACATGTATTTGTTCAACGGAAGATCGAAGTTGTTAATGGTCATATGGTTGAAGATTTGCAAAATCTACCCAGAGGAACTACCTTTGGTGACTGTATCCATGTTTCTTGTTGTTAAGATGAAGTTCCTTTATCTGCATGTTACCTGCCTGAAGCATTTGTTTGCACTACAACCTTTCTCTCTTTTTTATTCTTGCAATTTTGTTTTTTTTAGATCTGGAATTTTTTTTAGAGGGAGGAATGGTTTTTTAGATCCAAAGTTGAATCTGAACATGTTGAGCACTCACCCTTTCTAGAACAAGTGTTTTGTCTAAACAAAATTTACTTTATTCAGCGCATCTGACCATAGCTGTCTAGGCAGCCAGGTGATGCCTAGTTGAACATAATTTTTTTTAAGATTGTGGTTTTATTCATGTTAATTCTCTTATTATTCATGCATTATTTTTTTTGTACAAGTGAATATGAAATGAGAATACTATAACTATAAATGAAAAGTATAAGGTTAGAAATGCAAAATGTGTTTGGGTGGGGGGAGATAGAACTACCATAGAGCCACTACTTCTACATGAAGTTTCAGTCTGTTTGTTGTGGCTTGTTGGACATCAAGAAATGAGAAAAATCAATACCCTATTCGTAATGACCCACATTACTATTAAAATTGTTTGATAAATATAGTTTAGATGGATTATGAGACAATGAATGCTACACTGAAAAAGTTGGTTTTTTTAGTTAGGTTAGTTTCTTAATAAAAAATAGATTACTTATCTATTTATGATGTTTTGATGGATTATGTCTATGCAAGAAAGACGATGTCTAGATGTATACCGGCCAAGTTGCTCGCCTAATGAACATACTCACTAGGCGGGCAAACGCCTAGGCCCTGATAGACTTCCTAGCCACCTAGGCATCGTTGCCAGACAAATACGCATCTGACATAATGCAAGAAGTACATGGACTAAAGGTATTTTGTTGGGGACGATGTTCCTATCAGATATCTTCCCCGTCTCTGACTGTATACGACGTTCTGTAGTTCTGAGTGGTTATGAAAACATAGAAAGAACTTAATCTATTTGCACACAAAAGTCTAAAAACTTACTACTGAAAAAATGGAAGTCTAAAAATTGCATTTGTGCTTTTTGAGACTGCTTATGTTGAGTTGTTTTGTGTATGTCAACTGTGATGACACTGAAATTAGCCATCATTTAGCAATAGTTTATTTTCCCATATAGGCATTTTCTGCATGTGAACATGTAATGATGCTTGGGGTGCATGCTTTCCGTAATTAAGGGTGGTTAGTCAATTCAACACCGTTTGATCTAAAACTTGTATTAATTTCATCACTTATCAAAGTATCTTTTGGGCATGCAAGATGTGTCATACATTCTTTTTATGTCATCTTCATGAATAGCGAATGGGAAGAATTAGTACATACATGTTATTATGTTATCCTTTACTTCCTAGTTATGGATGCCATTGTTGTTGGAATGGATATGCTGATAAAAAAATATGGGCCGACAAACAAGGGCAAACAACGCCTTTGTCTTATAACTGATGCACGACATCCAATTAAAGATCCAGACGAGGGAACCAAAGAAGATCAGGTGGATACAATATCATCAATGATGAAAGCTCGTGGCGTGAGAATGGATTGTCTAATTGTCAGAGAAAAGCTAGATGGAAATGCAAATAAGAGCATAGTAGATGAGAATGATCGTCTGCTCAATCATTTCTCGAGTCGAACATTTGCAAAGACTATATATGTTGGAAGATCAACATCTTTATTAGGTGCTGTGAGAACCCGAAATATATCCCCAGTTACAATTTACAGGGGTGATCTTGAACTAAGCCCTGCAATGAAGATCAAGGTATGAATCTGAACATATTGCCTGAAACAGTTGGCTGACAAGAACCTGGCTTCCTTTGCTGTGCTACCATATGATTCATATTCTCTGAACACATTGTTCGACAATTTTTCTAAATTCTGATAGTTTGAGGCATCTTTTTGAGGACTTATTCTAACATTAGCCTATATATTGTTCACCAGTCATTCTAAATTCTGATTGTTCAATAATTTTTTGAGGACTTATTCTAACATTATTTTATATGTTGCTTGAGTTACCTGTTTGGATTGAATTTGCTTTACTGGTTGTACCGTGCTTTCTTTTGACAATAATGCCATCTTATCTGGCAGAAGTGTACAATATCCGATTGAATGATGTGTAACCTTGGTGCTCAGATGTTCCCTTTGTCTCCATTTTTCTTCTCAATCAATGGCATTGTTGTCTTGTCATTCTGTACATATGAATATATATATAATTACCTAACTACCACAATTTTTAAATCTGACCTTTTCCATGTGAAAGAGCTCTCACTCATTAGTCATTACCACACTTTGACCTTTTTTCTAATGTGTATGTCCAGACTTTTGTTCCATGAACAGTGGGAATTTGTAAAACGATTATTCTTTTGGGGAAGCATGGTGTTGTGACTATATTTGCATGCTTCTGTAGGTGCTGTTTTGTTTTAGGCCATCACAAATACTTTTCAATAAAATATTTTAAGTGGGCAAATTTGTTATTGTAGCGATATTTTTGAGGATGGGACCTTACAGGGTGCAAGTCACGTTTGTGATACAGGTGTGGGTCTATAAGAAAACCTCTCAGGAAAGGTTACCTACACTAAAAAAGTATTCCGATAAAGCTCCTCCGACTGATAAATTTGCTACTCATGAAGTCAAGGTAGATTTTGAATACAAAAGTATCGAAGATCCTAATAAAGTTGTACCACCTGAGCAAAGAATCAAGGGTTATCGTTATGGACCACAAGTGGTGCCTATTTCATTAAATGAATGGGAAGCCGTCAGGTTTAAGCCTGACAAGAGCGTGAAACTTCTGGGTTTCACTGATGCTTCAAACATAATGCGGTAACATCAAGCTGCTTACTTTTTAAGTCTGTTCCTTTACAACTTTGAGGCCATCAAATACTGCTGTGATTTCTTTATGAAGCAATTTATGTTTTTGCTTATCAATTTTGTTATTTTAGTTAATTTTCAAAAAAAAAAAATTGTTATTTTGGTTGAATCAGATTCTTTTTTTTTTGCTTCCTCATATTTGAATATCTGTATTTTGGGCCTTGTTTGGTTGGTGGTATTCTAGGGTGGATTTGTTTTGATTTTAAGATTATCGAGAAATTGTCGAAATTCACTTGTTTGATTGGTGGTATTGTTGGAAGGAAATAAAGATTCCACTAGATTCAGAATCCAAGTCAGATGGGAAAATTGGGCGGAATCGAAATCTCTCCAATACGGTGGGATTCTTAAAATTGTGGTGTATTCACTTTCAATGACTATAATGTCCCTCAATTAATAACATAATTATTTAGGGAGATTACTCATTTTTGTTTTTATTATATATGTCCTTGTTTTATTTAATTTCATATATTTTATTATTAAATGATTTTTTTTTGTTAGCATTATTCATTTTTTATATTTGTGATATAGGGAAGGTTAAGATTTTTCAAATATATGTAGAAGATCGTTAGTAAGGATATTTTTAGATTTTAAATCAAATTCCCTACCATTTTTCATGAGTGAGCCTAACACTGGAATGTATATCTATGTAGGAATTGTTTTGACTTACTCGATAGTCTAATAGAATTCGTATTCATGGGAAAATGATTACTAGTAAAATGAATTTATCCTAAATAATTACATGAATCAAATGGGGCCTTAAAACTTTTTAGTGTATTTCTTTTCTTTTGACAAGGGGTGCTTGTGTTGTGATCCAATTGGGACAGTATATGCCATGGGATATAAGTGGGCTTGTCTTGGGTATGGGGGTGGTTGAGATTCTAAATTCCCTCACCACTAACACTAAGGCACTTTTGTATATTTGTTAGGACTGTAACAGTTGATATCCAATTTTACGTGTCACGAGTTTGAATCCTGAAGGGGAGACCTGGAAAATGACTTGAGAAAGGGCTAACTGGTAAAAACCGAAGAGAAAGCTGCATAGAGTGAGGGCTGCCCAACCAAATTAATGAAATTGCTACATAAGAAGGGGTTACCTAGCCCAATGAGAGCTAAGTGAACTAGGCTATCGAAATATAGTATATTATGATTCAGTTGGGGGCATAGATGAGGCTGACTTGGGGCATGTGACCCAATGGTTAAAATCCCAGCTTTCAAACTACTAAAACCTATTGTATCATTTGGATAGAGATATAAGTTATTATGGGATTTATGACTATTCTGGGAATAGATAATTATACCACTTGAATAAGTAATTTTCTGTTTGGTTGTGTTTTAGTTATTCTCATTGGGAAACGTAACAATGAATTTTTTATTGTTTGGTTTACTATGGAAAAGTTGTGGATAAAATATAAAAAAGATGTGGATAAAGATTTATAAAAGGTGAAAAAATGACTTGACCTGTGAGCCCCCGGATTTATAAGAGGGATTTGACCTATGGGCCCCTCTTATACTATTGGAACATAATGGGTGGAATAACACAATTTTCAGGGGGACCTGGAATACAAATATCAACTTATTCCCACCTATTCTGGCGTAGCTATTCCCCTATACCCATCTATCCCTTCCACCCATACAGATTTTAGGCTTATTCTCCCTGTATTCTACTACCCAAACACCACTTAAGTGATTTTGGCTGTATTGCATAGGTTGCTAGGACAATAAACAACTTGGTTAATGTTTTCTCTCTCTGCGGGTTCTCATGCATCAAAAACTTAAATGTCAGAAGGTTGGTCTTGGTTCACATTGAGGGTGATAATCAACCTTTTCCAATCTTGATTATGCTATTGATGTGTTTCCACCTAGTCTAGCATTTCTGTTGGAGATATTCTGGCAGATCAATTATAATCATCTCATGTGTGTGTTCTATTTTAATTTTTTCTTGGTTTTTGATACCTGAAAGTCCACAATTTTAGACTAATAAGAAGCTATGCATGAAGATTCCTTAAAATAGTGTCATACCTGTTTGTAGCTCCATGAGTTCATTGTTTTCATATTTGACAAATTTTGAAGATTTTGTGTCAAACTCTGAAGTTGGAAAATTGAAATTTATCGATGATCTCTCTTAAGGAAGAGTCCATTTATAAACTTTTTTCCATTCATAAGCTTTTTTCTCGCATTTGGGGTTATTAAGCAGTTGGCAAAGCTATGAACGTATAAATTCTGAGTTTTTTTTTAATGGAAACGGTAGGCGATCGCCTTTGTTTTGGTAAGGGTATAAATTCTGAGTATAAACAGACAGACCATTCAGAATGAGGATATCCTACATTTCTTTTGGTTTTATTTTTTTATAATCAGAACTGGTTTTGATCTAGATTCATAGAAGACGATACACCATCCATGATTTACCCTTACCAAACCAATGAGGCATGAACTATAAAACAATATATAAATGCACTATAGAGTGAGTCTGTTAGAGTTGATATAAGATACAAGTGCTCTTCATAGCCACCTATCTCACATAGATTAGTGTCATGTGCATTTTTATGCATCAAGCCCTTGTTAAAATGAATGGAATTATGACACTTGAATTCTTTTAAGGGTCAGATATATCGGGTGTATGCTGTCCAGTTATACAATTTCTAGCTATCATATACTTAATACATGTCAGGGCATTGAAACCTGCATTATAAATATGGAATCCCAGCAAGCGATCTTCAGCGCTCACTGGTTGTTCAAGTATGAATTAGCAGATCTCAGCTCTGTTTCTTAAAGACCAATTTCCAAAGGAAATTAATCTGCTGCCATTGGATCTAAGAGCAAAAGTCTAATGTCAGTGCTGATGTGAGGCATGATTAATGCGACCTGTTCACTTTGCCTGGCTCTTGTTGTTTCTATAGAAATTAGTTTTTTCTGTATGATATATTTTTGCTGTTCATCACATTCATCAGTTCATCTAAGCTAAGTTCAAGGCCATACTTGATTAATATTTGAGGAATAAGAAACTGTGGGTGCATAAAAAATCTATCTGAATTTTTTCCAATGTGCACACACACACACATATATATATATAATATATATATAGGATATTTTTTTACATTATCTCTTACCGTCTGACTATCACTATTTTTCTTTGGAAAAAAAAATACTCATGTTTGATTTTCCTCTCTAAGGCACTACTACATGAAAGAGGTGAACGTCTTTATTCCTGAGCCAGGTAATAGTAAAGCAATTCTTGCAGTTTCTGCCTTGGCAAGAGCAATGAAGGAAATGAACAAGGTTGCCATTTTGAGGTGTGTTTGGAGAAATGGCCAAGGGAGTGTTGTTGTTGGAGTATTGTCACCAAATATATCATCACAGGAGAATATTGTGAGTACAGAGTTCCTCTATGCCATCTATTTGCCTTTGTTAATTTATGTCTCAAAGCCAGCCCCCCCCCACCCCCAAGTTTTTTTTTCCATCAGAACTACTAAGCATTATTAATTGTACATGAACAGCCAGATTCTTTTTATTTCAATGTACTTCCTTTTGCTGAGGATATACGAGAGTTTCAATTTCCATCCTTCAGCAGTTTTCCATCTTCCCAACAGCCAACTGTAGAGCAGCAGGAGGCAGCAGACAACTTGGTCAAGATGCTTGACCTTAAGCCATCTGGTGGAGAGGAAGCATTGCTGCCTGACTTTACACCAAATCCAATTTTGATGGTGCGGTTTGATTGACTAAGCTCTGAAGTTTTTTGATCACTTGTAGATATGCATGCATATGCAGTTCACATTCTGGTGTTCTTTTAATGGTGATGATCATATTCCAGTGTTGTGACATTTTTAGGGCTGCTTCAACTTAATTTTGTTTTGAAAATATTCATCCACAGGAATCCTGGCATGGTAGTCTGTTCTTATTCAGTGATTGCTTTCTTTTGATAACCATGAACTCATTGAACAATCTCATTTATAAATTTCCATTCTATGATTGCTTTATAATTTCATCATGATTTTGATCATAATGGGCAAGCACAAAAGCATATGCTTGCATGCATATGTCATCATGCATATATCAAGTAATTGTATCAATCCTTTGTTGCAATCGTTAGTATTTGCAGTTTATATTAATGTCGATGTGTATATATCTCATTAATTTTTATGTTATATCTCATTAAATTTTTACGTGTCATCATCAATGAGAAGTGAAAGCTGTAATTTAAAATTATATCTGATGCAAGATGGTTCTTTAGGCTGTGTGTTTTTTTTTATGTATTAATACAACAGATTGTTATTTGGCCAATTTTATTGACATTTTCTACTCTTTTACTTCCACCTTTGGTAAAAAAAAATGCAGTAGATTTCTTATTGGAGAACCGATTGAGTGATATCTTGGTCAATTTGTTTTGTCGATAGTTGCTGATATATATACCTAATGAACATCCAAGAAACCTCAATAAAAAAATCAGGATACTCTGAGTCAATTGATTTAAAGGGAGACAATATGCATGGAACATATCCTGTACATTGAAAACAGTGTTTGATCAAGAGAATATTTTTGCTTTCAAATATATGTATTTAATTTTTCATTTTTCCTCACTGTGACCCTTTCAATATTTTTCAGCGTTTTTACCATGTTCTAGAGTTAAAGTCAAGAAATCCAGATGCTGATGTTCCACCAGTAGACAGATGTCTTAAGCGGATTCTCGAACCTGATTCAGAGTTTCTATCTCAAAACAAGCCTACCATAGATAGGTTTGGTAGCCAATTTGAGCTAAAGGAAAACCCAAAGGTCAGGTGCTATTAAATGAACTTATAATCTCGTGTGTGAATAACTCACAAAGCCTAAGGTACCATAGTGATTTTGAAGTTGGATCTACACTGCAGAAAAAGAAGTCATCAAAACGGCATTGGAGGGATAGACAGTTGACATCTAATGAAGACGGTGAAACTGCTAAAGATGATAGGTCAGAAATTCGGAACAGCAATGTGACCAATGATTCATCTGCAGTGAAAGTTGACAAAATCGGGAATTCAACTCCTGTTCAAGATTTTAATGCCATGATGGCACGTAGGGATAGCCCTGAGTGGGTTAGCAGAGCACTTAGAGAAATGAAAAATTACATAAATGATATATTGGAGAACTCCTACGAGGGAGATACCTTTCTGAAAGCAGTGGATTGCTTGGAAGCCCTTCGCAGGGGATGCATTCTTGAGCAGGTATATAATTGCATTTATCTTAATCCCTAACTTTTTATAATATTCATTCCGATATTAACATAAAGTTTGTCGATATATATGTCATTTTGGTGGACTGTTTTGTTGCTTAGTGTTGGTGTTGTTTCTCGTGAAAAATTCAGTTTCACAGGAATCTTGTTTTTGATCATTTCTTTACTCTTCAATTTCTTTACCTTCTTTTCTTTTCTACATAATTTTCTGGAGTGCTGTCACCCTCAAACATGGATGTACATCTACCAGATTTTCATGTGAAACCATTTATATGTTTGTTCACCAGACTTTTAAGTGGGAATAGCAGATGTATGAATATCCATATTTGTATTGGTTTTTTATTATACATATATCAACCAGATATTAAAATCAATATCCATATTTGGTGTTACTGCATATAGTAGGGTGCTGGGTGGGGAGGGTGGACATGGTTTTGACCTTTGGCATTTTTTTTCTTGCAATAAGTGACTCCTCTCAAGAATGAGAACCCAGGACTTTGCTCTCCTAAGCCGAGCATTTTTCCAATACTTCATGCACTGGCCCCTAATTATTTTCATCCCTAGGGAGCAATGGTTGCTAATTGTTTTCATCGCTAGCCAGGCTACACATGTATACAAAAATGATATATACACATATTGTCATTCACAACATGGTACATATATATGAAAATGATATTTACACGCATTCTTATTCACAACATGAATCAAACAACTCTCTCATACGAGGGCATGTGATTCAGAGCTTTGTTTGGAATCTGCATGACACGCTGACACACACAGCACATAATACTTGCATGTCTGTGAATATGCATAAAATTTTTTGTCCCAAAGTTCTCATTAATTGCATGATGTTCAGGAACCAAAAGAATTCAACCAATTCTTATTTGATCTTTACGAGAAATGGAAGAACACCGACCTCGTTTCATTTTTTGAGCTTGTATCATCTAAGAATATCACACTGATCAGCAAAACAGAGGCAGAAGACAGGTAGTTTTTCTACTGCTTAAGCTTACTCTTGATACTTCCATGCTTATATCTCTTCTCTTAGTTCTTGTTTTTCATCCTCCCTTCAGTGATATCATGGATGACAAAGCCAAAATATTCCTGCCGAAATCCAAGCCTTCTTCGCAGTAAGTCGTTGAAGGTATCATGATGTTGTGTGATGAAGCTTGCTGTTTTGACATTTGTTGGCGCTTGGCGCTCATCGTTCTGTCCAAACTCTGAAGTCGTCAGAAGCTCCTGATTTTTGTTTCTCTGGTTTGTTTGGAAGCTGGATGCCCCCTTCAAAATTTCGGGGGATTGTTTGCTTTAGTCATGTAACATGGTACCCCGAGACCCTGTCATCCATTTCTGTAAATATTCACTTTTATCTTCACTTGCAAAAATTTGGTTCTAGTTTAAGATATGCTCTGCATGATGAGTGAAAAGGTAAGTGGCATTGAATGATTTGGTTGTCTTTTTAGGCCAAGGACCGACCATCACCCAGAAGTAGGAGATGGGGGTAATGCTTTGAATCTATCTGCAAAGAGTGTTGATTCACAAAAATAAATTATTATTTGTGGTGTTTATAGAAAGATATTTATGTCCATTTATGTTGGTTCATGACATTTTATAAAATGAAAAGATGGAGGGCAAAAATGGTCTTTCAACAATTAACAAATAAAATGTTTTTTAAATAAACGTCAAATTGTTTATTTATTAAAAAAAAGATTAATTTATCAATAAATACTTATAGTAAGTATTTAAAACAATCATTTAAATAAAAAAATAAGTGCTTATTTTAAATAACAAAGGCTTATTTTCCGGCTAACCAAATGCCTAGTTTGGTTAGCACGTTGACAGGAGGCGGCTTAGTCAGTAGTCACCAATAAATAATTGATTCTCTTATCAAAAATACAAAAACAATAGTTTGATGTTATGGATGAAAATGCAGAAACAAAGACAATAAGATATCATAAATGAAAAAGCTTACATATACAAAGTTGAGATGGCCGAGTTGGTCTAAGGCGCCAGATTAAGGTTCTGGTCCGAAAGGGCGTGGGTTCAAATCCCACTCTCAACAAATCCATGCTGCTTATTTTTTTTCATTTGTTTGGTCCATGGAGAAGGCGAGTGCAGAAACTGATAAAATGGATTGTAGTCCATATCTAGTGTGTTTTTTTTTTTTTTTTTTATCAAATCTTCTCTTTTGAGTTGTTTGGGGGAGAAAGAGAGAGGTTGAGAGAGATAGAGAGGCAAATCATGTTCACTTAGGGTAAAAGAGGGAAAAAAATAGAATAAACGGAAGTTGAATGGAATAATCTAAACAAAATACCATCACTAACTTAGAGACCTAAAGAAAACAAGAAAAAGTCTAGGGACCTAATGTTATTACAGAGGTGTCCCTAGGGACCTCTAATTAATTTCCCCTAAAAAAATGAAGGTAGTAAAAAAATTGTATGTAATGTAATGTAGTGCCAGTAGCAAAGCCTATCTTTTTTAAATAAAAAAAAATTGCATGTAATGTTTCATATTTGTATATGCACTAAAAAAAAGGTGTCCCAACCTTATGTATGTTTGTCATGGATCAAATACCATAAAATTTTGTATCCTACGTTAAATCATTCATATGCATATTTTTAAGGAAAACTAAAGATGAGATTATTATGGCAAATGTCAGATAATATTTTCATTATAACTCTTAGCTTTATACAGATATTTGTACAACTGAATATCACAGATATTGTGCATAAATATAAGATTTACAACTATCTATGAATGACTTGGTTTTTGTAAAAATTGCTCCACAATAGTAGGATCTAATCAAATTAAACATCCATTTGCATACTTGTTCTATTAATTTTGATGCTCGAATAATTAATGTGAATAATTGTTTAAAAAATTTAGAGCAGATACATTTTATTTTTTTTGGATAACTGGCATGTGAGAGAGATGAGGGAATCAGGCCGGGTTTTTCTCCCATTTAGCGATCATACAAAAAAATTAAAATAACTAATAATTTAAAATTTCAAGATTATATTAATCATGTGAACAATAATTGAATTACATATATAATTTTATAATACATACCATATTGCAATATTTTCAGAGTATTATATTGATATTTGTATTCGTACTCTTAATATTTAAATTTGGATAATTTTTTTAGAGCATATACTATACATATATTTTAATTTTCAGATCGATGCATGATTGACAAACTTAATGTAAATAAACGTAGTTCGTCATCAAAATACTATAATCTCACTAGATGTAATTTTCAATCAAATACAAAAGTTTCCATGAAGATTTGGGAAATCTGTTCTCTCAAAAGGGGAGGATTTTATTCCTGTTGTATAAGAGGATGGATCACATGTCACTTGATGAAAGCTTGGAGTATAAGGTATAAGCTTTGTGAATGCGTATTGTATGTAAAAATATATGTTCCTTCAAGAATGGAATATCAACCAAAGTATCCATTTTCATGCATGCAAATAAAATGGTCCAGTTATGTGAAACTGATCAACCACACCCACAGTGTTCAAAGCCTGTGGTGATGCCCTGCCCTGACTGAAATTTGTACACCAACTCCAGACAAGTTTGGCTAATTTGTCTCATTCATGCATGTAAATTTTTACATAGGATAATTGTCAGTGATTTTCTTTACGTTCTCTTGATTTTTTTTTTTTTTTGTGGAGGGAACTCATGCAATGTGGATGTTCCTATTCATAACCAACCATGTGACATTTCAATTTACACAATGATTTATTTATTTTATTTTGTTTGGCTTACCTAACCTTATGGAAACATAGTGTACTTTTTTTTGTGGTAATAACAAGGATTTGTGAAAATAAAAATTTATTTGTATAGATGTTTATTCATTAATATACACTGCCCCATAGTTTGTTTTTGTAAATATATAGTTATTGAGGACTGAAAATCACGAGCTGAACAATTATTCTTAATTATGTTATTATTCAATTATGTTTGCTGCTCTAGTTATAGATTTAGATGAAAATTAGTATATAGTAGAAAAGAAATTCCATTCTGCGCCCCATAAATTATAATTAGGAAAATCATATGTGCCTGTTTTTATCCAGTATGATTATCTTGGGATAGAATCCTTAGTGTTAGAGTTACAATGATTTTTCCTTTAAGTATATATACTCAAAAACAATGTCAACAATAATGGAGTTGAATTTTTTTTTATTTTTTTTTTTGTCATTGATGTGGCTTACGTTTATTAGATCGCATAGGAATCCCCTATGTTAAAAATAAAGAGGATCTGCTCTGGTTATCTTTTTGTTTTGTTATTATTATGTCATATTAATTCTTCTTTATCTTTAAAACAAATAGCATAATTATTATCTTAAAATGTTGAACTCATATGTTGTGTAGTATAATTTTCCAAGATTTGAATTGAGAAAAAATTGTAAGTTTTCGTTAATTTGTTTGGCAAACAAACAAGTGGAGGAGAAAATAATATGTTTATCTTAAAAATATATTTTTTTAACATGAACCTGTAAAATTATACTTTTTTTTAATAAACTCTTATAACTATAACTGGGACAGAAGTAGCTTTCATGAATATCCATTTCAAATAAACCAAACATAAAAGATAAAAAATAATAATCCAAACAGAGAAAAAGTAAATCTATAACAAAACAATAAATCATCTAATCCATTTTAATCTCAAAATATTTCTTATCTAAAAAATTGAAAAAACAAAAAGACAACATACATGTGAGTCTTATATAAGATTGCGTTAGAAGATCTACCCCTGGTAGACATCAGAACAACAGGTCTTTTATGTTTTAAAAAAGAAAAGCAGAAGAATCCACACAAAGCTAGCACTCTTTCCCTCACTGACAAAGCACTCTCCAGAGAAAGGCAGGTTTTATTTTGGAATCCTCTCATCTGAATCATTTTTCCCCTTATATATCATAACGTGGGAGTTAATAAATACTTAAAACCAACATGTGTAGGTGTCAGTATAAATAAAGTAAATCAAATTACATAAAATATTAAATAATAAATTGGTGCATCAATCAATATTATTAAACATTAAATTTAAGGGTCAAATTACAATTTAAAAAGATGAATAATATATATATAAAAGAAAGGTAGGCCTTACTATCGGTATTTTTATAAAATCAAAACGAGTTACAATTAAATTGGAAATGAGAGGACGGTCGTGATCAGTGCCCTTGAAACATAGCGCTCCTTCCATTGGACGGTCGTGATGAACTGTATGAAAATTCAAAACAAAACCACCCTTACTGGTTACAAAAAATTACAAAAATACCACGATATTTCCCGAGGCACACAAAAGCCAATGATTCCCACCGAAACATAAATTTAGACCGTCCGTACTCACTTTTCGCGTCAAATCTAATCATCATCAACGGCTCCTAATTTATTCCTTTTGTCAGAGATTCGCTTCGTCTTGTAGCACAAAATCACTGGACAATAACGTGTTCCGCCATCACAATTGCATGAAGAAGAAATCAAGATTACTGTGTAAAATAGCACACAACACCATGAACTCAACCTAGCTTTGTTTTAAAACTTTGAATGATTAGCTAAAAATTGTGACTTGTTTTTTAACTGTTGTTTGAAACAAATTTTAAAAATAGTTTTTCATTTTAAAGCACATTTTTAAAAAATAGCTTTCTAGAAATCATCTTATTGTTAGATTTCTAAAAAAAAAACTATTTCATAGTTAAGAGCCGTTTTTTTTTCTTTAAAAACTGGATCACATTTGAAAATAAGTTTGAATTAATCATGTTTCATGTAAAAACACGATCCCAAAATCTATTCAAACCTATTTTTAAACACAACCTTAGTTTGTATTTTTTTTTTTATTATCACGTGTGATTGATCCAAATACAAAACAAACACTAAAAACAAAAGATATCCATTCCCCCAAATATTATGTTTCATAAGGTCATATACGACCAAAAAAAAAAAAATTAAAAACCCAAACTTGGTGCAAAATATCACATGGTTGGTTATAAGTACCAACGTCCACACATTGCATGACCACCCTCCATAACAAAAACCAGAGTACGTAAAAAACACACACACAAACACCGCCACCCATTATTTGAGTTGGTGAGAGAGAGAGAGAGAGATCTAGAGAGTCTTCAATGGAGGGAGGAGGAGAGAAGAAAGAGAGCCGGACCAAGAAAGGCTGCATAAAGCCTATAAGGGGACCGTGGGTGGTCCGGAAGTTCGATGCCGATGGGGCGGTGGTGGGGACGTCTCTCCGTCGGCCGTCGGAGAGGGAGAGAGAGAACAATCGGTCCAGGGAGCGGCAGAGGCGGGCCGTCGCTTCCAGAATCTTCGCCGGGCTGAGGTCCCACGGCGGATATCGGCTTCCGAAACACCCCGATCACAACGACGTTCTGCGGGCCCTCTGCGAGGAGGCGGGCTGGGCCGTCGACGACGACGGGACCGTCACTAGGAAGGATAGAGTGGGTGATCATCTTATTGAGGTTTGATTTTTGAACAAAGTACTTATTCTGTGTTTTTAGGTCCTCATGTGTTTAAGGTATGGAAGAAATTTATCAGTTTGTGTTTGTTTTTACTTGGTTAAATGAAAAGCTGTGAATAAGGTCAGATGTGATGAAGAATGGATTTCATTTGATGATTTAAAGGCCATTTGATTTATTGAAACACAAAACAGGTGTATGATATTTTTAATAGACACTATTGGTCTTTGTATGTATTCCAAACTTAAAGAAAGTAGAGATGCATGACTCTGTGTTTAAAGTAACAAAGTAACAAAGAAATCAAGTAGAGATTCAATAATATAAACCGATGATTAGTGATCTTTAAGTTGTTTTTTTTTCCCCGTATTGGCACATGAAGTAAGGTATGATAAGAATCAAGGGAGAGATTGATAAATAAAAGCAGGTAGTTGTGATTGATTTTTTTTCATTAATGTATTTTGGTTAAGTTTTTTTTTTTTAAATGAGATTGTGATTTTTTTCAGCTTGGCAATTGAGTGTAGTAAAAGAAATCTAGCACCTAGAGAGTGATAAATAAAAGCAAATAATTGTGGTTTTTTCCAATAACATTCATTTAATTAAGTTAATTGTTTTTTTTAGATATTTGTGAGTTTTTTTTCAACAATGCATTGCATCCTGACTAAAAATGGGTTCTTGATAAAAATCATTTTCATTGTTAGAAATAAAAAGGCAAATCAATGTTTGGTGTTTGAAAGTTACCTCTTGAATATATTCTTTCACCTCTTGTGAATAGTTTTTATTTTTCATGATTGGGATTTATTTCTCTATATATACTACATCTGAAAATGATCAGACTGTCTTTTGAGTTTTCCATTTCTTCCTACCTCATGAAAAACTCCACTTTGTCTATGAAAGTTTTTCATTTGTACAGACTGTTATGCTGAGAAAGAAAAAGAAGTTTCAGAGAATCTAAGAAAATATGTACAAAAAATAAGACAAACAAATCATGCCTATCAAGTTGTTATGATCTTCAAGGACAAATGGGAACAGAATAAAATTTTTATAATAAATGTTTGAAGCAAAATATTGGTAATGTTTTTTTTATTAACTTTTAATAGACTCAAGTAATACCAGTTTTCCCATTTCTATTTTCATGCTGGTTTGTCTTTTGACTGATAAACAGTTTCACTCTTTTTTTTTTTACATGTCATTTGTGTGTGCAAAGAATCATTTAATTTGAAACTCATCATTTGTTATGGTTTTCTCAGAGTTCACTCAAACTTAATTTATTGGTTGAATAATATCATATCAGTGGCTCACATTTTTGTGAAACCAATTAAAACTACAAAAACTTCCACTATTTCTCTTTGTTTCTTGTTTTCCATTTCCATGAAATTCTTTGCAGTCTGTCCAAACTGTGATCTGTGGAGAAAAAGAGAACTCTCAGAGAATCTAAAAGAAAAATATGTACAATAACAAGACCAAAAACATAATCTGATTTGTTTCATCATGAGGTCTGCTATTCTTCAATCACAAATGTGAACCAATTTAATTTTATTTAGAAAATATTAATAAATGTTGAAGAAAAATATTGGTCTTCTGGTTTATGATAACTCATAACATACTCTACTAATATATATATTTTGAATTGTATGTGAAACATGCAGAATCCAAAGACGAGTGTTGAATCAGAGCTCCCAGATCCCGGCCCATCGACATCCAATTCCAGCACCGGCTCCGGCAATGGCACCGGCAGAGAATCTGATGAAGATATCGGGCTCGATCTCACGTTGGCCCTTCCCGGTTTTAAGTGATGCATGCATGCATGTCATATGTTTAATTAGCTTGCCTAGGTTTTAATTAGTGATCGTGTTGTGATTGATGTGTAAAGAGAGAAGTTTGAACATTAACAAAGTAGTTTAGAATTGGTGATGATCAGCTAGCAACATTTAATCGCTTTGTTAACTACTGATGATTTCCTTATTTCATGTTGTTATCTTTTAAGGTTTAAAGTCTGTCCCAATGTTCTTTAATGTTATGTTTATGAGTAATTATGTAATCTAGTAATTAAGGAAAATTACTCTACGTGAACAATGAAAATCTTTCACTGAAGGACTACATAATTATTGTCTCTGGGAATTTGTATGTTTTTCTTCTTCTCTGATTTGGATTTCTAGATCTATTTTTGGAAGATATCCAATTGTTTATATAGTTTTAACTAAATATACCACAATATAGGTTATTATAATTTCCATGAACTTAACCCATGCTTTAATTAATAAAAAAAATTGTTATAAAAAATATTTTTTATATCTATAGCCACATTCTGTGGAGAAGGGGGTGACATCCCATCTACTGATGAACCTCTAACGCCCCTAAACTCGAGCACATTTTTTTTCTTCTCTCCATTATCTTTTCAGGGGTAAGTAAGACTCAAATCCAGGATCCGTGAAGAGGGTGGTCCGGTCCGTATCTTCTTGTTTTTATTCATATTCTGGAATGGGCGTAAGGATCAAATAATATTTCCATGGTTTAGCCATGCATTCCCACCCTTTTTTTTACGTCAGGATTATACAAACAGAAATATTTGCATCTCTAGTGTCAGATTTATTAAGAAATCAAAATAGAATTCTATATTCAATAAAAATTTATGTTTCCCCGGCTAATAGCTGACCTTCCTTGGCATTTGTTGACAAGATGGTATTTTATTTTAGGGAAAAATCCATACACCCCTGAAACATGTTTGAAATCCATATAATCCCCTTATTTTTCTTAAAATCTATATAATCCCCTAAAAACATTTAGTAAATTTAAATAACCTTATGAATAAAATTTTTATTGATAAATGATGAATATTTTATGAATATTTTATTTGATTAACCTTGATTGAAAACACTATATACTAAAAAAACTCTACAATGTGTTTAAAATGGAAAAAATCCTATGAAAATAACGATTTTATCTTCTCTGGATATATTATAAAACTCTATTCGAAAGGGTAAATTCATCATTTACGGAAGATTTTTTTTGCATTTTTAACGCATTATATGATTTTTTTGGTATACTGTGTTTTCTATCATGGTTAACCAAATATAATATTAAAAACATATTCAATCATCTATAAACATAAATTTGAAGCAGGGGGTTATTTGGATTTACTAGATGTTTTTAGAGAGTTATATGAATTTTAAGAAAAGTTAGAGGGTTATATGAATTTCAATCAATTTATAGGGTGGTTAAATGGATTTTTCCCTTTATTTTATTGGTCAATCCACTTAATTCATTTTACAATCTTGTTTATGGTCATCACGCACTATATAAAATCGGGCACGGCTATCCCCACTAAGCAATTTTCTTACCCCACCAATTGAAAAAAAAAAAAAATCGGTGTTTTATCTTTTTCCACCAATCCGGCCAGGTCGACCAGATTTGGTCGCCACTTCAGGTTTTGGACGACCGAATTTGGTCGCCATTTCAAATTTTGGGCGACCGTGCTTGGTCGCCATTTCAAGTTTCGGGCGACTGAACTTGGTCGAACAGGATTTGTAATAAAGTTTATAAATTTTTTTCTTGGAAATATAATCTCATGATGTATATCTTCCTTGAATCCTTCATAATATTCCAAGTTTGAGTTGTAATGTAAGAAGAATCAATTATTATTCTTAAATGTAGAATATAAGAATAATTTTTTTTTACATAAGTGACGGACAAATTTTGAAAAGCCAAATATAAAATGTGTTTGGATCAACTGATATGTTTTTTTTGTTTACAAACGAAGAATCCTCTTAACTACGAATTTAAAAAAAACTTAAAAATGATATATATTTGTTTAATAAGATATTTTTCTATAAAATTTTAATTAATTGAAAGTATACCTAAAAAGTTGATGGATAAACCTAAAAAGTTATTTGTTTACAAAAAAATAGGTAGATATAGTTTTGAACCCTGTTCGACCAATTACAGTCGCCCAAAGCCTGAAATTGCGACCAAGTCCGGTCGCCCAAAACCTGAAATGATGACCAAGTTCGGTCGATCTGGATTGGTGGGAACAGCCAAACACTGTTTTTTTTTTTTATTGGTGGGGTAAGAAAAACGCTTGGTGGGGATAGACGCGCCCTATGAAATCACCTAACACGATATATACTCCACTAACACAAAAAAAAAAAAATAATGTATTCAATTAGTTTGAATAGGTATATCAATTTTTTTTTATAAAAATATAATTCATTAATTAAATATATATTACAGAAGAAAAAAAATCAAAACATGTGCATGGTTGCAAATATCATTTTCCATAGATGTATGTATTGTTAGTCGCCGTTGGGCAAAAGTATGGCCTTTATGGCTGCTTGTCCTAACTCATCTTATCACATTTCATTAATTCTTTCTTTCATTTGGGTATAAATAACTCCCAGTGACATCCTATTTATTTGTGTACTTTTAAAATTTCCAGCATACATACAGTTGAACTGCTAATGGCATTAGAGAAACAGAGACTAACACATACCATGTAAACCCCATAATAGGCCTTGCCAACATCCTTTGTCATCCCTTAGTTATGATGGATCTAATGTGACTTAAAAGCTGATTTTCAACCAATTTGTAAGGTGCTTATGAAGCTAAACTCAGCTCCTCCTGCTTGGTCTCCAGCTGTTTTTCCACCATCAATACAAGAACGGAAGGATCTCTTCCTGAGACCTTCAGAGACATCATCCATCTTCACAGCTTGAAAAAACGCCATCACACGATACAGCAGCAAATCTGCCATTCCCGAGGCAGTCCCATATTCATCTTCACTTTCCAACAAGGTCTGAGCAAGTTCGTTTGGCTCTTCTCTGCAAAAGAGGGTCAAAAGAGAATTGAATTGTTATCCCTTGTGACATCAAAGCTACTCACTAGTTAACCTTTAAAACCCAATTCATGGATTTGCTGGTTTATGCGCATGGAAACAACATCCTTTCAGGTACAGATAGGTGAACTACGCATGTTTTGTTCCATTGTCCATCACAGGATGGGATATTTAGAAATAACTTAGTATATAAAGTAACAACTGAATTCACTAGAAAAACAATGATGTGATAAACAAGGTGTTGCCAAAACTGTTGCCTACTTCTGCCCCAAGCACTCCAGATATCTGAAGTGTTTCTTTGAATCATCTTCAATTTAAAGAACAGGAAAGTGAACCTTGGGAAGGATTTCTTATGAGTTCAAGTTACAAAGATAAATCATAACAATTATAAATGATATGCCTAACCAATTGAGATTTTATTATAGCCCTTTCGAAAGCATTAATTCCATTCATTCATGCATAAAAGAGTCAGCTCACCACCTTTAGTGGTTTGCATTGATTGAAGTAACAATGGCACAATCACTCAGAAATCGTATTGCTACCTGATTTTGAAGCACAGAAATACTGGGTTTCGGTCAGCCAGTGGCTTCTTTTGTCCATGAATGTTTCTCATCTTGTGCTGCTTCTATTTGCACTTTAAGTTCTGAAATCGAGTGTGGAGGGTCATTACCCCCCGTTGCTCCCAATCTGCAACAATCAAGCTTCAAAATAACCAATCAGTGTTGGACTAATGTTTCTAATAGCATATCAATTCAGTTTGGGAAGGGTACTTTCAGCCCAGTCAAGGAAAACAGAGATCGAATATATCAAACTTACATACTGGTGGATCTCTCATATAATAAAAAACTCATGTACAGGTTTCAAAGCATGCATGGCATGTTAGGCTGTCGAGCTTTCATACATATATTATCTGCAAAACATGGCATTGCACAAGTCAGTCCCATTTCTAACCAAAAATCCAATTAATGCCAATTTTTTTTTAAAAAAAAAAGGCCAAATAAAAAAAAACAATAGGTGGAGCTTACAAAATCAAAATCAGAGTCAGTTCGAATTTGCCATTGTTTAGAGACTCCAATATTCAAAACTTCTACGCATATGAAACTGCATTGTTGTCAATCCAACTACAACCCACAACCTTACCCAACCCCTTCTCTGCCATTTCCCTCCTCAACCACTTCGCCTCCTCCCACCTCCCACAAGAAGAATATATGCTCGCCAACAGCACGTAATAACCACCAGAATCGGGCTCCAACTCAAGACACCTCCGCGCAGAAATCTCGCCAAGCTCAACATTGCTATGCAGCCTGCAAGCCAAAAGCAATGCCCCCCACACCCCCACGTGAGGCATCATCGGCATCCCTTTTATCAGCCCGTAAGCCTCATCCAAACATCCGACTCTACCCAGCATCTCCACCATTATCGAATAGTGGTCCGTCCTCAGCACCACCCCGTGCTTCGCCTCCATCAAGTTAAAGCATCTCCTACCTTCTTCGACCAGCCCCGCATGGTTGTATGCCGTCAAGAGCCCAACGAACGTGGCCTCATTCGGCCTTACTTTGGCCTCCACCATCTCCTCAAACAGACGGATCGAATCAGAAGCCCTCCCATTAATGCCGCAACCCAATATCATCGCTGAATAAGCCACCACATCTCTGCATCTCAAGCTGCGGAAGAGACCAAACGCCTTGTCGACACTCCCACACTTCACATGCAAGTCAATCAGACCCGTCTTCAGATGATCATCCAATTCAACTCCGATAAATCGAACATACTCTTCAATCCATAACCCGAACCGCAAGTCCCCCAACTGAGCGCAGGCAGACAATGCGCACGCGAAAGTCATCTCATCCAGCTCGACATTGAAATCCGGTTTCCTCATCAAATTGAACAAATGGAGCGCCTCCCTCGGCCGCCCGTTCTGCGCGTAGCACGCGATCATCGCATTCCACGCACGCCGGTCCCTCCCCACCATCCGATCAAACAATGACCGCGCGGATTCGACATCCCCGCATCTCGAATACCCCGAGATCATCGCGATCCATGACACGCCGCTCCTCTCCGGCATCCGCTCAAAGAGGTCCCTCGCTCCCGTGACATCCCCCGAATCGATGTACCCGCATATCACCGAATTCCAGGACGCCGAGTCCCTCACCGGCATCTCCCAGAACAGGCGGACTGCGCGGTCCAAGTCTCCCGCCTTCGCGTACGACGACAACATCGAATTCCAGGAAACGACGTCTCTGCGCGGCATTTCGTCGAAGACCCTCCGCGCCTCCGCCAGACGCCCGGACCTCGCGTAGGCGGAGAGGATCGAATTCCAGGAGACGACGTTCTTGTGGCGCATCGCGTCGAAGACGCGCCGAGCGGAGTCAGCGCCGGAGGATCGGGAGTAGAAGTCGACGAGGGCGGTCTGGACGTAGACGTCGGAGGCGTGGCCGAGGCGGTGGAGCTGGGCGTGGATGGCGGAGGCGGAGGCGGGGGAGGGGATGCGAGAGCAGGCCTTGAGGGCGGTGGAGACGGCGAAGTTGTCGGGGCGGTGGCCGGAGCGGGTCATGCGGAGGTAGAGGGAGAGGGCGAGCTTGAAGCGGCCTTGGTCGGAGGCGGAGCGGATGGAGGAGGTCCATTGATGGGTGGTGTCGTCGGTGGTGGTTGGATTTGGCGGGAAAGGGAGGTGGTGACGGTTTGGAGCGTTTGAGAGGGTTTGAATGGGTCGCTTGGTGGGGGTAACTCTTTCGAGGAACATTTGGACTTTGCGTTGCGTTTGGATTCGCAGTGTGTTGTGTTGCAGTTTTTTTTTTTTTTAAGATTCATTGGCACTGGCCTTTATTTATTTATATAAACCTTTGATTTTTTCCGGAGTTTTTATGATCCGATGAAAATATCTATGTAAATTTAAATAATTTAATAAGTTAAATTTTCATTAACAGATGAATATATTGTTTGGTTAAATGTGATTGAAAATAAATTATACAAAAAACTTCTTACAATATGTTAAAAATACAAAAAATCATATATACATAGCGATTTTATTCATCTGGATAGGTTTTTATAATCTATTTAGAAGGATAAAATCATTACTTATAGAATATTTTTCACATTTTTAACACATTGTGAAACTTTTTTTTAGTATACTGAGTTTTTAGCCAGGGATAATTAAACGGAATATTTGTATATTTCTCATGTGTCAACAGAAGTTTAACTCATAATGATATTTGAATCTACGTATGTGTTTTAAGGGGGTTATATAAAATGCAAAAAAGTCAGAGGGGCATATAAATTTCAGACATATTACAAGAAATTATTTGAATTATTCCACAAAATTTATTAATTTTGTTGATGTAAACCAATACCAAAAATAATAACGATTTTCTCTAAAGATTCCTCTAAAGATCAAGTCGCTGATATCTTAAGGTTTGGATTCACAGTGATTTCAACAATTACAAGACAACTTAATCTCATTCACTCTTGCTTAATTTATGAGGGTGTTAGACCAATCATGATAACAACTCCAAAGTTGTATACTGACTCATCAAATCAATCATATAAAATCCCAGAAGTGGATCACATGCAGATAAAATTTGTTGCAGAGATAGCAATCTATTGAGATCTATTATAATCCAAAATCCTTAGTATTATAAATATGTAACCACTCAAACTTACATGGTACAAGTGATTTTCACCTAAATCCATCTCAATTAAGAATATGAGCATATTTCATGACAATAGAAAAAAAAAAAAAAAAAAACATTTTCGATGTGTAATCTTATAGAAAACCACTTGATTATACATTAGTAAGAGTAGTACATGAGGTTACAAATTTACAATAATCAAGCCTCTAAGCACCAAATTAAAACAGACGCTCTGGGCTGCTCAATTGATTTACAAACCCTTGTTAAAAAAAAATCATCCACAAGGGATACAGTTAAAGATCTTCCAAAGTTTCCTTGCTCTCCTTCCAAACCTGCGCAGCTTCCGCGCAATCAATGATGGAAATAATGGGTTCTTCATCACCAGCAAAGAAGAAGAAGAAGAAGAAGTGTGCCTTGTTTTTGTGTCTTCATCTTCTGACCTTGCTCCCAAACTGCTGCGGTTACTGGAGCTCCTTCGGAGGTAAAAATTCCTCCCTCCCACTTCCCCTATCTTGGCCCACTTGTTCAAACCTGTCAAAGAATATTTAATATTTAATAAGATAAATAAAACTGAGTTGCATGACCACACCCCCCCCCTTCCCCTTTCTTTTCTTGTAACTTGTTTTTCTTTGCTTATTTTAGCCCTCATCTTGTTCGGCCACGGGATGATCGCAAACCTCTTGTGATCCCCTTTGACTCTATTATCTTCATACCTATTGCAACTCTTTTTATTGGTTATAAAAGGTCTATCATTGCTTGGACTAAAAAAAAAAAAAAGTAAAACTAATCCTAAAAATGACAATAATTATGTTAAAAGAATGATAAAATGCCAAGTCTTCTTATAATTTGTCGAATTTGATTCACTAAATTGATCAAAATTTTAGGTTTATTTTAGGATGGCACTTCACTCAACTTAATATATGAAATCTCCGAACATATATTATTATAAAAAATATAAAAATATATGCATTCAATTTATTCGAACATTCATTTTTTTTTTTATGAAAGTATATATATTTCATTAAATAAATACACACTTTAAAACAAAACTAAAAAAGTATTCAATATGTTAAAAGTGGCTACACCTGTGACAAAAGAATGTAGATTAGGGTCCTATAAGCAAATATCAGTTATACGAAACACCAGGAAACTTTCAAGTAATCTGCATCCCTATGTACTGTGTATATAAATCCAAAAACTAACCATATATAACAGTCAACAACTCCTCCTACACGTGTGACTCGTGCACAGAAGCGGAAGTACATCCGCACCTCCCTAACGAATCAAAGAATAAAAAATCCGCGAATCAAAAAATAATAAACTAAAAACCAACCGACCAACGACCCAATATCGCCGATATCTCGGGCAGGCAAAAAAAGTCAACACCGACCCGATCGATATTCTCACACCTTCCCTCACCCCCTCAAAAACAGAACAATCAAAAACAGAGAACTCACTTTCGAGGCAGAAATGGGAGTGGTGGAGCTCGAAATCCGAGGCGGACCCGACCCGATCGATCCGCGGACTCCGCCTCTCCTCGACGTACCTCCCGACGACGCACCGTATGGTCTCCTCCACCGTCGCCCCCAACCGGACCATGGTCCGGACCGGGCCCGGACTCCCCTCCACCGTCACCGTCACCACCACCTTCGCGTCCTCCTCGTAAAACCCCTACATCGAAAAAAAGAAACCGTTTTGAGTCCCCCCGAAAGCGAACCCGGTCAGGCGAATCGAATTGGGATTACTTTCGATTTGAGAGGGGACGGGGGAGCGAATATGTCGGTGCAGGTTTGCGGGCGGTAGAGGACGGCGTCGTGCGGTGGGTCGTCGTCGGATGCGAATCGGACGGTGAAGAGGAGGGGCTCGGAGGATGATCGGCGGATGGGGGGTTTGGGAGGGTTTGGGGGATGGTGAGCTCGGATTGGTGGTGGTGGTGGACGGCGGTGGCGGGAGCGGGCGGAGGAGGGGGCTGATTTGCGGGTGTTGATGGAGGGAATCCGTCGGCGGAGCTTTCGATCGGACATGTGGAGGAGAGGATGGAAGAGATTCGGTGGTTTTGCTTTGCTTTTTTGCTTTGGTTTGGTTGTGCTTGCCTTGCAAAGTTTGCAATCAAAGGGGGGTTTGGTTCTGTGTTATGGCGGAACGTTTAAGTCCCCGCGCGCGTGGAATGGCAGGTATTAACTACTGACGGCCACTCCTTTTCATGTTTGTTTGTTGGGTGGGCGGTGAGTGTTGATGGGGAAGCGAACGATGTTGAATAGTTTGATTTACTTATCGGTACTTATACACTTGCCTCTTTTGTTGGCGATTGCAGTTTAAAAATGACATTTCAACCTTCTGTACACTGTTAGTAGAGCATTTTCAATAGACTCGTTAGTTAATCAAGATATTAAAGTGTCATGTCAGTATTTTATCATTCAATTAGATACTTATTTATTACATTATTATTTAATTGGTTATTATTACTCTAATAGACTAGTTAAATAACTAATCAAAATAATAGTGGGTCCACCTCTCCACCCACTCAAACCTCTCCATCCACCCAAAATGATATTTTTTTTAATTTTTTAAATGGTGGGGTCCACATTTGATTGGCTAAAGCACTAGTCATAGTTAACACTTCCCTTAACATATAACAGGCGGGGGGGGGGGGACATTTATCTTACCCTTAACACTTCCATTGGAGCACTATTTTTACATGTTTTCTAAAAATATGACACTAACTAGTGAGATAATATGTCAATTGGAGATGCTCTAATGCTTTATAGATTGCATTATCATAGTGTATAAAAATTAAATTTTTTAATTTTTTTTAAAAAAGAAATACACTAACGAACAACGTATAGAACCGATCGTGAAGTACGCATGAGACAACCAAAATGTTAGGTGTTCCAAATTCCTATCAGTTACAATAGGACTGGGTCCATCGATTGTTTGCTCGTTTATAGATACAATTTCAGAATGTATACAATGTCAGTGTTCTAAAAAACGTTAAAAAGCGACGTCTAGGTGGCGCTTTAGGTGGAGGCATGCACTACCCGCATCGCCCAGACCCAGGCAGCATATCTAGGCAGGCCTAGTCGGCCCAATCGTAGGAATTTGCCAGGCTTCCTCTGCCGCTTAAGTCCTCGTCGTCACCAATGCTCACATTTATCTTGTCCTTAACACTTCTATTGGAGCACTATTTTTACATATTTTTTAAAAATCTGACACTAACTAATGAGTTAACATATCCATTGGAGATGCTCTAATGCGTTATAGATTGCATTATCATAGTGTATAAAAATTAAAGTTTTTAATTTTTTTTTTTAAAAAAATACACTAACGAACAACGTATAGAACCGATCGTGAAGTACGCATGAGACAACCAAAATGTTAGGTGTTCCTAGGGGTGCAACTTGGGCGGGTTGAATCTGACCCAACCCGGTTCATGGGTGGGTTTGAGTTGAGATTTTTCTCTGCCGGGTTCAACCTGACCCGAACCCGAACTAATCTAAACCCAATTCGGGTCGGGTTCGGGTTGGGGGGTCGGGTTATGCGGGCTCAATCCGAACCCGAATTTAATAATACTTTTGAGTGTAGATAGAAGACTCATTTTTGAAAGACTTGGTGAAAAATCAATCACATGCTGTCTAAACGTAGAATTTTGGCTGATATTATAGTACATCCCATGAGGTACTCCACGAATTCTTTTCTCATGTCCATGACCCCACAAGAGACTTTATAGGCCTTTTGCCTTATCAAACTCCAAAACAGGGTTTTGCACTACCATATATGCATGTGGCAACTAATAGAATATGGGCTGAATTTTAGTAAATACGTGTTTGAAGGATTAATACCCTGTTTAGGGTGAGACATAACTGACGAATAAGAGGGAATAAAGGGGAATACGGAAAAAGAGAATAAACTCCAATAGTTGTGTCTGAGTAAGTGAGGAATAGACCCCATAACCATTCCGGGGGAGTGTTGAAATTGTTTATAAGGACTTATTTATGTCAATAGATAACAATATTTTCTATGTCGTTTAAAAAAAAATTATCTCATCTAACACTCTCACATTTAAAACAAAAACATGTCACATCTATAATATTATACGCATATCTCACACATATTTCCAAACAAATAATTTATGCATGGGTATAATTATTTGAAAAGTCATAAAATTTTATACATATTTTATAACGCTTATCTTCACTTTATCCAAGGTGAACCAAGAAACAAGAATATCACTTTTACATTTGTAAATGAGAATAATAGAAAAAACAATCAAACAAAAATTTGTTTATTTAGCATGGATTGTTATTTATCTCATTATAACTATCAGGGGCAAATAAGTCTTCATCGCACCCCAAATAGAAGGAATTAAAAGTACATCCGATCAGTTTTTTAGCCACACTTGTTTGGGTAGTGGAATAGAGGGGGTTTAGGGAGGAATAAACCCCAAAACCTATTTGTTTGCAATGAATACATGAATACACATATACTAAAACAAGTGTGAATAAATTAACATTGATATTCAAGGTCTCTGTAAAATTATGTTATTCCATCTAATTTATTTCACATCTACTACGATTCGCTGTCCAGGAGTTTGATTCCCTTTGGATTTTTTGGGGATTTTTTGGGATGACCACTGGAGAGTGAACAAATCCTGAGCCTTCAGTGTTGATAGTTTCGGCCCTTTCTCACATCATGTCAATTTTGCTTTCCCTCCCAACGCATGCATCTCTGGGAACGACTTGAGTTTCAGTCTTCGGTCAATTTTTAAGAAGAGAAGAAATTTCTTCTCATTTGCTGTCTCTTTGCATGATAAGCATGCTTGATTGTAAGTCCATCAATAAAAATCAATAAAAGGATAATTCATGAATAGATCTCTCATAGAGACTAAAAAGTAAATTAAATAATTTATGAATAGGTCCCTCTCAAGGACTAAAAAGAACTATCATTTAAATCTGGAGACTAAAACCTAAATACGAAGAAGAGAGGGATCGATCACTAAATATAATGGTTTGTGGGGACTTAAAACTAAAAATCCCATCTTTTAAATGGTGGGGCCCACATTTGATTGGTTAAAGCACTAGCCATAGTTAACACTTCCATTAACATATGACAGGCAGGGGGGCACATTTATCTTACCCTTAACACTTCCATTAAAACACTATTTTTACATGTTTTTTTAAAATCTGACACTAACTAGTGAGTTAATATGTCAATTGGAGATGCTCTAATGCTTTATAGATTGCATTATCATAGTGTATAAAAATTAAATTTTTTAATTTTTTTTAAAAAAGAAATACATTAACGAACAACGTATAGGACTGGGTCCATCGATTGTTTGCTTGTTTATAGATACAATTTCAGAATGTATACAATGTCAGTGTTCTAAAAAACGTTAAAAAGCAACGTCTAGGTGGCGCTTCAGGTGGAGGCATGCACTACCCGCATCGCCCAGACCCAGGCAGCATATCTAGGCGGTGTGGGCCTAATCGGCCGCCTAGCATAGGTGGGCCTAGTCGGCCCAATCGTAGGAATTTGCCAGGCTTCCTCTGCTGCTTAAGTCCTCGTCGTCACCAATGCTCACATTTATCTTGCCCTTAACACTTCCACTGGAATATTATTTTTACACGTTTTCTAAAAATTTAACACTAACTAATGAGTTAACATATCTATTGGAGATGCTGTAATGCGTTCTAGATTGTATTATCATAGTGTATAAAAATTAAATTTTTTAATTTTTTTTTTTAAAAAAATACACTAACGAACAACGTATAGAACCGATCGTGAAGTACGCGTGAGACAACCAAAATGTTAGGTGTTCCTAGGGGTGCAACTTGGCCGGGTTTAACCTGACCCAACCCGGTTCATGGGTGGGTTTGGGTTGAGGTTTTTCTCTGCCGGGTTCAACCCGACCCGAACCCGAACTAACCCAAACCCAATTCGGGTCGGGTTCGGGTTGGGGGTCGGGTTATGCGGGCTCAACCCGAACCCGAATTGGTGAAGGTTTTTTTTATATTTTTGTTAAAATTCGGGTTGAACCCTTCGAGTTGAGACTGGGTTCGGGTTAAGCTCTTTACAATGTGGGTTAAAGTCGAACCTGACCCAACCTAACTCGTCCGAGTTGCTCCCTGGGTGTTCCAAATTTCTATCAGTTACAATAGGACTAGGTCCATCGATTGTTTGCTCGCTTATAGATACAATTTCAGAATGTATACAATATCAGTGTTCTAAAAAACGTCAAAAAGCGACGTCTAGGTGGCGCTTTAGGTGGAGGCATGCACTCCCCGCATCGCCTAGGCCCCAGGCGGCCTATCTAGGCGGCGTGGGCCTAATCGGCCACCTAGTATAGGCGGGCCTAGTCGGCCCAATCGTAGGGATTTGCCAGGCTTCCTCTGCTGCTCGAGTCCTCGTCGTCACCCATGCCCAGGGAAGGGAAGTCGATGTTGTGGCGGTAGAACTCGTCGATCACCGGCTTCAACGAGACTCTGTCTGCATCAGATCTGACTTATATCGGATTCGCTCTCTCCCAACGCTGTCAATTTCGTCTCTAACGGTTTAGATTCCCCGTTCATGGTGTCTTGATCGATCGATCGATGGAGAGAGAGAGAGAGATTGTGAAAGAAAATAAAAAATGGTGTTGTGTTTATTTTTTATTTTTTTAGGGACCAGCGACTTCGATTGTGTGGGATGCACTCCTGTTCGATGTTATGGCGGAACGTTTTAATTTTTTAGGATGATTAGGTTTGGGTGATGTGCCCCATTTGGAGTTAACATAGGTTAGGTTAAGTTGGTGTAGAGCACAATAACGGTTTATTTTGTATTATATTTTCAATGTGTGGATATGTATGTAACTATGTATTATTAGCTACTATAAATATGTATATATTAGTTATTATTATTATTAGCTACATATATTAGTATTATTAGTTACGTATAATATATATGTATTATTAGCTAATATGTGTGTGTGTGTATTAGTTGTGTGGGATATATATGTATGTATTATTTTTTCAATATTTGGCTAATATACATTATTTTATATTATTAAAATAGTGACCAATTAATCTCTAATTAATCTCTGTTTAGCCGATTAATTCATAGTCTTCCCTCAACCACCCGATTAGCATCGAACGCTTTTTAGAACATTGTACAATACGCATGAAATGATTTTGAATCATTCCATCTACACAGTATACTGTAAATAATCTTCAATAGGAAATGAAATAGCCTTTAAACAGGGTTTTAAAAAAAATGCAAGCATGAGATAAAACCTAAATAGAAATACTAATCAAAACACCAATTAACACTCTATCCCTACCACATTATTCATTATTATTCGTTACTAATACCTAAGGTCCGATCCTATTTGACTCTCAAGCCTGCCCAAATCGACCTGTGCTCACCACTTGCCCCAAGCAGAGTCATCTTACAATTTTACTCCAGCTTCTCACCTGACCTTTTTTTTTTGTTGATACCTGCTGTCATTTTTTGCATTTTTTTTTTTAGTGAAATGTGATCATTTCTATTCCAAATAGAATTATTAAAATAAACAATGGTCAAAATTGGGAAGAATAGAGAACATACAGAAAAAAAAAAAAACAAAGAGAAAAAGAGGAACGAGCATCACTTCTCAGAATAGATAGAAAAAGGATTCTACCCTTCCTGCCGAAGCCATCCCCACTACAAGGTGGTCTTCAAACATGAAAAGGAGTGGATGTTTGTGGGTGATATGGCTCTCGCACAACAAGATGGTCTTCAAAAGGGTGACTTTCTATTTCAAAAACTTTTGAGAGAGGGCTCTCCCGTGCATCAAGGGCGTAATTCTGGGCGGGTCAAATGGATCTGGATAAGGGAGAGAGCATGACAATTTTTTGCATATTGTGTATTACTTGATGGCTGTATATTATATTAGACTCTCTATATTTAAACTCACTGGGAAAATTAAAATAAACATTTTAATGATGCATGTTAATTCATTGGAGGTTAATTTACACTCAAAACTATATATATTAATAAGTCATACCTATCTACATCTTGACACAAAAGTGTCTCCTTTTAACTTAGGGCCTGAATTAAAATCTTGCTATTGTTGAATGTTGATAAAATAAGATTTAATAAAAAAAATTAAAACAAAACAGTTAAACATGTACCCATATAATGGTTGAGGAGCTGACTGATTATCCATCTGGGCACCATTTTGAACCATCAACGGACCTGGCCCAACCCAAGGGTGATCATAAGACCATGGGAACTTATGGACTGGGCTTGTCTAGAACTCGGGTGAATTTTGTAACAAAAAATGTGTAACATCAACTAACAAAATTTAAAAAATGCGAATTATGTTTTTTTTTATAAATCTTGGGGCACCTCTCATATTGGTGTCATGAGTGAATTTTGTTGGAGATAAACCGTACGTGGAGGAGTAGTTTTAGGTTCTTTTTTAAAATACTAAAAGATAAAGTATATATCTCTTTTACTTCTATATCTTTGGTGGGTGATATTGTATGTGTTTATATTCTGAATAACTCTTTTTCTTTTATTAAAATTAAAAGTGCGTGGTATCTTAAAAAAAAATTTAAAACTAAATGTTAAACAGTCTAATTTTTAAATCACACATAAAGAAAATTAAAAAAAAAATAAAAAAAATCCATATAACCCCCTGTAATCTGTCATAAATCCATATAACCCCCTGCTCTGTTAAACAGATAGAGGGATAATTACATATGATTATATGAATTTATGAAAATTGTAGGGGTTATATAAATTCAGACTAGATTGTATGTTTTATATGAATTTTTTTTTAAAATTTTAATGAGTCATTCAAGTCCTACCCCGAAATGACAAGATACTTGTCTGTCTTTTCATTGTTTCTTTGGTTCAAAATATGATGAAAAATGGATTTGATCACAGGATAGGTCGTACCCCAGCAAAATTCAGGTGATTATGAAGTCCTTGACCACTTGCATCTTTTTTTTTTTTTTTGGGCGGGTGCCACTTGCATCTTTTCATACCTTTCACCATCTTATTTTAATGATTGCATCCGTACTATAAAAATAATCACCTGAATTTTACCAATGACATTATAATCATTACCCCCCCGTTTGCCAACTGACATAAACAGAGAATAAGGGAGAATAACAGTAGAATAGCCCTTATTCGCTGTTTGTTTGGAGCGGATAAACCCTGATAGCAATGCCTGGATAAACTAGCATAAGGCCTGATAACAATTCCACTAAAATGTGAGAATAGCTTATCAGGGCTTATCTATTCCTGAGAATAAAAATACCCCTCACCATCATTACAAAAAAATTCTCTCTCTTACTTTAACACAACCCAATGATACACCCCCATTTAATCTACACCGTCTGATTAGTGGATCTAGCCCATCTGAATGAATCAGAACCGTCCAAAAAAAAATAAAACAAACATACTCATCCGGACCGTCCAAAATGATGCGCCTATTTTTAATCTGCCGACACGTGTACACCACGTCCACTCACTCCTTCTCCTCCCCGTCGACACATCACTCAGTCACTCTCTCTTTCGAAAAAAAAAAGGCAAACCCTAGAGCTTACAAAGAGGGCCGCCTCCGCCTCCGCCTCCGCCTCGTGAGATCTTTCGACCGTGTGATCGACGATCGGCCCTGCGACGAGGTTGTGGTGCGGGAAACGTGGGGAAGGCGGTGCATCAGTCGAACCAGTGCATTCGGTTCAGCGGTTCTTTTTTGGATTTCCGTCGATTTTTTGCGAGGTAATCATTGATTCTTCGATTCTCCGTGTCTGTGTTTTGGTGCTTTGGTTTTGTGGGGGTTTTTTTTTCGTTTTTAATTTAATTTGGGATGTTTTGATTGAGCTCCGAAGAGGTAACCGTGTGAGATATAGGGATTTCGTGATTTCAGGGGCTGATTGTAATTGTAAATTAGGAACCGGATATTTTAATGAATGATTTGTTGTTTCTGGAAGAAGTCCTCTTTAATTTGGACGAAATCATGGTGGAGTAGGGTTTTTTTTTCGTTTTTAATTTAATTTGGGATGTTTTGATTGAGCTCCGAAGAGGTAACCGTGTCAGATATAGGGATTTCGTGATTTCAGGGGCTGATTGTAATTGTAAATTAGGAACCGGATATTTTAATGAATGATTTGTTGTTTCTGGAAGAAGTCCTCTTTAATTTGGACGAAATCATGGTGGAGTAGGGTTTTTTTTTCGTTTTTAATTTAATTTGGGATGTTTTGATTGAGCTCCGAAGAGGTATCCGTGTCAGATATAGGGATTTCGTGATTTCAGGGGCTGATTGTAATTGTAAATTAGGAACCGGATATTTTAATTAATGATTTGTTGTTTCTGGAAGAAGTCCTCTTTAATTTGGACGAAATCATGGTGGAGTAGGGTTTTTTTTTCGTTTTTAATTTAATTTGGGATGTTTTGATTGAGATCCGAAGAGGTAACCGTGTCAGATATAGGGATTTCGTGATTTCAGGGGCTGATTGTAATTGTAAATGAGGAACCGGATATTTTAATTAATGATTTGTTGTTTCTGGAAGAAGTCCTCTTTAATTTGGATGAAATCATGGTGGAGTAGGGTTTGGTTATCTTTGTAAATTCGATTGGGAAGAAAGAAAAGAAAAGAAAAGAAAAGAAGTTAATTATGTGAATTATTTAGGCGTTCAATGTCAATAACCGAGAACTTTTATCAATTTTGATAGACCTATCAATCCAATCCAAATGCTTTATGCCATCATTGAGTGCTCTGCGGCATCTGTAAAGATGGCATCCTTCTTTTTTTGTTCCTTTTTTTTCCCGGTGTTGGAACTTTGAATTAGAATTTCTTCATTGGATATTAGGGTTTCGTTTGTTGTCTCTTTTTTCAGGTGACATTATTGATTTGATCGACATTTTTTGTTCGTGTTAAATTGTTGTATGTTGAAAGGGTGGGTTTTGATCTGATTATGTTTTGAAGGTTTTTTAATGTTTTGAAGGAGTCCATGCTTGCACAAATTTTTTATCAATACTGTCCAGTGCACCCAATCATCATTAAATCATTTTTTGGTGTTAAATCTTTAATTATTTTTCATTCCTATATAAACTAGTTTTTTGCACTTCCTTCATATGCTATAATTTTGTTATCCTTGACTAATGTCTTTTCCATTGATATTGACCTCTATAGGAACATATAAACAGTGACTCATATTGCTTATTGTCGAATGTGCTTTTAGATTCTGTATGACTTTCTCATCCTAGAAGATGTATATAAAGGCCAATATCTGGATATTGTGGTGTCAGTTGTTCAATCTTATCATTAGTATGTGGTGACATTTGATCATCTTAATAAACAGTGGATGCTTAGATCAATCAATAATCGTATCCATATGGCTTCAACTCTCACATTTATATGGAGTTATTATTTCCTGTTCGCACCAACTAAATCTGCTTCTGCTTGTGCTACAACGTAGTTGACATGGTTCCGTTGCTGAAAACTGTTCTAACATTTTCCCCTCTTGGTTGGATCTTTTTAAATTTATTAGGCTAAATTACATTTTAATAAACTAACCGTTTATATAGATATATACAAAAGAATGAATCACTATTACCAGGCTGTTCTTAAATGTACTGTACTCCACCCAAGTCACTTTCAGATATATGAGTAGGCAGTAAAACATAGAGTAGGTCGCACGTATCTCCAACAGGGAGTCTATGTCATCTTAATATGTTTACCACTAGTAATTAAAACTGGACTATTCAAGTAGAACAATTCATGTTTTTTACGTGAATCATTGGTCAATTTTATTAGATCTTCTGGAATGCAGGATTTATGTTTTTGAATGTAAGTTGGTATGGGTACAACTTTGATTAACTTGTACACATTCTAGTTTATGTATATGTGTATAGTGTATAATGGTGGTAGGTTGCAATTATTATATTATTGCAAGTAAACCTTCAATATAACTCTTTCATAGGTTTTGCATTAGTAATGCCAACAAACTTAATAGGCTTGTTTATGTATGTTAGTTTGTCTGAGGTATGCTGATTTATATTCCATGTTTTATCCAACTTTAACTGTCATTCTAACATGTTTCTTACAAAGGTTTCAAGTGTATATGAAAAAATAAATTTTATTCAATATCCCAGTGTCTATAAATATAAAACACCTAACCTATTTGCCTATATATTTTACATTTGAGTCTATTATAAGTTACATGCAAATATTGGCAATATAATTTGTTAATAATTCATATTTGAATTTTATTAGATTAGAATAAGCGGATTAGATCTAAGCATCCCTCCATTAGTAATAAATTATTGTTCTTTGTCATTCAAGTTCCAATGTCTTGTTTACGAATAATTATAAAATCTCTCAAGGTACCCACAATGTGCAATTCAGGTGAAGCAACAAAAGAAGAGCAGCAACAAATGGGTCTGTGTGGTATGCAATCAAAAGCAGTCTGTGAGGAAAGTGTTCATGCAAGCGCCACTTGCAAGCGATGTTCGCAAGTTTGTCCAGAGTTTCAACATGAAAAGGATGTTGTCGTCCTCTGATGGAGATCAGATGACTGTCCTTCCTCGATCACAAGGCGTGACTAGTGAATCTTTGGACACTGGGTATCAGAAGAAGAGAATGGATTGGATTGAGTATTTGGACCCTCAAGAGGGAGCAGAGGAAGAAGGAACAGAACAAAATTATAGAGGTTTGGATTAATTCCCACAGTAACCCTATGTGTGTGATTTTTGACAATTATAGTTCAAATTGTGAAAAACATTCTGTCATCTTTTCTGTATGTGGCACGTATTGGATACAGTGGATACATGTCAGACACTTCCTATACACGTCGAAAATTTAAAAATAGTTTCAAGTATTTTAGGCACACGTTGGATGTGGGACGCATACGGTGTGAATACACGACATTTGTGTGGCATGATATTATAATTTTTTTTTCTCAATGTATATTAAAAGATTTACACTCACGTACAATCAAATGATGTTAAAGTTTTGATGGAGTTGATAATTGACACACCATTATAATTCTATCAAACTTTAGTTTGTGGATGTGTTTGTTTTTCCAAGTAATCAAATATAACATACTATTTGTTCATTTATTTCTTATACATTAATTGGGTTGTTGCCATGTTTGTGTTCTGGTTTTTCATGATTTTTCATGTCGTGTTGTGTCTATACTACATAGGATTATTGAGAAGTCACGGTTGGATTGTGGCCTCCAATATTTGTTCCATGGTCATATAATTTTGATTTTGAAACATGTAGTAGTAACTTGTAACCTATCAACAGGTGATGTTTTTGAACCAAAAGTAGTGACTGAGCTCCCAAAAGAGATGTTCAAGAAGCCCCAGCTGAAACGCCCTACAGCAGTTCAAGCCACAGAGGACAGCAAACTCATCAAGTCAACTTTCTCAAAGAAGAAGCAAACGCTCCAAGGCAAGTCTCCTTTTCTTGCTATTTTCTGCTTACAATTTTGAATGAAACTTCTTTAAGTGGACCATTTGATTGATTTGTGAGCAGAGACCAATGAATTGAACAAGCGCCAGAGATCTTCAACAAAAGCTGCGTCAAAATGGAGTGAGTACTTGGAAGGAGACGAAAATGATCTGTTCATAGAGGAGGCCTCTCTGAACCTTCTTGAGTCAACTTTCTCAAAGAAGAAGCAAACACTCCAAGGCAAGTCTCCTTTTCTTGTTATTTACTGCTTACAATTTTGGATTAAACTTCTTTAAGTGGACCATTTGATTGATTTGTGAGCAGTGACCAATGAATCGAACAAGCGCCAGAGTTCTTCAACAAAAGCTGCATCAAAATGGAGTAAGTACTTGGAAGGAGACGAAGATGATCTGTTCATAGAGGGGGCTTCTCTGAACCTTCTTGAGTCGTCAAGAGAAAAATTTCAAGTTGAGGATCAAAATGTGGAGGATGAAATCCACCCTGATTTTGCATAAATATTCTTTGCTGCTATGCATGGTTATGTGTTCACCATTTTGGATGGAGATAGTTTTACAGTATGGTTCCTTGAAGACTTTGTGTTTCTGTAGATTCCACCTTGATCTTTTGCTCAACATTTCTGTTCAGTTCACATGTGATTACTAAATTTGGATTGACAGGATCATCAGATTGCTATGAGTACAGAAATATTGTATACTTTCAGTAAATTTAGCAGGGAAAGATATTAAATTGTTCTACTTTGTCTTTGCAAAATGAAAATGATGATGTTTGGTTGTAGTTCCCACATGCTTTGATCATGTAACAAAGCATCGTCATTTAACTAAACTTAAATGAATTGCGTATACCTCATTATGTAAAAAAACAAAAAAAAAACATGGTTCATCTAATGAAGCACATATCTCATTAGTGCAATGGGATTGCACGGATGACTTGCATGTAAAGATTGTGTGTAATTTTGTTTACTTGGTGCTATACATGATTGATAATCTGGTGAAGGTATTATGGTTGACTGACATCCAGGTTGAGAATATGGGTTCCAGGAAATCAATTTTATGCATTGGTTTCATACCATGCTTCTCCACCAGTACACAGCTCCTCTTTGTGCAAGACTTGAGCAAAGACAATTGATAAGGTTAATTTTACTAGCCATGGTCTTAACTATTAGCAAGATCAACCCTCTTTGAAATACTCACCTGACCAAAATGTGAGTAGTTTGAGGTATCAATGTGTGTTTTCCACTTGTTCTGTAATCTTATTTACTTTTTTTTGAGACACGTGTTTTCTTTTTTCTAGTTAAATCTTTTCTAGTTAGCTAGACTCATAACTCATGAGGTGAAGGGGGTACCTCTCTCTCTCTCTAGAATCAGAAATAAGAGAATGAATAAAATCTCTCATTAATGTTTTGAACCCAAATATATACAATAGTACAATACAAAAGGAAATGAAAAAAATACTAAACTACTCTCAATGATAAGAAAGACTAAAATATCCTAATACATATAAACATCTCTAACACCCCCTTCAAATCATACACGGAGAGTTTGCTAAAAAGAAAAGCATGGCGCTGGAGCGTATGTGACTATGTGAAAAAGTCAAATGTATAAAATGACTAGGGTTATTTGGTACCCACCAACAATGACATTGATATTGGCAATATAATTTGTTAATAATTCATATTTGAATTTTATTAGATTAGAATAAGCGGATAATTTATTACTATTTATGATCAACTGATTGGGTAAATTTAATTAACTCAATCCAAAAAAACCTATCATTACAAAGCAAATGGAATCAACACTAAGCATACATAGAGTAATTGACAAACATATTTGAAGGTCCACCATAAAATATTACATAAGATGGACGGTACTTATTTAATTTAAATAAGTGTTTTTTCTTGATATATATCTATCAACCTTAACCAAACATAAACATAATCAGTATTTCAATATTAAATTAAATGAAGGCTTATATAAGAATGCTAGTGATATTTGGTACAACAACAATATTGACAATGTTACTTGTGTAATAAAATCAATCAATTTTATGGACAACCTATGATTTATATATATTTTATATTTATGCTTATTTTCATTGAGTAAATATAATTAAATTGATGTAAGATAATTAGAATCACCATAAAGCATTTGGAATCACCAATGAATACATAGATTAGTTGTAAGAAATATATAAAGGCCCACCATAAAATATTACATAAGATGGACCGTCCAGATTTAATTACACTCATGATGGATTGATTTATACCCATTTAATATACACCAAACATAAAAATATATTCCAGGGGCAAAGTTGACATTTTAAAAATAATAACTCCTTATCCATCCCTTATCAACCATTTATCCACAGTTTATTCTAGGTCAACCAAACACCAAAAATCTACATTTTACGTTTCCCAATAAGAATAAATAAGAATAACAAAAACTGCAACCAAACACGGATAGGCCTATTCTGCCAAACACTAATATTTATCCCCGTATAACTATCAGGGCTGAATAACACAATTCCACTTCCCAAACGGGGTACATAGATACAGATAGATACGGGGTACCTATTTATCTCCCCTCCCCCGCTGTACAATCCGAATCCGAATCCCATTCAAATCCAAATCCGATCATTGTCCACACAAATTAAAGCCACTGTTGGTGTTTTAAAAGTGCTCGTTGATGGCCACTTTTACTACCATGACAAGTAACAATCAATCAAATCAGTATCATATCCGAGATGACCTTGTTTTGATGTGAGCCGAGAAAGATAAAGATCATATACAAACCTTTTCTTGCCATGCCACTGATCCGCAATATTCCATTGTACCAACAGGGATTTGGGCGATCTAGCATACTCGAAACCGGATCTTCTTCAGAAAAAGAGTACGGATCTATCAAGAAAAAAAAAAAAAAAAATCATGTGAATTATGTTTCATAGATTCATTTTAGGATTAAGTGTAGGATTGCTTTATTACAAAGGTAGATGAGATCTCCTTTAAAGATGGGATGATGGGGATCATTGGATAAGTGTGGATCGATAGATGCTCTCCTTTGGTTAGATATTTCTTCTAATCGGGAGTTTGTAAATGCGTAGTGTCCATTTCTTACTTTTCTCTTCTTCTCGTGATTTTTCATTTTCTAATTTTTTTCATTTTAAAGTTTGTAATTTAAATTTAACAATAAAATCAGATAACAAACATCTACTTTTTTTCAATATATATATGTGTGTGTATAATACAATTGATGCATTATATTCTACGATTACACAACTTTTGTGTTTTTAGAAAGCTACTTCGATAATTGTGTACAACCAAATAATTTCACTATGATAGCTTCTTACAGACAAATTTCAGGTAAATAGTGTTCAAAAGCTACAATTTTCAAAAGCTAGAGAGAGTGAACATCCTGTCGGATCAATTTTAAAACACGTATTCTTAAAGAATCAGTTTTGCAATTGCACAACCAAACCCACCCTTAGTTTTGGATAGTGCGATTGAAGTTGTGTTTAGTTGCACAAATACAAAAAATTGATTTTTAAGCAAAATTTGAGTTTAAAATTAATTTTGCAGAAGACTGCATCTCTACAACTTTTGAAGAACTCATATTTTAAGCATTTTTTTCACATAAATTTTTTTACACCTTTTGACCGTAATTTTTCTGTTTTGAAAACGGAGTTAAGAAAAACAACTTCCTGTGAACCCAAAAATTGCTCAAGCCCGTTACCAAACGGGGCCTAAAACAATGATATTCATGAAATCTCACATTTTAAACCAATTTTTAAAAAAATATTATTTTGATAGTTTTTTTCATTGGATTTTTGGTCTTCAATGCTAAAAGGAGGATCTGAAAAGTCAAATGCTGAAATGTGTTTGGATTCGCATTTTTAAAATTTTCACTTTTCAAAGATGGAACCTCAATGTAGATCTAAACGATACTTTAAAACCAATATATTTTGTATGCGACAATTGAGCTGCAAGGGTTTCAAATCTTCTCCTGCATCTCCCATTTCCATTTTTTTTATGGGAATTAGACTTAACCTATATTTTTTCAATTTTTTTAAGACAATAAAATACATTTTATTTAAAAAAAATCTAAGAAAAATATGTTATTTGAAAAACAGATATAAAACTATTTAAACAAAAAAAAAATTATCAACTCATTTTTAAAGATTAGCCATGTTTGACAACATATTTAAAAAGAAATTTTCCTAAAAACTTTAGAAAAACATCCAAAAGAATTTTAAAACTTTATATATACCCAAATTATCTATTTTAATAATTATACCAAAAAAAGGTCTTCTTTGATACCCTTGTTACCTAACATGACTTAGTTGTCATTTCTTATCCAATACTTAAATTCCCTAATAATAAAATTTTAAAAAAATATTTGTGAAAGATTTTTACTTTTTTTTGTTTGTTTGAATATCGTATTAAAATGAGTAACCAACATTATCAACAATTAATATTCCTAGATTTTGGAAGATTTTTGGGTAACCTAGATTTTAAAAGTTATTTTCAATAAAATTATATTATAGAAAAAATCTTATAAAAGTTGTATATGATGGAACGGGCAAAAATAACCTAAAATATTTTAAATTAGAAACATTAAAAAGAAAAAAGAAAAAAAATGCGTACAACCCCTTAAAAATGATTGATATTCAAATCGACCCCTCAAATCTTAGTATATAAAAAAAATCTCACTTTTGCCCTTAAATCCTAAAAAAAACCCTGTTGTTATCTTTGATAACCTGTGGTTGAGTTAAATTAACCCAAAAATCTCACTTTTGCCCTTAAATCCTAAAAAAGCCATGCTGTTATCTTTGATAACCTGTGGTTGAGTTAAATGATCATCCTACCCCTATAGATAAAAATAACTCAGTCGATGGAAACCCTAACCCCTGCTTCTCTTTTGTTCTTTATGTGTTTCCTCCATTGACGCCCCCAATCCCCCCTCAGTTGAACCCTCCCATTGCCCCCAACCCCCAACTGAAATGAAAAAAAAAAAAAGCTTAGACAATAGATTGAACGAAAAATGAGAACTTCCAAATGAATTAATGTGAATATGATTAATGGAAAAGGGTATTTAAAGGTCTAAGATCTCTCAACGGTCTATTGGAAAGGTGAGAAGATGATCGAATTTTGCAAGAAGGGCATTTTTGATATTTTTAGGTCTTTTTGGATATTTGATAAAAGACAAAGGGTTATTTGAATATATATTTTCTCTTTTTATTAAGTGGATAGAATATTCAAGATATATTCCTTTTAATCTAACGAATATTAAGTGGCAATATCGATTTATTGGGTATGAAACATTTTAATATAGGAGAGTCATAAATATTAGATGTCATAAGAGACAACAGGTGCCTAGAAGGGCTTACAACAGAAGGGGCATATAACAGTTCGGGTTCTCAACACCATTATTACTTTTTTTGGCGGCCGATGAGAATCGAACAAATGACCTCCCTAAAGGGAATAGGCGTCCCTTCCGCTATGCTATGCGTGTGGGCACTAGATGTGATATAATTCAAGTAGTTTAAATTACAAGATTGTCATATAATATTTTTTATGATTCAGGCATTTATCTAAATATGAAAGATTTTTTTTAAAATATTTTTACTTTCTTTTTTTTGAAATTGCATTTTCTCAAAGCATACATGTGTTGAAGTCATCCAAATTATTTTCAAATTCTACTTTCTGCATGAATAGCCTGTGAACTCACATGATACCTTATAAGAATTTACATGAATATTCAAAGTAACATATCTGACATAATATTCAATCGAATTCAATAATTTAAATAACACAAAACTAATAATTCCAATAATTCAAAACTTAGAGTTTCTAACCCTAAATAATAAGAAACTGATAAATCATCCATTTGAAAAATAATACACTCATTCAAAATTGATAGGATAACATCTAAAAAATGATATTGTTTAACGTTGGGTCATATTTTTTTTATCAATAGATTATATCCCTATTTTAGAGGAAAATGATACATCTACCCTTGTGTGCACTTCTGTCTGTAGCTCCAATTGTTTTAATTCATTCTTAAAGTATATATATTTATCTCATGAATTATATATTATTGTATGGGTCATTTTTTTAGCTTAATATCAAAACACTATGTGTGTGTGACCAATGACCCGATTAGTGAGGATCTACGAGCCGATTATCCCGTAATCCGTGAGTCCGGTCCGTCGGTCACTCACATCTGATGATGAGAAAATCTAAAGTCAGATTTGAGGATCCCAACAGAATATATGATTTCTAGAGTGATAGATCCCAAAAATCTCTCAAAAATCACAAATCCCCTAGATCTAGCTATCAGAGAGAGAGATCAACCATCGATCTTAGGGCAACCATGTTCAGATCTATAAATAGGAAACCAACTATCTGGGTATGTGAAAATTCTTCTTTTTTTTTTTATGAAACCCTAGTTCGGCCATCTTTGCTCATGAGTGTCGGATGATTTTTGCAGGCCACCTGCTCATGTGAGTTTGGATCGCCTGCGGCAACCACCATCTTATCGGAGGAGAGAGGGAGGAGACGGATCCGACGACCTGAACCCGGTTGACCGATTTTTATTCCCTCTAATTATTATTATATTAAAAAAATATATGCTACTTTAGAAGGGCCCGTTTGGATATAGACATAAGTTATTCTAGGGTTTTATATCTATTTTAATAATAAATAACTTTATCAATTGAATAAATGATTTTCTGTTTGATTGTGTTTTTTGTTATTCTCATTGGGAAACGTAATAATAAAGGTTGAGTTGTTTGACTAATGAAGAATAAAATATGAATAAGGTGTAAAAGTTAATTTGATATGTGGATCCTATTGATGTATAAAAGGTGATGATATATAATTTGACAAGTCAATCCTTGTAGAGAAAAAACATCATTTTAAAAGGGACATAGAATACAAATATCAGTTTATTCATATCTAATTCTACATAGTTAAATCCAGTTATTCTCTCTATCCAAATACTTTTTTTAATTATTTATTCTTCACTATTCCCCTCTTTATCTTCCCGTGGTCCTTTACCCAAACGCCCCCGGTATACACTCTAGTGGAGTTGCAAAAACAGCATTGCATGAACATTGTCCCTACAGTTACAAAGTTGGTTGAGGACACACAACGCGACAACATTAGACCGAACATCCATGTGACCTTGTTTTTTTGTCACGTGGACGCGTCAAAAAAAAAATGTGGACCCTAGACACCGATTATGCATTTCTTCAAGTTGTCCCAAAATTAAGGCTGCAACTCAGACAGATTGGATTCAGATTGATTTTAACTCAAATCCAATTCAAATTCTAAATTACTCAACTTTAATCTGACCCCATCTGATTTTCAATTCGAATTGAACTAATCCAAACCTAACCCGTAATTAAATAAATCAATGTGATCCAATCCGATTTTTAAATATAATGTGCAAATTAAATAAACTAATCCGATCCAACCCGTAAGATTAGTTAGGTTTACCTGAAATTTGAATGGTTCAGATTAGGAGCTACAAAATGAATGATCATGATTTTTTTTTACCTATTAATTTAGGAGTTCGGGTTGGGTTGGGTTGTGAGTGAGGTCAACCCAAACCCGATTTATGAGTCAACCCGCCCGAACCCGAACTCAAACCAAATTTGATCAACCCAACCCATATAAAAACGGGTTCAACCCATCAGGTTCGGGTTCAACCAGACCCAAGTTGCAGCCCTACCCAAAACCACTCATACCCAATCACATCCATCCACGTAGAGAAGACACAACACCTTAACCGGCACCAGCGAGTGAAACTAAACCGTGCCTCGTGATATTCTCTCGCCCGTTAAAATTCTTTCCCAAACTCAACCTCCTCCATCCAATCCAACAATCCGATGCTCCGTCTTAAATCCCCCCCTCTCTCCTCACCCCCCCCCCTCGAACGGTCCCCTCTCATCGAACGGTCAAAATAAACCCATGAAAAAAATTAGACTCACCGGGCGGTAACAACACCTCTCCAAGCTCCATCACCCCTACTTGCCCGTCCCACGCAAGAACCCAAACAGAGAAAAGCAAACTCTCCCGCACCGTCCATCAACGCCGTCGGAAACCAAACCCTAACCAAATCGACGGCCGAGATGCTCCCGTACGAGACTCTGATGGAGGCGGAGGCGGCGCTGGGCCGCGCCCTCACCAGGCCGGAGACGCTCTGGTTCCGATACTCGGCCCGGATCCCCGACAGCATCCTGTACTACCACAACGTTTTCTTCCTCCTCGTCATCTTCACATTGGTCCCCCTCCCTCTCGCTCTGATCGAGCTCAGACGGCCGAAGCTCCTCGACAAGTACAAGATCCAACCGAAGGTCCACGTCACCACCTCCGAAGTCCTCAAGTGCTACAAGGATGTCATGTTCACCTTCCTCTGCGTCGTCGGACCTCTGCAGCTCTCCTCCTACACCATTATCCAGGTATTCACCGAAATGGTCCCCAGTGTAAGCCTGTCAAGGATCCGATGCGCATCTGATACGTATCCGCTTCTAAATCTTTCATATTGTGAAAATAATGGAAAGAGAATGTAGAGGTTATTTAAATTTTGAAGATCGTGATTATCTTGCAAGATAATTGAATATAAATTTTATAATATATGTTTTTGGAATGGATACCTTGATGTATGCATCAGTATTTGAGGTATTCAAGTGTTGGAGAATTTCTGAATTTCTTGGATACGTATTCAGAGCGGATGGGGATATTTTTTGGGATACTTGACTGGCTTGCCCCGGTTTTGCAGTATATCGGGATACGGACGGGGCTTCCGTTGCCGTCCAGGTGGGAGATTGTGAGCCAGCTGGTTGTGTATTTCTTGATTGAGGACTATGGGAACTACTGGATCCACAGGTTGCTGCACTGGAAGTGGGGGTACGAGAAGATACATAGCGTGCACCATGAGTTCACCGCGCCGATTGGGTTCGCGGCGCCATATGCGCACCCGTTGGAGGTGCTGATATTGGGGATTCCGTCGTTTGTTGGGCCTGCGCTTGTGCCGGGGCACATGGTCACATTCTGGCTCTGGATCGCGCTACGCCAGCTCGAGGCCATTGAGACCCATAGCGGGTATAGCTTCTTTTTCTTCATCTATGGGTTTGATTGAATGGGTATCCCTTTATTTTCCTCTTGAATGTTGATTATTGTGGCTTGATTATGATAATTGGCTATTTTTTAAAATGCAAATATATTTTATTGATTGGTCATGGTATCAGTCAATATCATTATATGTGCCTCACATGTCACATGCCCAACTAATTGATTTGGACAGCATGATGGATATATTTTATGTTTTTTTCTTAGTTGAATTTGCCTTTTGGTGTCTGCTTATGTGTATGTGATGATTGCTTAGCACTCAAGAAGTGCATTCCTAATGGATTCACTTCTTTCTAATTTATTTGGGAAAATGTCATTCTTCCCTCTCTTTTTATTATGACCCAGCCCAAAATTTTGAAGATGCTTTCGTTAGCCTTTCCTGAAATGAGTTATGATGGACCTTCTCCCCATCATAATGAAAATTTATTTTACCAGCTAGGTGTTTCATCAACTGCATTGAAACATTCATGCTATCAGCATTGCATGGTTAATTATGATCCATCATCAGATATCAAAGTGATATCACCATGCAAAATAAATAAATAAATTAATTAATTAATAAAAATCAGTGATATCTTTGGTCTCCAATCCCATGGGTTTGTGGAGGAGACATCTTTTGTCTCCAATTCCATGGGTTTGCTACCAATTTAATAATTTGGCTGACATTTCAGCCTTTTATTCCCAAGCAAAAAGAATATATACCTGTAAGATTTATATAGATCTTAAATTGCTCTCGAAAACGTCAATGTTACCTTCTTTGCTTTTGATCATTATGCTGTTGAAAGGCAACAATCATGATACATGTGATGGAGGGAAGATTCAAAAGTCATAATTTGGGTGAATTCATGATTTCTAAAATGCAAGGACAAAGCATTTTGGTCATGCTCAACAAGTGCCTGGGTCAATGCCGGCATAAAGGGTCTGAACGCATACTAGGTTGATTATTTTTTTTAATAAGGGGAAAAAGGATTATAAAACAATAATGTACAGTGGGAAAGAGATTGAAATTTGTGGAGAACTTGTTAGGAAAGTCAACCACATCAAAGTGATATCACCATGCAAAATAGATAAATTAATTAATTAATTAATAAAAATCAGTGATATCTTTGGTCTCCAATTCCATGGGTTTGTGGTGGAGACATCTTCTGTCTCCAATTCCATGGGTTTGCTACCAATTTAATAATTTGGCTAACATTTCAACCTTTTATTCCCAAGCGAGAAGAATATATACCTCTAAGATTTATATAGATCTTAAATTGCTCTCGAAAACATCAATGTTACCTTCTTTGCTTTTGATCATTATGCTGTTCAAAGGCAACAATCATGATACATGTGATGGAGGGAAGATTCAAAAGTCATAATTTGGGTGAATTCATGATTTCTAAAATGCAAGGACAAAGCATTTTGGTCATGCACAACAAGTGCCTGGGTCAATGCCGCCATAAAGGGTCTGAACGCATACTAGGTTGATTATTTTTCTTTAATAAGGAGAAAAAAAATTATAAAACAATAATGTACAGTGGGAAAGAGATTGAAATCCAAGGAGAGCTTGTTAGGAAAGTCAACCATATCAAAGTGATATCACCATGCAAAATAAATAAATAAATTAATTAATTAATAAAAATCAGTGATATTTTTGGTCTCCAATTCCATGGGTTTGCTACCAATTTAATAATTTGGCTAACATTTCAACCTTTTATTCCGAAGCAAAAAGAATATATACCTCTAAGATTTATATAGATCTTTAATTGTTCTCGAAAACATCAATGTTACCTTCTTTGCTTTTGATCATTATGCTGTTGAAAGGCAACAATCATGATAAATGTGATGGAGGGAAGATTCAAAAGTCATAATTTGGGTGAATTCATGATTTCTAAAATGCAAGGACAAAGCATTTTGGTCATGCTCAACAAGTGCCTGGGTCAATGCCAGCATAAAGGGTCTGAACGCATACTAGGTTGATTATTTTTCTTTAATAAGGAGAAAAAGAATTATAAAACAATAATGTACAGTGGGAAAGAAAAATTGCCATGGAGAGCTTGTTAGGAAAGTCAACCATGAACATTTAAAATGCTATGTTAATATTGATGTCACCAAGGATTACCATATGATGCCCTTCTGATTTTCAGCTTGTCATCATTTGGGAACTCTTTTAGGTTATTTTTTTTTAATAAAATCTTCTTTAGGTTATTAGGTCTAGCGTGTCGGTGATTTCAGTTGAACTTTGTGATCATGTGGACGTGTCAGCATTTAATTTTCATCTTAGCTTGTCACCCTTTTTTCCATCTGCAGATTCATCATTCCTTTTCCATATGCTTTATTGGCACATGCCCTTGTGTATAACAAGAAGAGTGATGTTTAGTATTATCTTTCAAATTCATGATTAAAATAGTTCATCAACTAGCCTTCAATGAAACTCAATGGCAATTGAAAATTTACTATATAAACACTATATCTAAGGAAATTAGCCACTAGATTTAGGGACTTTGCTGAAGCATGCACTTTACAGATTGGCTTATACTATACCTTGAATGTAGAGCCCATGATCATTGTCTTAACATGATTGATGTTGTACAGCAAGTTGACAAGAGGGATCTCTTTTTACCAAGGGACATAAAATACATATAAAAGTTTTATCTTGTAGGCTGCATTATGTTACCAAATTATAATGTTCATGCATCTATTCCAGTAAATTTACATGCAGCATCTCATCCTTTTCCATTCATTAAATGTATATCAGAATGATTGTTATGAATGGTTCAGTTACTCTAAAATCAATGTAGCTTAAACTATTGAATATCCAAAAGAATAAATGATGGAAACTTTAGTTTGAACATTGGATTTATGTCCTTTTGGTCCAAAACTGTATTACATACTTAATTCCCCAATGAACACCTAATATCTATTATATAGTTTTGTATCTCTATGAGAAAGTAAGCGTGTTATAATGTAATGTTTCATATTTGTCATATTATATATCTGAATGTATCTTTCTTGGTTTTTCTACTCACTGGAGTTCTACATGCAAACATGGCCTTCGACAAAAAATGAATGGGAGAATATGAATTCATAAAACATTTCGTAGAAGTTGTTTTTTAGAATATTGATAATTGATTAGCATATGGATCATGTATCACTTATTAGTTACTGTATATCGACCACCATGTAAGAGCTGTTTATAGTGAGCTCTGCAGAACTATCTTCATATTATGTCGATTCTCTTGTTTTGCCATTTTTTTTATATTCCAATGTCACGGAGGAAAGTTTCGAAATGAAGGTCTCAATGGGAACACTTTCTGTTTTGTCATAAAAGGAATCTTCTCTCTGAGGCAATGCATACTTTTTACTATAGATGCTTATCCTTTGATCATTATGCCTGGTTTGAGTCATCACGCAATATGAACAAACATCATGCACAAACACATCCTAAATATACTTTGTTGTATAACTTTGACATTCAAGAGGTCATTTTACTAACACTCATCAGTTAAAAACAGTTGTTATTTTCTTCTAATTGATTTTTTCTTTTTCTTATTCAAATGTTGTTTATCCAGGTATGAATTCCCCCTGAACTTTACAAAATACATTCCTTTCTACGGGGGTGCAGAGTACCATGATTACCACCATTATGTCGGAGGCCATAGTCAGAGCAACTTCGCTTCGGTTTTCACCTATTGCGATTACATATATGGAACTGACAAGGTCAGTCAATACCCTACACTGTTTGCACTCTTCAGATGCCCAAAGCATATTTTACACGTTTATATATCTAAATTTTTTTCCTCATCAAATACAGGGTTACAGGTACCAGAAAAAGCTCCTGGCAAAGGTAGATAATGGGACCTTCTTTTCTGGCTGTTATAAAAACATGCCATCTGTTACACTGCATTCAGAAGGCTGTTCTAATTTTCTTTTTGTGTGTTATGTACAGCTCAAATCGAATGGCGAAGCGAATCATGTTTTGGGTGAGCCAAATAAGTCAGAATAGAATGGTGGTTTTCAGGAATTCATTAATCCTTGAATCAGATCCAGTGAGTGCATCAGTTTAGAATACCAGTTACCTAACTGACAATATCATATGTACCCATGTCTGTTTTTCTTCTCTTTTTTGGGGGAGTGTGAATCCAGTCTCTGTAACATCTGTTGTAGTAGAAGAGAATTGTTCCTTTAAATATTTCGTTGTCAGGTGGTGGTGTTTGATCTCAAGAAAATATAACGGAGCATCGCCAAGGGAATAATTTTGGATAATATTTCGAGGATAAGTTATCCAAGTTTTAGGAATAAAAATTACATTGGTTGTCTCTCTTTTCATTTGTCAAAATCAAGATAAAAGGATTTGATAAAAAAATATTCTCACTTTTATAAGAAACAATTTTTTTTTATTTCTATTAAAAAATGGAGGGATTTGTTTGAATTTTATCTGGATTTTTTATACTAAATAAAATGATTTGTTCTTTCATCACTTATCCTACTAGTTATCCTCTTCCCAGACAATGCAAATAATGCCATTGATGGTATTTGTCACATGCTAAAAAAATCCGCCGAGAAAGATTATGCATAGCTGTTTTGATCTAAAAGGCTCCACATTTTTATTGGTAAGAAAAATTATGTCGCTTAGAATATGGAATGTCGAAATGCTTAACTAAAATGCACAACAATTGGTATCGGAGTGTCTTGGTATCAATAAAATATCAGCTAATCCAATGATTGCTTCATTTTCAAACTCCAATGGTTGGTATTATATGTTCAGTACCCATTCATGTATGTGTTGGAAAGAAAATGAAGCATGGTATTTACAAATGTATTGGTAGGATCATGTGAAACCTTTGTATATTTGTGGTTATGTTATATCATATATCACAAAGCCTGAAACTCAAGTTTTGAAAATGAAGGTTTCTTAATATCTCATTTTTTCCCCATTGGCAGTTAAGTGTTCAACAAATCATGCCGGGACGAGGAGATATGCAAAGCCTATGGTGGTTTGTTTTTTTGTCTTTGTCACTGTTTGCGTAAACATGAATCATGAATTTATATCTTATCGAACTCATATGGTTGAAAGAGATGTTGATCTCCCAAGCTTCACAGCAAAAATTCACTGAATCTTCCCTTTCAAGGAATTCTAAGAGTTTTTTTTTTTTTTTTTTGATTGGTGGAAATCCAGGAATTCAATCTGTTGGATCTAAACTATGCTAAATCCAAGGGTAACAAGGTGAAAGAGAGATGCTTCTTTATGATTTTGTAGTTTGTAGTCCAGCATTAACAGACCTATTGACAATATGAATACATATTCTAGACTGTTGAAAGTTGTTTTATATGAATACGTATGAGTTGGAAGTTTCACCATTGGTCCTCATTTTTCTAGACTGCATCTCTCTCTCTCTCTCTCTCTCTCTCCGTGTAAACAAAAATTTGTCTGCACTAGTGTACTGTACTGTTATTAAAAACTGTAAAATCAAGTAAGTGTTCACAGGGAAGCATTGGGAGAATCTGAAGGCCTCCTTCCCACATAAAAATCTTCTACTTGTCTCCTGTCAAATCCAACACTACAACAAAATCAAATCACCATTGATAAAACCAAAAGCACAACAAACACCACTCCCATCAGTGTATCACGTGTTGTACCATCTACTGATCTAGATCTCCTTTTTCTGTTACCTGGCATTACTCACGTGAAAGTCTTATATTTCTAAAGGGGCGATTACAAAAAAACATAAAATATGTATGCATTCAATCACCAATCATTTTGTTGCAAAAATGACAATAAGAATGACTAAGAATAACATTTTCCATTGCAAAATGGAACCAGAGTTACAAATTACAACACAGAACAACAAAAATAAAAGACCAGCTCACTTACAACAGTCCTCAGTGAAGGATAGGCCATTCAAACTTCAGCCTCAATAGTCAGTATCAACACATCTACCCATACTAGAAAAAACCAAGTTAGGGGAGACTAAGTATCCATAAAAACCAAGACAGTATCACTGGCAGGGCTGTAAACAAGGTATTCATTCTTTTCAGCTGAGCTCTTGAACTACTGTCTTCATTGATGGTCTCTGATTCGGAGATTCGTTCGTGCAGGCCGAGGCGATCCATGCAAGCTTCATTGCATCCTGTTCCGAGAACTCTCCGACGAGTTTCTCATCAATGAATCCTTCGAGCTTGCCTGACTCGGCGAGGAGGCGCATTGGGAGGGTTGTTCGGCGCTTCCCTGTGATGACTTGGAAGATTATGATGCCAAATGCGTAGACATCGCTCTTCTCGTTGAAGCGGCCCACAGTGGTGTATTCGGGGGCTAAGTAGCCCATGGCGGCACTGGATTTGAGGGCTGAGAAGATGGCGTCATCCGCGAGGAGCTTGTGGAGGCCGGAGTCGGAAATTTGGGGTTTGAAGTGTTGGTCGATGAGGATCTTCTCTGATGATATGTTTTGGTGGACTATGGAGGGTTTGTTGGTTTTGTTGCTGTGCAGAAATGCAATGCCTGGATGGAATTTTTAGTACAATTAAAATTTAAAAGTAAACCAAATTGGTTCTGTATAAGCATGTGAAAGTATCTATGCAGACATGCAATGCTGGTTTCTTGGTTGTGAAATATTGATTTTGGGACAATAATGATTGGAAATTCAAATGAAAAACTCAGTAAGGTAACATTTTGATATATCAGATACTCAGGCGCCCCTTGGCATTCATGTACTGACTAGTATAATCATGATTCATGGTATAGAGCTGAAATAGTATTCATGGTATAAAACACAGATATGTTGGGAATATCTTTGTTATCAGAAAATCATTTTTGATTCATGAATATTTGTTTAAATAGTTCACCTTAGAGATAGATTAGAACTTACACTATTTTTTCATTGTATAGTAAATATATACTTACATAAAGTAATGATAGAAAAAATGATAGAGCTCTTTTATATTGTCACATATTTCACTTGGGAGTATTTTTTTTTCTTTCTTACCAATCATACTAGATGTAAATCAAAGATAAAAGTGATTTAATGAACAAGATCAATCTATTAAGTTGTACAAAAATGAAACTGACTTGAGTTCATAAATATCATAAATCATAATACCTTACATTGTGATATATACTTGCCAAAAATCTTAAACCCGCTGCCAAAGAAAGCCTTAAATTTAACAACTGCATATAAGTGATACACTGATACAACACTAACTTGGATCAATTCTAAATCACCTTGACACTATCAGATATGTAAAAAAAGATACCCTTTTAAAATTTGTAATCATATCTATCGATTATAAAATGTATGTAAATAATCAACTTATAACCTTCAAACTAGAATAAATTAACAAACTTAAAAGACAAGGTAAAGAGAGAGAGAGCTGACCTTTGGCAATGCCTTTGATTATGGAAACCCTTGTAGTCCAACCAAGAACCTTATCACTGCCATCCTTCAAATCAAGATATTGAGACAAACATCCATTCCTCACGTAATCATAGATCAGAAAACACTCGCCTCTTCCCCTCGAACAGCAGAAACCCTTCAACTCAACAATATTTTCATTTCTCAACACAGTTAACAACTTCAAGCCCTTCAGAAACTCCGCCTCCTCCGACTTACAGCTAGTCTTGTTGATGCTCTTAACAGCAACAACTGACCCATTTCTCAAAATGCCTTTGTAAGTCGCCCCAAAACTGCTCTTGCCCAACAAGTTCACATCGGAGAAGTACTGTGTGGCGGACTCCACCTCTTCCAAGTTGAAAATGAATTTTTGCGAGACTTCTTGAGAGAATCCAATGCAGGACTTCCCATCAGCCAGAATATCCCACCCATTCGAATATGCGAGGCTGATGAGTGAAAGATCTTTAGATTGACCCCTGCTACTAAAGCTGTTTGTGACTTCTATCGCGTTCTCAATCTTTTGTTTCCTGTGACGGTACCATGAGAATGTGAAAATTCCTGAAACAGCCCCTCCAACAACCACAAATATGGCACCAACCATAAACGCTATCGTTGAGGAGGAGGAATTCGAAGGTTTTGAGCAATGTGGTTTCTCACATTCGTGTGGATTGACAGACAATGGGATCGTTTTCGGGTGTCCGGTGGAATTGAATCCATATGCTCCAGGTTCGTTCAAATCTAAATCATTCGGCGATGCGCAAGCCCTCAAAGAAGAGAACCCAATTCCACATAAGTTGGAGTTATTCTCGCATTGGAATCCGGCATCCAGCCTCCTCAATTCTTCAACATAACAACAACAGATTGGCTTTTTTTTATGAATTACGTTTGGGGACTGAATTAAATGAGGACTAGGCGGAATACATACCAGGAGGTACATCGCCTGAAAGGGTGTTGTTTCGGACATCCAGGATTTGAAGCCAGGGGAGGATGGCAAGTTTTAATGGGATCGAGCCGAAGAGTTGATTGAAGCTTAAATCGAGTCGCATCAACAGAGTTGAATCACCCAATTCAGCGGGGATCGCACCCGTTAAATGATTGGATTGTAAGGCCAGTACGTTGAGCTTCTTCAGAAGCCCAAGCTGTGAGGGTATGCTCCCTGTCAACTGGTTGTAGCAGAGCTGTAGAACTGCAAGAACACAATGGAGGAGCAAAAAACAGAAACCCAACTGAGATTAGGCTATATAAATGAAACTATGTTACCATGTGACGGTGAAAATCAAACATCACAATATTCAGTTTTACACACATGTGAAGTTGAAAATCACCCATAGAGCATTTGCAAACAAAAGAGGGCTACTTTATGCAATGCAGAGCTATATTTCACAAGATGAACCACAAGTAAATAAAAATTAGATGATTTGTTGTGAAATATTAAGTTATGGTCTATGCCTTAAAAAAAAAAAAAAAAAATCTCCACCAGATTTGAAGCATTTTGAACCTAATAAGCTAATATGTTAAAAAAGAAGAAATCCAAAATAAATTTCAGTGATATTAGGCCACAAAATCAAATTTTATACCAAATATTCGAACTTTAATCCTTCTACCAACAACAGAGGTTAAAGAAAATAAACATAAAATGAAATAAAAATTCATGTCACACCCAAAAATCAACTTGTTTTGCAACTCTTTCTTTCCCACCAACCAGAAGAAATCCATGCTTTAAGGGGAAAAAGGGTTTTAAAAGAAAAGAAAAAAAAAACCAAAAAAATACCAAACTCAAAGACCCAACAACCACCCAAAAATTCCAAACTTTTTCACCAAAAACACCACCACCCATAAAAGGGGAAAAAAAAAAAATCAGATTTTGGGATCAAAACCTCACCTATTAGACTACCCATGTTGCCAATCTCAGCAGGGATGCTCCCGGAGAGCTTATTCATATTGAGATAAAGCTCAGAAAGCTCAGTGAGGTTTCCAATCTCTCTGGGTATCTCCCCATTGAGTGAGTTGTAATGCAAGTACAGACCCGACAAGCTCTTCAACCCTGCAATGGCCGGAGGTACTCTTCCCGAGAGACCCTTCCCTTGAAGAGATAAGTTGGCAACCATTCCATGCTCATCGCAGGCGACACCTTCGAAGTCCCCATTGCAGGGGTTACCTTCGCTGGTCCATGAAGAGAGAATGTGGTTATGTGGGTCCAATGCCGCTTTGATCTCCATCAGAACCTCCACTTCTGAGTTTCCATGGACTGCTTGGGTTGAACAGAAGGTGAGCAGAAGCAGAGATAGAAGAAGAGAGAGACCCATATTTTTTTTTTTTTGGTTCAAGTTTCACTGATTCCAGTCCTGACTCTTCCATTAATAAAGAAAAAACAACATAAGCAGTTTATTTTGAGATTGCTGTTTTACAGGAGCGGGCCAGAGATGATCTGGATCGTTGATTGTCGAATATAACAGATTTGGATTTATCTGAGGTTACTCCAGTATCTACTTTTACACACATTCTCTTTTTGATTTTGAAGTCTCAGTTGCGTTCTTCCCTCACAGTCCCCTCCACCTTCACTAAAATGTACGTCGTTGAAAAAATTTCACGTATTAGATAAAAATGATACTCTTTATAATATATATATATATTATTTTTTATATATATATATATATGCATAACTTGTTAGATAAAATACATTATTTTAAAAATAAAATAAAAACATAGATGAATTATGAATGTAAGACTGAATTAGTGGTCCTAACGTTGTATTTGGAGGGTTAGTTTGACACGAGGATAAATAATGAAATAAGAGTTAATTAATGAATAAATGATTGTAGAACAATTTATCTAGTTTGTCAAAAAAATAATAGTTTTTTTAGTTTTCAGTCCCTGTGAACATACATATTTAGGGATCGATCCTCACTTCTTCATATTTTAGTTTTAGTCCCTTGATTCTAAGGATATGTTCTGTTTTAGTCTTAAAAAAGAAACTAAATAATTTAGGAATAGGTCTGTCGCAGGGACTAAAAAGAAACATATCCTTTAAATCTGGGAATTAAAATCAAAATATGAAAAAGTGATGGATCAATCACTAAATTCCATGATTTATGGGGACTTAAAAATAAAAAACCAAAAAATAATATGAGTATTTTTTGTTAGTTACGACTTTAACACATGACTTCTTGATTGTAAATCTTTTTGTCAAACCACTGAACTACTTATTAAAATTTAAAGCCCTTAAAATGATGATTTTATACTCAATCTATTGTCTACAATTATTTATACCCCTTCTATCTAAAATTTAACAAATATAAATAAAAACAAAGTGTTTGCCGACGATTTAACAAAAGCTCGATTCACAAATTGAAGATAACTATTAGTCAAAATCTTAAATCTTTTCTTTTAAATTAAATTGCATACAAAATCTTATACAGAACTTATCTCAAAATCTTATATCTTTTAAATTAATTTGCATACAAAATCTTATACAGGACTTATTCTCAGGATCATATTGGATGCATAACGACCTTTTTTTCTTTTTTCTTTTTTAGGTATGAGGTGATTTGGAAATGCTAAGGTAAAATATCTATAAGGGTTATTTTTTGTAAGTATACCATTCAAAAATATGCTATTTAATTTTATATCACTCCAAATAACCTATTTATTTTTATATCATTAAAATATGTAGAACTTATGCATATTTATCATTCTAGTTAACTTCCATCCAAATTTTCATTAAAACCGTTAAAGTCTTGAAGAAAATGCTAAATTATCCTATTTTTTTTTCATATTTAACCTCACCAACTACAATATTTATAAAAATAAAAAATATTAACTTTAACATAAAAATGATAAATTTAATCTAAAATAAAAAAAACATAAAAATTAATCATACAAACTATTTATTGATAAAGATATAATAATTATTAATACTTACATTAGTAAAAATAAAATAAAATTATTTTGAGAACAATTAATACAAAATACAAATTTAAAAAAAAATTAGATCTTGACGGGAAGAAACGAAAAGAATGGATAAGATTGAATGACTCATTATTGATTTAAAAAGAACATAAAATTAATTATGTTATTATGTTTAATTATTTATATTATAACAAAAATATTATATGTTAAGGTTATTTTTGTCACTTTTACTACTTGGTTAAAAAATGACTATAATTAAGGTTCATCTTGATTAAAATTGATAAAAAAAATACATTTTTACATTAAAAAACATTTTAATAATATAAAAATTGTTGTGAATATGGTGGATAACCACCACTTCTCTAACCTATAACCTCCCCCACTCTTCAACTCCATAACCTCCCCCACTCTTCTATTCCATAACACTCCCATTATTGCCCCACTATCTCCCATTCACCTCTATGGACTTGTAACTCTCCACCATTGGAATTCCTCTATGCACCCTATAAATAGAGGGGTTCTCTCTTGTATTCAATCAACAAAGTGAATAAGAATCTCTCTCTACTTCTCTTCTCTATATGCTTGTGTGCTTTGTTTATATACTCTTATATATCGTATTCTATTTAGTTTACAATACGTTATCAGCACGATCGAGCTCTCATCCATTTCAAATGCTCAAAGGGTTTGTATTCTACAATTTGATTTTGGTAGGTGGTGTAACGAGACTACACAGGTGAATGATATCTTGGCTATGTATCCTAACATCTAGATTGATTTCATCATATAGGCTACATGTTTATTTATGGCCAATATTTGCTGTTAGTTGGTCTGTTGCATATTATTTCTTCAATGGTATTTGAGATCATCTCATAGATGCATGCTAACCAGAAAATATGTAATGTTTATAAGAATTGACAGCTTGATTATTTTTCATATTTTATTATTAAAATTGTTATCTCAAGCACTATGTTATGTATTTAAATAAATACATGAATTTTAAGCTTTCACAGATTGTTATGAAGATGCACTTTGTCACATATACATTTTAATTAAGTACTCTTAAGCTTCTCCAATTAATTGGTGAATGTTACAGAATAAGCTTAATAAGATCTTTAAATCAATGCTTGTTGTTTGCAAATAGAAATGTCAATCTAATTACCTATGATTTTTTATTCTTAATTGTTCTGTGAATGCATGGAATAACTGCTAACTACATCTCATGAACATGTTATTGCACCTACCATTACACATCAATTTACTTTGATACTTTATGTGCAAACATAATTGGAAATTTTTGTTTTCCAATACCTATATTTCTTGTATGGCTATCATTTACCATGAAATTTTAATCATGTATATACAAAAAAAAAATGTGTATATCATTAAAGAAAATCATGTCCCTGAAGGACTATGATTATATTGTATCCCTGAAGGATCATGTAAAATTCTGATTTTTATTTTATCCCTGAAGGACGACAAAAATTATTACATGGATCCTTGAAGAATCATGTAAAAGATATGATTAAAAATGTCCCTGAAGGACTATTATTATATTGTATCCATGAAGGATCATACAGATTTTATTTTATTTTATCCCTGAAGGACTGTACAAAAATTATGATTATATGAATCTTTGAAGGATCATGTAAAATTTTATTTTGTTCTATCCCTGAAGGACTATACAAAAATCATGATTGTTCGTGTCCCTGTAGGACCAAACAAAAGTTATATGATATATTTTTCGGGTCCTTGAAGGACCAAATAATAATAATAAAAAAAAAATCCATGTATCCCAGCAGGAACATGTAAATTATGATTAGATTTCATCATCATCATCATAATGAAGAGGATTTAAAGATTAATACCTCATTGACAAAGGTCCACCGGCCATTATGCCTCAAATATGCTCCAGTTGTAGCAATATTGAGAGCATTAATTTTATATATTCTCGTTGCCGAACAACGATTTTTTTAAAATATCATATAACTCAACTCAATGGCATAGCATCATTACCCGAAGTAAATGCATTTTATTTTATGTTCGCCATGGAAGTTGTGGTCATGAATGATAAGATCATGATTTATATAGTTGAGAAAGCACAACAATCATAAAGTTTGTAAAATATCCCAAATCACTAGAAGTGATTTGCTATTAAACTAAAGCAAGGCAAACCCCTAAAATGCAAAGAAAAATTATTGTCATCTATTTGGTATTTCATAACATAATTTTGGTCACGTACCTGAAGTACGTCCAAATCTTTAAATTGGTTGCATACCTGAAGTACGCTTAAACTCTTTATTGGTCATGTACTTGATATATGATTAGATATTTGTCAATTTTATATTTACGTCTTTTTTTTTATTATATGAAATGCACTTTCATATTTATCTTATTTTTTGAGTTTAACATTAATTAATGCAAATGATAATATTATTTTTGGTATTATAAACTTGGTCGAAGGCTCCAGAAGAGCAGATATCATGTTATCAAGAGATACAAAATTTTGTATCAACGATGCATTGTATTCATGTAGATCCAGAAGAAGTCTACTGAAGATACCTATCTTAACATATGCCATTTTAAAATTATGGAGTATCTATGCATTAATAATGTCTCATGCCAGAAGCATACATTAGAAAAGCTTTATGCTCTCTCCTAAGGGTTATTATAAATATCCATATTTACTCATATAAACTAGAAGTTCTATGATCTTTATGCTTTCACATGATCGCCTCGGATATCCATGGTACACGATGATGCATTGAACTATTCATTTGGGCATATACTAAAGAACTAGAAGATTCTTTTGCTCGATGATAGTTTTTACCGCATGATTTATGGATTTCCATTTTAATGAGACAATATTCCCGCCGTTAGGGGGAGGGAAGAACGTACCTGAAGTACGATCTGTTCCTGAAGAACAACAAGAATTATCGTGGAATACATCCACTCTGTCTTATCTAGACTCACGTACCGCTCAGCGTGAAAATCAAATTCCTAATGCACGCCAGATGCGTGATAGACCTATAGATTCAAAAAAAAAAAAAAAATTCAGCTCCCCAGAAGTGGAGATCAAATGTAAAATCATGCTCTAATAATGCTCCAGAAGAAGTTATACATAATGTTCCAGAAGAGATTATGAACAATAGATCCACTTTCTCTGAAACTCTAGAAGAGTATAATGTCCATGAAGAGAAACGAGTTCCAGAAGTGACTACACAAACTCTTGAAGAGGAAAAGGTACCTAATAATATTAAAATCTCTATATTTTATATGCATATAAGAGAAATGTGGAATCGCAAATAAATGATCATCGATGACATATTTATCATACAAAGTTGATTCTCCCTCTATTATAAGATATCTTGAACCATTGACAGGGGATGTTTTTACCGCTCGATTTGCGGATTGTCATTTTGATGAGACAATATTCCCGTCATTAGGGGGAGAAAATCCGTCGCCAGAAGAACGACGTGAACTTATATGGAAAACTCCATCTTTGTCTCATCTTGATCCTCGCACTAATCAATGTGAAACTGAAGTGCAAAGAATCACTCATCTTCAAAGAATTGCGCATCAATTGCCAGATGCATTCAATGATGCAGCAAAAGTGATGAAATCACATATTCCAGCTGCTAATACTCCAGCTCGAATTAATGTTTCAATAGGAAAAACTGTTAATATGCCGGCTAATGAATCGACAAAAACGCGCCTGAAGCGTGGAAGACCTATAGGCTCAAAAGATTCAGCTCCCCGAAGGAGAAAAACAATGAAGAATAATTCTCTAGAAGAGTATGAAACACTTGAAAGACCCACAATAATAACTCCTATAGAGGAAGAAGTCCCTGAAGTGACACAAGTCCCTGAAGAGACTGACGTCCCTGAAGTGACGCCCGTGCATGAAGAACAAGTACATGGAAATGAAGAAATTTCCATAAATTATGCAAATTCACAAATATTGTGGGATCGAAAGCAAGTGCTTGTTGATGATATATTCTCATTTGCAGTAGCTACAGAAATCATTTCAGATAATGATTTAGAGCCACGTTCAGTGGATGAATGCAGACGAAAAAATTGTTGGCCACAATGGAAAGCTGCTATTCAAACAGAATTGGATTCACTTGCAAAACACCAAGTATTTGGACCAGTAGTCCTAACCCCTGAAGGTGTTAAACCAGTAGGATGTAAATGAGTGTTTGCGAGAAAACGAAATGAAAGAAACGAGATTGTTAGATACAAAGCTCGTCTTGTGGCACAGGGTTTCCTGCAGAGACCTGTGATAGATTTTGAAGAGACATATTCTCCTGTGATGGACACAATCACATTTCGGTATTTAATTAGTCTTGTAGTCTCAGAAAGACTTGACATGCAGCTAATGGATGTGGTTACTGCATATTTATATGGAAAATTAGATACCGACATTTATATGAAAGTTCCTGAAGGACTAAAATTGCCTGAAGCAAAACCACGAAATATGTACTCAATAAAGTTAAGACGATCCTTGTATGGATTAAAGCAATCTAGACGAATGTGGTATAACCGTCTTAGTGAGTACTTAATAAAAGAAGGATATGTCAATGATCCAATATGCCCCTGTGTATTTATTAAGAAAATGGAACTCGGATTTACCATTATTGCAGTATATGTTGATGATATTAATCTAATTGGGACTCCTGAAGAGCTCAAAAAGGCTTCCGAATATCTGAAAAAGGAGTTTGAAATGAAAGATCTTGGAAAAACAAGATATTGTCTCGGCTTGCAAATTAAGCAAAGTTCAAATGGGATACTTGTTCATCAAACAGCATATGTTGAAAAAATCCTGAAGCGTTTTAATATGGACAAATGTCATCCATTAAGTACTCCAATGGTAGTAAGGTTACTTGACCCAAAAAAGGATCCTTTTCGTCCAAAAGAAGATACTGAAAATCTTCTTGGTCCTGAAGTACCATATCTTAGTGCAATTGGTGCCTTATTATATTTGGCCCAATGCACTAGACCTGACATTGCATTTTCAGTTAATTTATTGGCCAGATTTAGCTCTGCACCAACTCGAAGGCATTGGAATGGTGTGAAGCACATTTTTCGTTATCTTCGTGGAACGTCAGACATGGGTCTATTCTATGCAAAGGATTCCAATAATGGTGCACAACTAAAGGGTTATGCAGATTCAGGATATCTTTCAGATCCTCACAAGGCTCGCTCACAAACAGGCTATGTATTCACTTGCGGTGGCACAGCAATCTCTTGGCGATCTACGAAACAGACTTTGGTCGCCACGTCTTCTAACCACTCTGATATTCTTGCACTCCACGAAGCAAGCCGGGAATGCGTGTGGATAAGGTCTTTGGTTCATCATATTCGTACTGCATGCGGATTATCTCTCATTACAGATGTTCCAACAACTATATATGAAGACAATGCAGCATGCATTGCTCAAATCAAAGGGGGATATATCAAGGGTGATAGAACGAAGCATATTTCTCCAAAATTCTTTTACACTCATGAGCTCCAGCAGAGACATGAAATTGATGTTCAACAAATTCAGTCAAAGGACAATCTTGCAGATTTGTTTACTAAAGCTTTGTCGACATCAACATTCAAGAAGCTGGTGTATGAAATCGGGATGCGACGAGTTTACGACCAAAATTCTTGAAATCTTGTACTTATGAGGGGGAGTAATTTTTGATGACATTTTGCGAACTGTACTCTTTTTCCTTCGCCTAGGTTTTGTCCCATTGGGTTTTCCTGGCAAGGTTTTAATGAGGCAGTGTCAAACGCATACACTATTATACGATTAAGTTACATTGTACTCTTTTTCCTTCGCTTTGGTTTTTTCCCATTGGGTTTTCCAAGCAAGGTTTTAATGAGGCAATTTTCTTAGCGTGGTGGTCATCCAAGGGGGAGTGTTGTGAGATATGGTGGATAACCACCACTTCTCTAACCTATAACCTCCCCCACTCTTCAACTCCATAACCTCCCCCACTCTTCTATTCCATAACACTCCCATTATTGCCCCACTATCTCCCATTCACCTCTATGGACTTGTAACTCTCCACCATTGGAATTCCTCTATGCACCCTATAAATAGAGGGGTTCTCTCTTGTATTCAATCAACAAAGTGAATAAGAATCTCTCTCTACTTCTCTTCTCTATATGCTTGTGTGGTTTGTTTATATACTCTTATATATCGTATTCTATTTAGTTTACAATAAAATAAATATAATATTTATAATAATATAAAAATAAATATCATTTTTTTTTTTAATGGTACACATGAAAAAAACCCCTATATTTAATATACCAGTTAAGTTGACACGAAAAAAAAAAAAAAAGAGGGTCAAGAGGAAGAAAGATCATGCCGACCTTCAAGACACCCTTCCAGGGCTACGCCGTGAAATTCAGCCCCTTCTACGAGCACCGCCTGGCCGTGGCCACCGCCCAGAACTTCGGCATCCTCGGCAACGGCCGCATCCACGTCCTCGACCTCCAACCCTCCACCCCCCCTTCCCTCTCCGACCTCCTCGCCTTCAACACCGCCGACGCCGTCTACGATCTCACCTGGTCCGAATCCAACGACAACCTCCTCGCCTCCGCCATTGCCGACGGTTCCGTCAAGCTCTGGGACACCTCCCTCCCTCCCCACCAGAACCCCATCCGATCCCTCCACGAGCACTCTCGCGAGGTCCACTCCGTCGACTGGAACCCCACCCGCCGCGACTCCTTCATCACCGCCTCCTGGGACGACTCCATCAAGCTCTGGTCCCCCGACCGCCCCTCCTCCGTCCGCACCTTCCACGAGCACTCCTACTGCGTCTACTCCGCCAATTGGTCCCCCCGTCACCCCGACGTCTTCGCCTCCGCATCGGGCGACCGCACCACCCGCATCTGGGATGTCCGTGAACCTACCTCTACCCAGGTCATCCCCGCTCACGACTACGAGATCCTCTCCTGCGACTGGAACAAGTACGACCCTTGCGTGCTCGCGACTTCCTCCGTCGATAAGTCCATCCGCGTCTGGGATGTAAGGGCCACCGCGCGCGGACCCCTCACTGTGCTTAACGGGCATGGGTACGCGGTGAGGAAGGTGAAGTTTTCGCCGCACCACGAGAGCGTGATCGTGTCGTGCTCGTATGATATGACTGTGCGGGTGTGGGATTATAAGGCGGGTGGGGATGTTGGGGGGGAGGCGGCGGTGGCGGTTTATGATCACCACACGGAGTTCGCGGTGGGACTGGACCTTAGCGTGCTTGTGGAGTGGCTTATGGCTAGCACCGGGTGGGATGAGCTCGTGTATGTCTGGCAGCATGGGACTGACCCCAGGGCCGCTTGAGGATTTGGGTGGATTGTTCTATTCAATCGGTAATCTTCCTGTTTTTGTTGTCGTGGTTGATGATAGGGTTCTTCTTCGTAAAAAGCACTATAAAGATTGTTGGAGAGATATGCACATGATATACATATGCCATTAAGATCAATTGAATGGGCTTTGCAATCGATACTTGTTTTGGAAGTAGAATATTTGTCTCTTTGGGTTTTTACGTTCTGATTTTGTAAGCAGCTATTGATTATTTTAGGGTGTTTGTTGTTTCTTCATCACTGACAAAGTACAGAATTTATTCCATGGTCTTTGTGGATCTACTCTCTTTTTGGGTCACTGCTGATCATCAGTGTCTTACTCTTTTTTGTATAAATGATGACCATTTGAGACACTTGGCCTATGTTTTGCATTGTCATCCATAACCTTTAAATTCCTCCTCTATTTCTGATGTTAGAGCTTGGGGGGGGGGGGGGGGGGGGGGGGGTTGAACATGTTATTTCAATTTTGGAATAGATTATGCCTTAGATTCAATTTGTTTCAATCATGTGGACTTAAGCGTGTTGAATTCTATGCATGCATCCCTAATCATATTTAGATTCTGTAAAAGAAATGCATAGGAATATGAATAAAATAAAATTTGTGAAAACCTTTCACGATAAACTATGGGACATTGTCCAAGAAATAATTGACTAAAACATAAATAGACTTTTTTGAATCGACAAGCCTTGTTCTATTCCCTTGACTTCTATGTGACTTGTTCAACTTTCAAATCTATGTGTGTCATCCTCAATGTGTTCTCTGACAAGTGCTTATCAAATCCATGAATTACCTTCCAACTCTGTCTTCAGCCTTCCCATTGAAGACCCTACTTGAATGTCCAATCCGCAACTGTAGTGAAAGTAGAAAATGATGTTTTTGTGAAAGATTTCATAGGAGTTCATAGTCCTTTCAATGAGAATTGGACAACCTAGGACTAGAACTAGAAACTAAAGTGTTTAGACTTGGGATTTCTACATCTCATAAGGACTTGAGTGGAAAATCCTCTCAAATGTTACTCTAGACATTTTTGCAAGATCCGTTCCAAGCATTTGAAACTGGAGTTTCATAAGCAGACCTTGTGTAGTTCCCACTGTGTTTTGATTTTTTTTAAAATGTATGCTTCTGCCTCATGTGCTTTTGTTGTGTATGGAATTGCTAAAATGAGCAATGAAGTGCAAGATTAAATAAAGTCAAATGAGAAAATTATGTCCTGCCAATCTGAACATGAATGCATATATAAAAAAATTCAAGTAAATAAATAGAAGATAAAGATATGTTAAATAAACTCTAAACTTTCACTGAAAATCTAAAAACAAAATAATACAACTGAAAATAAAAAAGGAGACTCACTAGGCATTTGGTTGATGAGGATTATTGTAGTTTGGTTTGAGGTGGTCGTCAACTTGAGTGTGGCTCAGCAAAAAACATGTTAAAACTTGACTGTTTACTTGTCAAAAACTCCAATACATGTTTGATACAGTAATGTACCCGTCCTATCATGGTTGTCAACTTGAGTGTGGCTCAGCAAAAAACATGTTAAAACTTGACTATTTACTTGTCAAAAAACCCGAATACATGTTTGATACAGTAATTTACCCGTGCTGTCATGTGCATCAGATTGTTTCATTAGAATTCTAATACACATTGACTAGTGCAATTGCACTGGCCTAGTTTTTTTTATAAATAAAATAAAATAAAATCAATGTTCCAGACTGGTGGAGCGGGTGGGATTTATGCATTGTGTTTTCTATAAAGTGGGAATTAACATGTGCATACACACAAACTATGCTTTAATGTGTGAGGCACATGCAGACATTCATGGGTTCTTGGTTTGTTTGGATGACACTCTCTTTCTCAAATGAGATATTCCACATATTGTTTAGTTGCCAATATGCATATTTTACCAGAGTTATACATCTCTGTATCAGGATATGTAATGAATTCTCGATCAGCTGATCATGAGTGGAAATGGAAATTATGCTTAATATAAATTATAAATTTCAAAAAGAATGTATTCGGATTTGAGAGTTTCCAAATGATACCAAATAAAAAAAAATCTCCATCATTTTGAAATTCCGATCTGAGTCTTTATACATAAATGTTTCTCAATTATCAAAGCAAGTTTATCATATTAAGATAATTTTTTTGTTTGTTTAGAAAGCAATAAGATCTTATTTGGAAAACACATGGGTGGTGATATCACCCAACCTTAGAGATTGGGTTAAGGCGATATTAGAAGTGGGCACTCCTTCCTCTATCATGGGAAATCTTTGATTTGGGAGATGACATTCTAGGATATCATTTCATTTGGACTCTCACTCCCTATGAAATTTTTCTCTTTCTTTCCTTTTATTTCTCATTTTTAATTATGTACGGAGATCCCTCGTCCCCGTTTTGTTGGGGGCCCTTTTTCTAATAAAAATGCTCCTAATCTTTACTAAACAAAAGGCAATAATAATCATTTAGAAATTCTATGTACAACACAACAGGATATCGATACGAGATATATGATAGATTCACGGTGTTCTCTAGTATCATCCAACTTCAAACCTTTTGCAAATAATTTTTTTGCTTTGGAGTTTTATTGAGGACGATTTGATTTGATTTTTTTTTATAAACAATTTGGTTTATATTACTTTAATTTATAATAATTAATGTGCATAAGTTGTCCTAAGATCTTGTTCATTGTCATTTGATTCATGTGATCATCAAATGAAAAATTTGAGCATACAATATGATCGTTTGTCAATCACAATGGGGCTTAAGAAATATAGGTTTCATCTTGTCTCATCTTGATCTTGTGCCCTGATCCTGAATCATGCTGAGACTAACATTAGTGCACAGATATTGGCTGAAGTTTAGTTTCATTGTTTGATTATCCATGATATTTTGTTACTGTGTAGTTTTTTACAATGTAATTGAATTCTAGATGGCTACAGCTACAAAAGATAGGAATGAAACAGGTGTATATAATTATGGAATTGACTTAAATTGGAGGTAAGGTTTGACTTATGATGTAGAGTTTACCTCTTGTATAAAATTACAAGTCGTACGCTTCCATATTTGGTAGAAAAGAATATGGATTGAACTTCTCCATGGTTGGTAGGATGTTTAAAAGTATCATGGAAATGCAAGTCATTGTCTTAAGTGGTGTAACTTCTGCATCATGCTAGCTTATCTCTTGTACATTTTTACACTAATTTGACATATATTTTATTTGGATTCTTGAGAAAATTAACTTTTCAGAGGATTGTTCATCAATAGTTATTGTCCATTTAGCCAATTTTACATGGCTAAAGGAGTAATAGAGAATATTTTATCAGTAATTAGTCAGAATCACAAATAAATTTATTGTGGAACTATTAAAGAAAGAAATCTGATTAGGTACAAAGCAACATTATCAGAAGCAATCACGTAAACAAGCAGGGTATGTTGCCTTCCGCAGATTGGTTGGTTTGAAACTGTTGCCAAAAGCCATTGGACTGAATTTTGTTTGTACCTTAATTTTGTTTATATGAAAAAGATTGGCTGACTATGTAATATTAATATGTTGTGTATGTTATATGTTAGACACTAGGAAGCATGAACACTTGAATGAACATGTTATGTCCGTGTTCGACATGTATTTGACATGGGACATGATTCAATGCGTGTTGGACATGTGTAAGAAAATTCCAAAAAAAAAAAAAAATTGAATGTGGAAGGCATGTTGGACATGAGATGATGCTTGCGTGGACACATGACACTTATGTGGTACAATTACAACATATGAATTTTTTTTCTTAGTAGCTATTATAAGATTTATGTTTACAAGAAACCATATGATGTTAAAATCTTAATGGATTTGATAATTGACACACCACTATAGTAATGTCAACTTTTAATAGTTTATGGATGTGTGCTCTTTTTTCCACAATCATAATATAATATTTATTAAAATATTTATTAACGTGTCTTGAATTGAAACAAGATATCTGTCTTTGCCTTTTCTTTGATTCTTGTTTTATCATCTTCTCAAAAATAAAGAAAGGTTGAAGCAGGGATGTTAGAAGATGGAGATAGATAACCTATTCATAGTTTACTTACTAATGTTGGTTGTTTTTTGGGGACTCCAGCTTCAATAGAGTAGACTGTTGTGCTCATTTCTTTGATTGTAATTTTTCTTGAGCTCTTTGCAGGGACTGTAACACTTACATGGTATCCAAGAAGACTTGTTCTCCAAAACCCTTTTGTTTCTTCGAAAAATTCATTCCTGCTAGTCAAACTATTATATGCTTCTGCAAAATCCTAATTCTCATACGTAACGCTATAAAATTCTTGTTCTTCTCTCCCTCCAATTGTTTGTTTGTGGTCAGTTTTAGATTGTGTTTAGAAATGGGTTAATCAACTTTTGGAGATTTTGCTTTTTCAGTGATCTTAATCCAAACTTGTTTTCAAATGCTTCTAGCAGTCCCAACTTTTGAAGACAGCAGCTTGTGGTTATAAAAAACAACATTACAGGAGTCAAACAAAAATATGTGTTTTCAAAAGTTATTTCAAAAGCTGCATTTTGCAAACTCGTTCCAAACACTATCTTTGTTACATTTGCTGTGTGAGATGGAATGTCCATAAATGGATTGGATAAACGCGTTCTTGCTCATGCTTCACAACAGATGCCTGATTTTTTTTTATTTTTTTTTTTGTTCCCAGTCTTTCACTGTCATATAACAAGTATGCAAATTCAAATGCCGAAATACTAATGCAGTTTTCTTTATCTGATGGCAGGACTTTCAAAAAAGAAGGCTTTGGAGAAAGGTATGCGTGGGTGTGTTCAAGTTTTCAATGTGTGTGATTCTTTGTTTACTCAAGGATTAGGTTGTCTGAAACTTCATTACCATAACATTGATGTCGAAAATGTATTCCATAAAAAAGAGAAAGAACATTGATGTTGAAAATGTAGCTATCAATTGTTCTCTTTTAACCCATCATAAGCTGTGCTTGTTTGTCTATATGGTTGTGAATCCTTTTCATTTGGCTTCTTCAACTGTACATCTTAAATCTGGCGTTTTAACTTTATCACATGAATCTCACCAGGATGTGCTGATTGTATTTTGCTGACTTTCAACATCAATGATTCTTTCACTGATAACGCGTAATTAGAATTCCTAGAGTCATATGCATCAAATTAATTGTAGTGGTTGAAAAAAAAATCACTATAATTAAATTTTGTCACATGAAAAAATTTGGCAACATCCTTTTCGAAGGTTGGCTCAAATCCAACTCTGACAGATCTGTGGCCTAGGGAAGATAATGGTTTTGGATCACTTGTAAGGGACAACCACCATGATATTAATGGAGTTTTGCAGGTGTTAGCATGCATTAATATCATGGAACTCAAGGGACTACTTGTGAGTTTGAAAATGTGCTTCGAGGTACAAGCCACCAGTGTTTAAAAGTGGGAGTGTTCGCGACGGCTGGGAGGGGGGGAGGACTTTTGGCAACGACTGACTTCTTTATCTAGCCGGGAATGGATCATCATCACTGAATGCTTTTCTTAAGAAATGGGTGAAGTTTTGTTGTTCCCCTTTCGAAAGAAACTTCAGATCCACCTCCCCCCCCCTTCTTCAACGCTTCCACTAGCTTTTTCATTTTTGCCTTTGCAAGAGGACCCTCTCTGAACAATTGCTCCTTGCTTTTTGCTTCCGTGTGCCTGTGTTGTGTTTGTCCTTCTCCTGTTTACCTGCTCCTCTCCGGTCGGTATTGTGTCACCTCCTGCACTGTGCACTTCGAGGACTTTGGGGATGAGCTTCTGATTTGATTTTCCTCCACACAAGACATTTTTTTTTGTTATACATTCTTTTTCTTCGGTCTCAAATGCGTCGGGTAGAAAATCATCGGAGTATTTACTCACATTATAGAGATATATATCATACTATATATCATACATTGTATATATTTCGATAAAAAAATTTTTACATTTTCTATAAATCTATCAATGCAATTTATTAGAGTATATGTTTTATTTTTTATAAAAATATGTATCTCATCTGATAAAGTACACTACTTAAAAAAAATTAAAACACATTGAAATACAAAAAATTAACAGTAAAAAAAAAACACACTAATGACCCAACTATAACATTTTTCTGAACCCAAAAGAGATCCACCAAGAATTAAAGACTTGTTCAAAGGGTCATCGGTCATTGCAGTGGTGGACCCTTTTCTCTTCCCGTTGTCTTCCCTGATTTGGGGAATTATTTGACGAGGGGGTTAGACCGTTAGAGTCGCTGTTATCGACATCATCCCTATAAATGGCTATTAGTAGTTGATTAAGAGAGTGCATTGAAACTGTTCTTATAATTCCACGAGAGAGAAAGAAAGAAGAGTGAGAGAGAGATGGGGAAGGACTTGTCGGACAATCAGGTGGCGTCGATGAGGGAGGCGTTCGTCCTCTTCGATACGGACGGGGACGGCCGGATCGCGGCGTCGGAGCTGGGGATCCTCATGAGATCCCTCGGAGGGAACCCGACGCAGGCACAGCTGAAGCAGATCGCGGCGGAGGAGGGCCTGACGTCGCCGTTCGACTTCCCGAGGTTCCTGGATCTGATGAGGAAGCACATGGACCTCACCGAGCCCTTCGACAGGCCGCTCCGCGACGCCTTCCGCGTCCTCGACAAGGACTCCACCGGATCCGTCGCCGTCTCCGATCTCCGCCACGTCCTCACCAGCATCGGAGAGAAGCTCGAGCCCTCTGAGTTCGACGAGTGGATCCAGGAGGTCGACGTCGGGCCGGACGGGACCATCAAGTACGAGGACTTCATTTTACGGATGGTCGCCAAGTGATCGAGGGAGGATCCTAGGTTTCTCGTTGGTGAGTCGTTTGTTTTATTCTTTGTTGATTTATTGCATCTTTGGATCTGGATTTGATGGATCTTGTGGTGTGGTTTTCTTGATGTTTCTGTTTGTCATTTTGTGTTTCTGCTAGAATGGCTGAAATATTACTTCTCCACATCTGAGGAACTTCTTTAGGAGGAATCTTGTTGTATATAAACCCTTTAAGGATAATATTAGGTAGGGAGTTTTATATGAAGCCCCATTGTAGTTCCCAAGTGTTTTGATTTTTTAAAAATGTATACTTCATGTAATGAAGTACCCACTTACGCAAAAAAATAAAAAATAATAATGTGCTTTATCTAACAAAACATATACCTAAGTGAAATGGGACTGCAAGCGAAGCTGCATATAAGGATTGTGTGTAATAGCGCCCTATTAAAAATTGATCTCTTATTGATGGTTAAAATTTGAATATGGATTGGCTGAAGTGCTCTTTTAGTGGGAGTAATTGCTTTGTGAGTGATGAATTTGTTTCATAGTTGAAATTTGAGGCATTTGAGACAGTGAGTTTAGGATGAGATATTGAAATGATGGATCTGTTCTATATATGCTTCCCTCTCATTTAGGCAATGGGTTTGCTTTTGTTGTGATTGGAATTGCTAAATCGAGCAATGACACGCAAGATTAACTCTCTTTCTCTTTATGGTTATTATCTTGCTTAACATGAAAAATTTGTTAAGGGTTCAGATCAGGGTGGAGCTAGGGATTTACAATGAGTGGCTGAACTAAATTTAAGTATAATGTGTAGATATTTTTTTTTAAAGTTTGAAATAGTTTTATAATAAATAAAAGTCAAACTACCTAATAAAAAATTTGAAATTATGTCCTGCCAATCTGAACATGATTGCAGACCAAAGGAAACATCGAGTAAATAAATAGAAGATAAAGATATGTTATATAAACTCTTAATTTTATAACAGAATAATACAACTGAAATTAAAAGGAGATTCACCACATTTGGTTGACCAAGGATGATTGTAGTTTGGTTTGAGATGGTCGTCAACTTGAGTGTGGCTCGACAAAAAAACTTGTTAAAACTTGACTATTTATTGTCAAAAACCCCAATACATGTTTCATACAGTAATGTACCCGTGCTGTCATCTGTATCAGTCTATCATATTGTTTTTTTTTTAGAATTCTAATACACATCGGCTATTGCAATTGCACTAGCCTAGTTATTTTTATAAAAAAATTAAAAAATCAATGATCCAGACTGGTGGAGCGGGTGGGATTTATGCATAATGCATTGTGTTTTCTATAAAGTGGAAATTAACATGTACATACACACAAAATATGCTTTAATGTTTGAAGCACATGCAGACATTCTTTGTTTGTTTGTTTGGATGATACCTTCTTTCTCACATGAGATATTCCACATATTGTTTAGTTGTTCATATTTGTTGATATGCATCTCTTACCAGAGTTATACGTATCATGATATATAATGAATTATGGGTCAGCTGATAATGAGTGGAAATGGAAATTATGCTAGAGTAAAATTATAAATTTCAGAATGAATGTATGAGGATTTGAGAGTTTCCAAATGATACCAAATAAAAATAATGTCCGTCTGTTGAAATTCTGATCTGAGTTTTCATACATAAACGTTTCTCAAATGTCAAAGCAAAATTATCTTATTATGATAATTTTTTTGTTAGAAAGCAATAAGATCTTATTTGGAAAACACATGGGCGGCGATATCATCCAACCTTAGAGATTGGGTTAAGACGATATTAGAAGTGGACACCCCTTCCTCTATCATGGGTAATCTTTGGTTCAGGAGGTGACATGCCGGGATATCATTTCATTGGGATTCTCACTTCCAAATTCCAATGATATCTTTTTCTCTTTTTTTCCTTTTATTTCTCATTTTTAATTATGTACAGAGATCCCTCGTCTCCTTTTGTTCGGGGTCCTTTTTCTAACAAAGTTGCTCCTAATCTTTACTCAATAAAAAAAAACAATAAGAAACATTTAAAAGTTCTATATACGATACAACAAGATATCGATATATGGACGCGGGGATGATGCGGCGTGGATACATGACACTTATGTGGTACAACATATTGATTTTTTTTGTATTATTATAAGATTTATGTTCACACTAAACCAAGTGATGTCAAAATCTTAATGGAGTTGATAATTTACACACCACTATAGTAATGTCAACTTTTTAGTAGTTTATGGATGTGAGCTCTTTTTTTCATAACTATAACATCTATTTAATTATTTATTAACGTGTATTTGTCGTGTCCTTGTCTTAGTTTTTTCAAGATTTGTCATGCATTGTGTCCATGTCCAGGCTCAGGTTAAGTATGTACCATGATGAAATGTGGAAAACAAAAGGCTACATGTGAATAAAAGGTGAATGAGTGGCTTGTGGGGATTCCTTGGTTGATAGGTCCATAAGGGATAGAACGGAGAATAGCATCAAATTCTCATTGTCCTTTTTTTCTTCTAATGACAAATGCAGAATAGTGGTTAAGATATTTATTAGCTTGAAATAGCACCTTTCAGTGGAAATGTGTTGAATTGAAACAATATATGTCTCTTTTCCTTTTTGGTTATTCTTATTTTATCGTCTTCTCAAAATAAAGAAAGGTTGAATCAGGGATGTTAGTAGATGGAGATAACCCATGTTGGTTGTTTTTTGGTGACCCAGTTTCAATAGAGTAGACTGTTTTGTTCATGTATGTGATTGTAATTTTTCTTGAGCTGTCTGCAGGGAAACTGCAACATTTTCATGGCATCCGAGAGGATTTGTACTCCAAAACCCTTTTGTTTCATCGAAAAATTCATTCCTGATAGTCAAACTACTATATACTTCTGCAAATATATCTCTTTGGAAAGTTTTAGGACTAACAGTGCAGGAAAGGGCATATATTGTCGTGCCAATGGATTCTCATCCGTAACTTTAAAAGTTTTTTTTGTTCTCTCCCTCCAATTGTTTGTTCGTGGTCAGTTTTAGACTGTGTTTAGAAACTGGTTTCGGCAAGTTTTGTAGATTCTACTTTTGTTGGAATCTTACTTAATCCAAACTCGTTTCTCAAAGCCTCAAGCAGTTCCAGCTTTTGAAGAAAACAACTTTTAGTCATAAAAAATAGCATTTCAGGAATTCAACGAAAGTGTGCGTTCTCGAAAGTTATTTTTCAAAAGCCGCATTAAGTTAAAACAATGGTTTGCAAACTCATTTCCAAACGCTACCTTACTTTTGGATTATGAGATGGAATGTCCATAAATGAATTAGATAAAATGCATTCTTGCTCATGTTTCACCACAGATGCCTACATTTTTTGCTTTTTGTTGTTCTCAGTCTTTAACTGTCACATAACAAGTACGCAAATTCAAATGTTGAAATATTAATGCAGTTTTCTTTATCTGATCGCAGGACTTTAAAAAGGAGGCTGTGGAGAAAGGTATGCGCGGGTGTGTTCAAGTTTTAAATGTGTGTGATTCTTAGTTGTCTCAAGGAATAGGTTGCCTGAAACTTACTTTACCATAACATTGATGTCGAAAATGTAGCTATCAATTGTTCTCTTTTTAACCCATCATTAACTGTGCTAGTTTGTCTATATGGTTGTGAATCCTTTTCATTTGGCTTCTTCAACACTACATCTTAAAATCTGGCTTTTTAACTTTGTCCCCACTATCACATGAATCTGACCAGGATGTGCTGATTGTAAAATGGGAATGTTAGAATTGGGAGCGGATGGGGGGGGACATGGGGTATTTTGCTGACTTCCAAAATCAATTATTCTATTCAATGATGATGAGTAATTAGAATTCTTGAGTCATATGCATCAGATTAATTGTGATGGTTGAAAAAAATCACTTTAATTAAATTTTATCACACAATTTTTACGGGAACATCCTTTGGAAAGTTGGCTGAAATCCAACTCTGACAGATCTGTTGCCGAGGGCAGATAATGGTTTTGGATCCCTAGGATGGGACCACCAAGTCTCTCCATAAATGCATCGCATGCAAGAGTTCAGATAGAGTTAGGCCTGGTTTTAATTAGTTCATTAGTATTGAACTGCACGAGTTTTGGATCCAGTCAGTCATAGACTTTAATTAGTCAATTGTAAAAGTGTTATAAAACCTTTTTTAGAAAGCAAACTTAATAAAAAAGCTATTTATAATTTTTAGTAAAAAAAATTGCTTTTTAACAAACATAGGAAATATGCTTTTTAAGAATTAAGTTTATTTAAATCACTTTATTTAAAATCTTATTTTTTAAAACGCTACATAGATATTGATGGTACTAACCAAACTCATATTTGATTAGATATAATAGAGAGTGATAATTGTCTTCAATAACAATTGACTGTGTAGTTTGATACTGATCAGACGGATCGAAATGAGTTATAACTGAATTCGGACCCATCGCATGCATAGCATATGCAAATTTCATTAATTAATCAGTCTCATTTTCACTTCTATGTTTTCATTTTTTTTTTTTTTTAAAATAATTATATATATATTATATTATTATAATAAATTGAATGAAATCATTAATGGTGTGTACATCTAACCGGTACTAAACCCGTTGAAATCCGGTTGTTGCTGAAGGACCCGGAGGCACTCCTTACAACTCTGCCCAACCACAGAATGTATTATGAGTAAGACATCCTCCATGATAAATTTGGTAAATCTCATATCAGAGGGAGCTATCTGATTTACAGAAACCACATCTTCTCTGCCCCCAATGCAAAATATTCATGGGCAGTTGAATACTCTTAGGCCTAGTTTAATAATAAGATAAGTTAATTTAATTTATGAGAATAAAAAATCGATTATTTTTATTTAGATTTGTATTTGTTAATGCTTTTTATTATTCTCATTTTTTATGTTCTTATCCTCAATCTTACATTTGGATCAATTATGGAATAACTTCAATTTTTTTAAAAAAATATCAAATCTATCCTTCCTATTAATAGGAGTATTAATGTTGTTTAGTGGAAAACATTCTTTTTCTTTTTTTTTTTGAAACGTAGTTATCAATGTTATCCCAATTTTACAAAATAAGGATAAAAAATTGGGACAAAGTCTGTTCCACCTTTTATCCGAAACAAACTATCTCCATTTTTTATATCAAAATGTAGACAATTGTCCATGCTTTATCCATTTTTTTTTATGCCATATGGGATAACAAGTGATTTAATCCAATTTTTTTCCATATCCCAACCCCTTATCCGGTTATCCTGGTGCCAAACTAGGCCTTATGAACTTGTTATAAAGTATATTAGTTTTAGTTGTACTCCATGCCATGGAGTCCTCCCATGTTTTCAATCTCCAACCTTGAGAGGCATTTAAAAAAAAAAAAATGTTTAGCTCCTTGTGTAGCCTCATTTACAGTGCACACTGTTTTATTATTATTATTATTTAAATCATGCACTTATTTATTAAAGTATATATTTTTATATGAATGAAATATATACTGAGATACATTAACGTTTTTTATTTTTTTTTTTAAAAAATAATTTTTTTATTTCATACATAGAACCTCGTATATTATGATAGCGCAATATATATTAGCTTTCTTTTTTATACCTTTAATCTTATGCTCCGTTGCATATCCTCACAAATATTTTTATTAAGCAAATAAAAAAAATATTAAAGACATTAAAAGACAGTCCTGCACACATTTTTAAAAATATTATATATATTTGTGTTTTTATGAAAAATGTATATTCCTTCGTTATGTGTTGCATGGATCCATTAAAATACTTTACTTGATGATGTATATACTTCGTTTCATGATCATAGAGATACATGGACTATCCACGACTCTACATCCATGTAAATATAGATAATCCCATATTTTTCTATCTATGAAAACTCACAAAAATCCAACTATCATCTCTGGGTTAAATTTTTATCCAAACTTCATAGAATATGAATATTTTATCATTATGTAATTTTGTAAACATTATAGTCCCGTTAAATAATTATAAAAACAAATTAGTCTATAAAGACCAAATTACCCATGTAAGATTTTTATGTTTTTTCATTCTAACTGAGGAACTGTTTAGAAAGTGTAAAAAAAATTGAGGGATATTTTAGTAATTTCGTGGTATAAGTAATGGTTAAATATGATGCACGGTCGTTGAGTGCTGTTACACTCAATTTTTTTCTCAGTCCAAAACACAGTCTTATATACCACATTAAAAATCTAATAAAACATATACTTTGTTAGATGTTATATATACTACATTAAATATTTTCTTACAATTATTAAAAATAAATTTATTTAATTAAAAAATAAACGATATATATTTTTTATTAAAATATATACCTGAAAAGAAACGTGAATGATTATAACATTTTCCACCGTCGTTTTAGTCTAACGGAGGCCCAACTGCAAAGCCCGCTAAGAAACCAAGGGTATTTCAGGTACTTCCAAAAAAAAAAACCAACATAAAAACCCTAAAACTCTCCCAAAGTTGTCTCTCATTCGGCGCAACAGAGAGCAAGTCCTCCTCCCTCCGTCGGCGGCCGCTCTCCAACCAAAAATCAGCCACCATGGGTCGCATGCACAGTCGCGGGTACTCGATCAATCCATCCATCCCTCACTCGCTCTCCACCCTCCATTCACACCTCCTAATCCGATTCTTCATCTCTGCAGGAAGGGCATCTCCTCCTCCGCCCTGCCCTACAAGAGGACTCCCCCAAGCTGGCTCAAGATCTCCACCCAAGACGTTGGTCTCTCGATCCCCTCAATCGGTCTTCACCTGATCTTTGTTATTTTTCGATGATCGCATCTGATTTCGTTGTAAAAATCAAATATTTCAGGTGGAGGAGCAGATATGCAAGCTCGCGAAGAAGGGGACGACGCCGTCGCAGATCGGTGTCGTCCTCCGTGACTCCAACGGCATCGCTCAGGTGAAGAGCGTCACCGGGAGCAAGATCCTTCGAATCCTCAAGGCCAACGGTTCGGAACGCCTCCTCCGCTGTGAAGATTTTGTTTTGGTTTTGATGTTTTTTTGAGTGTTGTTGAATGTGATTTTTTTGTTTGTTAGGGCTTGCGCCGGAGATACCGGAGGATCTGTACCACTTGATAAAGAAGGCGGTGGCGATAAGGAAGCATTTGGAGAGGAACAGGAAGGACAAGGACTCGAAGTTCAGGCTTATCCTTGTCGAGAGCCGGATCCACCGCCTCGCCCGCTACTACAAGCGCACTAAGAAGCTTCCCCCTGTCTGGAAATAGTGAGCACGCATTACCTATGCCTTTTGTTTTGATTTTCTGTCTTCTTTTGGTTATTTGATTGAGTTATGTGTATCTGGGTTTTTTATTCTTCTAATTCTGTCTTCTATAATGCTTGTTGAAGTAGTTTTGGTTATTGTTACTTGTGCTTTGATTGCTGATTTTTTGAATTTTTGGTTTGGTATCATTTAGACTTGTATGGTGGGGGACTTGTGTGTGATTAAAATGGCTGATGAGCAAGTGTTTGGGTAGTGGGTGGCAATGTCAATCAAGCAAGAAATGAAGTTTTGTTGAGAACTTGTTTAATCATAAGTTGGTTTCCAATATGGGGACATATAATGTTGGAGTTTTGAAAAAAATTGTGTGGTTTTGGCGTGAGGAAACGTGGAGAAACACGATTGATTTTGTGATAATTTATTTACTCAGTCTTTGTCCTTTAGTTTATTTAAACTGAGCTTTGTTGTTTTAAGAGATCCCAGAGAAAGCAATGTAAGCTTTTCTTGACAAGTTGTTAGAAAATAGCTGTAGTTCATGAAGGACATCCATGGGATGTTTTTAGGCTTCTGTTGTCCTTTTTTTAAAAATCTTCTGAAACATGTGGTCATAACCAAAGATATTATTTGTCTATTCCCCAAGTATACTTTTTACCATTCTCAGTTTGGATGCACAGTTGAGCAGTGAATGAAACTTATTCATTTGATTTTCGTCAAAGATATTATTTGTCTATTTCACAAGTATACTTGTTACCGTTCTCTGTTTGGATGCACAGTTGAGCAGTGACTGAAACTTATTCATTCTGATTTTCGTAATGCCATACTATGATTTCTTGACAACAGCATTCTTCTTGTAATGTCAATAACTTGCAATATTCCTGTAGTAGGAAGATCTTCCCTTGCTAGAAACTATGTTTTAAAAAATTGTTATCGTTTGCATTAGTTCTTAAGTTTCCTTGCAAGGGAATATGTTTTCTATGACTTAGGGTAAGAATAAAAAAGTATCAATAAATCAACAGTAAGTCACTTGTAATATGATAAATTGATTATTCTTTCAATGTGTTATTGTTTTCCTTTTTCCCCTCAGTATATGAACAGAGAACATACTTGGCAATTTCTTTTTTAATCTGATCTTTTCCCTTCGTTTCTTTTTCTGTTTGTTGTTGCCCTAAAGTTTGGTCAATGTCCCACTCAATAGATTGAATTTTCTCGCAAAACAGGATTTAAATTTAAAAGTTTTTCTTGGTAACATGATCTAAGCCAATGTTAATATCAACATATAACATAAAATAATGGTTGGATTCTAGATTTTCTGCCAAACAAATTATTGACCGATCTTTGGAAGTGCTGTAGCTTTATATTTATAAATAGAAGAATTAGGAAGCGCTCTTTGCATTAACAATATGATGTGATTATAATATACTATATTGAATAAATTATTGCATTTAACTAGATTTTTGCCTAAGATTAGTTCGCTTGATAACACGACAGACACATTTTCAAGTGACGTCAATTTTTTTGATGTCTATATGCTGGATTAAATTTAAGATGTGTTTTTTTTTCTCTCTAAATGGCTTGTAACAATCAAGCGATTCATCTGAACTACTAATGCTATCAGAGCTGCATATAAAAAATCTGAACTTCACATGTGATACGCCAGACCACTAAATGTATGGGGGTTTATATAACTTAAAAAAATTGGTTAATTTGTAGTAAATGAAAAAAATTTGAACTTTTTTTGATAAATTTAACAAATTTTATGTAAACTTGTGTGTGATTGTGAAGGGACCAAAGTATAGGTTCTTTTTTCTTCGAGTATTTTTTTGTTAGAATGTCACATCTGGGGATGTGACATACACATGTAGGGACTTCACACATGTGTGTAGAATTCCATTGAATATAGAGAAGAAGATATCCGGAAGTCTTTAAAAATTGGTATCACTCCTAGTATTAAAGAGGACTGCCCTTCTCTTTTTCCCACAATTGCCATGTGATCCACATAATTGTTTTCTAGAATTACCCCTTCTAAGCTATACATATTTGTTTGTCCACTTTAGATGATGATTTTGTGTTTTTCGTTTATCAGATCATCTAACCACTGATACCTTGTCTTCTTCCTTTATACTTCAAACTGTCCATGAGTGTTACTTGTCACAACCCATATATGCAATTGCAATATAAAGAGTGGAGAAAAATAGTTCAATGAGCTATCCCACTTCACAAACAGAACTTCACAAAGAAGTTTGTTTTAACAAAATGTTTGTGGGAATCCCAGTGTTGATTTTTGAAACTTGAGAAAAGGGGATGGCAGATTGTAATGTCATTGCCTCGGGCCTTGCCAAATGTGATGTTAAACTATGCATGCTTTCTTATATGAAAGCTTTTTGGTCAATGCTGAGGTAATGAGAATCCTGTGAGAAGCATAAATGAGGTGGAATTGTTTAAAACTTTTTTTGTACACAAGACCCAATTGGCCCAATTGTTTCTTCTCCCCATGCAAGTGATGTGGAAATGTGTTTAGTAAACATTCTTGAGCTCTATATTTTTCTGAAGACAAGCTTATGTTGGGCTGTGCAGTATGTGATATAGTGAAACTTCAGCTTCTGCTCCCCATCCTAGCTTTCTAATTACCCTCGGATTGGAATGAGTTCTTTTTGTTTGAAATTTAATGAATCTCTCATGGAAATTTTGCTTTTCTTTTTACTTAACTACTTATATTGAGCAAATGCCATTTGGAAATCAATTTATGAATTTTGATTAAGGCTGATATGATTCTGACTTTGATACCATGCAACTGTGTTCTTGTGCAGTGAGTCTACCACCGCAAGCACCCTCGTGGCGTAGGCTAGTCCCCGGAGAAGTTTTTGGGCATTGGAATGGGTGTGTTTTTTGTAATCTTTAGTGACTTTGAGGGTACTGCACTCTTAAATCTTCATTTAGAACCCTGGTTCAATGATGTTTATTTTTTCTTTGCTGAGTTTCCTGTTTGTGTCATGTTTTAATTTTAGAGAAAAGTACCCCTTTTGGTGTTATGGACCATTTATGGTTTGTGTTCATCTACAAATTTCATCCTATTTATTGCTGCCGAGAACATAGATTTATTCCAATTTAATTGGGTACGGAAAATGTTACTGCCATGACTTTTACGGTTCCAATATGTTTTGAATTTTGTTTAGTGTACATTTTGTCTCATGAAATGTGTTTTATAAAAAATGAAGTAAATGTTCAAATAAATTGAGTATAGTTTTTTTTTCCCAAAGAGCTGCAGTCTGCACTCTGCGGGGATAAATCTCATAGATAGTCCATGTATCTTGATATATCGTCAGCAATTTTTTATGTCTTATTCAATTGGGTTATTTAGTTTCTGTCTCTTTTAAAACAGTGATCGGGTTAGGTCTAACACGCGTTAGACAATTTAATGATCTGATTATCGATCTTATCATTTTAAGATATAAAATTTAGTTGAATCTTAAAAAAAAATATTAAAATTTAATTGATCTTCATTTTAATTTTAAAATTTGATAGAAAATTTCAATCATAATGATTCAATAAGATTGGTCGGTTTGATTGTGTTTGACCAATAAATTGTTCAATAAGAGATAGATCTAACCCGGTCCCTCTAAAACATGTTAATTATTAACAAAAAAAAAAAAACCCTTCAAAATACAATATTATTATAGATCCTCTTGAAATGTTAAAAAAAAACAAGGTAAACTGTTGTTATTGAGCGATTTCATGAAGAAAAGAGTTAGTATATGTTTAAATAGGAGTGAGAAGTACAGACTAAGAAAAAAGGAAATTAAATACATATTACAATAAAAAACATAAAGGACAAAAAAGAAAGAAGATCCAAGGGGCGTGGGCAAGGAGTAGATAAACCATCGAACTCAGGTCCACATGTCCCGAGAAGAGAATCAAGCATGTATTACGATTTCAATTGCACCCTCAAGCTCAAGGGTCACACGCCGCGCTCCTGTCAGCTCCTGAGCCTAGTCCCAAATAAGTGCTGCCATGAGTTCCCACACGTTCTCCACGTACACCCTCGCACCCTTAAACATAACATCATTCATCGAGCACCAAATCACCCACATCATTGCTGGAATAACCGAGCTGGCAATGTTCTTGGCTATGTTCAAGGTAGATCTGAAACAAACTAAAAATGTTAGGGGAATATTCCATCTCAACATACGCATATTGACTGTTTAACCCTCCCTATTAGTGAAAAATGTCTTTTTAGGATCAAAGTGGTGGAACATTGTATTGGGACAATTGATTTTTTTTTATTTTTTTATCAAATGAAACATTTTTCTGAAGCTTTGTTTATGTCAAAAATGAATCCCATGCGCTCTAAAAGATTTCAAGAGATTGAAGAATATTATTTAAGACATTTTCCATTAGTGGGAAGGGTAAAATAATTAACATATATATGTTGAGATAAAATATTCCCCTAACATTCTTTGTTTGTTGACTTGTTGGGTTTTTTACAAAGTCAAATAACATTTTAAGGGGGTTTATAATAATATTGTATTTTGAAGGGTTTTTTTTATAATAATTTACATGTATTAGGAGGGGTGGAAACTAAATAACCCTATTCAATTTTAACTCAATTTTTAGTTTTATTTATTTGAGGTCATGCATTTTATACAAGAATTTACCGTTTGACCTTTAAATAAATACATAAAGTGATTTTAGGGTTGATATATCAAAGCTTCATTTTTAGTGATGCTGACTTGTTCTGTGGTCTAGGTATAATATTCTTTTTTTGGTATAAGTGGTCTAGGTATAATTTTGATCTTGTGATCCAAAACTTTGATCAATTTTTAATTAAATAATTTTAAATCAATGATGAGAGGGTATTTCATATTTATGATCAAATTTTTGGGTCAGATTTTTTTGTCACTGAATTTTTACCTTTAGAAAGGTGAATTGTGTATATATTTTTATTTTTGATGAATTAAGCCTCACCCACTTTTATGGGAAGGTATTTCATATTTATGATCAAATTTTTGGGTCAGATTTATTGTCACTGAATTTTTTACCTTTAGAAAGGTGAATTGTGTATATATTTTATTTTTGAGGAAGACTCACCCACTTTTATAACAAATGTAATATTTTTGATCAAACACATTGTTTTGATTTTTCTATAACAAGTATATACTTTAAAAAATAAAGTATGCTTCATTTTTACTTTAATGAATTATTTTTATTCTAATAAATTGAATGCATATATTTTTATGGCTTTTTATAATTTTTTTTTTTAAAAATAGACATTGTATTCAAATAGATTAAAATACAATGATTACATTGGGGGTGAGGAGAATCAAAGAAAGGACAGAGAAAAAAAAAAAGGCAAGTGAAAGGTAGGCAGTAAGGTGACATAATGTTTATAAAAATGATGGTAGAAGTATATTAATCCTATTTTACTCTCAAGTCTCAATTCATGTTTGGGTGACAGAATATGTGAGGAATAAAATAAAATAATGGTGAATAAACATAAAAGATATTTTTATTTTTAAGAAATAAAAGAGTAGAGTGATGTTAAAATAGATGTGAATAAATTAATATTGGTATTTTGAGTCTTTTTAAAATTCTGTAATTCCGATCGATCTATTCTACATTTCTACTTATATAAGAGATCCCTATGTTAAATCTCATCATAACATTTCTTAGAAATTAAGGAACATCTATATTAAATCAAAATTTATTTTTTATAATTCTTTATCCATGTCTTATTCATCTTTTATGCATGACTAATCAAAGAACAAAAAATATAATTAAATAGAATATGTCTTATTTTTTATAAGGGTTAAAGATACCTACGTCCCTACAAACATGAGTAATCTCATATAAGTACTTGTTAAAATTCACAAAAGTCATTGAAATCTCTACAGTCAACACAAATTATCCCTAACCCAACCCACTATAGTTAACCATAATCTATATCATGATACGACTAATCATCCTTAATTTTTTTATCTCTTCAAACGGGAAATGAAAAAATTGAAAAATTCTATAAGGATAACTTGATATTTTGCAATGACTAATTTATCTTTTAATTATTTATACAAACTTATATATTTACTCTAATTTTAACATGAATTTATATAGGATTATCATGATCACATGAACATAGATATCTTTTAACCCTTCTTATAATTAATAAACTGATTATCCATTTTTAATAATATACTTTGCAAACGGGGGCAATCGTCTTTGTCAATTCACTTGCCGCGTGCCCGCGTCTCATTGATGGCTCCGATCATAAAATGCTTAAAATCGGACGGCGGAGACGTCCTCCGTAAACATCGTTCGAGGCCGCCTTTGCCAGAGTTTTTAATTCGTCCAAAAGCGACTCCCCAAAATCCGAACCTTTCACCGACGCACAGAGAGAGACTGAGCGAGCGAAAGAATGGCTTTAGGGTTGAGGAACGTCGGGGAAGACGAGAGGAACGGCGACGGAAACCCTATCCTCGACGCCGACGACGGAGAGGAGCTGATGCACGTGCAGCCCGGCGTCTCCGTGGCCCTCGGAAACCGCGCCGCCGACTCCTCCTCCGGCACCCTCTTCATCTCCACCAAGTGAGATACATCGTCATCTCATTCTCGAATTGAAATTTTTTTTTGCTTTTTGTCGTTGATTAGCGTCTGCAAATGTTAAAACATTGTCAGGCGTGTGGTTTGGTTGAGCGACGTCGACAGGTCGAAGGGTTACGGGGTCGATTTCGTCTCGGTTTCGTTGCACGCCGTCTCGAGGGATCCCGAAGCCTACTCGTCGCCCTGTATATATTGCCAGGTATATCATTTTTTTGTTTTTTTAAGTGTTTATGGGGGGTTTCTTGTACATGCAGAGGTTTGGGGTTTATCCAGGATTATGTGCGTAAACCTGTCATTACCTGGTTCTAATGTTTCATGTATCGTTTGGTCCATGTGTTTGGTCCGCTTTGTTCCCCATCGGACTAACGGCTTCAAAAATCAAAACACGTTTTGGAGCTTTTTTATGTATTTATTCATTTGAGGAAAGATCTGGAGCAATTTTATTGGGAAAGGATGTCCCTTGAACAAAAGGGGAAGAGGGATCTCCATAGAACTAAAAGGGAAAAAAAAATGACAAAAAGGAAGTAAGAAGACCAAAAGGTGCACCCGGGGTGGTTTACACCTAGATTACTGACATAAAAGCACAAACTATTCTTTCTTGCCTCGCAATGTGGGATAAGTTTAGAGGAACCTTAGGGGGCGTTTGGATGTGGGTTTGAGAATTAGTTTTTCTTCAAAAGATGAATTTAATGCTAAGTTTAGAGGAAGCTCTCTCTCCATATATTATGAAAAAACTAGCTTTTTGGCATTTATTTGTAAAAATGTGTCCACAAATTTTAATTAAGCTGCAGCTTTTTTTTTCTGTTTGGAAATGAGTTTGGGGAAATTAAATTCCTGCAAACTCATAATCTTTCCTGCCCCACATCCACATCCCATGTGAGCTTTTTGGACTGTTAGTCTTACAAGCCAGGTGCCAAAGTCATTTTTCAGGGCTTATGGTTCCTTATATGTGCAGAGGTTTAGGGGTTATCCACGATGATGTGCAGAAACCTGCCACCCCTTGGTTCTAATTGAGCACAACATCCATGCATGGTTGTCGTGTTAGTTATACATGATCTGCGGGTTCGCTGAGATTCATCGTGCATTTGGCTGCCACAAATGCTATTTGAGTTGAATGACATGGCACTTCTATTGATTAATTTTCTTGACTGCTTCTTGTTCTTGTTATTGTTATAACGTGCTTTTGTTACTGATATCAGAGCAGTTGAGAAGCCTTTTTTTTTGTTCAACCATTAGCTTGCTTTTGGACAACTCATGAAACAAGATGTTTTTTGTGATTTTCATAAAAATTATAAATACAACTCGTATTCATTTCCATCCGCATGTTGATGGGATAAGGGCTCATTGTTGTTTGGTGTTGTTGAATTGGTTATTCTAATACTCAATGGCCATCAATCATCACCAAGAGCTTTCCCGCATATATAGCAGGTGTTGGTAGAGGAGAGACTGGATACAATCCTAGCCTGATATATTTTTAGCATAGTGTCTGCTTTCAGGACTTGAACCTAGGACTTTGTCCTGGTAGCTTAAGCACTTTTCCATTCTCCATGCAATGGTCCCTTTCATTCTAAAACTTTGCAGAATAAATTTGCAGTTTTTGGAATTACTCCAAGAGTTGATATGTGGAGACCCAAAATGATTCAAACACTTCTTAATGGTCTCTATATAACTTTGTTTGCTGTCCTTTTTTTTTTTGACGAAATGGTAGACAGATGCTACCTTGATTTATATTAGCGTAAAATCGAAGTACTAAGGTCTAAGTAAAAAATGGGGACAGAGCAAAAAAAATAGGAAGACCGAAAAACATTGCTGACACAAAGACAGACCCACAGGGATCATCCTTCTGAGCTCCACCATAGAAGAGGGGTCTACCAAGGAGCCGATAAGCCAGACTGACCTAAAACTGTCCTTAGTTGCATGTTTTCTGCATCCTGATGTTTAATTTGTTGAGTTATTATTCATATTATGTCTTTTTTACCGGTATTTCCTGTTCTTTTAAGATTGACAGGGGGGATAATGCAGATGAAGAATCGGATGGCTCTGATTCTGAATGTGATGGGGATCTGGATCTGTCAAAAGTTTCTGAGATGAGACTTATACCATCAGATCCCAACCAGCGTATGTTCAATTCCGTTAATAGTTTTGATGATCATATTTAGTTATTTTTGAGCTTCATGCACACGTTATTGTGCAGTATTGTAAATATCCATAGATGTAGAAATGCATGTTATGATCATCTCAGACTTCTTTTCATTTATCTGTCATTGGTAGGATACTGTTGGAGCATACTTACTCTGATAAGCTTCTCAAATTTACTGTAATGGAAGGATAAAGATTCTTGCCTTATTCATCTGGCAGTTCTAGCATTTCTCAGGATTGCTATATGTTTGCTGAAACTAAGGAATGCATCATTTTTTGTGCATCTTTATACTGTGTCTGTGCATTCCGCCAACACTTTTGCACTTCTGCTTATATATTCCATTTATTTTCTTGACTGTGTACTGCAGTGGACAACCTCTTTAACATCTTCTGTGAATGTGCAGCACTAAATCCAGAGCCTGGTGAAGGTCAGTATTACTTTTCTATTATTGAAATAATATAATACCATTTTTTATCTTGTCATATTTTTGTGGGGACGTGAATTTTTTATGTTTTTCTGACATTCCAGAAGCTGAGGAAGAAAATGGGTGGATTTTTGGTGATGAGCAAATGAATGAAGCTACAGGTTAGGTTTTTAGATAATAACAACTCACAGCCTGTGTCACCTTTTCTTGGTTAGCTAGACAATATCCCAATAGAGCAGTAAAAAAAAATCCGTCTCATTTGTTAGAATGTTGACAAACCTGCCACATGGATTGGCTATAGCCAACATATAAGAGTTTTATGAGATTTCTTCTTTCTAGCTAGGTTGCTGGATTAATGTTTCATATAAATGGTATCCATTTAAGGGCAGATATCTTGGTGGTCCCTATGGTCACAGACAAATTTTTAAAAATTTACACAAACATATTGTGGTTGATATCTTTTTGCCTTATGCAACACGGCCTTCTGATTTTGTGCCTGCTTTACTTCAGAGGGGGAGGATGCTTCAGAGTGGTGCTTTTCGGAGGATCTTGCAAATCCCATTGGCCATGCAAATGGGGGTCATGACTTGGCCCATTCAGTGCTTGAGGTGCGTATGTAGTCACTATGGATTCCAAATTGTTATATGTTCAAAGGTTAATTTTTCTGGTTGAATTAGCTGTGAGATATGCAACTTTATTTTCTCTTTTATCAATATATCTATTCTTCTTTTGTCATTTCAAGGATATGGAAGTATAATTTGTACTATAGGATTTTATTCCTGCTGAAATATCAGTTGATTGATGGCACACTTCTTTCTGCACACATCAATATTACTTATGGAGGAATTTAAAAGAGTTGCAGAATTGAAGGTCTTGGTGATTGATGGCACACTTCTTTCTGCTCTCCTCCTATGAAAGCACTATAGATTATGTGGGTGTTCCCACCCACACATCAAACTGCTTTCCCCCTCTCCCTTTTTCTAAAAAACATATATAATTCCTATTCTTCATTTTTTCTTTTACTGAAACGGTAGGCATTCGCACTCATTTTATTAAAATGGGGAGAAAGCCCAGTAAAAGAGAGTCACTTGTTCTTCATTATATGATCTCATCATGGAATCATGTCTCATCGTTACAACTTAATTACTTTCACTCCCGATTCCAATTCATCATATTTCCATCTTCTCATGGAGGCAATTTTTAATGAGTCTGAGAGTCAGTGTCGAATCTATGACAAACTCTGATGGAGCATTTCTTATCTTTTTCCGGATCATAAAACACAGTAATCATTGAAGTTTCTCATGGATGTGTGGTCTTGTACATGCTAGAAGTAAATTTACAAATTAACTTCAATTAAACTAGGAAATTTTGGTTACCATTCAAGTCATTCCTTATTTTGACTTTTGGGTTTTGTCCCAAAAAGGGACCTTTGAAAACAGATCTGGGGCATTTTCATGCATGTCAATGAAAGAGGCCTAGAGAAAACTGAAAGTTCTTTTTGTGGTATTCAATAAAAAATGCTTCTAGAGAGCATGAACTTTTGGTTTTAAGCAGCAACCGTGTGCGAGTGGTCAGTGCGGCTCACATTTTGTTCTGTCTGATTCGTTTTTCCAAAATTTTCCTGGTGGTGTGAGAAGCTTCAGCTATCAATTTACCACTTATGCGCACACAATATTTTTTTTTTTTTTTGAATGCAAACATCAATTTTTTCCAATTCCTATCTAATTTCTACTGATCATATTTTATGCTCTCTTTAAAAAGTAGCTGTGATTAGTCTTTATGGCGTTGTGCTGTTGTCCATTATCTAGGTTCTAGGAGTTGGATATACATTTCAAGTATCATTTTAATTAGGGTATGCTCTGACCTTTATAACAACGCATATAATTAGAGCTCTGCGTTTATCTTATATTACTTTGTTGTGGCTGATCTGAATGTTGTTTAATTTTTGTTTGATTTTGAAATACGCACTCACACATTCATGACAGAAGCTCTGATTCCACAGCGTATAAACCCCAATGTGTTACATTAACATATTACCACCTTCCTTTAAATGTTGCAGCTGCAGATTAATGATCAGCGCTTTGAGGATGCTGAAGAGATGGGACATGAGGGACATGATGCTCATCAATGATTCTCTTTTTGTCATGTATTTTTTTTTCAAATTTAAAGTATCCAGAGATGGGAGTTCCAGACATCTCTACAAGTCTTGTAGAGACTGGTTTTGTGAGGCACTACTGACCAACTACTATTTATTTTTTCAGTGACAGAGCTAATGTCTAGCAATCTTGATGCAGGCTAATTAACTTAATATAATGCTGGTATGAATATCATTTTTCTGTGTTCAAGGCTCTTAAGAGGTATCAGTAAATTTTGTGGACATTTATGTCTTAGTTTTTATGCAAATGCTGTTTGATTTAATGTTTGTTTCCTTCAACCATTTTAAAAGATATATGATCAATGATGTTGATGTGGAGGGTTTTCCTATAATGGTCTGTTTAACAATGTGGCCAATGTAAAGGTGTCTCTGTTATGAATTAAATCAAATCCAAACTGTATGGTCTGATTAGGGATATCGATGGATTGGATATGGAGCTAATATATAATTTATCATATCTGTATATATTATCTGGATATTAAAAAAGGCTTTGTCTGTTTTCATAATCGTATATGAGGCTCAAATTGATTAATATTTATGGCCTGTGTTTTAATTAAGGAATTCAAAAGTTTGCTTGACCATAATAATCTGGTAGAGCAAACCACATTTACAGGGGTAAGATTACATCTCATCTTTATAATTAATTTCTAAAGAAAAACAAAACACAAATGTACATCTGTGTCTATCGTTCACTTATACATCTCTCACTACAAAGACATACATCCTACCCTCTACTCTTATCTTCCACTCATTGCACCTAGTCATGCCTATCATGTCATGATATAATTATCATCACTTTTAAACAAAAATGGGTGAGTGAAATCATCACAAGTTTCTCTGACTCCTTTCACATAAAGCAAAACTGCTGATTAGATTTTGTATCCTACATGACAGCAATTATAATTTGAAAGAGATATTATAAATTAGGAAAAAATTCATATAACCCCGGGAAACTGAATGAAATCCATATTACTTTTGATTTTTTTAAAAATTTATATAATCCTCTGAAAATATTTAATAAATCCAAATAACCTCTTGAATAAAATTTTCGTTAATAGATGATGAATATTTTATAAATATTTCGTTTGGTTAACCGTCACTGAAGATACAGTATACTAAAAAACCACTACAATATGTTAAAAATATAAAAAATATTTTATAAATGATGATTTTTTTTCATGCAAATATGATTTTATAATATATCCAGAAAGGGCAAAATCGTAATTTTTATATGATTTTTTGTATTTTTAACACATTGTAGTGGTTTTTAGTAAATTGTGTCTTCAGTCAGGGTTAACCAAACAAAATATTCATAAAATATTCATCATTTATTAATGAAAATTTTATTCAGAGAATTATTTAGATTTACTAGATGTTTTCAAGGGGTTATATGAATTTTAAAAAAAATCAAGAGGTTATATAGATTTCAATCAAGTTTCAGGGGGTTGTATAAATTTTTTCCTATAAATTATAGTATCTAGGTTTACTGGGAAGTGAATCATCCAAAAACTATAGATCAAACGATCTAAAGATAAAAAAAAACTTATTTTTTTATTATTCCTTGTAAATGTGACATTCCATGGATGGTTATAGTATGCCCAATCATATAAAGGGTCAGTTTGATGACTCGGAAAGTGAATCTTTTTCATAGATTTTTGAAAGAAGAAATTTAACTCGGAATATAGATATTCCAACGTAATATTCATAGCTGTTCAGAATGAAAAAAAAAAGAACGCCAAACGTTCACTTTTTGACAGGTTAGAAAAGATATTCCTTCCTTACTACAACATAAGCCTGTCAATTATCCAAAAAAATATCCATATCCGATTTGAATCCATATCCGAAAATGCAGAAAATATTCGATATCCAAAAATCCGTATCCGTATCCGAACCAAATAATCCGTATCCGAAAATTTTCGGATCGGATCGGATATAGCCTATATCCGATCCGAAAAATATCCGTATCCGAACTGTTATTTTATTTATATATGTTAGAATTAGTTTCAACCTTTAGATGAAAATCCAATGGCTCATGATCTAGGACAAAACACAAACCTATTTAACCATGTTAAATACTTATTTAACTATATTAAGATTTGTGTTTTTATGTCTTTAGTGGATACCTATTTAACCATGTTAGGACTTAAGATTTTATAAATTTTTTATATTTTAATCTGGTTCGGATATTTCGGATATTATCCGTATCCGTATCCGTATCCGGATTTTCGGATCGGATACGGATATGGGTTTTGGAATATCCGTCGGATATCGGATACGGATATTTTTTTGGATATCCAATTCGGATACGGATATGGGCCTATCCGATCCGTATCCGTCCGATTGACAGGCTTAGCTACAACATAAGGTTTAACAGAAAAGAAAAGGCAAGGAAATCTTACCTTATCCATAAAAAAAATATCTAAACACCCTCATATATGGAAACCAACAAAGCAGTGAGCAATGAGATGTGATACAATAACTTTTATATCCCATCAATATTTGTTCTTGATGAAAAATTAATATGTGAATAAAATTGTTATAAAGCTGACATATTAACTATGTGATGTGACAAACGTGAAGATTTACATTTTGCACATTTAATCAATTTCCATGCGCCAATGACCATTTCCAAGTTACAACATCGTTAGGTGATCATTACTTTACATGACAGAGTAATTTTTTTTTCCACCATAATAATTTCTAGATTATTTTTAAACTTTTCTTGAATTACACAAAGTAGTCAATTTTTGTGCTTGTCCACGATATATTCCTGAATATGGAACTCAGACATCAATCAAAGTGAAATGTGAGGTGAAAATTCTTAAGTTCAAAAAATGAGTGCTGTTACATCTTATTTTTTTTTTCCCAGCTAGATTACAATTTTATATGTGTTGATAGAAAAAAACGAAGCATATATTATGTACTGATAGAAATTTTTAATATTTTTAAAAATTCATTCATACAATTTGATAGAGTATATGTTTTATTTATTTTTATAAAAGTAAATATCTCATTAAATGAGGTATATTATTTTTAAAAAATTTAAAACATATGTAGATTGGAATTGAGATTGAAAACATAGTTGTAAGTAAAATTATCCTTAAAAAATTGAAAACCTTTTGTGGTGTGGATTGAAAGATCCACCAATTTATCAGAAGCAGAAGGGGAAACTGTGTTCAATCACATATTCACAGACTCAACAATCCAAGCTATCAACATAACCAAAAAAGGACTCCATGATACGTAGTACATGTATATTATTGTTTATACGGAAAAACAAAATGATACAAACTCCTTTGTTTTATAGCAATGACATTGTCTTGGCGTCCTCAGAATCTGATTTTGTTCAAAGACACGAGACACTCGATCTGTTTTACAGTACCATAATTCTACTGCTAGACACTCAATCTGTTTTACAATACCATAATTCTACAGCTAGTTCAAAATCGATCATCTGTCTATACACATTGTTATTGGACTGTAGAATGTGATAGTGTAATATATACTTCACTAGCACGGTGTATGTAAATTTATATAAATTTTTTTTTGAAGAAACAATATGTTATTTTATCTAATATATATTTCATTTACAATAGTACGTGCTTCAATAAGAAATATAAATGTATATATTTTATTTAAAAACAAATGGTGGGTTACGGATGGGTAAAAAAAAATTGGCTTTATTCTATTCTTTTTTAGAATCTTTTGTATGGGTTTTATTTTAAAAATTAGGGAGAATGAATTAATCTTTTTATTAGGATATAATGATATATATAACTCAAATATATAGTACTAACAAGAAAATGGTGTCAAAAATATCCATACAGCAAATTCCTAAAATATTCTGAGATATGGGGTGGATAATTGAATTGGCTGGGCCATAGCCCAGCTCAGATTTCAAAACCGAATGATACATCCAAGCATCTAACCCCAGTTGTAGCCGGTCCACACCGTTTTTTTTTTTTTTTTTAAATCATATACTCCTCTACTAAAATATATATATTATACGAAATAAAATATTTTTTATGTCATACATTATGATAAGAACTCGATACACTATAACAGTGTAGTATATACTATGTTATCAGTGGATGGAAAATAAACATGGCAATTGATTGTATGAGCCTCAAATCCCAAAGGTTTAAATTTTTGCATAAAATATATATATATACCTATCTAATAAAATATACATTATATGCTTGCAAGTATGAACAAATATCTTTTTTATTTCTTAATGAGTGAGCCAATATATAAAGTGAGAAATTTTTCTCTCTACAAACTATTTTGGAAGCCATTACATTCTACACGGCAATATATCTTTTAAAAAACTTCATTAGGCCATTTATACTGGTGAATTGGTTGAACTTTTGCATGGTTTGAGAGAAATTTCACAGGGAAAGCAGAGAAAAAGAATGACTTGCATAGAGTCCATCATCATTCAGTGAGTGCAATTACTTTTTCATCAATACATCCATCGTGAATATTTGTTTATGATTTGGTCTATATATGATAGTTTGAAATGAACTAATGTTATTTAGTATATATGCTTCAAATAATTTTAGTAGATATTATTCTAGGTAGCACAACATGACTGATTCCAATTATGAGAATATATACCAAAAGCACCGATTGACGAAGAGGAATCATTGGCTTAATTGTGGCCGTGGTAAGCAAAATCAGCTAATCTTATATCAAATTTTATTAAGCAGACAGTCCAAGAAAACCATCCAATCAAGCCCATTTTATATGTCACCAACATTAGAATTTCTTTTGTTTCTAATTTTATTGATTTACCTTCTCTTGGCCCATCTGAAAACATTGGCTTATCTAGTTCTGTTTGACTTAGGAGAGGAGTTCATACTAATGTTTGATTTACCTTAATTAGTACTGGCAAATGGAAACTAGCATATCCAATTGAATTCTCATGTGTCACTGTTTTTTTTTTTTTTTTTTTGAGAAGTTGGTAGATAATTTTTATCTCGATTATATATTAATCGAAGCTTCAAGAGTGTGAAATGTGTGACACTATTGAATGAAAGATTTTTATTTTGTTTCGTAATTTGCGGAATTCAATGAATGATACATATTAGTCAAAAAGTAAAAATTCTCAGTCAATAAAAAAAAAAAAAAAAATTTCTTTGATGGACACATATCATTCAATCTATATATGTATTAATCAAATTCTTGTCAGTAAACAGTGATGCGTAAATATTTCTGGTTGAATCTCTTTTATGCAAACACAATAATTCCGGTCTTCCTCATTAGTATCCTATTTATGTTCCTTTTAACATGAGTTTGCTATTCAGCAATGATTTTTTTAATTATTTATCATTGATAGTATCATTTTAAGCACCACCGGTTGATTGGATCATTAAAATTAAGCAAACAATATTTCATGTTTCATGTATGATCCATGAAATACTAAAATGACATCAAGAAACCTAATGGGTGCAGTTATTGCTGCTGCTGCCATCATCTCTTATAACAAACAAATTCTCTATTACAAATATTCCAGACACAAATTTGCAGATTTTGGCATGTCTTTTTCACATGAGATAAAAAAATGCCTATGATCTTGATTAGGTGAGCTAAGCTTATTATGGGAAGGTAAAGTCACAAAAGTTTTATTTGGCCCATTAAAATACTCTCAGAAGAAGGTATACCAAGAATTGTTGGCACTCTTGTTTGGAACTTGTCAAAATCACTATTGAAAAAAATGTGCATTGCATGTGTTTCCACTTTCCATGTGTACTTTTATAGTCCTAATTAAAGTTACATAAATGGGGATAAATGGGGTTATGTACATGGGATATTCAAACCTAATATTAGAACAGCTTAGGAGGCTGATGAAGGCAATACTTTGTACCTTTTGCATTGAGTGTGCCATTTGGTAATCTGGGGGCACCACCACCCACCCAAGAATGGCTTTATTTTATCTTATTTTATTTTGAGGAAAATTTGCATCATTACCCTATACTAACGCCCTATTCGCAAATTTATCTCATAAAAAAAATCATAATCATGATTAGGTCTCCTGTTAATTGGGGTGATTACATAGTTGACAACCAACGCCAACGCAGTGATTGAGATAGATCAAGATTGAAAGGCGACATAAATATTGAATAATAAACTGAGTTAATTAGACTCTAAATAAATAAGATACGTGTGCATTATGTCATGTGTTATGATTTTTCTTTTTAGTGATATACTTATATTAAAAAAAATTATTTAATTTGTAACATGAAAACAATGCATTTAAACAAATTTTCAATAAATAAAAAATCTTGGTTTATTAAGTCTTTAATAAAATATAAATTATTATTTTGAAATATTTTTTTTTATAAATTCACGATAGAAATACAAATTTTTCCTTATTTTCATAACATTTTAAATTTTGTTTGTGAAACATACTATATTAAGAAACAGAAGAGAGAGGAAGATATATATATTAACTGCATTGTTCATTATTTTTTAAAAATCAGTCCAAAATCAATTGTCAAACTAATCCTGTTTATGCAAAATCAATTTTTTGATATTCAATTCCAAACAAGTTTTATACAATAGATTTTGATTTTGGGTTTCAGTTTTATATGTTAAAATGAACATATAGATACATGGTAAAAAAATTGATTGTGCAGTCTGATCCGCAACTCTAATTGAGTTTGTTTTAAAAAGTATACATTCGTCCATTGAAATACATACTATTATAAATGGACGATACATTGATGCACACTAGAGTTTTTTTTTTGAAAAAATAAAAAAATTTAATTTTCATACATTCTGATAGTACAATATCCACTACGAGATAGTTGGGGATCACTTTTGAATTACAAACAAGACTGAGGGTCCGTTTGGATTTGAGTTTAGGTAGATTCTGCGTTTGAAAAGTTAAAAATTCTGAAACTCAAATCCAAACACATTTTCAGCGTTTAATTTTTCAAACCACAATATTCTTTTTTAGATTAAAAAATCTTGCGACTGAAAATCTAATAAAACGTAATTTTTCAAAAGCTGAGTTTGAAACATAAGATTCTAAGAATCTCAGAATTTCAACCTAACATCCAAACGTATCCTAAATAAATCAACACTCTTTTTTAAAAGCTGTTTTGAAAAATTAGTTCTGAGCTTACCCTAATTCATGAATGAATTGTTTAGACCCACACATTAATTGATTGTAAAGCCATGCATGCCTAGAATCATGAACATCTCATCATGTGTTCTTGATGGTCCTCATATATGTTCAGTCAAGGATTCGAATTAAATACAAAGCTAACATCCTCATACATTATTTATGAATATATATGACATGCACGTACGATACATAATACGTATCTCCTACTGATTTAAATATCAGTTATCACATGTTTGTAGTTGTGTCAGGAGGGTTGACGAGTCCAACATGTTCTCTCTCTTTTTTATCTTCTTCTTTTTGAGAGGACTAAAGTCGATTAAACTTTCCCAACAACAGCTTTTGCACTGATTGGGTGGGCAGACCCCCCTTTTTTTTTTTGCTGTTCAGAATTCACAGAGAGAGAGAGAGAGAGAGAGAGAGTCTCTCGTGCCCCCCATTTCATGCAGCAAAACAAAGAGTTACTTTTCTCTTTTTCTTGCTTTATCAACCTCCATTTCTTGCTGTTTCAGGAAACAAATGTCCAATTGCATTTATTGAATTTTGGGGGGGTACACACAAGTGACACAACCGTCCTCGTATTCTCGCACATTAATTGATTGATTGAAGCCAGTGAATTTATTTATTTTTTTTCTGAAAAAATCATAAGGTGATGTATCTATTCATCAATATGATGATATTGAATCCATTTCCCTGTGTGCAAATAAAATTGGTTTGTTTCCGTGTAGGGTCTCCCTCTCTAGTACAGTTTTGGGTGTTGCTCGAGTAATAACAGTTATTAATAGTCAGATCATATGCATTTCTTGGGGGAATAAGGGTGTAATTCACTAATTCTATTGGTTTGGTTCAGCCCAACCATATATATCTTTACACTTAACTTGAACTTGAACTTAATTGAATTTGAAATTGAATTATTTAACCCGTAATCGAATAAAAAAAATTGAATTTATACTTAGTTTTATTTTATTTTCATTAAAATATATATATAAATTCAATCCACATATTATCACAGTGCTTATACAAAAATCTAAAAAATGAAGGGTGATGAGTGAATATTGCTCAGAAGGACAACTAGGATGTATAGTTTAAAGAGTGAATTATAAAGTAAACAACTAACTAGCTAGTTAGAAAAATATGACTAGGCTTGGTTCGGTTAATTTATCCTTTTTTTGGGACTGTGAAATCAAACTTAACTATATTAGATCGATTTATTATTTTTTCAATTCATAATTGAACCAAACCTGAAAATTTCGCTTTGAATCAGCTTAATTGGGTTTAGTTTATCCAATCCAAATCGCAGTTCTAGTAGAGTGAATAGTTTCACTCTAGCTCTAGAATTATGTTTAATGAATTTTTAGCAAGATTATATTTAATTAAATATGAAATAATCATTGAATTTGTTAGACTGGTACACGGTTTTATCGGTTCAATCGATGCATCCAATAATGTTTGTACAACTATTTAAAATTAAAGAATATATAAGTATACAAATCAATAAAAAAATAAATATAAATAAATATTGTTTGATTGATTTTTTCCTTATTGGATCCTCCGATGAATTGCTGGTTCAACCATTAGGTTTGATCTGATTTTAACAACATTCATTGTTAGAATACACACACACACACAATCTGAGAGATTTATCAAATGAATCAATAAATTCCCTCAATCAATCATTTTCTTTTCCCTTTACTTGGATACTGACTACTCGATTGGGACTAATTTTGATAACATTCATTCTAAAATAATCTATCAAATGATGGAGAGTTAATATAAACAATTTGATTCAGTTGATCCAGCCATTAGATTGATTAGTGCTTTTTCACATGTTGATTTGATTGGCTGGACTAGTCAGTGACCTGATTTTAACAATCTTCAAATGTTAGAAAATCCAGATTCACTAAGCCCCGACATGAACTATTTTGGAATGATAATATTATTACTCCAGCGTAGACAAGGAGTATATCATTAATTGTTTATTTGTTTGTGTTTTTAATTATTCTTGTTAGAAAGACATAATAATAAAAATTTTGTTGTTTAATTGATTATTAATAAATTGTGAATAAATATGAATAAAATGTAGATAAAGATTTATAAAATGTAAAAAAATGATTTGATATGTGAACTTTCTGATTTATAAAAGTTAGTGACAAATGATTTGACATGCGAGTCTCATTTATATTAATGAAAAAAATGGGATAGATAATACAATTCGATGAGAGACTTGAAATATCAATACCAACTTCTGACATAAATATATCGATCTATTCCTTGCAAATAAATAATTTTTACACTTATTTATTCTTCTATATTTCTCCCTATTCCTCCCTTATTCTTCTACTCTTCGGTTAAGAGAGAGTTAATATAGAGAGAATATGACGTTTACTTGTTGGACAAATTGATTCTATCATTTTATTTATGGGTTTTTATTTTTATTTTTTAGTTCTTATAAACTATATGATTTAGTGATCGATCTTTTAGTTCTTTATATTTTAGTTTAAGTCCCTAGATTTAAATGATATGTTTCTTATTAATTTCTTGGGGGACCTATCCCTAAATTATATGGTTTTCTTTTTAGTCTCTCGGATGGATTAAAAGGAACATATTTCTTAAATCTGTGAACTTAAATTGAAATATGAAGAAATGAAAGATTGATCACTAAATCATATAGTTTACATAAACTTGAAAATAAAAAACCCCTTTATTTATTTATTAACTAAGAATGATGGATTGAGATTGAGTAGCTAACTAGTGATGCCGCCTTGGTAGGTGATGTCAAAGATATGAAAAGCATGAAAAAGAGGCACTTTTGACAGAGAAAGATATATTGAACAAAATGTAGAAGCTTACAAAAATCAAAACATAAAAGTTAAATGGGTTTGTAAAGGTCTCTTTCGGTCTTAAAGAAAAAAATTAAACAACTTAATTCTTTTATACCTCAAAATAGAGACTTTGTTTATAGGTTTCTAGGCTTATCAAGAGAGTAAATACACATATATGAAACGTTCTGATTGACCGTTTGGAGAGTACACTGATTGCCAAAACTGCTATTGATCAATATATCCGATAATATTATTTGTGGTTGTGAGTAAGCCTGTCAACGGGTTCAAGTTGGATATAAATTCGAACTGATAAAAGGTGTAAATACTCGACCTGAAAGACTTGACAATCAAAATGGGTCGGGTTTGGATCCACCCAACCCGATCTTATGGACCCAATGAACCCGATTGACCCAATCCAATTACTATATGATTTTTTTTTATTTATGATCCAACTCAACATCTGTGATCCAATCTAACATGTATAACTAAATACTCAAGAATCATTTAAAATTTGAAGTATTTAAATTTTTTTTACAATTTTTTGACTTCATATAAAAGCATAGTAATCCAAACCGTATTTTAAATATTCTCTCATAAAACATTAAAAAATTAAAATAATGAAGAACTATTTATAGTACACCTGGACTCTATTAAAAAAAAAAAAAATAAATTTAGCCATTGTAAGCCCTTAAGAAGTTCTTTGACCTCTCTTTGTCTGACCTGGGTCTGTTAATGGGTTGACCGGACCTGACCTAACTCGAGATCCGATATGGACCCGACAATCAAACGGGTCCGGATCCACCCCGACCCGATCAGGACCCGACCTATTGACAGGCCTAGTTGTGGGTCATCAAATCCGAAACAATTTAGTTACTGAAAATCCTAACAAGCTTGTAATAGACTGTTAGATGTATGGAACATAATTCCTAATGGATAAATGAGAAGAACTGATAGCATTATTTAGAGAGAAAGTGGGGTTGAGGACAGTGTGAGGAGGGGGGAGAGAGAGAGAGAGTGCGTGGCGGTGGTAGGTGGGGTCCAGGAGAGGGCGGCGGTGGGATCGGGGAGACCCACCACCCTGTCTGACCACCTCCACCTACCTCATTCGCGCTCCCTGCGGCCCACCACCACCTCTTCTTATCCTTTTCTTTTTCTCTCTCTGCGCTCTCCTCCCACCACCCTTCGCCGCCGCCTCCTTTGTCTCTTACACATTGATGATCTTAAAAAGCAATAGAATCAAATAAACACGCATAATTTATGTGGTTCGACAAATATTGTCTACATCCATGGAGCACATCAAAGATCAATCCACTATTTTTGAGAGGTTTTTACAATGGTCACACCAAAAATAAAACCCTTATATCCTAATGAAAAACATGAGATGCACATCCTTTTATAATATCTCATTAATAATAAAAATGTCAATACATAAAGACTCCCATTCAACTCTGCGAAACTGCAACACTGCTATGCTCATAACAATCAAGCTCCATAATATAACACCGGGCACCACTTTCAAATGACACTTAAGTAGTTAGAAAATCCCTGTTCACTGAACTAAGATCTAATTTTTAGTGGTTGAAAACAGGATGATCCTGCCATTTGTTCAATCTTTTTTGTGTGCGTTGATGGTGATTTGACTATTCAAATAGCCAGTCTGACCCAATTTTAACAACCTTGATTGTTAGACAATCAAAATTCACTAACTAATACAGATTTAACATACCACAAAATTATTCCAAAAAAAAGGAAAGGATATGGGTATGCACAATGAATCACCACCTTTTATCATAAAGACCAACTAGATTCAAATATTCATACACCATTATCATGGGGAATGAACACGTAAGGTTAATAAAAGAGACCTTTTACCCAACAATTTTTTTTTTTTTAAATAAAAGAGACCTATGTTTAATAGTCAACATGAAATGATAAATGGTGCCCCCCCCGGAACATAGTTGATCCAACCATACAGACCCACTATACCTACCTCTACATGATCAAAAGACCGTGCTTTTATGGCCGTCCGATCGTCCATTCTTCGCCGACATACCCGACCAGGCATCCCTAATAAACACGGATTCAGATCAACAATAATTCAAACATGGATGCCTAACAAACTTTACGAAATGGGTGTTGAAATATAACCTTAGTAGATGTACTTGGATTGGTCAATTAATGTAATAATACAATTAGTATATTGACTATTGACAATAACTCCACTTTTTTTTCCCCGTATCTCCAAAGATCACGACATGATGTCGATGTGTGGTGAGGCACTGGCCATCTTTATTATACAAGCTAATCTTTTATTACCATACTCCATCAATTTATTTTAAGTGTGAATCAGGTGATGATTGTAGGACCAGCCATTCATTGCCAAAAGAATCTTTTAAAATCCCTTGTAATCTTCCTCGTTATGAATCAGGATTGCATCATTTCAAGTTTGTGAATCTCATCAACACAATATATACAAATTTGATTATACACAGAGTCTCTAACATACTCTTATCTATAGTTTTATATATCTTAATAATGAGATATATATATCTCTTACATTTTATTATAATATATATTTTATTTTGTAAATTTTTTTTATTTTTTTTTATGATGGTGTATGTTATTTTTTAAATTAAAACGTATGGGGGAGTACAAGTGAAACTGTATGCTCAACAGTATCTAACATTTTTCCTGTTCAAAAACGACAATACAATGGACCCATGTTTTTCCCTGTTGGTGGGGGGTTGGGGGAATTTTATTTTTTTCTTATAGAGTCAACCCAAACTGAGAGACTCACAGATCTCCTTCAATTCCTAGGTTACCCTCTGCCACACTCTCCCTCTCTCTAACCCAAATATATGGACATCCAAATATATGGACATGATCAAGAAGCATGTACCCACAATAAAAATATGGTAAAAGGGAGAGAGAGAGAGAGAGAGAGGGACGAGGACAGTAGTCACAGTGAGATCATATAATACAATGCAAAAGGAAAATAGAGGGGGGAGATGTATAAAAGAAAAATAAACGTATATTACAGAAAAATAACAGTGGAAGAGGACGGGAAACAAAAGAGATAATTTTTTTTTTTTTTGTGTAAAAGAGAGAGAACTCAAGAATTAGACCCATTTCTCACTGTCCTTAAAAAGAGCTATATTTTCTTCTATTTTTTCACACTCTCTCTCTCTCTCTCTCTAAAACCCCAAAAACCCATCAACTCCTACTCTACTTCAGACAACACTCTTAACAATCTCAACCAACCTACCAAATCTCTCCCCCCCTCTCTCTCTCTCTCTCTCTCTACTCTTCTTGGTCATCTGTTCCGACCCATATTGCCTTCGCGGATTCCCGGCGACCTCGTCAACCCCGGCCACCGCCGGAGGCCTCCCCCTCTTGAATGCCCACCTCCGCCCAAACACCCAGACCCCCCACTTTGTTTTCCCCAACATGGCCACTGCGAATACAATTGACACGACATCGGCGGCCGTGACGACGGTCTCCCTCGCGGTTCCCCCCTCCTCTTCCGCCTCCGCCGCGGCGGCGGAGGACGCGGCGTCGAAGGCGGTCCTCAAGAGGTACGAGGGGCTGGTCACCGTCCGTGCCAAGGCCATCAAGGGCAAGGGCGCGTGGTACTGGACCCACCTCGAGCCGATGCTCGTCCACAGCCCCGACTCCGGCCTCCCCAAGGCGGTCAAGCTCCGCTGCTCCCTCTGCGACGCCGTCTTCTCCGCCTCCAACCCCTCCCGCACCGCCTCCGAACACCTCAAACGCGGCACCTGCCCCAATTTCTCATCCTCCCCCTCCTCCGCCGCCCACCTCCTCCCCCCCAAACCCCTCTCCGCCCTCCCCTCCCCCTCCCACCACCACCGCAAGCGCTCGTCCGCCACCCCTATCACCTCCTACCAAGTCACCCCCCTCTCTGTCATCGACCCCTCTCGCTTGTGCTCCCCCACCGACGTCGTCGTCTACTCCTCTCCGCAGCAACCCCAACAACATTTGGTCCTCTCCGGCGGTAAAGAAGATTTGGGTCCTCTCGCCATGCTCGAAGACAGCGTGAAGAAGCTCAAAAGCCCAAAGGCCTCCCCCGGTCCCGCCCTCGGCAAGGCCCAGGCGGAATCCGCGCTTGGCCTCCTCTCCGACTGGCTCTACGAGTCCTGTGGCGCCGTCTCCTTCTCCTCCGTCGACCACCCCAAGTTCCGCGACTTCCTCCACCAGGTTGGCCTCCCCCCCGTCTCCCCCCGCGATATCGCCGGCCCCCGCCTCGACTCGCGCTACGCCGAGGCCGCCTCCGAGTCCGACGCGCGTGTCCGCGACGCGCTCTTCTTCCAGGTCTCCGCCGACGGGTGGCGCTCCGCGGACGGGGTGGTGAACGTGACCGTGAACCTCCCCAATGAGACCACCGTGTTCCGGCGCGCGGTGTTCGCCGGCGAGCGCGTGCCGTCGAAGTACGCCGAGGAGGTGCTCTGGGATGCGGCGGTTGACGTCTGCGGGGGCGATGGGAACGCACACCGTTGCGTCGGGATTGTCTCCGACCGGTTCAAATCGAAGGCCCTGCGCGACCTCGAGAGCCGGAATCACTGGATGGTGAACCTCCCTTGCCAGCTCCAGGGGTTCAACAGCCTCATCAAGGACTTCTTTCGGGAGCTTCAGCTGTTCCGCACCGTCTCCGCCGACTGTTTCAAGCTCGCCGAGCTCTTCAACTGCAAGACCCAAGCCCGGAATACTTTCCAGAAGTACCAGCTCCAGGAGCTCGACCATGCGTGCCTTCTCCGGACCCCTCCGACCCCACCCGAAGCTGTCATCCCCGACTTCTCGCCAGTGCTGGCAATGATGGAGGACGTGCAGGGCTCCGCGGGCGCGCTCCATCTGTCGGTGCTGGACGAGTCCTACAAGCTGGCGTGCGTGGACGACCCGGTCGCGGTGGAGGTGGCGGAGATGGTGCGCGACGTGGGTTTCTGGAACAATCTCGAGGCGGCCCACTCGCTCGTGAAGCTCGTGAAGGCGATGGCGCAGGAGATGGAGGTTGAGCGGCCCCTCGTCGGGCAATGCCTGCCGTTGTGGGGCGAGCTGAGGTCCAAAGTGAAGAGCTGGTGCGTGAAATTCAGCGTGCCCGAGGCGCCCATAGAGAAGGTGATCGAGGTTCGGTTCAAGAAGAACTACCACCCGGCGTGGTCGGCCGCATACATCCTCGACCCGCTCTATCTCTTGCGGGACTCGAGCGGGAAGTACCTCCCGCCGTTCAAGTGCTTGACACCTGAACAAGAGAAGGATGTGGACCGTCTGATCACGAGATTGGTTTCGAGAGAGGAGGCGCACATAGCTTTGATGGAGCTCATGAAGTGGAGGTCAGAAGGGCTGGACCCGCTGTACGCGCAGGCGGTGCAGGTGAAGCAGAGGGACCCAGTGACGGGGAAGATGAGGATCGCTAACCCACCAAGCAGCCGACTCGTGTGGGAGACGTGCCTTAGTGAGTTCAAGTTGCTGGGGAAGGTCGCGGTGAGGCTCTTGTTTTTACATGCGACCGCGTGTGGGTTCCGGTGTAACTGGTCCCTGCTGAAGTGGGTCAGCGGGGCGAGGTCGCGGGTTGGCATGGAGAGGGCGCAGAAGGTGATGTTGGTGGCCGCCCATGCAAGGCTTGAGCGGAGGGAGTTCTTGTGCGAGGAAGAGAAGGATGTGGAGCTGTTTGCATCATCATCGTCGAATGGGGGGCGAAGCGGTGGCGGAGACGATGATACACTTAATGAGGTTTTCATGGATGCGACTCCATCAGTGTAACATTTTTTTTTTATTATTCTGTCAATCAAGCCCTTGTGTAGAATTTCAGGGAAGAAGGGGAAAAAAAAGAGAGAACTAGTAATGGAGTAGTAGTAGGTTTTATTATTGTCAGATGGATTCTTTTTGATATGGGTTCATCTCTGCGCCTACCCTCCCATTTTTTTTTTTGTTTTGGTTGATCGGATAATTCTCCGATTGATGGAGGATTGGAGGTAGAAGGGATAGAACATTTTCTTGAATTCCATAAAGAAGGAAAAGAAAGATTAGAGACTGGAAGAGGCAGAGAAGGAAGTATTGATGTAACATTATGTTGTTTAGAGTAAATAATATTTATTAAGCGGAGATGTTCTTTTTTATCGGTTTTTTGGTTTCTCCCTGATCTGGTTTGGCATTATGGAATTCCTTAAACTGACCAGATGTTTCATATGTACTTTGTTTAGATTTTTGGTTTTTCTTCTGAATGTATGATTATAGTGTTGACCGATGAAGGCAGAATTTTCATGTTTGATCTGATGATCTTCCAGTGAATTCATTTTTTTTAATGCTTGCAACATAATTTTTTTGGTTCACTGTTCAACTGGATTACATCAGAAAATTTCACTTGAAACTGCACTATTTCATTTGTCACAACTTGAACTGCAATGGGGGTGTTTTTTGTAGTTTGTGTTTGTTCAGTTTATGACACTTTCTCATGCAATGTGCTGCGTTGCTTTCCCATTGCAGCAGTTACCATGATCATGCCAAGATAAAAACTTTGGGCTCCTTGGTATGTCATATTAACAAGAGTTACTTTCATTGTTAGTTATTCATTAGCTGAAATTTTGCTTTTGCGAAACTTATGTGTGTCTCAACTGTCTCACTAGATTACATTGTCTTCAGTTTTTGCTGAAATAGGAACAGAACTTGATGGGTGTTAGCAGATACTTCAAAGCTGTAAGCCTGTAATGAGGTGAGCAGTTGACCATTATTTTTATATCACTCTTTCATAATCATCTAATAATCAGTCGTGTTGGAAAGAGATTATAAAAAGTTAACAAAAAGCACCTTCCAACTTATTTTCCATCACAGAGTATTTCACATGTTGATGTTCACACACATGTTCCAATGGACGATTCGTAACCTTGTTTTGAGTCTTTTGAATTGTTTTCTCTCTGTTTAATGCTGAGCTCCAGCAACAACAGACTCCCCCTCCTTCACAAGATTATAATAATCAGAGATCTTTATGAAGAAACACTGCTGATAATATCCGTTTCTTCCTCACATGTCAAATTTTATCGAAATAGGAAACAGTTGACTTGCATTGAAGCTGGAAAGTGTCAGTTAAGTATCATTATGTATGCAGTTGATTGAATTCGTGGTGGTTGTTTTCATCAGTCCTCCCTCTGCAACTATCTACTTTTCCAAACAAGTAGGGATGGGCTTCTCAAATTCGAATCTGTTATGGAGATTTGCAGATGCACAGATTACACTCCCCTCATAATCTTCCCTGATTCCTTACTATAAAAGGACCCTTCTGTTTGTTAGTCCTCAGTTTTTATTGTTCAGTTCTCTATAATGTGCAGTCCACATCTGTCCTCTTCTTCTTCATTTATTTGTGAAGGAAGACCACTACCCTTCAGTCTATCTCAGACATATAAATACTTTTATCGAATCTGGTTTCCCTTTATATCATATGATCTTATTAATTACTTTTCTACAAGTGAAATTTTAAAGAACTTTAGAACAATGTAAGGCTAAATCTTTTATCAGCTCTCATGTTGTAGCTAACAGACTAATTAATCTGTTGATTTCGTGATGCTTGTGGGTAGATATTACTTGATAAGTGTAGACCCACCATGAAAACAAAGGCCATCCATCTCTGTTGTCACAGTCGGGTTGAAAAGACACTGAGCCTCCATTTCGCATTGCCTCCAGGTAACTTGTATTCTAAAGCATTGCTAAAAAGTGCTTTTAACGACTAATCGACCTCTCTTTCGGCTTTTTGATCTCTCTCTCTCTCTCTAGGCAATTCAGAAGAGTTAGGGACCCAAGAGTGCCTGCCATGATTGTAACAAAGCTCTGGAGGACCCAGGCCTACAATATGAAATGTTATTTATGGTGGGAAAGTTGATCGACAGCGATGCCACAACACCAAATGTTACCCAAAGAGCGCGACTGCCAGGGAAAAGCTTGACATGACCATGGTCTCTCTCTCTCAATCTCACTCTCTTTTTCTAACAACTACTCTCTCTTTTTAATCATTGTGCATTACATGCTACAACATCTCATGTTGTCAATGATGTTTTGCTAAGCCTTCCATGTTGAAATATCAAAGCCATGCAAGTGATGCTAAAATGCCTTCATTGAAAGGCATAAAAGTGGGGGATAACTGGTATTGCTACTTTCTTTCTTTGGTTATGAGAACGTTTAAGCGTCAATTTAGACTCATCATTCCTTCTTAGGATAATGCTACAACCAGACTCTTTTTATCCAAGTTTATTATTCTAGAACGGATAGAGTGCATATTGTGGATTACTTAGGGTATTTTAGTCTTTTCCTTGAGGTTGTATTATATATTTGGGTTAAACACTGTTGAGAATATTTATTCTTTTTTTCCAATTCCTAAATCTAACATGAACCATATACCTTTTATTTATAAGGGAGATGATTTTCATATACCTTCTTTTAAGACAAGAAATAAGACTAAAATTGTAAAAATATTGTCCTTTCTTCTTATCAGAATAATCCAACTAATAAAAATATAGGTCATCCCTTTTTATTGGTCCCCCGAATCACTAGTATAGTAGTTCTCCCTACATCCGTTAATAGAATGATTTAATTAAAAAGACGCTATTACACAGAGTTTTTATTCACAGCTCCATGTATGGTCACATTTTATCAATTAAATATATATTTCGTTAGATGAAATATGTGATATTTTATTTATTTTATTTGTATAAATGGGTATATATAACTCTTTATTTATTTTTATGAATGATAAAAAACATAAACAGTTCTAGAAAAAGTGGTAGCACGTGGAGACTTGAGAAAACTGTGTATCATTTTATTTACGAAGTTTATATTTTGTTGTGTATAAGGAATTTTTTTTTTACTGACATCACTCTTGTCGGCAGGAGAGAGGTGGAATACTGACTGCTCACCTACTCAAAAAAAGTCTTAGAGAGCATGTATTGTATCACTGATTTTTTTGTTGTAAAAAATAGAAAAAAAAAGTTGGAATAGCAGATATGATGATTGGTATAAGGACGACCCCAGACCTCTTTTACTACTGCTGCTGCTACGATGGGAATCTCTCCAATTCACCACCTTTTCCAGCTCAACGGAGGGAAAGTCACCCCAATTTCTTTACTGGGGCGATATTTTTACCCACAAAGTTCTTCAACCCACCTCTCAAAATAAAATAAGAATGTAATTTTTTTAAGAGATGAACCCACCCTGATTTATTCAATTTTATAAAGTTATCCATTATGTCACAGATCAACATCACAAAGTTGAACTGATCACAAAGATCTAAGATCCTCTTTGCAACTCATTCGATTCTGTGTAGTCGTCAGTTATATATTCTGTTCGACATCATAGAGTCGAACATGTTATAAAAACCTAAGACTCTCTCTGTGACCCATTTGATTTTATAAAGTCGTCAATTATACAGTGTTTTAAAACCCAACCTGACCTGCCTTGTTGAACCAGTTAAACATTCACTTGTTTTGAATTCCGGTTCGGTTTACCCATATAATCCGATGATATAAAAAATCGATAAAATTTAATCAACCCACCAATTGAACCAGCGATTTTTATGAACCGGCTACGGGTTAGTTATATTGAATGATACTTTATTCATACAAATTGTAATTAACCACATGTTAAAATATGAAATCTAATAAAAAAAATTTAGATTTTATATACAAAAATCATGCTATGATGTTAAGTAAAACCTTTATGCAAAGATTTTCTAAAATATTTTATATTTTTATTTAGAAATGATAATTAAAAAAATTATTATGTTATAAGTATGTCACGGTTCAAATCCAGTTGACCCAACAATTGAACTAGTGGCTCTTGACTCATTTATTTTTCTAGCTCATTGAACGGTTCAGTTTTTAATATATTGTCATTATATCACAAGTCGACATCAAATATTCGAACTGGTCACAGATATTTAAGACACTTTTTATGGCCCATTCAACTTGTGACATAATGGACAACTTCACAAAGAGATATCCATACATTACATTTGATCAGTCCTTCATAAAACTGATCAACGCACTATTGTTTGAAGATATCATTTCATTGAGAACATCATAACATGTGGACATATTGTTCAAAACACAAAGTCGAATGGGCCGTAGAGAGGACCTTAGGTCTCTGTGACCAGTTGGACTCTATGATGTCTACCTATGACATAATGAACGACTTCACAAAATCGAATGGGTCACAGAGAAGGCATTAGGTTTCTGGACTTGTTCGACTCTGTGATGTTGAATAAAGTATATAACTGATGACTATACAAAATCAAATGGGCCACAGAGAGAGTCTTAGATCTCTGTGACTAGTTCAATACTGTGATGTTGACTTGCGATATAATGAACGACTTCACAAAGTCGAATGGGTCCGGGTGGGTTCACTACTTAAAAAAACTACATTATGATTTTTTTTAAAGGGGTGGGGTGAATAGCTATGTGGGTGAGAATATCGGTGCCCTTATTTATTTCTTGTTTGGGAAAAATCCAAATAACCCCCCTGTAAACTGGTTGAATTCCATATAACTCCCTAAAAACACTTATGTAAATCCAAATTCCATATAACTCCCTAAAAACACTTATGTAAATCCAAATGGTTTTCTGAGTTAAACTTTTATTGACAAATGAGAAATATTTTTTGAATATTCTGTTTTTTTAACCTTGACTGAAAACACAATATATTAAAAATCCTATACAATTTATTAAAAATGCGCGAAAATTCTTTTGTATATGACGATTTTATCCTTATGGAATTTGGATAGATTATAAAATCTTATCCCGATATGTGGATCGAATTGTCATTTACAAATGATTTTTTATATTTTTTTAATATATTATGTTTTTAATCAGAGTTAATCAGACAGATATTCACAAAATAATCTTAATCTGTCAATGAAAATTTAATTCAGGGGGTTATTTGAAATTATATAGATATTTTTAAGGGGTTATATAGATTTTAGAAAATGTTAGGGGGTTATATAAATTTCAAACAGTTTATACGGGGCTATTTGAATTTCCGTTCTTGTTTTTGAACCCCCTCCTTTAACCTTTTCCATCTTCACATTTATCGTTTGTATGTGGTGGTTCGCAGGTGAGAAATAAGTCCACCTCAGTACACAGCGTCTGATTTGTTTTAAATATACACTCGATGATTATTGAAGTATATATTTTTATAAAAAATATATATATATTAAAATATAATAATATATTTTTTTAAATTCTAGGCATTTGTAGTGAGTAATGTTTCAGTGAAGGAGGCGGGGGAGGTTGTTGTTACGTTAAGACCATTTTACGGTATTGTTTATAATTTTCATGTCATTAATATAATGTAAGAAATTGTTTACTATCTCAGTATATATACATATATTATATTATAAAAAACATAAAAATAATATATATTTAATTCGTATGAGTATATACTTTATTTTATATTGAAGAATATACTTCATTACTAAAATATATATTTTAGAAAAAAAATTCAAACCGTGTGTGGGATGCAACTGAACGTCTCAATTCACTTCAATGAATGATTTTAAAGAGGATACAGATATAATGCATCCACTTTCGAAAATATCTGGAATCGATATATGATAAAATTATATATACTCATATAATATATTTATTTAAATTCAATGATCTTATATAATTAATTATAATTCTCAAAATTAAAAAAAAATTCTATTCTCATATTTTAATATTACAACATTTTTCATCCATCACATGTATTTGGGCACTGTTACACAGTCCATTTTACAGCTCAAATTGTAGTATCATGTATCTCGTTAGCCATCTAGCGAAATATATATCTCCTTAAGTGCCTAGTTAAAAAAATTTATACTTGTTAAAAATATGTTTATTTAATTTGAAATAGAAAGAGATACAATTTTATCAAATCATAAACCTATCAGAGCTTCTCCAATCATGTACCCAAATGTGTACACAAATTTAAATATGAATAAAATTCACCCAAAAATCTTGCCAATCATTTACTCATGTCAAATCAAGCTTTTATTCAAGTTTTTTTTTACCTAAATCAAGTGAGACTTAAATTTTTATCCAAAATTTTCATGATTATTTTTTTTTTCTATTAACTCTACATTTTTTAAAAGATTTGAATAAAATACAAATGGATGATAGTAGACATCATTTCAAAGAAAACTTTTACTCAAATTTTTCATAAAATTTAAGCATAGATTTATATAAGTGCTAGAGATATCTTTAGATAAGGTAAATTGTCTTTTAAGAAATTGAAAAAATATGTATATTATCCGAAGCACTACATTTGAGGTTGTATCTTTGATTATATTCATCTCTATTATGTCAGCTGTTATCTGATTAATCCAAAAAGATGACAAATATATTAGTACATGTATTCAAAGGATGTAATAGCATCATACATAAAAAAAAAGTTAAAAAGTATGAATGTTTGAATTATTTTGAAAGCTGTGGTGAGAGAGGTGGTCGGGTCAATAAAGAGTCAAAACTGGTTGCAGCTGGTCAACCAATGAACGAAGGCTTGTCATGAAAAAGGGGGAATGAAAAGGAGGAACACGCATCAAAGTTGGTGGTGGGGATAGACTGTTTTTTTATGAATGTCTTCTTCAGCTTTCATGAGCTGGCAACTCACTTGTGCTTCTCTAAAAATAAGATATCATTAAAGAGATGAAGTACGGTCTGATTTAAAATAATATGCCCATCTCTTAGTAGCTTGTCTTAATATGTCTGGGATTGCTTGCCTTCAAATGCTTGAGATAGGTTGGATTTTCTTTTTAGATATACCCTACAAAAATCACATTCCTGATAAAAATACTTCATTTAGAAGGCTATTTATATACATACCCTTACAAAATCTCGTTAATGTGCGTGCGTGCGTACAATGGTGGAGTCAAAAAATTTATAAAGGGGAGCCTAATGTAACTTGTGTAAATATTTTTTAAAGTTATATCATTATTTTTTTAAAATTTCAATAACATAGATTAAAAAATAAATATGTATAAAATGAAATAAAGACAATCACATAAAATATATTACTGAATAATCTTACAAGACAATTATCATATTTTAAAACGACATGTCAAATTTCATATTGATGATTCATAAAAACAGATGTTAAAACATAAATCTAATGTTTTATTTATTTATTTATTAGTGGTGGGTTGTTGCTATTTAAGAATTTCATATGTCGATGGGGCCCATGACCCATGTGTCATAATTAAAAGAGTACTGTTATACACAAATTTTTTATATCCCCAATTCCAGTACTATATGCGCAATAATTTTTTTTTTTTTTACATTTCCTATAGATGCATCCATATAATTCATTGGAATATATGTTTTATTTTTTTTATAAATGCGTGTACCTTATTAGATAAAGTATATTATTTTTAAAAAAATCAAAACATATGTAGCCTGAAATTAGAGCTGTAGGTAACATTATCCTAATTAAAATCAATCTATCATAAAAAAATGATTTTAGAAAAAAAAATTTCAAGGGGCGAGCCCAAGGTGGCTCACTGTATATATATATATATCCTTCTGTTTGACCGTGTGTCATTAAAAAAATTTACCCTCACCATACCTTCCCCCTGTTTTGGGAGAGATGTAGCTGGGGAACAAAAAGGGATAAAGGGAAATAGAAAAAAAACTGTTTGTTTTGAAAGAACAAATTCTGATAGCCATACATGGATAAGCTAAAAATACACCAGATGGCTATTCTAATGGGTGCTGGAATTACTTATTAGAGTTTATCAATGTCAATGGATAAAAATATTATTTTGTGTAATTTTAAAAAAATCATCTCACCTAACACTCTTACAAACATCCTAAAAATATGTCAAATCTATCATATTACATGCACATTTTTTACACTTAATCCAAACACAAACAATTTATACATGAGAGATTCATGTCTCCATAAAATTACATTTCAAATCAATACCCCAAACACACACTTGTATCTGTTTATCATGAACAGGAGAGACACTACTATTATCTGAATAGACTGCTAACAAAATAGTGGGTTGGTTTAGTCATGAAGATGATTTTCCCATTTCACAGATCAAAAAAGATTGTAGAGGACAAATGCCTTGATAATGTGCTATATCACTTATTCAAAGAGGAAAGGACGGAGAAAATTTTAAGATTTGGGGATCTCATGAAGAGTTGTATGCATTGAGGATTGAATTATTCAAAATGAATCCGGGTAGTGTTGTCCACTACTCAGTGGATGAATTGGATCATTTTTTTATTATTATTATTATTTTTACTTTGTTGTTCTTTTAAGGTATACAACATAGAATTCATCACATATTATAAATTAATCAATTCGATTATAGGCCTTAATGGATGCCATATAAGGAGCAGGTAATTAGATTATCTTCTTCTATTAGCAACAATAATGGAAGGGAATAATGAAATATTTGGGGAAGCAACTAAATGTCATTATTTAACAAATTATACGTTTGAGTAATGCATTTATTGAAGATGCAATATTCACATAGTTATTTATTGCACCATTGCAATTAAAAAAAATTGTAAAAACAATGCAGAATGCAAGCTCAAAACTGGAAAGGTATGTGAAGAAGTCAACCATTTCATTGTTTATAATAAAGAGTTTCATTATCTATTTTGTTTCCCATGATTGTTTACTGTTCTAATGATTGTTTGTTATTTACCCGGATAAATATTCTTTCTTCAAGGGTTCAAAAACATTTGAATGAACATACTCAAGGCAATAGGACATATGTTGTTCAAAGATCCACGGATGCCAGAGATAAGACTGATGGACATTAAGGAAGGCTAGATGTCATGTTGAATTAGAGAATTGTAAATTAACATTTTAGTAAATACAATAAAATATCTTTGTTTTATAAATTTAAGACGGATATTATAAAGAAGCTTATTATTTGTGAAAAAAAACGAGACAAGATGTAATTATTACTTATTGATTACGTGGTCATCGTGGCTGCAATATTGTTTTTCAGAGTCATGTATGCATGTAAATATGGTTGTGTGTAACGAAATTTTATCCACATAGATCTAACACCACCTTTAATTTTCTTTATTTTTTTCAAGTGGGAATGCAGTGAGGAAGACTATGCGGTTTACAATGAAATAGTAAATATAGTTAATAAGCAACGTTCACGGTATATCATATAAAATAAAAGTATAAATTTAAAATACAAGTCTAAAGGGGGATGAGAGGAATAAAGATAAACATACAAAATAAAATCGATCAGAGAGAAGGTTTGGACATCCATAGATGAAAAAGGTACCGATGTCACCGACCCCCCTCCCCACCCCGCCTCATCACATAATAAAAATCTGACCCTATCGAAACACCACTAGCCAACACTTAAAACATTGGTGATATATACAGAACAATAAAATAATTTGAATCTAACATTGCTTGTTGTGATCCAATCGCATCATCACGTCTTTGAAAAACACTAAGGCTGTGTTTAGTTGAACGATTACAGAACTGATTTTAGGCAAAAGCTAAGTTTAAAGTTGATTATGCATAAAGCTGTCTCTCCACAGCTTTTGAAAATCGCAGTTTTTGAATAATCTATCCATAGGAAACTAATACAGTAAAACTGTTTAGATGTAGTTTTATGTAAGCGTAAAAGTTGCATAATCGTATAACCAAACGCTGCGTAAGTCTTATTTTTTTTAAGACAAAGTCTTAATTAACTTTATTTTTCTGCAATGCTTGTGTAATGTAATAAAGCGTCATGTAAAGCTGAAATTCAAATAAACTCCACACCATTTGTTAAGTGTTCCTTCTCCGAAGGTGCACAAAAATGTTGCCCCCTAACAGCCACAGACATGGTGTGGTGTCCGCTGACCAAAAGAGCAAACAAAAAGCGCAACAAAAAGAAGAAAAATAAAGACTACATGCCAAAAAAGTACTTACATTTTTCTTAAGCCCCCGTGTTTGAAAATATGGAGATTCTGAAAACCCGCCTTTTCAAAAGATTGTTTCAACGAATTTTAAAAAAATACATCCGGCTACAAAAATTGCCCTCCAAATTTTTTAATTATATAGGGGGGGGGGGGTTATATATAAAAATATATAACAACGATTATATGTAGGTTATATGTACTTTGCGGAGGTTGTGGAGGTTATATGTACTTTAAAAATATATAAAAAAAATCCATCAAAATACATGGAGTCTCAAACAACGATTATATAATAATTTGATTGATTTTAAGATGATTTAAAAAAAAAAGTGTATATTTTTGAAACTTTTGGTTATAAAGCGTTTTTTTTTTTAATCATATATATTTCATGTGAAAATTTATTCTACATGATCGTCAAATAAATATACATCATCAAGATATTTTAAAATTGACATAAAGAAAAACCTTGGTCTATAAAAAAAAAAAAAAAAATGCCAGCATCCTATGCACGTTTTTTAAATCCGACAAAAAAAATTCAGAAAAAAAAAAAGTATGATAAACAATGCCTTCCCGCGGGACCCAACCGCCAATAACGATATCGTCCGTACATGGAATCTCCACCCACTCCAAAACCGCTTTATTAAATAAACCGTGTTTTTATAATGTTGAATAGCCCTACAGCGTCTGATCAGAGCACTAAACGATCTGGACCGTTCAAATCGAGAGGTTCACCCAAAGAGAGAGAGGTGACCGTACACGTGTAGAATAAAAAATTAAGCCGAATCCGATAAATGTGTCGGGGGTATGACAGCGATATAGATACCGTGTATTGCTACACAGCTAAGACTTTTTTACGGACCAAATAAATATCATATAAAAAACATTGTTTTATAATTGTGGGGGGGCACCGTATATCGTACAAATGATGACCGTCCGATCTGTAGAAATAAATGTTCATTTATGTATTTTTGTCATGCTTTTTTGGGGGTTATGGTCGCAGGTACCATTTGATGCTAAATGGGGTACCTTTGAAGGTGAGGAGAACGGACGGCTCGGATTAATCCACGTGGAAGATGCCTATTGCGAGAACACCCCTCAATAATTTCTGACGTGAGTTATTATGTTTTTAAACTTGTAAATGTACGGATGAAATACATTGATATATATATATATATACACTCTGTATGCAGTGTTTGCACGCACCCATATGAGAATCAAGATATATTTAAATTTGCTTGGTCTGCATACCTTTTAATTTGTAAATCTCTCTTCACAAAAACTTGTATTCATTTATAGATCTTCAAAAATCTACATTTGTCGTGCACGTGAAAGAAGATGAAGATGAAGATGAAGAATGGTGGACTGACAATGAGGAGGACTGGCGGACCAATGAGAAGGAGGTGATAGGGCGAGAAGAAGTTGTGTTTCACAAATGTACGGTTGTTTAAATTGGAAAAGCGTGTAGAAAATATTCACTTAAATTGGAGGGGCTGCAAATAGATAACTCAGCGTGAAACTGATATAAAGATTCAACAAGCGTTGAGATCTCATAAGCTCCTTGAATCTACAAGAAATTCCTTGAATCAACAAGGAAGAAAACTCCATAATAGAGGAAATTCGAAATATTATTGATAAAAAGTTCTCAACCCTAGATTACAAGTGTGCTATTTATACTAATAACATAAAATTAAAAAATTACTAAAAATAGTAAAATTCGAAAACTAATTTTTTTATTCTATGAGATCCTCAATGATCATAGGAATGATAGAAATCAATTCCGATCTGTTATGATTGAGATATCACAAATCTAAAACTTACTAAAAATAGTAAAATCGCTAATTTAAAGGCCTAAATGAATTAATTTTTAAAAAATAAGAATTGTTAGTTGTATAACAACTAATCTAATATCTCCTCGATATATTTCACCATGTAAAATTTCGTGCGATTCTGAGATCGTGACCATTGATTTGTAATTTATCTGATTGACTTCTTTTGGTGCTCCCATTTGCATAATCTGTCCTACATCAGACTCCTCTTCTTCAAAAGAACTCGTCCTCGAGTTCTTCCGCTCTTCAATTGATGTTTCTTTGTATTTCACCTTCGGCAAGAGAAGAGATATTTTCTTGACTTTAAATTTCTTCTCAATAAAACCGATCATGTAGAAAATTGAATGTCCCTCGATTTGTAGCCCAAATTTCTTCACCACAGTAGTAGCCGCAAAGTCTTCATTGTTATCAATGTTGATGATGGCATCCAAAACACTTTTGTTGATGGTGCATATATTTTGCAACACGAGCTTCTGTAGGGGCTCTTCCATCTTGGGGGTCACCGCTATAGACTGTGGAAACAACTCCTCTTGTTCTCCTCCAATGACATCTTCAAAATCACCAGAGAAAACAACATCCTCTGCTTCTTTATTGCTCATGTCCTCATCGATCTCTGGTTCAACGATGAAGTTGACCCGCTCTCCTTCTTCTTCTGCGAACTTTGCGCCATCATATATATCATCAACTTCTTGTTCAACTAAAACTTCGCTCTCTTGTTGATTTTGATTTGAGCAAAGTTCTAGTTCATTGGAACCTCCGTACTTCTCTGATGATGGTAGATCATAAGGGTTGGCCCTCGAATCATCCCCATCTTTTGGAGGACTTGCTCTTATCACCTCTTGCGCCTTTGATATCTCCGGTCGTGATTTCACCCTTACGGTTTGAGAACAATTTCGATACAATTGGGATAAATATCGTTCATAATTTCGTGGCAGAAATTGATCCATGAGGAGCTCTTTCATCCTCCTCCACGTACGAACAAGTGATCTTCCTTGCCGTTGTCGGGTTTTCTGAAATTGGTCCCACCAAGCGGCGGCACCACTTTTTAATCGAAACGCCACCAATTTGACCATCTTCTCCTCTGGAACCTCCATCATCTCAAAGAATCTCTCGACCTCTGAGATCCAATCAAGGAAGTCTTCGATCTGCATATTACCATTGAAATATGGAATATCCGCCTTCAATCGGTAATCATTGTATTTCATGCGCCGCCTCCCCGGCTGATATCCATGAAGTCCATCACCTTCATCCTCCGAGTCTTCCTCATCATCAGGTTGATAATGAGTGGGATATCGAACGATGTTCTGAGCAATAGGTCGGCCTTGGGCAACTCCCTCGGCGCGTCTCCTATCACCTTCAGGATGCCTATTATTGGCGTTGAGATTCAGGCCAGCGATCATCGTGCGAATCTCTCGCATCTGATCGCGCTGTTCCTCGATCGCCTTCCGCACATCCTCCAATCCACGACCAGCGTCATTAGATTGGTTGTCTCCCCCTCCATTATTTGCCATCACAACAAGGCAAATCTCGCTCTGATACCACCTAACGCAGCGTGAAACTGATAAAAAGATCCAACCAGCGTTGAGATCTCATAAGCTCCTTGAATCCACAAGGAATCCTTGAATCCACAAGGAAGAAAGCCTCAAAATAGAGGAAATTCGAAATATTATTGATAAAAACTTCTCAACCCTAGATTACAAGTCTGTTATTTATACTAATAACATAAAATTAAAAAATTACTAAAAATAGTAAAATTCGAAAACTAATTTTTCTGATTCTATGAAGATCCTCAATGATCATAGGAATTGATAGAAATCAATTCGGATCTGTTATGATTGAGATATCACAAATCTAAAACTTACTAAAAATAGTAAAATCGCTAATTTAAAGGCCTAAATGAATTAATTTTTAAAAAATAAGAATTGTTAGTTGTATAACAACTAATCTAGAAGATCTCCTCGATATATTTCACCATGTAAAATTTCGTGCGATTCTGAGATCGTGACCATTGATTTGTAATTTATCTGATGGACTTCTTTTGGTGTTCCCATTTACATAATATGTCCTACATCAATAGATTCGAGGAATGCAAATAGAATCATTCATATCCTACCCTAAATCTTTCGAATACATATATTAATTTTCGGGATGGGATATACACATGGATTAATTAAGTGATATGCTAGAGTTGTGAGAATTAATATTGAGATTTTAATGCTTAACCTCTATTTTAGATATCATATAAATATTTATTTAATTTCAATTGTAAATAAAAATATGCAAGAGCATGATAGTATATCATAGAAACATATATAAATTCATAATATATGTCCAATTAAGATAATTTTCATATCGGAGAATCTGATTTTTCTTTCTTTCTATACTATGGATATTTGAATATCGAATATTTTTTAATATTGATTCGATTTTGGATAATTAATGATATATGATTCACAACAAATAAAAGTTATTCTATTTATAAATAAAACAATAGCTATAGTTTTATTTGGTATTTTTTTGACGCAATGTAGTCCATTTTATAACAAGTAAAACTTTTACAAGATGGACTGAAGAGAAGAAAAAGGATTGGGGAAAGAGTAGTGCTAAAAGGAAAGAAAAGGATAAGGTTCAGTGGGGCATGCGTGGCTTGACCAAAAGGGCCATAGGTTCCGTCCGTGGAAACACGAGAGATGCTGTCGCGGACAGTGGCAGAGCTACCATGGGCCCAGCGGGGGGGGGGGGGTTTGCTTTTTTTTTTTCTTTCGAAAATATTTTTTTTTTTTTTGATTAATTGATTTTAATTGAGCTCATATCTCATGACCTCACCTACATATAATTCTTTGAGAAAAATGTTAGATTCAATTATTTTTATTAACCAAAATTCACACCACATATGTTTTCATTTTTTTTAAAATAGTAAACATCATTTAATGATGTATATGATTTGATAAAAAAATATGCATCGCTCCATTTTGAGTTAATTGAACTCATTTTTAAGTTAAGAAAATATTTAACGAGGTATATACATCGTCTAATGAGGTATATGTTTCCCTGGATTTCTAATGAGGTATACAGGACTGTATTTTGGACTGTAAAAAAACTGAGTGTAGTAGTGCATATTCCTTAAACAGCAACACTCTACCACTCAACATTTTTAGAATATGAAACCTCGTCGATGTCAAATTTAAATGTATGTACTGTTTATTAGATTTATGGTTTTTACATTTTTTTTAGTGAATCATCGACATGAAATTTGATATATTATTGTAAAATTTGATAATTATTTTTTTTATAATTATTCAATTTCATGTTTTATGTGAATGTCTTTATTTCATTTTTTTATAAATATACTATTAAAAATTTTTAAAAATAATGATATAACCTTAGAAAATATTTATATAAGTCACATTACGCCCCTTTTTTATAAAAAATCCTGACTCCGCCATTGGTCACGGTCGCGGAGGAACCCACTCTCCTAGTAGATCAAAAGCCTGGTAGTCGTTAGCCCCCACCCGAGGGGAGAAGACAGAGAGTGAGATGGGTTACCACATAATTTGGATAGTTTCCCATGTGATGTGGAGTTTTATTTGGTATTAATTTAAACGATTCATGAAGAAGTTCTTCGAATACAATATGCGAAGGGCCTATTTTCGAAAACCCAATATTTGCTAGCCACATGTCCTCTAAGGGATCGTCACCTTAGCATAACAAGATCAACTGATAGCCAATACATGCCACCATTAACATCGGGACATATGTCACTTATAGTTCAATACAACTGCATGTGATGGACCATGATATATTTGTTCGCCACGTGTCCTCTAAAGGATCGTCATCTCAGTATAATAATAAGATCAATCGATAGCCAACACATGCCACCGTTAACATCAGGACACCTGTCACTTGTAGTCTAATACAATTGTGACTGACCATGATGAATCCCACCGTATTCTTATGGAACCCACTGTATCTTTGGGAGAAATACAGGAAGATCAAGATAGGTAGATGATATAGAAAGGAGAAACATAATATGTGGATATGTGAAATTCTCTTTACAAAAACCCTAGTTATGTAGTGCGAGGACTTCTTTGCTGGTCACTCTTCCCTCATCAATCGAATTTCGAAGGACAATCAACGAAGGATGGTGTCCACCCCGATCCAATCCGGATCTGGTTAGTTAGGTTTTGTCTCTATAATATTGTTAAAATTTTGAGAGATTAATATAATAAAATGAAATGAAATCGAATCATTGAGCCATGGGTAACCCCACCACCCCCACTTATACCATCAAATGGGATGTAAATTAAGATTAAACAATCGAGGTTTTCTTGTCCTTAATGAAGTGATTGCTTTTTTAAAAAAATGGATACGTGTGGAATAAATAATGCTTGCTTTACTTTAGGGTTGCTTTAAAAATTCACAGTGATTGTACGGATATGGGGCACATGTTCGTTTGGTGGTCGCTAATGGGTCCACTAATAACGGTCTAATAAAGCTTTTTTTTAATGTGTTTTGTCTAATGGTTGTTTTTAATGTCCCCCTTCTTGCCTTTTCAGTTGGGTGTTTAAAAAATGGTTTTTTTTTTTTTTTTGGCATGTATACTATAAAAAAAAAAAAAAAATGGTATTCATTTTTATACCATCATACATATCGTGTTTATTTTTAGGGTTAAAGATATCTAAGTCCATACAAACATGGAAAAACCCATATAAATCCCTACTAAAATTAGGACAGACGTACGAGTCCCTGAAAACTCAGAAAAACCCAATTATCATCCCTGAGTTCAATTTCCATCCAAATTTAATGGAATATTCCTAGAATATTCCATCACATATAATTGTGTAGACATTGAAGTCCTTATAAACAGTCATAAAGACAAATTAGTCCTTGCAAAAGACAAAATTGCCCCTGAAAGACTTTTACATTAAATTGTGTACACATTGCAGTCCCTATAAACAATCATAAAGACAAATTAGTCCTTGTAAAAGATAAAATTGCCCCTGAAAGATTTTTACATGTAATTGGATAGACATTACAGTCCTTATAAATAATCGTAAACACAAATTGGTACATGTAAAAGACAAAAATGCCCCTGAAGAATTTTTACATTTAATTGTGTAGAAATTTCAGTCTTTTAGAGGGTATTTAATTTTTAAATTGCAATGTCTGCACAATTAAATGTAAAAATACTTCAAGGGTATTTTTGTCTTTTAGAGAAACCAATTTATCTTTACGATTGTTTATAAGGACTGTAATGTCAATTCAATTACATGTAAAAGTCTTTTAAGGGCAATTTTGTCTTCTACGGAGACTAATTTGTCTTTATGATTATTTATAGGGACTACAATGTATACACAATTTAATATAAAAGTCTTTTATGGGCAATTTTATCTTTTGCAGGGACTAATTTGTCTTTATGACTGTTTATAAGGACTTCAATGTCTACACAATTATATGTGATAGAATATTCTAGGAATATTCCGTTAAATTTGGATGGAAATTTAACTCAGGGAAGATAATTGAGTTTTTCTAAGTTTTCAGGGACTCGTACGTCTGTCCAATTTTAGTAGGGACTTATATGGGTTTTCTCATGTTTGTAGGGACTTAAATATCTTTAACCCTTATTTTTATACCATTATAATTTTTATAATATAAAGATGTGCATCTCTTTTATTTTTTTTTAACCAAAATGAACCTTAACTATATTTAGTTTCTTAACCAAAAAATAAAAATGACAAAAATAACATTAATATATAATATTTATCATAATGTAAATAATTAAACATAATAATCTAATTAATATTATGTTCTTTCCAAATTAACCGTGAGTCATTCAACCTTAATCCTTCTTTCCTTTTCTTCCGATCAAAATCTAATTTTTTTTTAATTTTTTTATTTTGTAATATATATGATTAATGGTTCTCAAAATAATTTTATTTTATTTTAACTGATGTAAGTATTAATAATTATTATGTCTTTGTTAATAAATAGTTTGTATGATTAATATTTATGTTTTTGGATTTTAGATGAAATTTGTCATTTTCATGTTAAAAATTAATATTTTTATTTTTATAAATATTGTATTTGGTAAGATTAAATATGCAAAAATAAGAATAATAAAGGTGATTTTGTCATTTCTCAAATACTTTTAACGTTTTAATTGAAATTTGGATAAAAGTTAACTAGGATGGTAAATATGCATCAGTTTTATATATTTCAATGATATAAAATTGGAATTGTACAAAATTAAATAGCAAATTTTTGGATGGTATACACGTAAAAAAAAAAACCCTTAAAAAATTCTTAAAATATTATAAATAATTTTATGTGTTTACATTCTTATTTTGTCAAATAAAACATGTGATTTTTTGTTCTTTCAAATAAGGGATATACACGCACCACACCTTGCTTAGCGAGGTGATTGGAATGCACCTGCATCTCGCGGTTGTACCGGGTTCAAACCCGGTCAGTCCCGTGTAGAGTTTGTGCCCCTCGTGAGCTGTTGTTAGGGTCTAGAGCCCTTCTTTCTATATCCGTCCTTTGTGGGTCTTTCTACAAAAAAAAAAATAAAAACAAAAAATAAAAGATATACACAATTCATTCAAATGTTTATAAAAATACATTTTTGGCTTACATGAAATATACATTTTACAAAAGAATCAAAGCTGATGGAGACTTGACATGGCAGCTCTTTTTTAACTAGTTTCCAATGAGTTATTTTGTTAGAGCATCTCCAATAGGATACTCTAATACTTAGTAAATATATTTTAATATATACTACATCATCGTAGCATATGTTTTATCATAGCGTGTGAAATAAATAAATAAATAAATTTTTTTAAAAAGAAAAAAAAATGTTATTGTATCTCAATATATACTTTATTTCATTTAATATTATGTACTTCAATAGAAAAATATAATTTTTAAAAAAACTTGGTGCGGCTACAAATTGAGCTGCACACAGGACTGGACGTATGATTTTCCTTTTTGTTATTATAGGACTGGAGCAACATCCAGAAATACCAATCCTAAAATCATTTAATCATCACCTGGCCCAAGAACTATGAATTCATCCTCCACTGACAGTCACATATCCTCATGCTGAAAATCGAATAACAGGATATATCCGAAATTTAAAAACTTACAGAACATTTTCGCCATTCAGAAAAAAAAATTCCACGAATTTGGACACGCAAACACTTAAGTATGCGGAGATCAGTTCCAAAGAGTACGTGTGTGCATGTAGATTAACAACTCTGTTTACTTGCATCATTAAGTGAAAGTAGACAATCCATCATGAGTATTGTTTCAACATTTCTAACATCTCTGTGTGCATGTAGATTAACAACTCTGTTTACTTGCATCATTAAGTGAAAGTAGACAATCCATCATGAGTATTGTTTCAACATTTCTAACATCTCACAAAATTTTTCTGGAACTATAGGTTAGAGATATCAAACCTGATGTAAACCATGATGCATTAGGCATCCTCAGATGAGTGGAGATCTGGGGCCAACCACAGTTTCACTTTCTTGTCACCTGATGTGGCTAAAATCGTTACATGTTCACTCCCTGCAGAATGGTTAAAATGCAACTTAATTAACATCTTACTGGTCAGAATTAGAAGAGCATATCAGGCTGAAATCTCCATCTTAGAGCTCAGCGTCATTGGTTGGCCATAAAATGAAATATTTGCCATATTCAGATGAAATGAGAATTAAAGCAACATGAGAACTTAAATTGAGCAGTGCTGCGCAATTGGACCAACACATGAGATGATAAAAAAATATGATTGTTGCATTTTAAGGAGTAGAAGGTTAATTACCCATTGGGATGGTTTGTGGTGCCCAAGCAATGCCAGTAATGCCACCTGTGCAATCACAATGTTAATACATGATTTTTTTTTTATAAAAAAAGAGTGAAACAAAACAGAGTTTTTAGAAACATAAAAAGGTAATATCCTTCATTCATTTCTCATTGGAGAGGAATTCCAAGTACAACATGGGAGAAATGTTTGGAGAGACAGAAAAAGAAAAACCTAAACTCCATAATTGGAAGTCATGAAACCAGATGGTAGTCTTTTGAGATTGTGGAGATCCAAAAAAATCATTAAGGAGGCTTCAGAAGATTATGAATTGTTCTACTTGATTTGCTAACTGAGGAGTGCATATCATCCTATTACGTGTCATGGATTTATTATATGATGCCCACAACTAAATAAAGATCATGGCAATGACAGGTAGGAAGATCACTAAAAATTTGCACCCTAAGAATATAGACCATGGAATGCATTAATGAAATTACATTTGGAAAGCTTACGTAAAAAGAACAATTTATGCCACTTTTATTGGTCCGGTTCTTTTGTCCGGTTCTTTTTAAATTAGACCTCTTCAATAATCATTTAACAAATATCCTTATTGATAAGAGCTAAAGACAATCTACAAAAGGGTAGAGAGGAAGCATGCCCATAGAACATATGGAATGAAAATGAAGGTACATGATAACCAGGAGATTCCAAGTAATATTACAATCACTAAAGATCAAAAGCAATTACAAATAAAAATCTCGAGTTTAATCTGTAAGTAGCTATTTCTCTTTTCCAACTGTGAACATTCAGCTCTCAAAGTGCATTCTTTTGCCTCCTTCTAAGTTCTAATAGAAAATCTATGTCAAATTTTGAACAATTTAGTTCCCGTCTCACTGTAAATATCTCCTTATATGGGATACTTAAACAATCACAAGGATAACCTACAACTGCAAAACATTTAAGGTTATACATCAATAGAACTTACATACCTTCATGTTCTTTATCAGCTGTGTCAAGAACTTTTCCAGTTTCAGCACATAACCATTGCAATGTAGAACCATTGGTTGCTGCCAGTATCTTCCCATCAGGTGATAAGCTTAGGTGATCATAATGCAAAACGGTGCCTTTTGCATCATGAAGGGGAATTGGGAAAACTTTCAAAGTCTTTGGGTCCTCATCAAGATGATATCGCACTACCCAAACAGAAAATGAACATGAAAATCAATAGAAAAAACAATAATAACAAATAATGAAACAATTACAAAAAAATAAACTGACGGCATTCATTCAAATAGGACAACATTAATGTGACAAAGCTTAGTTGTCATTTGCATACATGGTTAAAAATTATTAAACTTCAATTCAGAAAACCACAACATGCCGTCCAGCTCAGTAATAAGAACTCGAGGCTTCTATTCTAGTGATATTCAAAGGCTCACAAAATTTGATCATTATTTTACATTAAGATCATGCTGAACTGAATAGCTTTCGAAACCTAATTGACCTATAACAGAAAAAAGAAAAAGAAACCACAGCAAATATTGGTGGCATCTGGCATGATCAAACAGAAGATGGGTCTTTCTGTTGGAAGCAACTTTTGCATGTAGAATTAATGCAGGCAGAGAGTAGAATATCCAATATACAATTTTTTCACAGAGATATGGAATGACTTGTAAGATGAAAAAGCAAACAAATTTAAAAAAAAAAAATATGACATACCATTCTTTAATCTCATCAAAACAACATATACCAAGGAACCTCCTCCTGAATATGCCTAGCAAGTTCATGCAAGACTATTACGAAGTATGAACTCAACAATGATCTTTTAATGCTAAATTATCATGCTTGAAAATGCAATTTTCTCCCCTCTGATTGTTTTAACACTGGTTACTACTACATCATACATGACCTTATTTGCATCTATACAACTACAGAAGACTTGTTTTACCTTAAAAAATCCATCCATAAATTATGGATCCTATGATGTGTCTTCTCTATATCAATAAAAGCCTTATAAAGATCTCTTGTTCACAAATTTTTTCATTGGTCTCTTAAATAAGTAAAGAACTACTGTAGCTGACCTCCCCGATATAAAATTAAATAAATCATCTGATATTCTCATTTCATTTCCAAGTGCATACTAAATCACTTTCACCCAAAGTTCCATAGATGATCTTGTTTGTGATTCTTTCACATGCGGTGATAATTCTATCATTCTACTTCCTCAGTTCTGACATCATCTTCATGTCGTAGAATCGACAAATTTGGCTGGCTTCTCTTCTTGCAGCAAGAAGTGGAATTGAATCTAGAATAAGAGGATATGGTATGTCAGAAATTGGCTCCTCATCAGCTTTATACTATGAAGACATTTTTTTTTGGGGATCTCTCATCTTTTCCTTGTTCAGGGGCATTCAGTTAATAAAATTGCTCCTATTATGAAAAAAAGGAAGTTTCTAGAATTCATTAGATCCGATGGTTGCCAGGATGATGTCGTCCCAAGTCGACAATCTTGTTCTTCAGCCACCCAAGCCCAATGGTTCCCCGGATCATACCACCTCTGTAGAAGTGTTTACAACAAATTCTATCCAAAACTTCTCTATCCTAACAAATTATTCCAACCTTTTAACTACCTTATTATCCATGGGTTAAAATCCACAAACAGAGGATAAAATATTCAGTTAACTAATCTAACAAACAGATAATAAATAAATAACTAACTAGGAAAAAGTTGGGGAACTTCAGTCATCCCAGACGACGACTAGGGAGGTTGATTAGCCTTTTGTGCCTAGTGCAACAGCGAAAAAAGGGAGATCACCGGGTGATGCTACTGCATACTCAGAGCTATGGTTGTAGCTGAGAACCATCAGAAGGTGGCAGCTCTTTCTCTTGGTTGTATCTTCTGCTGTTGTTTGCCTTTTTAGCCAAGCGCTCTGTCTCAGCTTGACCCCATTTTCGCCGTTCTATCATTCTATCCTTGAACAGCATTGGACCTTCTCCTTTTAGATTCTATCAACTGATTCTTAATTTGTTGTCTGCCCCAGTTTTTTCCCCCATTTTCTAATATCTTGTCTAATACCATCAATCTATGGTGTGTGATTAAACTTACAAATCTATCATGTAAGCTGTCAATTCTCCGAATCAAAATGAAGTTTACCTGACATTCTTTGATCCACTTTCAAATATAACCAATGCTCATCATTTTTTTAACATGTGTTAATTAGTGCAATGTCATATAATATTGCAAAATTTAAGATTATTCTCCTATTTTATTCTTTTCTTTATATCCATGACTTTTAGACACTTCCAAATATCCTCCATGAACTTTTCCAATATGACCCGTAAGGCCTCTCTGATGAATACTCCCACCTTATAATCAGGCCAACCCATTAAATTCATTATTAAAATGTTCATTTAATCCTACTTCAGCTTGCATAAGCACTAATAACATTAATTGCCTCTCCTAAAATATATTTAATTAATATTATTCTATTACCTATTCTTTTAACCTCTACAATATTTTCTTGTAGTTTTATTTTGTATGTACTTTTATACCTCCATCATGCTTATTTTCACCAGATGTACCAAAATCCTTTTTTTTTAGGAAAGATGTAGGAAACTTACCTCCGTACTGCATTAAATGAAATAGCTGGGGTACAATTCCAATAAAAGGTAAAGAAAAAGAAAAAAAAGAAAAAAGGACATTCTGTAGATAAGAAATCTACAGAACCTCCTTATACAGCTGCAAGCAAAGGACGTAACTCAAGGTCCCCGGCAATCTAACTTTCTTCCTTCCTGCCTCCACAGGCTGCACCTTAAATCTAATCAATCAGTAAATAACCAATCTGCCTTTTTTGGGCACTTTCCCTACTTTATAAAATATGGGTGACCTACAGATTCTTCAAAAAGTAAATAACTAGGCCTTGAATTAGATTCACACCAGTGGCCCTAATACAGTTTTTTGCCCAGTACTTAAGGCACTGGATTGTACACACCCAAGTATTAATATTTAGCATTTCTAATTTCTCTGGATATTTTCCCAATCCACTTAGTTACCTGTAAATAAACAATAGGCATGAGATATCAAGCAAAAAGAAAAAAGAAGGGAAATGCACTTCTGCGATATTTCAAATCAAGCAAAATATTTCATTACCATTGATATTCCACATTCTCATGGTACCATCCTTCGATGCCGTAATGATTTTCTCTGAGTTCGGGGTAAAGCAAAGGCAGGTCACCGCACTCTGAGCATAAGCAGAAAGAAAGATCATTTAAGTATTTCACTATACATTTGACTGTAATAAAATACTTGCAACATATTAGCATAACAGGGTTAGAATTTTTGTTTAGGATGGTAGTTCAGTATGTCTTTAAAAGCAGAAGTTAAAACCACGAACAATAGCCTTTTCAGTTCAAAGCTTCAATGCAATCTAGCATATGTACTAATTATCAGAATTCATAAAATCCCCATCTGTTGCAAAGATACAACAAAGGATCTCAGTGGCTGTTAATGTATTTGTAATCAGTCTTTTCACCAGCTATTCTCTGTCTAAATCTTTATTTTCTCTCTAAGATGGTTTCAAAAAACAAGATTTTTTCACTGACTAAAAATATTAGCCATTTAGCCTGCATGTTAACCTTTAGAAATGCTTTGTTATTGCAGGACCCCCTTTTTTTTTTTTTTATATTGGAGGGACCCTCCCGTGGCTGACCTTATGGTCAAGCTAAGAAGGGTACCTCCGCCTGTTTGCCCTGGTCCCACGGAAAATTCTTTTGAATAATCACTAACAAACAGGTAAGTAAATCAGCGCCAAAACTCGAACCCAAGATCTACCCTTAACACAGGTAAGCCCTGAATTGTTGTGCTTTGACCACTGGGAAACAGGACCCCATGTTGCAAACATCAACTATAAGTAAAACTCAAAACCAAGAATGGCTCAAGTGGTAAGAAACTTTTACAGTCTTCCTTTTAATTCATACAAAACCCCAGAATGGACAGAATAAAATCCTCACACTTGAGCTCCAAAAAAGGAAAAAAAACTTGCTCATACAAACTTAGTTAGTTTCATATACTCTAGTGGAGATTTAAGTTTCTTATCAATTTTTACAGCAAGCAAAGTCATAAACAATGGTAAGTGCTAAATAAATTACCTTATGCCCCTTAAGTTGCATAGCCTTTGCAACCTCCTTCGCTGAGCCATCCTTGGAATACACAATTTCCCACACCTGCACAACACTTGGCAAATTCAATTATAATTTGATTATCATCCAGAAATGCATTTGAAGTTCTCTTAGAGAAGTGAATTAAAATCCACGTCCATCAACAAGGACAATTGCAGATCAATGCATCCACGAAGCATGTGGAATAAGAATTAATTTGATGAAGATTGAAGGTAGTGTAGCAAACAAAATGATTTAAGTGGAATGTAGATAACGAGGATGAGGAAATATGTGGAAGATAGATAACAAGGACAAGAATGCAATTGAAATGTCCACCAGATTCTAGTAAAATGGACAACATCCAATATACAAGAGGAAATAAGACATCATGAGGTTACAATAAAAAGAAGAAGAAAAAAAAAACTATACTTATATCTGTTAAGCTCAATTCATTTGCTCCCACAATGTGTCTACCGCAAGCTCTCAAACATCCCAAGACACCATCCCACATGTTGTCAATGTGATTTGTTTCACTTGAAAATATCCATCCACAAATTCCAACATGCCACATGGAATTAATTGGATAAACTTTGTTTACCACTCAAGTCCTTTTTAGAATAAATTTATGGAAACACTTCCTCAGCTTCTGGGTTGAATCAAACACCACTTTTTCATCCCAGAAAATCTATAGCCTTCCTGAATATATCAAATGAGCCACTTTTTCATCCCCGGTTCCTCACAACAAAGTACACAGTTGATGTTTCCATCCTGAGTCCCTAAATTGCTATTCGGCGTGATGAGAATTTTATCTTAAATATACTGAATACATGGAAACATGGAAGGAAACTCCACTTTCCATTTCCCACATTTGCCAGACCTGAATCCATCTCATGTTGGTCCAGTAGACTGAATAGAAGAACTTCTTCGGAAACAATCTCGCCTTGTGTTCTTAGCTTTCCACTAATTCCAGTTCTTGCAGCCAGATTAATCACATTTCTCCCTCAAACATCTCTTCATCTCAGTTCTCATCTAAAACCTCAGGCGCCAATCCATTGATACACTTCACAAACTCAATCTGAAAATGTCACAATTACGATATATAGGTTTGGGAAAGCATCAGCCAAAAATTACCCTTGGTTCCATCTATCAAGCTAGAACTAGGTGTTCTCCATTTCCAACCTTAACAAAGATCCCAATATAAAAACTTTCTAAATGCAAAAAAATTATTACAAAATGAAGGCCTTAATTCTGATCTGTCATATCCCTCATATAATTTCACATATTACTTCTGGCCATGGAGCTTCATTGTCAGCAATCTCCACAACCATTTCCCAAAGAGAGCTTTATTCATCTGTTACAGGTCCCCCATATGTGAAACAAGAAAAGTAGCAGTGGTATAGAAATAGAGTAGGAAAGAGAGTGATAGGACAGAGCTGCATTTTCTAGCAAAAATTAGAAATGATATACAAAATCAGGTAGAGGGAAGAAAAGGAAAAAGATTCAGAGAAAGAAAAAAATTAAAATGAGAATTTAAATAAGCAAAAGAGGATGGATTTAGATTGAAATAAAAAAAGAGAATGAGTGGTAGAGAAGAGACAGAGCAAGAGAAGAATAAGGTCAGGAACAGAGAAGAATTGAGGAAGATAGAGAGAATAGATTACCAAGGGATAACTCTACATCATTTCCCATCTCTTTACATGCTTTGACCCCCATTTATACACAATACTGACTCCTTGTATGCTTGTAGATTCCACACTAAACATACCACATAAATGACTAATAACTGATTGAATTTTGAGTCTCAGAGTCCCATGCAATAAACTAACAATGATCCATAAAACAGACTTTGACATGCATATACATTAAATAGAGCATGATTAAATAATATAACCATAATAATAATATAGCAACCCATTTCTGATTTGTATACCCTCCCACCCCTTCTCCATTTCTTTAGCACAAACAGATCCCCAATTTCCTCTACTCCACACCATAAAAATCAGTAAAGCAAATATCTCCCCCCCCCCCCCCCCCCACACACACACACACACACAAACCCTTGTGCAGTCAAAATGCACATGTACTCCAAATTCTCTCACGCTACTTCAGATAAATTGTTTGAGGGATTTCCATCAGAACTTCTCCTCAACAATCCACTATGTAAAATTACACATAGATGTCTCTTTAAACTGTCTCATAATCACCATGGGGAGTTCCCAGTCTCTCTTACACCCCTCAATTCCTCCCCACATCTCATCTTTCAGAGCATCCAAATTAAGGCACACACCCCCGTGAATTACTGTACACACATATCAAACTATTTAAGGGTTTGACCACACTTTATAGCCATACCCTAGCCTTGTTAACCTAGTTGCTGGTTGGATGACCTATCATCATGTACCAATTTCAATATTGCTCTTCTACAGCTACATGTTCTGACTTCAGATGATTACTCTCATATAAAAATTTGCCTTAAACCAGAATCTTGATATTTAAAGATGTCGTTGACATCAAGTCCCAAGCAACTGATAACGGTCCATTATTTGTGATCAACATATCCGACATCCACATTCATCCGCATATGATTGACTGACAAATAACTTTGGAAAATATTTAAAGGCATCAGAAGAAGAAATCAACCTTAACATCGGCAGTAAATGCCGCGGCGGCCAGGAAACGCCCATTGGGGGAAATTGCAGCCATGTGGTTCTTCAGCTGGTTTGTGTCAACAGTTCCCAAATTCTTCCCACTTGTCGCATGCCAAAGCTTAATATCAGTACCTGAAATACAATACAACATGATAAATAAAATTCCACACATTTAATAGAAAAGAAAGCAAACACAATCAGTCCGCACCCTCTGAGCACGAAGCGACGATCGTGCTCCCATCGGCAGTTCCATAACTAGCACGTGCCGCAACGAGGGTTAATACGTTCCTCATATCATGGACCTTGTGATGTTCCCACATGATCTCTGGCGGGGAAAGCTTCGTCTGCTTGCCATCTGTGGAGGGCTTGGCAGTGGGTTCTCCATACATATACAGAGACGAGCCCTGCAGCGCTTGTGCCGCCACAACCACCGAAGAGGCCCCCTCTGTAACTGCAACCGTTGTGGGTTGTTTTCCAGCAGGCAAATTAATCCTCCAAAACCTATTCAGTACAAAAAAGATGAAAAATTGAAAGAGAAAAAAAATTATATGAGTGAGAGAGAGAGTTACTTGAAGTTTTTGCTAGAAACATCATCCAGCTTGAAGACTCTGACGACTTCATCAGCACAAGCTGAAACCAAGAAAAAAAGAATGAATGAATAACTAAAGCACGCAATGGCAACGCAAACCACTGATGGTGAGTACATACCAGTCGCTAAATTCCGGCCATCGGATGAGAAACAAAGGGCCGTGACCAAATCACCGTGGCCTTTCAAGGTGTTCACATCAAGATGGTGGTGCTGTTTGTTCTGGTCCTGCAAATTCGACAAAAAGAACAAGTGAATTATTATAAAAATATGGAAAAAACGAAATCCATGGTGAAGGAGAGACGGCACTCTCTCTCTCTCTCTCTAACACGCACTCCCGCACCTTGTCGGCCTGAGAGTGAGGCCTCGAATGATGTTTCTTCGTGTTGGCGGACGGACGCGACTTCGAATGTCTCTGGTTCGCCGAGGGCTTCTCGACCTCCGTTTTGAGGATCGATTGGACTTCGATTCTCCTCCGTCGGAAGTAATCGGCGAAGAAGAGGAGGACGAGAACGCCCCCGACGATGACCGATAGGAGAAACCCTAGCGAGGGAGCGGACATCATCGCCATCTTCGTCGAGACTCCGAGAACAACCAGCGATCTGAAGAGAGGAGAAAGGAAATGAGAGAGGACAGAGAGGGTATTTCCGTCTTTTCAGGGTCGTTCCTACCGAGAACCAACGGTCCAGATTGATCGGATCTCGATCTTTATATGTTAAGGCGTGGCGGAACTCGCTCTTCAAACAGTTTCGCTTTGTTTTCTCATCGCGCGCGGGAAAACCCTAGAAGAGATGGAGAGGTACCTCCGCGAGCGGCGAAGAAGGGCGGACGAGGTGGTTCGCGGGAGTAGAAGATCCTCCGCCGAGTGAAAACGGGTATGGTGAAGGTCGCAATAGCTGACAATGTGGAAACTCCATCTGAGGTTTTGCCTGGTATGGATAACGAGCCTTCTGTGGAGGTTGAAACTACGACAATGCGATGAATGGTGCAGATGTCGATTAGATAGATTTCAGATGAATGGATTGAGCCTTCCATGGACGTCGAAAGTATGGTTGGTGCGATAAATGATGCAGATGTTGATCGGGGAAATCCAGATGAAGGTGTTCTTCTTTAATTTTTACTTCTGTCTTATAAGTTCTTTCAATTCTTTTATTTGATAAAATTTTGCTTTTTGTCTCATTAGATATTATTGGTTTCTTTGATTGCAAGTGAGTAAAGCATAATGGGTGCGTCTGAATTAGATAAAGGATTAAAGAAGAGAAATAAAAAAAAGCAACATTTAGCAGAGACCCATTCAAGCAGAATGTAAAGGGCACTTCTTTTTTTTTGCTAAGAACTAAACACTAATCAAACAAAGCATATGCAACTCAACTAAGGCGTCTTATCTTCCTCATATTTGTAGAAATAATTTTGAAGAGATTGGGGGGTCCAGCTTAACAGGGTGGAAGTAACGACCCCCACGAAATCATACACAACAGAAGAACTCACAATTATTCCTCTTAGACCCCATGTGAAACGATTTGAAAAACTGGTTCTGAGTCTATTCTTGTAAAATCAGTTTTTAGATAAGTGGATGTAGGCGTGTTTTCTTAAAACTTTAGTTATACGTTTCAGATTTTGGTCTTTATGGATTAAAAGTGAACAAATTGGCTTATATGAAAAAAGTTGGTTGCGAGCAGCCTTGAAAAAAAAAAACTGCTTTTGAAAACTTGGTTTAATTATGTATGTATCGATTTTATGTTTTGACATAAATTGCTTTGAAGTATAAGACGCTTCAATGAAAAACAATACAGAGTTCAAGTTTGGTTTTGAAAGTCTTTTTATTTCACACATGACATGAATAACAGTCCTGAGAACTGCTTCCCCTCAAAAGTCTGTCGAACCGCCGGTCTGGCGGCACGACATCCTCCGACTCCACTGTCCTGCCATCGCTCGCAGTCCAAAACAACAATCCCTGCCCCCTGCAAGCCCAGCCGGTCTGCCAGTTCTGGCCCCAGTTCCGGCTCATCTTGACCTAGCCCGTGCTCGTACTCTTCACCCACACCCCGGTCCACGCCCCTAGTCCCCGCCACATTGTAAACCAGCACCAGCACCAGCACCCTGCACCCACCACATCGTAAACCAGCATCAAATATCGTCTTGATCTCTTGAAAGAGGACCAATATGCCCAGACACCGACATTTTCTTATGTGATCTTTGCTTTGGACCCTTGTTCGGCAGTTCCAAGCCCCTTGGTCTCAATAAAAAAGCAAACATTGGAGGAGGTCGTTGTCGGGACGCTTTTCTTTTTTTCCTCTTTTTTCGCTTTGACTGGGGTGAGCTCTTGTTGTCCAACCCCCAACCCCTCAATTCATTTTTGTATTTAAATATTTACTAGTTTTATGGAATATGGTGACATCCCACACTATTTCAAAAAAATAAAAAAGAAGTGTGAAAACATAATATTGTAGGTTATGGAACCGAAACAGAGCATATGCATGTTGATCTTGTGGTTATTAGAATTCATCAAAGCCCCCTCCTTGTCCTCATATCTATTTCCAAGTTGGACCTCTTAAAATTTGCAATGGTCAGATCATGAGTCCTAAAAGTCAAGAAAATATGGTTGAGGGTATTGATGAAACACTATTATCTTACAGCTTCTTCACAGATCAACTCCATGACCTCTGTAAAACCTGGGTATGATTGTGATGTAATTCAGTTATATTGATGACAATAATATGCTGATAAATGGTGATCTTCTAGACAAAAACAGAAGATTACAAGGATACTACATCTAGAGAGAAACAATGTGAAGTTAAAGAAGAGTGACTGGACTATTTCCATCATGTCTCCTTTAAATGTAAGGATTGTATGCACAGTACTTTTGATTTCATCGTGGGCATCAATATGAAGTGTTCATTTGTCACTCGAGTCATGGACAGCTGTGGGATAACCCATAGACATAACCTTTATCCATCAAAATCTATCAAGGGACATTTACTGAGAGGGTGACAGTGGTCATAAGTTATCTATTTCATGTCTTGGAAGAGAAGAATTGGTTCTGAGGTGCTGATCACATAATATTATTATAGGACGGCAAATAATAGGGTCCTGAGATATTTATTTTCTTGGTCATTCTCATTCAAGAAGGTAAGCTTACAAATTCTACATTACAAGTTCCATTCATTTGGTTTTTCTGACTTCATCCTTGTGGCTCTTGTGCAGGAATGCCACTGTTAACTTCCAATCCGGACTACTCTGGTCGTGCTGGATATGAGGTAATTCCATTCTCCTACATATATTGTACTTATCAAAGTTGTTTTGATGTGTACATGACATTCTCTGCAAAACTGTAGTCTGTTGATTGATAGTAATCTTTTCACCAAAATAGATGTGCCCAATGCATAGCTCGATCACATTTTAAGATTATGAGGCTGTCTGCTTCATTGTAGAATATTCCATTAAGCTTGAAGTTTTAATGGTCGTCTTTATAAAGATATCCACAAGGACAATATTACCAAAGTAGAGTATCTATTGAGCTAAGATGTTATACGCAAGTGAAGATTGGTTTTTAAATTTGATTATGGCACATAATGGGGACATTGTTCAGTAGTATATCTGTATATGTTGTGGTAACTCTTTGACAACTTTTTTTTTTTTTTTTTGCCCGTTCAAGCTCAATGAAACACAAACATCAAATAGGAACAGAGTATGTCGTCATGTGAATTTTTGGATGACTTTTTTTATCTTGCTATCTAAGTTTTTTTTTTTTTTTTTTTTAACCCTATGACAACTTTTTTTTTTAAATGAAAGATAGGCATTCAACCTCAATTTCATTTCTGAAAGAGAGGGGACTGCCCCAAGCTTACAAGAAACTCCAAAATACAAAGCAAAGCCATTTAGCATGGCAAAACACCCGAATTTTAGGGGTAAGGTAGAGGAGATGTCTACCTAAACCCCCTTCCATCCAAACATCGTAGCCCCCTATTCCTCAATGCAAAGAGACCCCCGAACCCAATTGACCCTCTTTGTAACCGAACAATGGACCCCCTACTCGTTGATAAAGCCTAAAGCCATGTCCCAAACATTTTCGTAATACTCCTTCATGCCCCTGATCAAACAATGATGACGAGAACTTGGAAAGAAAAATTGTTAGATGTGAACCAAAAATTCACCCTTAGGAAATACAGGGCATGTAATAGTGTATATTCTCAGCATGTGTTCGTGAAAAACTAAATTCTGCATAATCATGTTCAGATTCCCCGTATTTATTTTTATATATTTATTTTGTCTGCGTACATGTGGGTATGGAGTAGGTTAGAGTTGAGTATGGAGTAGGTTAGAATTGACTCACTCACCAAGCTTCATGTGACTCACTCTTTTCTCCATTCTGAATGGCTTTCATCTAGTTACTACTGCAACAGAGGACCCACCGTGAACTGCGAAGCACGAGGATTACAATTAATCTGCATCCCACCAATTTCAGCTTTTTTTTTAGAGAAAACGGTAAATAATTGTTACCTGGATCATATATTAACTGAAGTGTCAAGAGTCTGAAATACAAAGAAGGGAGAAGAAGCAAAGAGGAAAGCAAAACAACGACGTGAAACGGAAAAAAGAAAATACAAAAACAAACCCCACTGGAGAACACTCAGGTAGAAGAGGGTTCTACAACTCATGCTCTCGCCACAGAACTGCAAAAAAAATCTGAGGTTGGGTCAACATTTCTTTCCTGTGCATTGTTATATGCAATCTGTAGTACATGCAATTTCATATACTTGGCTGTTCAGCGTATATATTCCATGCAATTTATTATAAAAGTATATATCTAAAGTTTACTATTTTAAAAAAATTCAAAACTTGCCTATTCGGAATGCTGGGCTGTAATATTCTTCTTTTATTGTAAATACTACACGCAACACACTTTTTTTTTTTTTTTTGTGAAAGCTAGGTGATGTTACGTATGATCATTACTGCAATGCACACAAGGTCATTTTCAGTCTTTACTTAAACTTATATCTAAATTTTACATAAAATTTGAGTAAAAGCTTGATTTGATATGATGTGTCTTCAACTATCATTTTGTTTTTTACTCAAATTTTTTAAAAATTTTACATCTTCTAATTATTTTTTATAAGCATTTTCAAAGTTATTTTTCTAAATGTTTTTGCTACTCAATTTTTCTTTCTTTGAAGATATTCAAATACAAAAAATTGTAATCATTCAATTTTTTTGAAAAAAAAAAGTAAAAATAATTTTTTTTAATAGAGTAAAAATAAGAAGTTAAAAAACAAAAGACGAAAACTTAAGAAAGAAAATCATATTATTTTATTTTATTTTGTTTTTATTTTTCGGTTTCAAGATATATTGAAAATTTTGGGGGGTGGGAAGGTATTTAATATAATTCAACGAGTTGAAGAAAAAAAATGTCATATTGGAAGAAAATGTGGAGATAAAGAGAAAAAAAGTGTTCAAATTTTGAATAAAGATTTGAGTAAAAATTTGATTTGGTATAAATATGGGTAAATGGTTGGAGAGGTTTTGGATGATTTTTATTCAAATTTTAATTTGGGTAAAAATTTAGATATAGAATTGAAGATGCTTTAATATATATTTTATTTTTATAAAGATTTATAAAATATTTATTAAAAAAAAAAAGCACATGAGAACTACCGCGAGAAGCCGAGAACTGCACGTGAGGTTATACATAACAATTATGTAGTACCCAAGGACCCCAACATATTTTAAAGGTATACATTTGTCAAATGAAAAATAAATATTTTTATAAAAATAAAATATCTACTTAGAATTAATTGATTGCACAATTTTGTATTTTTTTAATCTAAACTGGTGTGTACTAACTAAAAAGAAAATAAATCATTGATTTTTCTACCCTTCCAAGCCATACCCTAATTTTCCCTTGAGAAGAAACTTTTCATAATTTTTTTTTTGATAATGTTACATTCAGTCCTATTTTCAATCTCAATTTCTGTCTATATGTGTTTTAAATTTTTTAAAAATAATCTAATGATGTACATGTTTTTATAAAAAAAAATGAAGTATATATACTTTAATGAATTTCATAAATACATTTATAAAAATATAAAAAATTTCTTTCGAAGTATTTGCCTTGTTAACGTGAGCATATGCCCTCAATAAAAATCTATAAATACATATAGAGCTGGAACTGAAGCTGGAAATGAATATGGGTGTAACAAACCCTTTTTTATGTTTTAAAAACCCACGACTCAAGTCTCAAAAATTAACACTTATAGATTCGATTCATTTTAGAGTTTTATTTGCATCGCCATGTTAAATAAAATCGTCAAACTCAATATCTGTCATAAGAGCGCTGATACACACAGTCCATTTTACAGCCCCATATGCTATGATAACATAGTATATACTGCATTATCATAGTGTATGGGGTCTTATCATAGCATATGACCTAAATTTTTTTAATTTTTTCACTATGAAAAAAAATATATTAATATATTTCATTTCATATAACAACATACATTTCAAAGGATGAGTGTGCGAGTTTTGAAAAAAAAAAAAGATAGATTACAATTAGCGTTACAATGGAGCTGCGTGTATCTTTTTCCCGCCGGAAACTCAGCCTGTGGGCTGAAACCATCTATTTTACCAGGGCCATCATGCCCCCATGAACTGACGTGGACCCAGAACCCAACAGCACCAGCTCATTTTGGGCTTTTACAAGCCTTCGCTGCACAGCGAGGCTTGATACCAGAACCTGGCGGGACAGCGACTTCACGCGGTTGTCGATCAAACAGCAGCTGCCCAATTTGTCCTCACCAGGTGTCGCCCCCGTCACCCTGCAACCAAAAGAGGAGACTTGGCGTTTTTTATATATACAAAGGTGACTTTTTACGTGAGCGTTGACTCTCACAACAACGGATCATCCCCATCTCTCCCCCTCCGCTTTCCTTCAACGCGCGCGCGCGCGAGCGAACGAACGAGCGAGAGACAAGAGAGAGAAATGGTGAACACTAATTGCCTGTGCGTGGGATGCGTGGACAACGCGAGCATAGGCGTGGTGGAAAAGTGGGGAAGGTTCCAGAACCTCGCCTTCCCCGGCCTCCACTTCTTCAACCCCTTCGCCGGCGAATGCCTCTCCGGCGTCCTCTCCCTCCGCGTCCAGTCCCTCGACGTTCGCATCGAAACCAAAACTAAGGTACGCCTTCTCTCTCTCTCTCTCTCTCTTCACTTCTTCAATTGTTGCTATCGATTTCATTCTCGATGAATCCCTTTTTAGGATAACGTGTTTGTCAAGCTGGTCTGCTCGATCCAGTACCGGGTGATCAGAGAGAACGCTGACGATGCGTTCTACGAGTTGCAGAACCCGAGCGAACAGATCCAGGCTTACGTCTTTGATGGTTGGAATCTAATCTTTATATACACCTTTCTTTGGGTTTTTTTTTTTTTTTTAAGATTCAATGATTGATATGTTTGTTTGATTGAATAAAATCGCCAGTTGTGCGGGCGGTTGTGCCGAGGATGACTCTGGATGATCTATTCGAACAAAAGGGTGATGTGGCGAAAGCTGTATCAGAGGAGCTCGAGAAGGTTTGTGAACTCTAATCATACTGGTTTTTTTAAAAAAAAAAAAAAAGTTTTTTTTTAGGCCCTACACAGGTTTGAGAGTTAGCTTTTCTCAAAAATTGAGTTCAATATTGAGTTTGCAGAAAAAGGTTTCTCCACATATTATGAGGAAGCTAGCTTTTGAATACTTTTTATCGAAAAAATGTGTGTGCAGCAGTTTTTTTTTTTTGAAAGCAGGTTTTAACCAAGATGAGAGAACAAGTCAATTATTATAAGAATAACCGAAAGGAAAATCCCAAACACATGCAGAAGTCAAGAGCACTGCCACCCGTGCCCTGTTCACTTCTCAATTAGTAACGCACCCTCCTCGAATTGCAATCCTTGCCTCTGCAATGCATCTCCCCCAATTCATGATGAGGTTATGCGCATGCTCCCAAATTCCTTCCATAATAGGGGTAGTCCCCCTGAGTATGACTTGATTTCTAGCGAGCCACACCACCCGCACTACTGGAACTAGGATTTTTTGAAATCTTGGCCTTCTTGCAAAAAAGAAAAAAGAAAGAAAAGGAAGAAGATTTAGTTAATTTCTTCTAAAGCGATGTTTGGAAACACATTTGGATATTTTTCTTTTACATGAAGCATACTTAGCCCAAATGTGTTTCAAACGCCCCAAGTGGTTTCAGCTTGAAGAAAATAAAAAAAAATAGCTTTTAGTTACATGAAAAAAGAATTTTCAGGAATCTACTAAAAGTATGTTTTTTGAGAATCTAATTTCAAATCAAAAGTAGCTTTCAGTGAAAAGTCTCTTCAAGCCCCTTTCCAAAGCCCACATGTGTGATTATATATGCCATCTTTAAGAAAATGATTAGGTTATTTTTTTCTGTTGACATAGTACAGTTAACACAGGAATTGATCATTGTTATATATTTTGAATGAATAAATTTAGCTTATGATTGATGCCATTGTTTAGTGATGATGTGTGAGAATAGAACTTTTTTCTCTCATGAACAGGTGATGGGAGCATATGGGTATAGCATAGAGCACATCTTGCTGGTTGATATAATACCTGATGACCATGTTCGCAAAGCAATGAATGACATTAATGCAGGTATGCACTGCCTTTTGATTCTACTTGTTGTAATTGTGTGGTGTGGAAATATCTGCTTTGGATTCCAAGAATTACTAGGATGGCATATGGTGCTCGTGCTGGTAAGTTGTGTCATATTGTGTTTATGTGTACTTGTAAATTTAATCATCATGGATATTGGCATCTGATTAGATTTGCTTGCTATGATGCATGGCTAGCCTTTTTTATGAGAAAGAGAGTAGGGATTTTACCATTGCCATTTATTAAAAAAAGCATAGGGGTAATATACCATGGGAAGAATGACTAACAATTTTGGTTATGCCAAATCCTGGTTCATGCACCATGCCTTCTTTTCTGAAAAACTATGAGGGAAACACTCTATGCTTACTGCTGACAACCTTATATAACCCGTATTTTCCAAGTCTCCATCATCACCAATGCAGAATCAGCATATCAATTGCCTATAACATCTTCTGATACTCCTCCACCACAGACTCTTTGTCATCTCCCTGCCTCCTCAACCTGGGGCCAAATGACTCCATATATTTTCACAAGAATCGTTATTCCGTTACAGCCACAGGAAAAAAAACTTTTCAGCATTAACTCCAAGGTCATTCTTTTGTTCTTGGTATGTTTATCATTTATTATTTGGACTTGTAAAATTCTTTAAATGAAATTATGTATCAGTAATTTTGATTGTGTGTGAATGTGTGATTGTGAACAGTGAACTTACTAACTTACTGAAACTGACGCAAACAGGTGCTTATATGCAAGTCATATAGCTATTGTCTTAGCAAACATAGCTCTGGCTATATTGACACCACTTCACTTCTGATGTTTCTTTTATGGGAGTTCCTCAATCTATGGAACTTTTAAAAGTCCTGCATGCACATCATCGGATTGTAAAAAGAATCATATGTCCCTGCAATTCCCTGTTGTGTAGTTAATCAAACTCATTTAATTGTTCTTTTAATTATCTGACTCCTAGCTAGGTGATTTCTTTGAAACGAAGTGCGACAACTTATTGTTCATTTGCCGAGCTACCTAACATTTACATCACACTTTTAGAATTTTTCGTTGGATGGTAAATTTACTAGTTAAAGGATCATGCAACTAGACACCAGACAGAATGTTGATATCCTCAAGTGGCTAGTTGTCTGTTCAGTGACTTTAGTAATACAACTTGTTACTGATTCAAATACAAGCATATGATGGTCAACTAGTGTCATGCCAACCTGTAAATTTTATGATTCAAGTGGCCTTTTGTCCATTCAGTGACTTTAGTCATACAACTTATGTTACTGATACAAACACAAGCATATGATGGTCAACTAGTGTCATGGCAACAAGTAAATTTTATGATTCCTTGAGTTTATTTATTTCTTCCTTTTGCAGCCCAAAGGCTTCAGCTTGCAAATGTATACAAGGGCGAAGCAGAGAAGGTGCTTCAAGTGAAGAAAGCTGAAGGGGAGGCGGAGGCAAAGTACCTCTCTGGCGTCGGGATAGCAAAGCAGCGGCAGGCAATAACAAATGGACTCAGAGAGAACATCCTCAACTTCTCGAGCAAGGTTGAGGGCGCCTCCGCCAAGGAGGTGATGGACTTGATCATGGTAACACAGTACTTCGACACGATCAAAGACCTGGGGAACTCATCCAAGAACACCACTGTGTTCATACCCCACGGACCCGGTCATGTCAGAGACATAAGCGATCAGATCCGAAATGGCATGCTCGAAGCCTCCAGTTCTGTGGCTCCTCAGTGATTCCCTGTGGTATTATTATATACAATGCATACACTTGAATTTTCTAAGTTTTTTTTAGCTTCATCAGTTCATGTATAGTGAATTGTGGTATTATATGCAATGCATACAATCGAATTGTGTTTCTCGGGTTAATAATAATACTGATGAATCAGTTTGTGTAATATATTCCAAGGTTTTTTTTTTTTTTTGCTGAAATTTATGTATTAGTTACTGATTCTGATGTATTGCATGGATCTCCAACATGCATGGTGGTGATTGGTGTTGATCAATGCTTGAACTGGTGAAGAGATATATTTATGAGGCAAGTGGTGTTTATTTGATCTAATTCTGCTAGTTGAAATGCTGGAGAAAGTATTTTCTGACCATAATTTTTGCAAATTGTTAGATAAGCTTTGCAAAACACCTTTTATTATGTGGATAGAATGAGAAATCAGTTCAAATTACATAATCAGTGCAATGGGGCTGTGTGTATCTTTTTCCATTAAGACTCTCAGTCATTTTTATAGCCCAAAACTCATTCAGACATTTTTATTTTTTATTTTTAAATAATAAACATCATCTAATTATTATATATTATGGAGTCTGATGATGTGCGTAGAGTATTGTTGATGTCACGCAGAGTAGGATGGGAGTCGAGCTCCCCGCTGAGCTCGCGGGGATCGGGGTGCCCGGTCAACTCGATGGGGGGGCTTGGGTGGAGCACCCCTAGAAAAAATTTGGGCTTTAAAAATTTTTCGTTGATAGTGGATTGATCTCTAGTGTGTTCCGTGGACATAGGCAAGATTTGTCGAACCACATAATTTTTTGTGTCTTTCTTTCAATTTGTTTGTTTATTTCTTAGATTAATTACATCCCAAAATTCAGAATTCTCAACACTAATGAAGTATATGTTTTGATAAAAAATATGTATCGTTTCATTTCAAGTTAAATTAACTCATTTTTAACAAGTATAAGAAAAAATTAACGAGATAAATACATCGTATTCGTTTAACTGGATTTCTAACAAGGTATATAGAACTTGATTTTTAACAATATATAAAAAAAAGGTGTATATGCTTCATTGGATTTGTAACGAGATATATATAACTATATTTTGAACCGCATGTCAGGGTGGGTCACTGTGCCAAAGCTGTGCCGGCATGGTGTAACAATGTTGGGCCTAAGTCGTGTTGGGACGGGGTCCTTTTTTAACCTCTAAGTGAAGGTGACATGTCACAACAGTGCTTTTCAATCCCAAATTCTCAATACCTCATTTTTATATTCTTCATTAGAATTTTTTTATTTTATAAATGTATCTGTGTAATTTATTAAAATATATATTTTATTTTTATATAAACATATATATTACTAGATGAGGTATACTTAAAAAAACAAAACATGCATAGACTCGAAAGAAAATTTAAAAAAAAACTGTACTAGTTAGAATAGTCTAGTATATTATGGTTATATGTATTATTTTATTTTTTTTTGAAGTAATTTTCTCCAAGCCCCTGCAGGTCCGCTACTATAATAGATTAGTCTAGTATATATTGGTTAGAATAATATAAAAAATAATAATTTATTCTCATATCTACTACATACATATATATACATGATATGATATAGGGCTATAACTTGGGTCTGGTCGAATCCGAATCCGATAGATTGAATCTAATTTGTACGTGGGTTGAGTTGTTAAAATCAGATTCGGATTCAAGTTAATAGGTTCAGGTTAGTGTCCCAAACAATCCAACCCAACCTAAACCTGAACTTAATACTCAACGTGAAATACAAGTTGGACCATTGATTTTCATTTGTAAATCTCCACCATTCATTACTTTACACCATGGTTAACATGAAAATACATGTTTTCTTCCTCTTCCAGCCACATCTATCCACAACAAAATGAAATATATGCATATCTCTCGTTAACATGAAATTCATACGGGACACTCTCTCTCTCTCTCTCTCTCTTGTGTTTGGATGGAAAGATTATGGGTTTTGTTATTTGATTTATTTTTATTTTTTTGTATTCAATGTATTATATTTTTCAAATTGTTTGATTTGGGATCACTGTATGTAAATAAATGTATGATTTCTTTGTTACGAATATGATTTTCTATTTTTTAAAACAAAATTTGGGTTCTTCGGGTTGGATTCGGGTTGGGTGTTTGTACCACAGGTAGAGTTTGGGTTGGGGTCACTGGGTTGAAAATCGGGTTGGGTCCGGTTAGGGTTGAGTGTTTTGAATTTCGGGTTGGGTTCATCCCGCCCGAGTTGCACCTCTAGGCCTAGTTTGGCATGGGGATAAGGAGTTAGCATAATGAAAAAATTGGGTTAAATCACTTGTTATCCCATATGACAAAAAAAAAATGGGGATAAAGTATGGACAATTGTCCACATTTTGAGATAAAAAATGAGGATTGTTTGTTCTGAATAAAAGGTGGAACAGATTTTGTCACAATTTATTATCCCAATTTTGTAAAATTGGGATAATATTTATTATTACCAATTCCAAGAAAATAGATGAAAAAAAAAAAAGAATGTGTTCCACTAAACAATATTAATGCCCTGTTAATAGGAAGGGTAAATTTGATATTTTTTAAAAAAATTTGAAGTTATCCCATATTTGATTCAAATGCAAGATTGAGGATAAGAAAATAAAAAATGAGGATAATAAAAAGCATTACCAAATGCAAATTTGAATAAAAATAGTAATTTTTTTATCCCTATAAATTAGATTAATTTATTATAAAAATTTATCCATTTACCAAACTAAATCCTAAGATCACAACACAAAATAAGAATATGCTGGGTACAGTGACAATCCCAGTGGAATATAATGTTGACATCCCAATAGTTACTCTTGCTGCGGTGCATGCTGCATACTGCCAACTCTCAGAATGTGACCTAATCTAGACAACCCAGCAGCCTTTCATCAGGATTTTGTCCCAATCCCCAAACAATAGAGGGGAATTAGGCCACCTCATGTGCATGGGAGACAAGATCAATCATTTTTCATGCCCAAAACACTCCAAAAAATTTGGCATAACCATTGTAAAAACTTTTCATTGATAGTGGATCGATCTCTGGTGTGCTCCGTGGACATAGACAAGATTTATCGGAACCACGTAATTTATTGTGTCTTTTCTTTGATCTGTTTGTTTATTTCTTAGATTGATTGCATCCCAAGATCCAGAATTCTCAACACTAATGAAGTATATGTTTTGATAAAAAGTATATATCGCTTCATTTCAAGTTGAATAAACCCATTTTGAATAAGTGTAAGAAAAAAATAACACGATAAATATATCGTAAATGTTTAACTGGATTTCTAACGAAGTATATAAAACTTGATTTTTAACAAGATATATATATAAAAAAGTGTGTATATTTCACTAGATTTATAACAAGATATATAAAATTATATTTTGGACAACATGTTGGGGCCACCGTGCCAAAGCTGTGCCGACAGGGTGTAACAATGTTGGGCCTAGATTGTGTTGGACGGGTCCTTTTTTCACCTCTAAGTGAAGGTGACATATCACAACAGTCCTTTTCAATCCCAAATTCTCAATACATCATTTATATATATCCGATTAGAATTTTTTTCATATTTGTTTTTATAAGTATCAGTGTAATACATTAGAATATATATTTTATTTTTATATAAACATATAACTTACCAGATGAGGTATATTTAAAAAAACAAAACATGTATAGCTCAAAAGAAAATTTAAAAAATGACTGTACTAGTTAGAACAGTTTATTATATACTGGTTATATGTATGATGTCTTTTTTTTTATTTTGGAGTAATTTTCTCCAAGTCCCTGCAGGGTCCGCTGCTATAATAGATTAGTCTAGTATATACTGGTTAGAATAATATATAAAAAAAATTATTCTCATAACAATATATATATATATATATATGATACAACACAAATAGGCATTCAGAATATGCTGGGTACAGTGACAATCCCATTAGAATATAATGTTGACATCCTAATAGTTACTCTTGCTGCAGTGAATGCTGCATACTGCCAACTCAGAATGTGACCTAATCTAGACAACCCAGCAGCCTTTCATCAGGATTTGTCCCAATTCCCAAACAATAGAGGGGAATTAGGCCACCTCATATGCACGGGAGAGTCCCCACTTCCATGGCATCTCCATCAGTAAAGACAAGAAGAAAAAAAATCAATGATTTCTTCTTCTAATCCACCATAAAGACAAACCACACAACCAACCCATACCAGTATGCCCCAAGAGCTAAGATACACCAAACCCCAAAAATCATCTTAAAAATCACTTCCAGATCATATATAATTTTGGGGAAAAAAAATTCATCAAAACATATAACTTCAAACAAAAAAAGAGTAACATATATGGATGATTTTTAGAATAATTTTTAAAACAAGATCGATCATTTTTCATGCCCAAAACACTCCAAAAAAGATCAATTCAAACCTTACATCCAATCCCAAACTTTTATGTACAAAATAAACCCCCATTATAAAAAACTATACCAACTTTCAAAATGACCTAATCTGGTTAACCCAACAGCGTTCAGTAGGATTTGTCCCAGACAACAGAGGAGAATTTAGGCCACCTATAAGATGCAAGGGAGAGCCCCCCCCACTTGCATCTCTATTCAGTGAAGACAAAAAAGATCAATTATTTCTTCTTCTAATCCAAAAGAAAAAAAACCACACAACTAACCCAGACAGGTATTCCAAAGAGGTTAGATACATCTAATCCTAAAAAACAAATTACAATCACATCCGGATCATATAAAAAAAAATCCATCAAAATGTAAATGATACAAAAAAAAAAAAAAACCCACGACATATTTAAACGATTTTCAAGTCAAAATGTATCATTTTCCATGTCCAAAACACCCAAAAGTAGAAATCAAATCAAACCTTACTTCCAAATCTCAAACCATTATGCACAAACACAAACAACAACAACAAAAATCCCCATTTCAAAAAAAAAAAAAAAATTATACCTCTCACGCGCCTATCTCCCTTACAACTGAGCTTTGGGAACCACACAACACCCTACACTTAACCACCCCACCACCCAAATAAAACCCAGGCGCCACCATGATCCTCACCTCACTCGCCGCTCCCCTCCTCCCCCTATCCCCCCCAACCACCACATCCTCCATAAAATCCCCTTCGAACCTCCTCCCCTTCTCCACCCTCAACACCCCCACCGCCGGATGCACCGACCTACTCAACAGGTGCACCAACCAAACCCACTTCGCCCCCCCAAAGAACGCCTGCAACAACCCCTCCGGCCACGACTTGTTCCACCCAAGCGTGCTCGACGCGATCTCGCTCATCTTCCTGTCGCAAAACCTACTGAACCCCTCACTGTAGTGCCTCGTCCCCTTGTTCAGCACCTCATCCCACGTCAGCCCCTTCAACGCCTCGTACGCCCTCCGATTCGCCTCGCTCTTCCGAACCGGGTCCAGCTCCCCCGCCTCACACCCCCCTCTCTCGAACCCGGGGGCCTCCATATCCTCATAGAACGCCCTGTTCATAAGAATGCAAATATACAACGAATCTGTGTAAAAAAAATTATCTAAATTTAACATGTATTATAAAATTATATAAATTTATATTATATTTATTATATTGCATGCTTAATCACATGATATTTTATATATTAGTATTAAAGTTTCTATATATAATATTTAAAAATAGAAAATACCATAAGATTTTATTTTAAATTTCATATTATTTTTTTTATCGTGTCATATGATTATCCAAATTAATATTTAAGAAATTGGGTCAGTTTCAATACATGTTGAACAATTAAACAAAATGCATTGGACGCTAATGCAGACCCGTATTTAAACATATTAAAAAAAAAAACATATCTTCCAAGACCTGTATCAAATCCAAATCTCAAAATTAATGTTCGTTTCGAATGATTAACGCATTCGTTCAGTTGACAGACTTACCTGTTCAACAGAGCCTCCAAATAGTACAGGAGGCTCTTCGGGTTCTTCGTCAGCGACACCTTCACTTCATACGGTTGGAGATTCCCCGCGATCCGATCCAAAACCTTCCCCCCTCCGCCGCTCTGTCGGAGCTGAGCCGCCACCGACCGGCTCAGGTGCTTCACCGCCGCCCTCGCCTCCGACACCGCCCGGAGGAACGGCTCCACCACCGTGGGCGGCGGCGGAGACGGATTCATTGAGGATCTGAGGCTGTGGCAGTAGGTCTCGAGATTGGAGAGCTTCTTTTCGAGGTCAGACATGGAGGTCTTCAGTCTAGAAACTTCCAGAACCGCCTCGTCCCTCCTGCGACTCGCCATTAGAAGCTTGTGAGAGAGCTCCGCCACCGCGAGCTTCCACTCCTCCTCCCGATTCGCCGCCGGAGCCGGCGCAGGCGCCGGCGAGGCGGAGGAGGTGGAGGAGCGGGGGCTCTTTCGGATGGAGGAGAAGATGGATTTGAAGATGGCGGGGCTGAATTTGGCGGCGGAGTCGACGGGGACGATGGTGATCTTGTCGCAGGAGGATGGACGGCAGAGATTGCAGGAGACGGAGAGGTCGGTGTCATCAGGGCCGTTGGAGCTGTGTCGTTTCTTGGGAGCCGTCGATGCGGTGGACTCGGGGGTTGGATGGAGTGGGGTTGGGTTGTGCCTGTGAGTGGTCGTCGCCGCTGATTCTATGTTGCTATCCTCTTCTCCTTCTCTTTGATGTTCTTGAATCTGTTTTTGTTTTTTTAAAAAGAAAAAATGAATAAAATAAAAATCATATCCTATAAACGAATGTGAAAATTAAATGTGTGGGAGACTTACAGGGGTGAAGAGTGGAGAGCGAGAAGGGCGAGGAGAGGTTCTTGAGAGAGGAGAAGAAGAAGAGGAGGAGGAGGAAGCCATTCTTGCTTCCCACCACCAACAACAACAGGTGCTGTTGCTTTTTGAGTGATTTATATATACGTATTTTTTTAAAAAAAAAAAAATTAAATGCGCCGATTTGGGTTCTGGTCGGGGGAATTAAATGAGGGGGTGGGTTAAATAGTTAATACGGATGCGTCAGCAATAGCAACCGTTCAACGACACATAAGGTGCATGATACGTGATAGGGTTTTTGGTCTGGAGCATCCGATGCGATGATACTGGTCTTTGAGGGGCATTAAATTTATGGGGTTGGGGTGGTTTGAAAACTTCAAGGACTTGGTAGAATGTGAGGAGAAGGAAGTGTTTCTTGTCTCGATTTACTGAGTAGATGATGCGGGTTTGATGAATGGATTTGGATGGGTTTTTGGGTCCGGGTACAATGAATGGTGTGTTCTTAATTTAACCAAAAAAAAAATGGCTGTATTTTTACATTTATTACACTCTACAGATATCTTATTTTTGTTTATACCCTTGTCAACTCCCATTATGTAAATCTACCCTCCCAAGACCCGTTTGAACGGTGGTGTTCAGATCCAAAACCACAAAAATTTATACTTATGGGTCCGTTTGGATAGAGGCATAAGCTTTTGAACTTATACCTATTCCAGGATTGATTGACTTTATCAATGAAATAAGAGATTTTGTGTTTGATTGTGTTTTCAGTTATTCTTATTAGGAAACGTAATGATAAAGGTTAGAGTATTTGGTTGATGAAGAATAAGATGTAAATAAGGTGTAAAAGTTGATTTGACATGTGGTCCTCATTAATGTATAAGAGGCGATGACAGGTGATTTGATGTGATGATATGTGATTTGATTGGTGAATCCACTTATACCAGTAAAAGAATAACACAATTCCATGGATGGACTTGGAATACAAATATCAGCTTATTCTCTTCTTATTCCGCATAGCTATACCGCCTTATTCCCTCTACCCAAACACTTTTTTTTGCCTTATTCTCCTCTATTCCTCCCCTTTTCCACCCTTATTCCTATAGCCAAACACCCCTATGAGATTTTTGTCAAGCAGATGAAAAAAAATCTTCACAATAAAAAAATATTTTTATTTTATTTGATATTTATACAAAACTGTGCATAGATAACTTAAATGAAATTATATTATTTTGATAGTATGATCTCATAGGATGCCATGAGAATTCTTTTTAGCGTTTACATAGAGGATTTGGACTTGTTTTGAAATATGTGGTTCGAATTTTAACAATACGTTGAAAAACATTACTTTCAGAGAATTTGAAATGTCAAAAATTTCACATAAAAAAATGTTTGTAATCGAAAATGAAAATACATTTGAATCCATGTTTGATTTTTCCTATTATTAAATCCGCCCAAATGCGAATCCAGTTGAAGCCTTTTAGACTTTTAGTATGTTTATGGTTTGTGGTGTGCCGAGCATGTGTTATGATTGGTTGTCCCCCTTCTAAAAGGCTATATGAAGAATAACATGATAATTTCTAAATAAACCATTCCATCCATACAGGGATTGACGCCATGTAGATGGTACGAGGAAGCATTTTAATAAAAATGTACTCTAATTGAAACTTTATGCATTGTCATATTAAACATTTTCACATTATCAACATAATGCTATCTCATGTACCAACATAACGACACTCTAAATCTTCAACAAACCCAACTACGACATTAGTAGCAATTAATAGATTTTTTTTTCATTTTTATTAATACATTCAATTTGTTTTTAGCTCTACTTTAAGCCTCCATTTGGGGGCGAGACATACTTTTTCAAAATAGCTTGATATTCTATGATAAATAGCTACAGAGACCATTTTTATTTGGTTGTATTTTTTTTTATTTAGTTATCAATAGTTTTGTCTTAGTGTTTTTAGGAGTTGTATAAGACATGAATATGTTATTAAAGCCCCCATTAAAATTACTGTAATAATTTATTATAATTTATCTGAACATAACTATCAGAGTTTATCATTCCTAAATCCTAACCAAACATATTTTTGAACTATTCCTGCCTTATTTTAACACATATTCTTTCATGCAAACGTAGGCTTAGCTTTTTAGTCATGTTTGTATTTGGAAAGTAAATATATGGTAATGAATGAATCCCCATAATGAATCCCATATGAAGTAATAAAAAAGAATTGGGTGTTACAAAATTCCCTGGGTCTTTAACAGAATGATTAAGGTACCATTTGGATCTGTGATTGGACGAATTCTAAAAAGAAAAATCTCACAAAATAACACCACATATCTAAACATTTTTAACGTCTACATTTGTAATATTGACGCTGTGTCCAAAGACTAAATCATCTCACATTTGAGAAGCTCTTTGAAACATACTCTCGCCTTTTCAAACGCAGTGATCCAAAAACAAACTCTAATTTCAACTAAACATATAATTTGGTTATTAAAAAGACAAAATGAACAAGGTGGAGCTAGCTTTCTGTGAGGGTATGTATGAATGCAAACATTTTCCACTTGAACAAAAGGAGAATTGAAGTAAACTTTGGGGTGGCCCCACACTAAAAAAATGAAAGGTACTGAGGGTCAATTAGTCAGGGTGGAGGGGTGAAGGAAGGGCTTATCTCCTCCAACTGCAGAGTTAATGAAAGGGTGGGGGCCTGGGTTGACAGGGAGACCCCTCTGTCACCACCACCATGTGATGCTCATTTAATGCTGTCCACATAGACCAATATGTGCTCACACACGTGTGAGACTATGCTGTACGCGTGTGTCGTCATCTGGTCCCCCCCACTGTGTCACGTGTAGACGCCAAGGATCATATGTTCCTCTGCGGGTCTTCCTTTTCAATCAACCGCATGTGATGCTCGTTGACCCGGTTTGAGTCCATCTGGGCCGTTCAATTTTATATAAACTAATTTTACAGATTTTTTAACTTTTATGGGTCAGGATACAAAACTACAAATTGGTGTTAGTTAATTAAAAAAAAAAAGTGGTCAGTTGAGAATCATTAGACTTGCAGACCTTCGGAAGGTATTGTTTAATGATGATAGGTTTATGTGGTTCAAGTTTCAACTGTTTTGGGTTGATCTGATTTTAATTAAAATGTATAGATTTTTAATGGGCTTTTAATATGGTTGACTATATGGATGGGACAAAGGGGGATTTTCTGGTTGTTATGCTGTTTTTTGTCTGCTAATATGAGGAAAGATTTCATCAGGCCGGGGTTATATTTTACGTGTAAATGTTATATTAACATTAAATGTTAGTAGGTCATTGATGCATCATGTTTTACCTTGTTTTGTTTTTTTCGTTCCTTATGAATGATAAAATTGAATTTTAATTTTTTAAAAATTTGATAATATTGATAACTAATTATAATATAACTACATAGTTGATAGTGATCATGTTATATCATCAATTTATTTATATTTATTGATTAAAATTGAGATAAAAATAGAACAAAAATATCTATGTATTTAAATTAGATAACATCATAGATCCATTTAAAATTCTATAATTTATTTTAATTATAACATATTTCTTTCATTTAAATTTTATAACAGATTATTAAGTTTTCTATCACTATCATTATATTAATTATATATAATAATTTAAAATATTATGATTCTATTTCAATTGATCACTTTTTTTTTTTTCATTGTAAACTGAGATGGTTGAAGGGGGATTTAAAAAAAAATGGGGATATTGGCTTGGGTCTCACAGGGGGATTTTTCTAATTTTTTCATGTACATTTTTATTTAATAAATATATATATTAATATAAAATAAAATTATATTCTTAAATGAATTGAGTGTATACATACTCAGTCAGAAAAATCACTTATCAATTAACCCTGTATAAACAAAATTGAGTGGATCAGCTCCGGGCTCGGCTTTGCTGTTTCCGCTGGGAACGGGAAACGGGAAACCCAACCATCCGCCACCACGTGGGATCTCGAACGGGACACCAAACGGACGTCTAAAAAGTAAAAACACATGTTAAAAGTGCGTTAAGATCCTTGCATAATAAAACTACCAGAAAAAAGACCCTCAATCGAATCAGGCATGATAAAACAATCACAAATGAGGAGCATTAACCTGCCATACCCATTGATTTTATTAGAAGAAACAACCAGCCATAAAAAAAAAAAAAAAGTCAAAGATCTTTTGTTTTAAAATGTTATTTTTTTTAAGACTTATTTACGAGACATTTTCTAAAGTTATCCGCAATATCAAGATTTTATAGTCTTTAATTAGTAGATATATGTAAGCGAAAAGAATAAGGGATTTTTAGTTTTAAATCTCTTTATAATGTCTATTTAGGGATCAATCTCTCCCTTCTTCGTATTTCATTTTAGATACCCAAATTCGACCGCCTATTTGATTTTTAGTCCATCCGTCAAATGTTTGTTCATACACCGTTAGTTTGTGAAAAATGATTTTATTTTTAAGTCCCTGTAAACTATGTTATTTAATGATCAGTACCTCTTTTTTTCATATTTTATTTTAAGTCTTCAATTTCAAACGCTTTTTTCTTATTAGTCTGAACAAAATGTCTATATAATTTTGTAAGTATTTTGATATTTGAAACTTGTATACAAAATATTTGGTGAAATATATAAATGGATAAGTATTTTAGTATTTTGATATTGATTTTTTAGTTCATCATATCTTCAACTTCCATTATTTGATATTTTAAATCAATTATAGTGTGCAATGGTGTAACCAAGATACTATAACAATGAGAGAAAATCTCAGACCCTTCATAAATGAGATTTTAAATATAAATAAATAAAAACTAAAATAATAGTAGCTTAAATGTTATATATATATATATATATTTCTCGCTAAAATCACTAATCTCTAAATAAATAAAAGTTTAGAACCAAGCAAAATAAATTTTTAATTTACTGCATACAAATTTTTTAATGTATTTAAAAATTTAAATTAAAATTCTAAACACCCTCAAAATATTTAATTTAATATTTCACAATTTTCAACCAAGAAAAAATCATTTAAATCAAAATTCAATAATGAAAAATCCTCAAAATTTACTTATGTAATCATTCTTTTTCTACTTATCTAATCAATTCTAATTAGACAGCTAAGACTATAAGAAAATACAATATTGGATTTGGTGGGCATATGCATTGTTGAATAATACTGAAATTTGTCACAGAATATCTAACAATGCAAATGCATTTTATGGATTTAGATATTTCACCAAACATTTTATATGCAAGTTTCAAATATAAAAATACTTACAAAATCATATAGATATTTTGTTAGGGACTAAATACAGACATTTTGTTCATGGACTAATAAGAAAAGAAACGTTTGAAGTTAAAGACTAAAAATGAAATATGAAGAAGGGAGAGACTGATAACTAAATAACATAGTTTACAGGAACTTAAAAATAAAATCACATTTTACAAACTAACGGTGTTTGGACGGACGTTTGGCGGATGGACTAAAAACCAAATATGCGGTTGAATTTAGGGACTTAAAAAGAAAGAAGAAATGAGGGATCGATTCCTAAATAGGCATGTTTACAGGGATTTAAAATTAAAAATCCCAAAGAATAATGTAATGTAAATCACCTTTTTCAGTCCTAATTCTAGCCTACATGTGTTTTAAATTTTTTTAAAATAATATATCTCATCTAATGAAATACATAATTTTATAAAAAATAAAATATATACTTAAATGAATTGCATAGATACATTTAGAAAAAAATGTAAAAAATTATATCGAATCATATATCTCGTTTATGTGAGTATATGCTTTGATGATTTTTTATCAACGCATATGAGACTGGAATTAGAATTGAAAAAAAAAAAAAGTATAACAACACAAGTGAAAAATGTCACTAATGTTTTTAGTTGTCATTTTCATTTGTTTGTTATGAAATGACTGACTTGGATGTTAATGATTAAATTTGATGGTCATTTTACAATTTAATTTGATTTATAATCAAAACAGTGTGGAAGTTTATATCAACTCATACAAATTTTTTATTCAATTTTCCTAACAAAATTGATTTTTTATTTAATAAATGGTGAAGTTGGTGGATATGCATGTCCAATAATCCAAATTTTAAAATGATATATCTAGTCCTATCCGCAATCTATACTAGTTTTCTTTTAAAAAAACATATCTCTTTTATTTCCGTACATACTATTATACGGATTAATATATACATTGAAATACACCTGTGCACTTTTTTTCTTTGAAAAAATTAAACATTAGTTTTGTTTTTTCAATTCATTCAGTTGGTGATGGTATTTTTGTGTTTTTGTTTGTAAATGAAATAGACTTATGGTAGTTTTTAATAACCTGCAAAGACCTTACCGCACTTTTTACATCTTTTTTTTCTAGAAGGTGTCCCGGTTGTGATCCCATCAGCTCCCTTTTTCATGATGTCGTGAAATCTGAAATTTTATCACATTAATCAATAAAGATCTCATGTAAATCCCAACTAAACCTACAATTGATAGTGAATGGGAATATAATACAAGCATACACAAAGGGACGTACATTATAAGCATAGACAAATTAATTGTGTAAATGCTTTTTTTTTTTTTAAATAATATTATATCAGTCTTGTTACATAGGCCTCAAAGTTTAAGTTCCATTGAAAAGTCTCAATCAGTGTCATTATCTCATTGGTATGACTTTTTAAAAAGATAAAAAACTACAAAGAAAATACCACCATTTTTTTAAATTTGAATTTTTTATTCCTAATAAAGCAATCCCTCATTAATTGATAATGTATAACCAACTCCCAATGTAACACTCAATCTTTTGAAAAATTCCTTTTTTACTCTCCTTTGTCATCCATCACTTCAAAAATCCATATCGGCCGACCTCATCTCCAGCGACCGGTGTCAATTCCTCATGTTGCACTCTATCATATGAGAGGTGGATCGACTACATTTCGAGCCATCCTTCCACCTCCACCTTCTCTAACCTCTACCTCTACATTTTTTCAGATACAGCTACAAATACAGATGAATATATTAAAATTTGATATACCGATAAAGATACAGATGAATATATTATATATTAGTTTTTTCAAGTACAGATAAAACACATCCACCTCCTCCGACCTCTATCTCCACCTCCACATTTTTTCAGTTACAAATACAAATAAATATATTAGAATTTCAAATACAGATACATGTGAGTATATTAGTTTTTTCATATACAGATACAGATTTGGAAACACCTCCACCTCCTTCGACTTCTACCTCCATATTTTTTCAGATATAGCTACAAATATAGATAAATATATTAGAATTTCAGATACAGATACAGATGAGTATATTAGTTTTTTCAGATACATATACAGATTTGGAAATAATCCTATATTAGTTTTTTCAGATACAAATGTATTTAAAAAACTTCAGATACAGATACAGATAAGTATATTAGTTTTTTCATATACAATTACAGATTTAGATACAGTCCTATATTAGTTTTTTCATATACAAATACAAATATAAATACAAATATAGATTTAAATACAGTCCTTATTCACACAAATATGTATGTATTATTCAGATATACCTTACATGTAATTTCAATCTATTCTTTGGTGTTTTAATAACACATGTTGATCAAATGATTGTGGAAGAACAGTATGTATAAATGATAATATTAAAAACCATAATCAAGAGTTGAAAATATATTAAAAATTAATCCAGTTTTTCATTAACATAATAATATTTCGTCCAATAAAACTGTATCGATTCCAGAATCAGATTCACGCTTGTTGATAAATACCACCGCAAGACATCAACGAAGTTCTGCGATTTTTAACGGCCATGATGATTTGAAAATTGAAGAACAAATAAACAACAAAAAAAAACTCTGAAATGCCATTGTAATCAACGTCGTGTCTCTCGCACGACCACATATATGGAAAAAAAAAACCGTAACCGTCTCTTAGAAATGTAGATATCAGTTATAAAAAAAAATAAAAATCATACATGGATATAACCGGTATTTAATATATGTTAACTCATGAAACTTGTAATGGAACTTTAAAATTGAGGTTTAAAAATCATTATTGATATTATATTCAATCAAACCCACCTAACATGATTATATTAATTGCCTTAAAGGCATCAACATCATTGAAAAATATCAGATTAGCGTCTATTATCAATAAAATTTACCACATACATCTTCTATTACTCTTTGCTGTGTTGTAAATTTTTATTCTTCTATTAAAAAAAAATAGAACCATATTTTTCTCCTCTTTTCATTCTCCATCGTCTCGTGGAGGTCGCCGACGGTCGGTGATGAGAGTGAGATTAACATATGTAGTGTGTGAGTTAATCATTTTCATTTTCATGTATGTATTGATATGTTATTTTATATGTTATGGATATTGAATCTATGACTAATGAAATATGGGACTCCTACCTAGCATTTCTTTGTTCTCATCGTTCACATACATTTGAGTGGTGGGGACAATAAAGAGAGTCCGGGAGGGAAAGAGAAGGGAGGAGAAAGAGGGGGCAGAGGAGATCGACCCCCTCCCCGACCTTTCTTTCTTTCCCTCCACCCGTTGTCACCCTCTCTACTACACTCTAGAGAAAGTTATAGCCAGATTCTAGATCTACTGAAGGTTTGAGAAAAAAAATATAGAAAAAAAAAAAAAAATCACATAAAAAGAAATAATTTGCATGGGTTGACAACATTGACTACGTCCACAACAATGATACTGGATTGATCCACCCACTTCTGTGTTTGATATTCCAATTATTATGAAGGGGCAACAACTATCATTACTTCATTGCTAAGGAGAGCACCATTGTCCACCCTTGAAGCCACAAAATGTAAACAATATTTTTGTATATCATGTAAACGAAGCATATAAACTTCATGCACCGATATGAATCTATTTTTTTTTCCATCAAAGATCACCTAACTAGTCCTAACAATTTATTATCTTTGTGTTCTTAATAGAAAATTCGACTGAATTTTGACAGGGTAGATTTTTCATACCTCATTTGTTTATGAATTTGTAAAGTTACAGTATGTTGAGAGATGTCTTGCATTCTAAGCATAAATGACCTATTCGCTAAGGCACAGAGGTGACCTGAATTTTTATAAGGGTATTTTTGTAATTTAATTAATTTGTATCACATTTATTTAGTCCCTTCCTTATTATGGTTAATTAAAAGACTTTATTTTCAAATTCTAGGATTTTTTTTTTAGAGAAAATTAAGGGGTACTGGTGTTGAAGAGAGAGATGTTGAAAAATTTGTAATCTGATTACTTGTTATAGTGAATATTTTTTGCCCTCCTCCGTGCATATAGACATATTTTATCGAACCACGTAAATCTATGTATATTCATGTGTGGTATTTTATTCTCTTGATCATTTTATTAGTGTTAAGATCTAATCCTACAAGCATCGCTACGTCGTATAGTAGAATAGATTTCTATGGTATTTCTATTATTTGAATCTCAAGTACTTGTTTTTATCAGTGTTGTATAAAACGCTAGGTGTTAATTGAACGGTTGAGAAAGGATTATGGATTAATGGGCTAAATGAGTTTCTAAGCTCCAAATCACATTGCATCCAGCAATAAAGAAGTTTCTCTCTACAACCCCAATTTCATCAAACAGCTGTGTCACGTTATACTTAAATATACAATTAAAAATCCCCATTAATATCCGCTCTGTCACTATTAATAACCAATCATATCTCCATTCCCCCTAGAATTAAGATAAGCTTCTTCCTCTGTGCTCTTCTATGCCTCACCACAGTGCTCACATTCATATCCGACCACACTTAATTTTTTTTTTTTTTTTTTGAAAGAACTGACCACACTTAATTTATCACCAATGAAGCATCATTGACAGTAAAAAAAGGGAAAAATCGATCTAGCTTCGTAAAAATTTATGAAAATAAAAAAAGTCTATGTAAAATTGATAAATTCTCTCAGGTCCCTATCTTATTAGATAATATTTATTTTAGTCTCTATAACTAACCATATATGTTGTTCATCCTAACCATGCATGGTAAATTACTGTTATAACTTTTTAAAATTTATTTTCTTTGTTAGAAAAAATATATATAACTCCCTGAAAACTTATGAAAATCGAAAAATGTCCCTGTGAAATTTAAAAATCGTCTTAACTCCCTGAAATCTTCTAAAAATCATAAAAAAAATCCATGTGATTATCTAAAAATATATGCTGATTTATTTAAACAAATTATAGTTTTATAGTCAAGGTGTTATGCTTTTTATTGCTAGTAATTTTGAGTTAAAAATGTATTATAGAATTTTAATTTTGTTTTTAAATTGTTTTCTCTACTGATTTTGTAATGGAGTTAATGAAACTGTAATTTTTTTTTGTTCAGTCTCTGTAATGAGATTGAGGAGGGAAAAATGTTGAAAAATGACTCAATTTTATATATCAATCGAGGTTTGATGGATATATTTTTTTTTATAGATGAGGATGACATTTCAGGACACGAGGATGTTATAAAATGACGGGGTATTTTTGTCTTACAAAAGAACTAAATATAATTTTATAAAGTTTGTATGGACATAATCCAATTTTAGTAAGTTTATGAGGACTTATTTCAATATACTCTTGACCGGAGGACTAAATTCGTTAACCATATACACTTTATAGGGATCTAGGATAATTTTCTGATTTTAGAAAGACTTTTTGTGATTTCAAGAAGATTTCAGGGAGTTAAAAAGAATTTTCCCAAAAAAAAAAGGGTTAAAGACATCTACATCCTTACAAACATGGGTAATCCCATATAAGCCCCTGTGAAAGTTGGGGCAGACACATGAGTCCCTAAAAACTCACAAAAACCTAATTATCAACATCGGATTAAATTTTCATTCAAATTTGACAGAATATTTTATCACCATATAATTGTGTAAACATTATAGTCTCTATAAATAATCATAAAAATAAATTAGTCCATGCAAAAATTAAATTATATTTGTAAGACTTTTTATGTTTCTTCATTTTCATTGAGATATTGTTTGAAAACGGTTAAAAATTTGAGGATAATTTAATCATTTTCTGGTTATAGGTTAAATTTAAGTAAGATAGGTTGGGTTATGATTAATTTGTGTTGAAACCAAAGATGTATATTTAAAGACTTGTATGTCTATCTCAACTTTTATAAAGACTTATATATAATTATCTATGTTTGCGAGGATTTAGATGTTTTTAACCCTAAAAAAAACAGGACAATCAAAACCTCCATCAATTCTTGCCCAAAATCATATTTTCCATCAATGAAAGGCCCATAAACCCTAGTGCATACACATTGGAAGTTGTCAATAACATATCTGAACATCAATCAATTGCTTAAGTTTTCTTCCCAGTACTCCAGTTCCTATAATATTGATCGACAAAATGCAGGAAAATCAACCTTTTAATAAAAAACAAATGCAGGCAAATAAAAAAGATTACAAAATAATAACAAAGTTTTTATTGCTAGGTAAATAATAACAAAGTAACAGCAAAACAAAATTAATTAATAGATATATAATATATAAGGTTACTCAATAGTTTATTAGTTAACTAGGGATTAATCGATAAAGAGGCTAGACGTTAAGCGTTGTAGGCTGGGCTCGCCGCTTGCCTAGGCCCAAGCAGAGGATTAATCAGGGTCTAAAATGAATTTTTAGAACATTGATTTTGACATATATTTTTTAGGTTGGTGTTTATAAGAGCAACCCTGATTTTTTTTGGAGTCCATTAATTGTTTTAAGAGGAACGGAAAAAATAAAAAAAAAGTGAATTTAATTTTTGGATCATGAATGCGTGTTTCATTTTCTTTTTTTTACCTTTGCGCTTTGCTTTTTTTTTTTTTTATACACAAAGGCCTGAGTAGGACAATAGTTTCGATTACAACACATTACAACACAACAAACTATAAGTAAACATGGCCCAACAAAGCCAGGGAACAATGGGCTAAAATCCCATGATACTCAGCCTTGTAGGCTGTGTGGCCTTTTCTTTTGAGTGCTGTTGCACAAAGTTTTTTTTATCCCAATTGCAGTCTCATAAAATGCGTTCGTAGAAAATTAACAGAGCATATACTTATATCAACGAGGTATATGTTTTAATATAATTTTTTTATTTTTTTATGAATGAATTCATGCAATTCATTAAAATATATATTTCATGTTTTATGAAAGCATATATATCATTAGATAAAGTCTGATATTTTTATAAAATTTAAAATATGTATAGACTAAAATTAAGACTGAAAAATAAAGTTTACATAACATTATCCTTTTTTTTTTTTCTTTCCCTGCGACAGGATTGGAGACTTATAACAGTGTTTCAGACAGTTTGTCAGTTTCACGTGCAATCTTCATGTAATGTATATTTCATGCAATTTTTATAGAGCTGGTCTAATCCTACCAAACCAATTATTCTTTCCTCTCCCCCCCCCCCCCCCCCCCCCCCCTCAATCAAAAGTTAAAACATTTTAACACTCATCACACCAATCTCGCTTGACACAAACTTTGTCATATTAGGATATCTAATGTAACCCAAGGTGTGTCACTTAGAATTTTTCACAATATTTTAAAAGTGATGCGACACACCTTGGGTCACCATAAGTTGTTCGATTTGACATACTCGAATCAAACTAGGATGTTTACTATGACTTAAGGTGTGTCGTCTAGAATTTTTCAATTACGATATTTTAGAAATGATGTGACACACCTTGAGTCACCACAAGTTATTCGATTTAATATACTCCGAGTCAAACTGGAATGTCCATTATGACCCAATGTGTGTCGCCCAATACTATCCAATTGACAATAAGTTAATTTTTTTATCCATCATAAATATCATAAATTTACAGCAAATAAAATATCATAAATAAACAACATTCGGATACATGGTTATATAAGTTAATTCAACATTCACATATTCAACTTGCACATTCACAAATCCAATACATTATTTTTTTCACAAATGAAAACTTGCTATTAACATAACAGTCTTCCTTGTTGAACATGTATACATCCAAATTCAATTAATTAACACATCCACATTAATATATTTTTTACTTAATACATTGTTCAAAAGCCAAAATATAATGTGGATGTGTTGGTTGGTTGAATTTGGATGTGTCAATGTTGAACAAAGGAGACTGTTATGTCAATCGTATGTTTTATTTACGACAAAAGAATGATTAGATTTATGAATCTGCATGATATGTACGTGAATTAACTTATGTGACTATGTACGTGAATTTTGTTTATTTATGATATTTATTTGTTATGTATTTATGATATTTATGATAGATAAAAAAATTAAATTATTATCAATTAGATAGTGTTAGACGACACACCTTGGGTCATAGTAGACACTATGGTTTGACTCAGAGTGTGTCGAACTGTACAACTTACTTTGATCCAAGGTATGTCGCGTCACTTTTAAAATATTACAATTGAAAAATTTTGAGTGACACATCTTGTGTCATATTAGACACTCCAGTATGACTGGGTTTGTGTCAACTGAACTTGGTGAGATGAGTGCCTAATATAAGATATTTTAAATTTTTATTGGGTTGGGGGGGAGAGCAATTGGGTTGGTGGTGATAGACGGGCTCATTTTTATATGTCAACAACGCTTGAGCAACAGAACCCTCAAACCGTTTTAAGATATCTTAGAGCGGAGGATGGGTCATTCGAAGTTCCCGAAGGTGCTCCGGGAGAAGATGACGATGGCGTCCTCGGCGTTTGCGGTATTCGAGACGGAGGTTTCGGAGGTAGGGCTGGCGGGCAAGGGCGAGGAAGAGATTGTCGAGGTGTCTCCCTCATCGGAGGAGGCTCGTTTGGCAGCGGCGGAGGTGAGTGCGAGTTCATCGGAGAAGGGGAAGAGGAGTAAGGGAGAGATTGCGGAATCCAAGTGTTTGATCGCGGCGGTCAAGCCTCTGGTGGAACCATCAAAGGGTCTGGAACAGAGGGGCGTGGAGATGTCAAAGGCATCAAGTTCAAAGGGAAAGATACGAGCAGAGGAGGCGGTGGCTCTCATGGCGTCCATATCTAAGGGTAAGGAGTGCATTTGCGTGGAAACGACACCTGACATTTCTGTTGGATGGAATGTTGGTCCGCCCTCTGGGGAGAACAAGGAGGTCGAGGAGGGTGGGTGGCAGAAGGTGCAGGGTCGATCGAGGAGAAGTAAGGAAGTGCCAGAGTCGTCCAGAAGAGGGGCTATTCATTTCAAGAGAGCTCATGGCGGTCTGTCCTTCGGAATGTAGTCTGTTTTCGCTGCTTAGGAAGGGGACATCTTGCGAGAGACTGTCGTGATCCTCCCAGATGTTGGTCCTGCAAGAGATGGGTCACCGCAGTTTCGGCTGCAAGTTTGAGCCTAGGGGGAACCCTTTGTTGGGGGGTCAGGCTAGACCTTCTGGTGATCCAACCCCATGCCATCCTCCTCCTTGTCGAGTGGAGGTGGAGTGGTCATCGGAGATTCTAGATAGAGCTCGATCTCTCTGCAAAAGTGTGGTGGCTACCTGGGAGGGAGGTCAGGAGATGCAGGGAGTGGCTCTCCTCGCTCACCTGCAATCAAGATGGAAGGGGATTCCTTTTGGTTCTGTCTGGAAATGTGGTCGGTGCAAATTCTTCGTTCGACTTCCTTCGTCTGTTGCACGTGACCTTATCCTCAAGGAGAGAAAGCTAGCTGTCGAGGGAGGAGCCATTTCTTTCTCCGAGCCTGTGCTTTCGGATTTGGGTGTCAGGGGATACCAATTGCAAGTTTTACTTCGTGGCCTTCCGATGGTTTGGAGAACAGAGGGGGTTCTTCGTAAGGTTGTTGAACCTTTTGGGTTCCTAATGAATTATGTCGAAATAATTGATTGCGAGGAGACCTTTCCGCCGGCTAAGGTGACAGTCTGGGTCACGAAGGAGACGGTTCCTCCACCATTGCTAGTGGCAGTTCTTGGGGGTTTGGAAGTTCTGGTCCAAGTGGAAGTGCTGCCTTCTTCTAGAAGCAACTCCTATGCCGACACGGTGAAGTTCGGTCCTAATGCTGCATCCCGATGGGTCCCGGTTGGCGATGGTTTGGGTAAAGGTGTCTCTGGCTCGACTGCGGGTATCTCATCGGTGTCTCCGGTGGTCGAGTCTGAACAAGGAGAGGGTTCCGGTAGTCTTCCGGTGTCACTACAGACGGTCTCTCGCTCCGAGGTGTTGGCTGACGTGGCACCCTCGGGAACCCCTGGGTTGCCAGTTGGTCATTAATGATGGTGGTTCCGTACCTTGCTCTGACGATCTTTCGGCGGGTCAAATCGCAGGCTGTAGCCTGAAATGGTCGAGGAAGGCAGGGTCCTTTTCATGTGTCGACGGTTGCAGGAGGTAGGGGAGATGGTCAGAGAGTTGAAAGAAGAAGGGACGTCTCTGTTTATTTCAAAAAACAAGTGGTGGGGTTATTCAAGCCACACACAGGCAACTCGGGGGGTCGTAAAGTGGTTGGTCGCGGATCCAGGCCCATAAAGCCCATTTCTTCAGTATTCTATAGTCGTGACCCATCACGTCCAAAGGATCGAGATCCGGCCCGGGTTCATGAAGTGAGATCCGATGTGTGCCCTTCCACGTGCATACGGATACTCCTTTTTTTAAACCCGTGAAGGTTCCCATGCAACAGAAGGTGAAGCCCAAGCATAAGTCAAAGATTAAATCGATAATTGTTTGCCAGCCGGTTCGGGTGGTTGACAACGGCTCCTCTTTGTTGATGGAAGCAGTGACCGTGCCTTCGGAGGCGGTCACTTCTAGTCCTTCTCCTGCGGAGGGAACATCCTCGCATGGAGAGCATCTAGATGCTGGCTTGGCGGCCTCGGAAGAGGAGGAGGTACCTCTCACAGAGCAGGTTTCTGACCTTGCGTTGGTCCCTTTCTCTGAGGGAGTCGAGGACCTGCTGGGGTCTGGGTCACAGACTCCTAAGGAGGTTCCTTTGTCGGTTGTGGTCGAGCCAGGTGAAGCGGAGTTCCTCGGGTCACCGGGTTGTGAAAAGGCGACGCAGATTGGAGTCATTTTCCAGAATGAGGGAGAAAGGTTCCAGTTCAAGTCCTTCCTGTATAAATCTAAGCAGGAATCCGGCGCGAACCTTCCACGTCGCAACCAGCAGAATCTCAGTTGACACTTTGGTTTTGGTTGGAGGATTTAGATAAGGGAATATATCAGTTGTTTTATGTATAAATTTCTTTGCTGGAATATTCGAGGTCTTAATGATCCCGGAAAAAAGTTGGCTGTTAGGGAAGTGATCATGGCTCAAAGTATTAATTTAGTGTGCTTACAGGAGACTAAGATGGAAGCTTTCTCTCCAAGTGACCTTCGTTTGATCGGT